>JAUCRC010000010.1:6212500-7412500 GCA_032399595.1 Tetragonula carbonaria | reverse complement strand
CCTTTTGTAAGCTTACATAATACGTATTCGAATGCTTCTGTTAATTCGTCTATAGTTAACTCTGTAGAAAATAAATTCGTTTCCGTGGCTAAATTACCAGTTGAATTGGACGAACCTAATTAAGATAAAATAATTTTTATTTGTTTATGAAAAGGTGAAAAAAAATATTTAAACAAAAATATGTACCAGCAGACATATAACATACAATCGCTGAAACGGTATTTTCGTAATTCCATCTACGTCTTATTGCCACTTTGAAATTACCTACGCATTTACCAGTCTCTTCGTCTGTAATAAAATGATTTTTTAAAAAGTGGCTTATTAAAAATTAATTCTTTTTATACTTACATTCAAACCTATTATTATCTCTATGAGCCCAAACGCACCATTCAACTTGAGCACCACGTGGAAGATTTGGTACAACGATGTAATCCACAATAGCATTGTTTGTTCGTTTCTCCCATTCCTTTCGTGCGTCTGGTATATAACTAGAATGGGTCAAAAAACAAATACCTTGCACAATATCCCTGAGTTGCGTATTCGAGTCCATAGCTTTGACAATACGATCTATATGCCTCAACGTTAAACGACATTGTCTTTTAATATTTAAGTCCAGAATAGTCATACTACCAGGCACCAGTGGTATTTGTCCAGCAACTGAGATAATGTCACCCACCTATCAAATGAACAGTTAAAATTTATTCAAATTATTGTGAAAAATGATATAATTTTTTGTTTTTGTTTTATACGTATATTGATCAAAATAGATTCAAAATTGTCGCTTAAGCGTTTCTTTATATTACTTATAAAATGTTCAATTTCTTATTTTCATTCTAGAAAATTTTATTTTGTTTACCTCACTGTTGTGTTTCTTTTGTAAACCAGATGTGTGTGCGTGCGCGTATAAAAATGCGCACATACACACATTTTGTCTACATATACACACAGAGGACGCGCACGCAAATTGGTTTGTAACGGTAGTACACTCACACGAACGGCTTGAGAATAAGGACCAATGTTTGCAGGTGCCCAGTGACTTATGCTCTGAACATGCATTGTATGTCGTTTGTGAATTTTCTTATCACCACAGTCTTGAGTTTCTTTATAGGCTATAGCATCAAGTACAACATGTATATTTAACGGACATTCCACGCATACGCGGACTGGTGGATTTGTCTTGCTCAAACATGAGATATAAACCTCGTTTATAGATATGTAATTTGACATATCTTTTATATATAACGTTACGGCAACGATGTCCGATATTTGAAGACTTTCCTTTTTGACTAGACCTAGACAGTCGATACGCGTGTTTTATCAATCTACATCAAATCCAGAATACGATATTACACGGAAAAAAAAAGAAAAATTAACCAAATGATGATTTAAAAAACTCAAAGTTTACCTACTGCTTAATTTCTCCAATGCCTCTCGCATCGCAGATTTAGCATCCGGATGTTTACCAGCGATACCACCAAACCAGAACCAGCCAGTTTGATTTCTATTTACTACTGGCACATCGGGATAATCCTCTTCCTCGTATAAAATTTCCATAGGACTCGGAGGATTAAATTGACCTGAATTATTATATGTTACATTGAAATAATTTATTATATATAAAATAATTTAATCGATTGAAATTTACCAGAATTTGAAGTCCTTAAATTACTGCCTGTATGTTCATCACGTTCATCATTTTCATCTTCCGATAAATTACAGCCGTCGTGTAATTCTGGTCCAACTATTTCTGCGATATAATCAGATGGGGTTTTAATAGGAACATTTTTTAATCTTTCTTGTAACGTTAATCCTTCTATACCGTTCTGAAAAAAAATTTTTTTTTTATTTAAGTTTACTTAAAAATCATAAAAATATAAAATATATTTCAACTTACATTTTTTTCTTGTACATGAATTTTTTTAAAGTTTATATATCCGACGGGTGCTATGTTATCATTTGAATGAACTACACTTTCATATTCATCTCTAGAATTACAAAAAAAGTAGTATTTTTTAAGGTGCTTGCTTCATATTAAAATCATATTGAAGATAGATTTGATAACTTACATTACAATACTTTTACCAAATAATGGACAATCTAATATGAAGGTTTCATATTCTCCTCCTTCTCCACATATGTTAACACCATATTTTTCTTTCTATAAATAAACATATAACTATTAATATAATACATGTATCTGCTTGTTTACTATTTAGATAAATTTTCTTTGCATATATTTTTTATACGAGTTATTTACATTTGGAATATTTCCAAGATAAAATCAAATATTTGGTATTAAATTAATCATTAAGACATTTTACTTACTATTTTGGCAAGATGAGATTGCATTTCAGAAAGTGATTTACCCAAATGCCTTGGTTCAAGGCCTAAAGCTGCCACTTTAATTATAACTGCATTTACAGAACTTTCTATCATTTCCTTCAGTAATTCATCTTGCTCTCTTCTCCATAGATATGACAAAGAAACAAGTCCTAAACGACTACATCTGAAAATAAACTTTCATTATTAGATATTTTTGTCATTACGAAAATAAAAATAAAAATTTATATTTTCTATTTGATAAACTTTTTTATAAAAATTAAACTAAATTATTTAACAAATTTGCATCAAGTATTTGTAATTACACATTTTCCACGCGAATTCGTTGATAATCACTCAGAATAGCTCCCGATGAAACAGCTTCTATATTCTCTTTTTCCTAGGAAGTTAATGAAGTTAAAATAATTAAGCTAATAAAATTATTCTATAATGTGTTTTTTACACCTTACCTTCACTTTACTTAACAACCTAAAGAGATCTTCGACTTCATCATTTTCTGTTGGATAATAATATTTTTCTTGCATTTTTGATCTGCCAAAGGTTGGTTCACGATACATTGGTAAACCCATAGCTTCTGCGATATATTCAACACCTTGATATCCAACAGTTTGAAACATAAATGAATCTAGTTCATCTATAAATAAGTTGTTTCATTAGTTATCTGATATTTAAATAAATTAAACGATTTTATTATCTATTATTTACCTTTTCCGACTGGATATAAATTAGCTAGAGCCACAATATCATGACCTGCAGCTATACATTGCATCATGTTAAAACATGAATCTTTACCTCCACTGACTAGTGCAACAACCCTCATTTTGTTTAATTTACACTCAGAATCTCTCAAAAAAATTTATCAAGAGCTTAAGAGTATAGTTAAATCTCAATATACTGTTTTAAACAAACATCTGTAATAAAACAATTTAAAAAATTTAATGGTAATGATAATTTTGTCATATTCGTAAAAGCAAATTTTTTTATGATAACAAACAAATAAGATCACAAATATTTTTTAGACACGATGTATATCCATGTGTGAATGCACAAGCAACATAGAAAAAATATCTCAATAACTCATTTATTAAAAATCATTCCTTTATTTATGGCAGTTATATTAAGACAAACTATGTAAACACAGATTAACAAGTATTTATTATCAGGGATAAGGAAATATGTAAGCTATAAACAACATAAAGATAATAGCTTATTCAACATACTTAAGATATACGTATCTGTATATATATTATTTGCAAATGTATATCAAGCCAAAATTAAATTTACAATGTATATACACACGTCTTTCTTGAATAGTCTAATGTATAAATAATACAATACAAAATGTAAACATTATTATTTCTCAATGAACAATTAAGAATATATTCAAAGAAATTCCTTTTTATCTTTTCTTAATTTTAGCTTATTTTCAAAAAAGAAAACGATTTATTAGCTCACTAAATAAAATCTTGCAGAAAAAGAGAATGAAAAAGATATCGGATATTCAATTTAACTTATTAATGTGTGTAACAATTGGCTGGTGAACAAAAATTAATCACTGTACTATTCTAAACAGTAAACGTCACATAATCCGAAAAGAATCTCGATAGGACATAGATTCTTTTTAGAAGAATTATAGAACTTGATGATTTCGAATAAAAAATCTAACATTAATGAAATGTTAGAAAAAAAATCGGCTATTATTAAGGAAAAAAAGAATACCTACGGAGAGATTTTTTGGTTATTGCCGATCTCGGCTAAACGAGAAATATTACGGAATGACGCCCAGCAACGAATTGCACAGGGAACGCAAACGATAATTTCGAACTTATGTATGCTAAAATAAACTCTAAATTCTCAACAAATGTAATATTTACATTAAATTGGTGGCGAAAGTTCCTTACACGGCAAAGTCTATCAGAGACTGCGATTGCTTGATAGTGGCGCCTCTCCGTGATAAAACTTTCAACATAAACTGTAGAATTGAGGTTATGATTTGTTTTAATTGTACGATTGTTTGTAATAGTTATTCAACAAGTTGCTTTTTGATTTTGTCTTTAATATACACTGTATTTACCATTATCGTAAAGTAATATATGAAATTTGGCAAATCTGTTACAAAAATTGATCTTGCTTTTGAGAAATTCTCAGGTGTACTTCGTGTCGCTATACCCCGTGACATCATCAGTGTATAAAATATATCGATGTCTCGTTATTTCAATCTGCTCCTATGCTATAATTTACTGATTGTGATATAACTTAAACCAAATCGTAATTTAATCATAATTTCTTCTTTCCTGCGTGTATTATTTGTTATTTTTCTATAATTCCATTTACATCATAAAACAAGGATATGATCTACTGCAAAAATGAAGTATGTAGTATCAAATACGTACTAGGATAGAACTGGGTTGTAAGAATTTTCAAATTCATGCTTTTTCGAATTACATAACTTCGAGTCATTTGTTTATTAACATCAGCATCACTTGTTTAAGAATTTATTTGACATACTCCAATTATGATTATAGAAATAGATTATTGAAACTGATACATATGTTTTCATTTACAATACGAGATAAAATCAAATTTCCATAATATTTTGTAATATAACAATATTTTAGAATTATTATTATTTAGTTTATAAAAATAAACGGATTTCTAAATGGATTCAAAACGTCATGTATTTTTACACTTAATGTTAACGTAATTCCACAAAAAATTGAAAATTTTATTATTTTTATATATAAAATTTCTTTATTTAAGTTTTATATAAATTCAATCAAAAGTGCTTTTGCAATAATTATGAAAGTGTTATTGCAAATATCTGATTTTTGAAAATACAATTAATTTCGAAATATATTGAAAATATACGTTGCCATTTTTACTTAGTAAATCGTTAACCAATCGGATCACTTTCAATAAGCAGCCATTTTACTTTCGCTACGGTCACACGAAGCGTAAGCCAGATTCTACGGAGCACGGTGTACTCGCAAGCTATCGCTTGCATTGCAAGTTTTGTTGGTTTTCGGTACGAAAAGTCTTTGGTAGTGTAATAATCCGGTACAAAATAAATCAAAGAAAGGCCGAAGAATGGTTTTGGCGGAGAGAAACTCGGAAAATGTTAGAAATGGACGCAGATCGCGGGGCCCCAGCCCTAATGGACAGACGGAATCTTCGAGCGAAGAAGACGGAGGTACCAATTTCATATTGCACTTCAATTATTGTTTAATCATTGCGATCTTCTAAAGTCTTTTTTTAATCAATATGTCATAAATATGTAGCAACTCTAAGAATATATTCTTCTTAGGAAGTTTATATATTTTTATATTGATCGAACGCGAAAATCCGTAAGGATCTTCAAACAGCGCGCCCCACTTTTCCTCTTTTTAAGCTTCTCGCATTTCCAATCAATTCCTATGAATATTTCTATGAGGCAATTTTAAAAAACTTTTTTAATTGTCGAACTGTTTTATTTGCGTATATCATAAAAATAATATATTATTTTTTTTGATCGAATGAAATAAAGCACTGTTGGCTCTATATATGTAATTACATATTAAAGTAATTTGTAGTGTATTAAAAAATGTATTTAAAATCATGTAAATGAGAATAAACATATTTCAGTTTAACATTCTGTAATGTAACTATGCAATAAGTTCACTCACATTTTTTTGATTTGAAATTTTTGCATTTATTAAACATTATAATTTTCCTAAGTTCCAGCAGAAAAAATCCGCGTTGGAAGAGATTATCAAGTTATTGTTCCAGAATTTGTTCCAGTCAGTGGTATGTCATTTAAACAGAATTATTCCTAAAAGATTTTTCCATTGTTTCTCAATTAAAATGATTCTTCTTATATTTCTACCTTAATAATTATAGATTTTATATTTTAGAACGACGATTAGATCAATGCCCTGACAGGGCACTATTAGTATGGTCCCCCACTACTGATATACCCGATCAGAAATGTAAATATAAATTATTTATTTAACTTTCTATAATGCACTGATCATACAAATTTATTTTTTTTTTATAGTGGATGAATATATCATATTAGCAAAGGAAAAATATGGCTATAATGGAGAACAAGCATTAGGAATGTTATTTTGGCACAAACATAATTTAGAACGTGCTGTATTAGATTTAGCTAATTTTACACCATTTCCCGATGAATGGACAGTTGAGGATAAAGTTCTTTTTGAACAAGCATTTCAATTCCATGGGAAAAGTTTCCATCGAATTCGTCAAATGGTAGAATCTTTTCTGAGTTAAAAATTAAAAAATACAAAAGTTATATTGCAAAAAATATTATTAAAAAGTTGTTTATATTTTTGTGTTTTATATTTACAGTTACCAGATAAATCTATTGCTAGCCTTGTTAAATATTACTATAGCTGGAAAAAAACAAGAACTAGAACGTCACTGATGGATAGACAAGCAAGAAAACTAACAAGTGGTGGAAAAGAAGGAGAAAATGGTAGTGAAAATGGAAGTGAATTAGGTTCCAATACAGACAGTGAATCAGAAGAAAAAGTAAGACATTTTTTAAATATCTAACAAATGCATGCACTTGAAGGATAAATTCTCTCTTTCTCTTTCTCTCTCTATTTAGAATAATACTTCAAATCATAAACTATCATAAAATACCAGTTTCAAATGTTCTAATAATTAGAAGTATAAAAATTGTATTATATATTAATTAGAATAACAAATTTGTTTTTGTTGCTTGTTACTTTTTTTATAAACTAAATTAGAGCTTTTTGTTTCCATTTTAATTTTGCTACATTTTCATCAAATTATTTTAAGTAAATTAACATTTGTGCTATTGCGTGTGATAGTGTTCTCCTTTTGCTGCATTTTAATGCCATGGCACTGGCTCGAAATCATATACATATATACATATATACATATATAATGTGCAGTAATACACATCTAAAAAATGTATCCACACGGTAACGTATTCCATGCGGTGAATGAAACAAAAATAATAAGAACACTGATCTACAATTGGTGAAAATTATCAGAACTACGAATTAAGAGATGAATATAAAATGAATATGCTTTATGTATTTCCTTTATATATTTATATAAAAGGAAAAAATTCCAATTTAAATATATAATACTTCTCGTATCTCAATAATTTTCTAAACTATTAAAAAAAGCTACGTAACATCAATACAAGATTAAAGTTAGTTAAATTATCGTTGTATCGTGTGTGAACGTAAATGTGGAACGTTCTAGAAATGGACGATCCACCGCGGAATACGTCGTGGAAAGAACCAAGCTGTGCCAGGAAGCCAAGGCACTGACGCCAAAGCCCCATCCGACTCGGAAAACGCCCCTCAGGTTCAGGTACTCAGCCTAAACCTTACCCTGTTGCATAGCATAGTATGCTTATTATATTTTGCTATATTTTTTGTCGTCCCGTATTTATTGTTTCCTTGTCGTATGTTTTTCTTTCTTTATCAAACAAAACAAAATTTTGCGAAAATAATTTACATAGTAGAACTGATAGGCTGAAACCTTACTGAGGAAAAAATGTTGAAGCCCAAAAATTATCCAATATGATGGACATTTACATATCTCATGAACTTGTTAAATTCGAAAAAAAATTGGATTTTTATTACTTTAAAAGTTTACTAAAATCATAGAACTATAAGAAGTTCGGAGCTTCTGATTTTTTATGGCGGGCCGAATTAATATTTCCGGATAGAGTTAAATAGAGTTAAATATGCCCATGTATATATTTCATTCTTTTTGTAAAATAAAAAAAATTCCTAGAGATTAGTTTAGATATATGTTAAAAAATGTTAACTGATGGAGAGGGTGGGGGGATAGTTAGAATATATTTAAAAAGGGTATTATGTGTTGTAGGGCTCGTGTAGCAACTGTGGCGTTGCTTGTCATAGTGTTCGTGCGACGCCGAAAGGACACGCGTGTCACAGCTGCTATCTGCACTGGAGGTCAGTGAGTGCAAGTTAAATAAAATTTCAATAATTGAAAAATCATCATAGCTTTCTTTGAAATTAGAATGTTCATGCACATGTTTCATTACGAATTAAAGAATTATAAAAGATTAATTTTAAATGTTACTAAGATAAAGAATAATACTTATAAATAAAGAAACTGTTTAACATATACTTTTATAAGAATGCATGAGTATTCTTATTTATGTGTTATTTAACATCTTTAAAGGGAGTTAGAAAATCAGAATAATTGTAGATCAGATATATTCATTGATTTAAAGAAAGCAGAAGTTTACAAATTTATTTAAATGATTTAGGCGAACTGGTGTAGCAAGACCATTAAGTTCCATGCCAGGTCGAACAAATAAAAGAAAACCACCTCGCGGTCTTGTTGTTAATCATGATGATTTAGCAGCATTGGCTGGCCAACCTACTCAAGCAAACAACAGTTTACAAGCGATTGACACCGAAATTGTTAGCCTAAAACGCCAAGTACGTTTCACAATAAAATAACATGAAACGTGTGGATACATTTTTATATGAAAAATCGATATAATTTATTGCTCGGTTAACAAAACCCAAAATACTTAATTTTTAATTTTAAAATACAGATTCAATCAAACAAACAACAAGTAAGTGCATTAAAGCGTAAAACAACTGACGGTATTGATGATTTACGACCACCAGAAGTGTCCAGTCGTATAAATGCTCGTTGGACGAATGATGAATTACTCTTGGCCGTTCAGGGTGTTCGAAAATATGGGAAAGATTTTTCTGCGATTGCTGATGTAATTGGAACTAAAACAGAAGCTCATTTGCGATCATTTTTTGTAAATTATCGACGGAGGTATAATTTAGATGCAGTCTTAAAAGAATATGAAGCTGAAAATGGCCCGATATTAATTGACGATGAAAAAGAAGAAAAGGTAAAGTAATTTCAATTTACTTTGATTAGAATATTACTTAGGATATCGCTTATTAAATATTAGATAAATATTGTTGGATATGAATGTTTCAGATGGATATTGATCAGCCAAATGAAACAGCAGAATCATCTCAAAAAACGAAATCATCCGTAGGACTTGGACAAACGGCTAAATAACAAATGACTATACTTTTGAATACCAGCAAACGTGAAAAAAATAATCACAGACACTTTGATAATCGATAATATCATGTAAAAGGTATTTGTTTATAATTTTTACTTCTAATTTCACTTTTTGTTGCGCATTACTAATGCAGTACTTGCGATACTGCAGGAATATCAACATGAGCAACAATTTCCGTTAAACTTGTGCATAAATTAATAATCCACAAAATACATATATGGATATTTATTAATAGGAACGAAAATGTGTGAATTTATTTAGGTAGATTTATTTTTAATATAGTATATTTGTATATGTCTAAAATGGAATTTTTATTAAGCAATATAAAGGAACTGTAATTCCATTAAAGACATTTAGCATATAATTATAAGAAAAATAGATTAAAAATTAAATTAATGCATCCAAGTGCAAATATAAGATGTTTTTGTAACATCTATTGTATGCAATTATGGATGCAACAATTTTTTTTCCGAATTGTAATTGTATTTTGTAGCATGTAATATTTCTAAGTATACATAAGGGTATACAGAATCGGAGTTCCATTTTAATGAAAGTAATTTAAATACCAAATTATTCATTTTTATTAGAGAAAAATTCAAATAAATGATGGAAATATTGATAAAATTGTAAAAATATTGAAAAAATTATATAGTTTAGAACATTTAAGAAAATCAGGTATCGTTTAGTAAATTCAATTTATATATGATAGAATTAATAATAATTTCATATGCGAATAATTAATGAAGTTTAACGATTTTTTATCTATGCTCAAATATCAATTATATATTCTGAAATTTTATTATTATTATAACATTATGTTTGTATTAATTTCAAATTTTGCATGTATTTTGTGTCAACTTATATCTTGTATATTTAATTTTTTGTAAAATGTTTATGAGAAATTTACATAATTCATATTACAGAACTTAGAGTAAACAAAATATATGTAGATGGAAGAAGAAGATAAAAAGAGCAATCAATTTATATATTTCATTAATTTATTTATATATTTCAGCAATTTATTTATATATTTCATTTATTTAAAATGTTTTTTAGACAGTGATGATTTCGTAATTATATAAATCGGAAGAAAATTCTTGTCTTGTGCCTATGCATTTTTGGGCGTATGAAAAAAAAGAAACAATAGCAAAATTTGTAGAAATTTTTCCCCTTTGCTTCCTGTTTGCATATTATCTATTTGAAGTATAATATTTAAATTTGCCGAGAATTAGGCAATCTTCCATTCTGACATGAATAAAATCTGGATAAAAAGAGAAATTTCTTCCAACTTCTAAATTTTTCGTAGTGGATTATGGTTACTCAAAACTCTAGCAATTTCAGCTATAGTGCAGTTTACATTATTAGTGAAAAAATTAGAATAAGTTTAACGCAATCATTGTTAAATTATTTTACTTAAAATATGAAATCAATGATTGCGTTGAATGATCATTGAATGTATCATTAAAAGAAGAATGCTCAAGAAAAGAATACACTTTTATTCAAATTTTAACTGAAAGAATTTAATATTTTATTAAAATACATCACAATAGAAATTTGTTTTATTAGTTTTATAAAAAAATAAATTTGAGGAGTTAAAAATTGTGCTATTAAAAATATCAAATGAAGGAGAATATATTTTTATGGCTTGCTGCTGCATACTCAATCCAAATGTATAAAAAAAGAAAAAGAAAAAGTAATGGTTCCTGATATTTCTATTATATTATACAAAATTGTATGTATACTAAAATTGTCCGTATTTCAAAATAATGGTGCTTCTATATTTAAAAGCACAAAATTTTGTATTCCTATAAATAGGAAATAAAAAATTTTATTGAGTAATTTTAATTGGACAAAATCTTTATACAGAAAGAAAAGCATACTGAAGTATGTAGTTGTTTGCGTAACATTAAATATTTGAACAAATATAAAGTTCGCATTAGTCCGCTTACACAAATCTATTTTAAAAGAAATTATTTAATGCGGTCAGTTGTCTAGAACTTAATAATAATTATATAATTATATAGTTATAGAATTTAATTTGAAAAAAATAAATACTGTTAAACAATACTTTCAAGACAAATTGACTTCCAATGATTTTTCATTGTTTTGCGATAGAACGTTTAAAATCATGTAGGTGTAATTTTACTTATAGTTTCATATGTACATCCACATTAGTAGTAGTAGTTATATAAGATCGTTAGTTTAATATTTGTCTAAATAGAATTTACTACTTAATGTTAATAAAAGAAAACACTTGCAAGTGTGTGTGTGTGTGCACGATTTCTTTTACAAAAGATGGTATTCTTAAAAATGATTGTGAGATTAGATAAACTTTAGAAGTTATTATATAACATCGATGTAAATATAAATGATCACCAAAGAAATTTACTGTAATCGTTAGTAACATATCACGGAGATGGATGAAATATTTGGCAAGGATTATTTTGCCGAATAAGTAATTCGCTAATTTAAATGAAAAAATATATAATGCAATTAAAACAGACTAGCCAATTATTTGAAATTTTTATTCTTTCTTTTTCTAATATATTTCATTCAAGTATGATGTAACGATATTAAAATTTTCAATGAATAGTTTTAATAAACAGAAGAGCATTTGATTTTACTTGCATAGTAATGCAAGAAAAACTTTTAAAAATATTTAACGAGAAATAATCTATTATATTCTGATCGTTCTTTTTATCATATTCTTCTTTAAATCGTACAGCTCTAGTATGTGCAATTTTTTTCACACACGAAAGCATGGCGCAGTGTTCAAATACATAATTAAATATAAGCTTTCATAGTTTAAGATTGAAGAAGGAAGTCACTTTAAAATATTTTGCTATGTGGATATTCTCTTTTTCCGCTAGAAGCAACTTCTTTCTTCAATACTTACGAATTACTTGAATTACGAATGCATTTAAACGAGAGATGATACGCGATCAGCGAATAAAAGATTTTTTAATCAAATGAACTTGCTTAATTTCCAGATATACTTTTGAAATTGAATTTTTGTAATTTAATATATATTTATATACATATATTGCCAATTAGTAGATTATTTACGTAAGATTCGGATACTTCACGAAGCACATCATTATATGATACTTTTAACTTACGGACAAGATTTTTAATTTAAAAAATTTTAAAAAAATTACATGTTTTGATCTATATTATATTTGATAACATTATATAAGGGTGTTAATTGTAGATACGACAAAGTACGAAGAACGGAACATATGAAATGAAAATGACATAGTATGTATATATATATATATATATATAGAATATACATACATATACATATATATATATATATATATATATATTCTACGACCGTTCAAAATTTTCTAATATTCTAATGCAATTAATGTAGCATAATGTAAATATAAAGTTACAAGCTTTGTGAATGTATACAGATTCATATGTCCGTAAAGTGTACAGATGTATTTATTCAGAAATATTAAATATCTCTTGTGTACTTTGATGGGTTAAAAGGCATTTATTTCGAGACCTTAACAAAAGAACGATAAATATCTAGTTTATAAAGAGTACTTTCGTTATTGCTTATCGTTTATTCCATTAAAATTATACATTACATATTATTATCTATAATTCTGTATTACAAGTTTTTGTTTCATTAATAAATAATCTACATATTTAGTATTTAAAACAACCTTTAAATTAGTATCGTCGAAATAACATTCTTTTTGTAGTTGATATTTCGATTCATGCATTCCATTGCCGTATCCTATCATACTAAGATTGTTATTACGACTGTGCTTTTTTCGTTTCGCATAATAAAAACAAAGATTTAGAAACTTCGACTCTTCTCTATAAAAAGGATTATCATCATGGTAAAAAGGATTTTCAATAATCATGTTACTATCAAAATTCTTAATACTGTGTGTGAACAATTTTACGAAAAATAGATTCATATCATTATCCGTAGGAAAATTTAGTGTTCCAAGTATCACTTCGGATAATAATCTTTGATATATAAGTTCATCGTGTCCTAAACTTTCATATTCACTATTAATTGTCTGTAGAACATGCATCTTTAGATTTTCAATAATAACTTCATGTATCTCTGCAATTTCATCTTTCAGTAGAATTAAACAGCAATGTAAAATAGTTAATTTATTTTTACTTGTCAATTCTGCAAATCGATAAACTGCAAATTTCGTAAGTTCAACCGCGATTCGCCTCGTATGTTCTTCTTCGTGAACACTTAGTTCAAGTGCCTGAGACAGTACTTGGTTTATCATTATCTCATTTCGAGAAAAGATTCTCAATATACATTTCAAACACCATAAATTAGAATATCTTACAGTTTCTAATTTTTTAATAAACGGATTTTCTATTATTTTCTCAATTTCTAATTCACTTATGTCTAGTAGAGGCCATTGCTTCAAAGTTTTCAAAGAGTAATTTATCATTGCGTTTAAAAGTAATTCATTACGATCACAATTCAATTCGTTCAGCAATAGACATTTGAGCACAGTTTTTAAAATTGGAATGCTACATGACACATGATTTAAAAAAGAAATACTTTGATCGATGCAAGGGGAGTACAAAATTTTATGCAAAATATCAATATTAACGTTGTTCGTGCGATTTATATAGTTAGCATACAATTTTGTAGAAAGATCGATAAATTGAAAAAATCCTGGTTTTATTTTCTCAGAAGAGAGTAAAGATATTCTATTTTCGTTAAAAATAAATACATCTTCTTCGGATATCTCACCGGAAATAAATTCTTTTGACTGTAAAAATAGCACTTCTATCATATAACATATTTGTAAATTACCTTTTCCCTTGGGCACATTTCTCCAAATTTGTAATATTTCTCGAAATCGTAGCAATTCTGGAGATTGCTCTGATGCATGATACGTGTATTGTTTGACATTCGAACATAAATTCATACTTTCGATTTCAGCGGATAATTTTTCCTTGAGAAATTTCATAGTTAACAAATAACCGTGAATTAAATTAACATTGCGACATGAAGAAATGTCGTACCTTAATTTCTCGAGCTCAAATTCAATTTTTAAGAAATCTGTTAATGCCGCATATGCTTTTGCAGCTAAAAATCTGACATATAAGATAGGGTTTCCAAATAGTATGTAAAGTAAATGTTTTACTTTTGACAAATATTCTTGCGAGGAATAATCAATTAAATTACAAGCACTGCATGAAAATTTCGAAAGGAGTGTAAGAATGTGAACAATATTTGAATGTAAATATGAAGCAGTAGAAAACTTCGTAAACGTAAATGAAAACTTATGCAATTCTTTCATAACATGATCTGCAAGGGCTGGATAATGCGTAACAAAATGATTAATTGAATAACCGTTTCCAAAATCCAACGTGTCTCCATAACTTTGACCTATTAATCTTGGAACTATCGAACCAAATAACTGTAGACTTGCATTTCTGATAGTCCATATTTCTGATTGCAAGTATTTGAAACAAGTCAGGGAAATTCTCTCCATGTATGGAGTTAACTGTGCGTGTATTTCTTTATCGGCTACTAAAGCCTTTAAAAAATGCAAACGTCTTGCCCACGGAGAATCGTGCTGTGATTCTATACTTTTTAAATTGTCATCAGAAATGTCATCTAACAGGTATAATAATTGTTGTACAGCAAAATGCAAAAGAGGTCTATCTCGCCGATTATCGCTAACGACAATTCTATGAAACATTATTGACAATCCAGCACCTCTTCTGGTGATGTTTAAAGAATGCATAGAACCATCTTCTAATATACGCAATATATGTGTTTTTGGTAAATTAGAATACTTAGCTTCTTTACATAAACATCTGAAATGATTAAATGAATATAATTGTATAATATTCAGTTTTCCTATTATCCTATTAGTTTGAATTATACCTAGTTAATCGTCCTATTGCTGCACCTGCTGCTTCCACCACACCTTTGTGTCTACACCTGAGTAATACAGTAACGATGATATTGGCGGAACGCTTAACCGTTTCATCGCAATGCATTAATGTACCTATTTCACAAGCTAGTTCGCAGCAAACCTAAATGGAAAATATTATTGTAACTTTATTATTTTATATTTGTTAAAATTAAAGGGTGAAGATTACGACGTTTACCTTTAAAGACATCCAAATGCAAGAAATGAGCACATGATGCGCAGAAGTTAAATTTAAATCATCGAAATTAATGTTCTCTATCTCACTGTTTTTAATCGTTTCATTAATGGCTAATCCCATTTCCGCGAACGATGATGAATATTCTATAAATTCAGATACAATTTCACTCAAAGTAAAACATTTTTTTAGTTACGTTTCATTGAAACCGAGCAAATTATACCTGTATTTTCCGATTTTGAAGAAAGTATGTATAGAAAGAAATCTGTGGCATCTTCTAATAGATACAATACTTTTTCAATGAATTCGAAAGATATATCGGAACTTTCTTTACCATTTTGGAAAGCAATATTCAATAAAGCAGTCATCACGCCATAAAATGGTTTGTTTTGAACAATTGCTTTTAGTACATCATCTTTCATTTGTATTAACTGACTCTTAGCTTCATTAAACAAGAAATCGGAATATTTCAAACAATCATTATAATTCTTATAATCTTGTAAAATATTCAACGGTAGCCAGTGTATTAAAATTGATATAAGAGCCGCACCACTTTCGATTTCATAGAATTTGGAAGAATTACAAGTTTTCAACGCCGTGTGAAATAATACCTAAACCAATAATGTCTTCTTTTTTTAAATGAAAAACAAATTATTGAAAAAAAGATGAATAATTTCTTACTTGTTTCTCCACATCGGATAAGATGTCTTTATTGAAATAATTAAGTATAATAGAGGTAGCTAATTGTTTGACATCAAGTGCAGAATCCAATACAAGTCTTAATAAGATAAATAAACTCTTTTTGTTTGTGAATTTCCAATTTCCAGTTGTTATTAAATGTTTTTCTACTAATGAAATAGACAAAATATTTTCAACATTGTTGGTCTTATTTATCAGAAATCCATTGGTAAATGAAAGTATAGCTCTATATAAATTTAAGCCAAGAATTTTTCTTTGATAACAAGAACCAATTTCAAAACAATCCAAAAAGTATTCATGTAACCAATGTGTAATATAATACACATCGTGTATGCAGTCTGGATTATTATCACACATTTTTAGAACATTAGTATAAAATATTTTAAAATATTTTACAATCCCATCTCTTATGTAGACTGTTGTACTGTTTGCATTATGCCATAGAAAACTTCTTATGGTAAAAAACCGATCTCTATTTTCATTGTACAATTTGTTTATTTGGTAACAATTTATGGCAAATCCATTCAACCTTACGATTTCTTTACTATGATTTAAATAACATTCAATCCTTGCTTGTTGTGGAAGATCAATGTGCATTTCACAAGCCATTTTTTGAAGATGTGAACGTAAAATATGTTCCCTTATATCTGTGATTAAATTCCATAAATAAAATAAAAGATTTCTGTACTTTTTAACAATTGGTTCAAGCCAATGTTTGCAGAGTAACTGAAGGGCATTGTGATTTTCACTGTAATTAAATATCCACATTTAAACTCGAATTTTCTGTTATTTGTAAAAAATTTGATGATTTAACTCACTTTTCTGGTGATTCCCAATGGTGAAAGAGATAATTCATTATATGTCCAAAGGCTTTTTTCCATTCATTTTCGCTTAACTTTTTTACAATCGCAAGATAAACTTTAGTACCAGGTGAACGCAAATAATATTTTGTTAAGCTATTACACAAAGAAAATAAAAAATCACGGGATGTAATAATTTTAGTTTCATCCGAAATTTCGCAAATTTCCGCGAGTATATCATACTTTACTTCGTTCTGCCAAGAAATTGTATTGACACAATGTTTAAATATATACTCCAAATATCTGTCATATTTCTTTTCCATTATTTTCAGGTACATATTAAAAATAAGTACTGAATTTTGTTTACTTATGTCATTAATAGCATTACACCAATTTGAAAAAATAATCATTTCAAGTCTTTGCTCTATTTCCGAATATGTGCTCCAAAAAGTTGTGTTCATAGTTCTTTGCAACCACGTATATAATATTTTATACGCGAAATAAGAATGTTTAGTATATCTTATACAGTGATCGAATATAACATCGAAAGTAAAGAAAAAGATATCATTAGAATATATTTCATTATGATTTACTTGCAAATATCCATAAGCGCAAATCAGTTTAAATAGTTCATTTTCAACGATATTATATCTTTTATCAAAAATGTATACTTCATTACGTTTAGAATTTAGAAGACTTGTAAAAGTTTCTTTTAGAAATGATGAGTTAGACTGCTTTGATAGTAAAGCAAAAAATGTATGGGAAGCCAACAAACTTCTTTCTCTATTGTCTATATTTAAAATAAAAGCTTCTATAATATGTACATATACTGGTTGCCATTGTTTCAAATGTTCATCATTCCAGGATTCTTTGCATGATGAAGCAAAGTTTATCAATTTCTAAAAAAATAACAATAAAATGCCTTATTTAGAGTTATATATATAAAAGCAATAATTAATAGAGTTATATAGATAAGCAATAATTAATAGAGTTATATAGTAAGCAATAATGATTACAAATAGAATCATAAAATACTAACTCTGAAAATAGCAGTGTCTTTTGTATGTGTTTGCAACTCTTTGATTACATAATTCAATTCCATATTTTTTGTACACATTTCGTTATTGCAATTTAGTAACAGAAGATTCAATTTAATAATTATATATATATTATATATATTTTTATTCCCTAATCATACGTGTTTGTATTTGTTGTTTGAAAATTAAAAACTGCTTTTGAGGTATGTGCTGTTGCATCTGACTTGTTTGTTTTGTCTCCATCAAGGCCGCATGCCCTGCAATTAATATGTAATGATGACATTTTTTAAAATTTTACTTTTCTAAACAACAACAAAAATAAATAGAAAACATAATGCCTGCAAAATCATAAAAAAACATTCGAAAATTTTAAAAAGATAATGAATTATTGGTTTAAATGTAAATAAGCATCCAGCAGCTATAAAATTAGCTTCTGCATAAGAATTTCTATATGCCAAATAATTGAAAAAGAAAATATGATTTACTTTCAATATAGTGGATTAAGGATCATCATATAATATAATAAGACAATATTGTTACTTGCATTCTTTTATTATAAGTAATAAAAATAAGAAAATTTAATTTAGAAACAGTTCAGTAACTATTAGTTCAAATGTAATAAATTATAAATTACAATTGCTAAATTAGTTTTATATTTTATGTTGCATTTTGTTCTTCAGGAACATACCCCCCTTGTTCTAGCTGCTCTTTGAATTTCAAGTACTCTCGTTTACGATCAAAGTGTTTTACCTAGTAAAAAGTGATAAAATGAAGATTTAATAAAAAAGGGACAGGCATTACATGTAGGTAAAAATTATTTTTAGTGCAAAATCAACTTTTTAATAGATAAAACTTACCCATAACGCAGGACAAAACTTTTCATATTGTTCTCTAAATTTTTTACATTCTATTTCTGTTTTACCATCATCAAGACATTTCCAGTATTCATCCCTGTGATTCCAACATCTTGTACGATCTTCTTTACTTGGGAAAGACATCCTAAAATAATCCAAATCATATTTTCTGTTTTATACATTTATACTACATCCTTTTTTTTTAAATAATATACAAGTATATTTTTCTTTAAATTTAAAAAAAACATTTTAATAAATTTTTATATATTTTTTGGTAAAAAGTTATGATTATAATGTTTAAACTCAAAAGAATTGATTTGCACTTATCCACAAAATAATTATATTTTAGAATTGAAACTTTTTAGAAATTGAATAGAATTTTCACTTACAAATTCAAAAAATTTGCTAAAAATACTTAGTTTTGCAGAAATTAAAAATAAAAATCTTAAAATAAAACAAAATGATTACATAATCTTGAAACAGTGTAATTTATATATTAAATTTAATACAAAAAATTGATTCCCTTTTTAATTACAAATTTAAAAATGATTTTCACAGACATAATTCAGTAATTTAATTTTTTAATTTATTGTATTGAATATAATTTGTACTGTAGGTTACTCAAAAGAATAGATTTTGTTTTGTTAAATAATTTCTAAGTTTTTTGAATATTTTAAAGAAATATATTATTATGTATATATGTAAGTATACATATACATAAAAAATACAAAACAAGTAAATTAATAAATCTATATTATTTATATTTTTTTTGGTTTTCATACAAATTAAGATTATCGTAGTAGAGAACTATGGAAACTAACCTGTTTACTTACAACGGAACATAGAATATCATAACGTAAGATTATAGAAATTTTTGTTCACAATATTTACATTTGCTTTTTAAATTATAGATATATATTACTTTTATTTTTTAATTTAATATAAATAACATGAATTTTTCAACACAAATTACAAAGTTCTTGCATACAAAATTTATTTTTTCTATTTTGTACAGACAAAATAGTTTGATTCATTACTTAAATTAAAAAAAAAAAAGTTTGTTGGATTATTTTATAAATAAAAAAAAGTACACGCGTTCCTATAATATTCCCACATGTATTTACTAAATGGAATAAAATCAGTGTTGCCAATACATATGTGAATTAATTTATGATTTTTAAGACTAGTTTCTAACTTTTATACGAAAACAGCAATGAGCTACCGATGAAAATAAATATTTATTTAAAAAAATAATGAAATGAATTAAATTGTGACATCTATAATGCTTGTCTTTGCTTATTCTCATTTTATTATATACAAATACATGTGTATTATTTCATTAACAACAATTACAAATTTCAAGATGCAACATTCAATTTAATATGTGAGGGATGAAGCATTCAACATTATTAATTTAAATATATTGTATATCTCTTATAGTAGTAAAAACATGCCAAATATTTACTTATACAATCCTAAAAGTCATTGCTTATTACATCATCAATAAGAAAAATATGTCAATAATTAATATTGTTAATTGCATCATCCTAAAAAAATTAAAAAGTAACAGGTACTATTTTCTATGTAAGATAAATTATGACTAAAATTATAACAAGGCATGTGAACAACATTCCGCCAACTAGGATAAATCCATCCTGTCTTGCTCTTTGCTCTATTAGTCTCATTGTCGTTTTTGAAAGTCCTAGCGTATTTCCAATGTCTATCAGTTTCTTGTGTGCCCCTTTCAAAGTTATTCTTTGTGATCTCAAACTGTCTAAGATGCTACTGCCACTTTGAAGGAGATCATCTACACCACCAATTGCATTTTTTAAACTATAGTTGTGTTGTACATTATGATCTATCATAATATCAACGTGATCATTTGTGGTAAATGTCCTAGACAATAATGCTTCCCTTTCAGCTTCTTCTCTTTGCTTTTTAAGCATTTTGTTCCGCCAAGAGTTTAAAGCAGCTGTGAGATGACGACTATCATACTTTAGTTGATCTACACGCATTTTAGCATTTTGCCTTTGAAATATGGGTCCTTTGAGACACAATACATCCAATCTTTCACAATTACTAAAAAATAAAAGCACAAGATTGTATATTTTTATTACATATAATTATTGTTATTTACATATGTAAAAGTAGATGAGCCTATAAATAGTAAAGGTCTATAAATTCTTTGTATAATTTGTATAATTTTTTATATAAAAAAAAGACAAAAATCTTTTTAAATAACTACCTGTTGATGAGGTTTATTTTTGATTCTATGCTGTTCTCTATTTCTTTAAGGTCTAGGTTAGGCGTTTTCTTTTCAAGCAGCGAGAAAAGATGTTGTGTCTCTTGAACTAATTTGTTTGTTTGGTGATATAAAGTTTCCATATTTATTAATAAATAGGTTCATTCGTATTTTAATATTCGCGAAAGTTGTGACGTGTACGTACAGGTACTACTGTCAGATAGGATATTTGTAACAGTGGTTATCAAAATCTGTCAGAGAATATTTTGCGAGAACATTTTGATAAAATAAAGAATGTAAGATTGTCGAAAATATTGTGCTCAAAGAACATTATAAAGTACCAAAGGATGATTAAGTCTCGAATAATATATTTTGTTCATGAAGAAAAATATTGAATTTCCTTATTTTTTATAAAAAATAAAAGTATCTCTTCTGGTTGAATGAAACGGAAACTACTGACATCTCGAGTTTAAATCGCATGTAAGACACACTTTTGTAAGCTGAATGAAATTTATGAAAATTATGTTTAGATATAGTTAAAAAATATATTGCTTGCAGAATGCAATGTACTCTTTATTGTACATGTACTCTTTAATTGAATTTACGCCGTTTCGTTTTAATTTTCAGTGAGAGTTATTTATAAATATGAAGCACATCGGCTGACAGCGATAACCAAATCGTGTTTCTTCGCATGTAATTCTTTCTAAACAGGAATTTGTTGTTCATACAAATGGATATCGGTGAATTATTATCATACAAAGTATGTTTCATACCACGCAAAATATTACTTATGATACACTTAAAAATTTTTATCGTAGAAATTTTGATATTAACCTAAATGTGCACAGTGCGAACTATCTTTAATTGCTATTATTTCTGTATTTCTGTTTTCTTTAGCCGCCAAATACACCGAAAAGACCAGTCGCAGGAGAAGAAGATGACGAGGATGAATGGGAAAATGCAAAGAAACCTAAAAGAGTAATTAAAACACCGTATCATGCACGTCAAAGGCAATCAAGAGAAATCGAAGTAACCCCAGTTAGAAGTAGCGAACCTCCTACACCTATCAGAGCTGCTTTACCTTCACCAGCAAACGACGTAGTTGAACCACAATTGACAGAGAAAGAAAAGCAAGATATTTTGAAATATGTTGAAACCGAAGCCCCGGAAATAGAGGCATTGGATGAAGCAACATTGAAAAGAATGGTCCTTCTGTTTGAAAAAAGAGCACTTAGGAACCAGGAAATGAGAGTGAAATTCCCTGATCAACCAGAAAAGTATGTCATTTTCTAATACCATGCACAGAAAGATCAAATTAAGAATATGAGAGTAAAATATAATTTTAATTTTTATAGATTTATGGAGTCAGAAGTAGAATTACATGAAACTCTTCAAGAACTTCATGTTGTTGCAACAAATCCAGATCTATATCCTTTAATGGTGGAATTGGGTGCCGTACCTTCGTTACTTGAATTATTATCTCATGAGAATACAGATATAGCAGTTGGTGTGGTAGATCTCTTACAAGAGCTGACAGATGTAGATATTTTGCACGAAAGTCAAGAAGGTGCTGATACACTGATTGATGCTTTATTGGAACAACAAGTTTGTGCTCTTCTTGTACAAAATTTAGAAAGATTGGATGAAGCAGTAAAGGAAGAAAGTGATGGAGTTTATAATACTTTAGGTAATTATTATTGTATATTGGTGAGCACTGTACTTTCGAATTAAGTGAAATATTATATTTTGATTGTTTTAGCTATTTTCGAGAATCTCTTAGAGTTTAGGCCAGATTTGTGTGCAGATGCGGGAAAGCAGGGATTAATGCAGTGGCTTTTAAGGAGAATCAAAGCAAAAACACCATTTGATGCTAATAAACTTTATGCTAGTGAACTTTTATCTATTCTTTTACAAAACACACCAGAGAATAGGTTACTTCTTGGTGAACTTGATGGAATTGATGTATTATTACAACAACTAGCGGTAATATAATTCGTATCTTTTATTTTCTCTTTTTTTTGTACTTTTTTGTTTTTCTAAACTAATGTTTAAATAACTTTAGTATTACAAAAGACACGATCCTCAAACAGCCGAAGAGCAAGAAATGATGGAAAATTTATTCAACGTGTTATGTTCAAGTCTAATGGCAACTGTAAACAGAGATCGATTTTTAAGGGGCGAAGGATTACAGCTTATGAATTTAATGTTGCGAGAAAAAAAAATGTCTAGGAATGGCTCTCTTAAAGTGAGTAACAAGTTAGAATTTATATTTAATTTGTATAAAAATAATAATGCTTTATTCAAGGTATTAGATCATGCAATGAATGGCCCGGATGGAAAAGATAATTGTAGTAAATTTGTCGATATCCTCGGATTGAGAACAATATTTCCTTTATTTATGAAAACGCCAACAAAAAATCGGAAAAGAATGCTTACTGCGGAAGAACACGAAGGTAACTCGACCGATGTTTCTTAATTAATTAATTAATTAATTTCTTTTTTAATTAATTTTCTATAATATTTTTATGAATATTTGTTGTTGTAGAGCATGTAGTATCAATTATTGCAAGTATGCTTAGGAATTGTAAAGGTCAACAACGTCAAAGATTATTGAGTAAATTCACGGAAAATGATTACGAAAAAGTGGATCGCTTGATGGAACTCCATTTCAAGTATCTTGAGAAAGTGGAGGATGTTGAAAAGAATACAAAAGTTAGTAAAAGGATATAAATTTTACAAATTTATTTACTAGTGTATTTTAATTACATTGTAATTATAGGAAGACGAAGATGAAGAAGAATCGTATCTAAGAAGATTGGATGGTGGATTGTTTATTTTGCAATTAGTAGATTATGTACTATTAGAAGCGTGTACCGGTTGTCCACCAGCAGTAAAACAACGAGTAACACGAATTTTAGCTCAAAGAAGAGCATCTCTAAAAACTATAAGGCATATCATGCGAGGTATGTTTTTTATTGTTATTTTGTACTATATTGTATGTTTTTAATTTAACTATTTCATTAGAATACGCGGGAAATCTTGGTGATGCTGGGGATTCCGAATGGAGAGAAGCAGAGCAACAGCATATATTGCAGTTAATTGATAAATTTTGATGTACACTTTTTAACGAAGGTCTTCAGAATACGAAATCTTTTGTTGTTTTGTAAATTTCTTAAAATAGCAATCCTATTTTACACGGATATCTAACGCGTGTGTAAAATATTATTGAAAATTATTCATTTTTATATACAAGGATTGAAAGGAGCGTTTGTAAAAAATTAAACGAGTGTCATATATTTTGTTGCATTTTTATTCTATATACAAGTAAGTTGTGAAATAAGCGTGATATCAAGTTGCACGCGATTGATCGATAAATTTATTATTTTAACTACTTCATGTTAAGTCATATAATCAATAGTACTATAGCATACGATAGCGCGTCAAATTTTATACTCAAAATTTACAATTTATTTTAGTTCCCCGACGCAGAATTTTTTCAACCCATTGATGAAATATTCCGTAACGATATCATAGATATACGTTAGTAAAATGGGTGAAAATAAAGCAGTGATCATAGATTGTCATTGTCCGTATCATGTCAGTTTTGAGCAATTTAATTCCAAGTTTAACCGACATTGTCCGTCCATACGAATCGGAAGACACCGTTTATAACTTTCAAAATTACTATGGCGAAATTCTATTATCGGACTGTTTGTGGAAGAACTGTATTTATCGTAGGAAAAAGCTTGGTTTTTACGAGAAATTCGTCGTCAACAGTGGCTGTGTGAAGTACTTCCATAAATTCAACGATCGTGGCGATGTATTTCATTGTCAGAGATACTTTTCCTATTTCGAGTTCATCGTTGGTCAAGTAGGTGTAAACTTTCATTTAAATTTCTTAATCGTTTATGTTTTTACTTAAATTTCTAACCTCGAATTCGCGCACGTATATTTACCGTCTGTAACCTTTATTACTTAAAACTTTTGTTTATTTCGAGAAATTTACGTTTGAATTTAACAAGAGAAATGCGCGCGTTTTTTCTTGGACTACCGTAACCATGGTGATGCACATGGGCGCATGCGCTTTCAATTGGTATGCTCGGGAGTTTAGGACACCGTGTTCATGTCTTTTCAGTTCCGCAATAGCTACAATCGCACGTACGCTTGTTCTGATCTGAGAAGAAATGTTTAATCAATCGAGTTTTACATCTATTTTTTAATTGCGCTCGGAATTTGCGGTGCTCATACACGGCATGATAGTTTTCTGTTGCCGAATGTGGTGCCAAATAGATATGTGTTGTGTTATGTGTAAATGGGGAGGTGGGGGTCAACGTTCGGTGAACGATCGATCGCGATTGGCTTAGCCGCGCAGCTCCCTACCAATCGGAGCGCATGCTGCACCCTTACATGAAAGTTTGCTGCACGAGACAGGCCAGTTTCCTGTTGCAAGCTTCAGAGGTGCGGTTGTTCGTCGTGTGAGCCGGTTCGTGGTGTTTTCACTGTTCTCTTAATTTTCGCGTTTCGCATCCCGCCGAGTAAAATTGAAGACACTTGTCTCGGACACGTTGGGGAAGAACGATGTTCGCGCGTGACGCGAGTGGTAAATCTTGTGTACCCGTTTGTGCTGCAATCACGACCGGCTGAATTTCAAGGAAACTGACGCGAGAAAGTGTCCCTTTGAGGATCCCTTCAAGGAGAAACTACTACGGTAAGTCATCCGTTAATTTTATCCCTTGTTTTACGATTAATTCGCGCATGTTATTGATTGATATCATGCTCTGGATCGGAGCGTGCGTACGTACGTGTACGAGCATATTTACGAATGTATTATTTTGATTCAGAAATTTGAAATCGGTCTGATGGTTTTTCGATGTTTACACGATACTGGATATTTAAAAAAAAAAAAAAAACATTATAACGCATCGTTCATCATACACAATTTACTTCATTTTTGTATTTTCCTATTCTACCGTACACGTACGTATATGCACACTCATTTATCCTGAACAAGCATATCAAAGAAAAAAAAAAAAAAAAAATGAAAATGATAGACATTAGCATTGACGACTATCGCCATTTATAAAATTGCATTTATAATTAGCTATTATCCGGTCGCAACATAAATTACGTTTCGATATTACGGAATTTTACGACGCAACCAAGCAGTCAGTCGATTTAATCACGTTAATATTCTTTCGAACATTATCATACATTCATCTCTGGTGCTAAATCGACTCTCGCGTTGCGTTCCTAAAACAGTCGCTTTTTATGGTGTCGTTAAAATTCGTAGTACATAGTTTGCCGTGGTACAGCAGGAAACGAAGTTTTCGCTCACTTATAGGAAAGAGAAGAAAACAAAAAAACAAAAAAGAAAAAAAAAGTACGGCGATCACGCCAAATTTTGTAGTTTGATCTATCTGTACTGTGTTTGACTACCATACCAGCGAGTTATTAAACCGTATTTTAAAATTAGATCGTATCAGATTTATTCGTGAAGCTTATTTGCGCGGATTCGCTGCAGTTCGGATTCCCCGAATAATTCGGCCGATCAGTCGCACGTAACGAACGCCGGATAATTTTCGTTCGTAAGGTTTCATCGTTCTCTCGTAACTCTGTCCAAGCGGCGTCTTTGCTATTCAAAATCAATTTTGCGATTACCTGACGTGTATGTACCGGTGATGTAACATTGCTCCTTCCGATTTGTTGTTACGTCCACGTGTTGTGGAGCGATGTTCGTCACGTGATCGCTGGAGTTACTTTTGTCCAACAGTTTCGTTTCATCCGTTCTCCGGATCGTTCAAGGTCGCCTCTTCCGCCATAATTTCGAGAAAGAAGACGAGACCTCATTTTAGGCTACAAAAAAATTTTTAATCCTATACTTTTATCTAATCGGCGAGCGATATCCAAAGTGAATATCTCTAATTAATTTGAGATTTTAACTAATTATTAAACCTAAAAACATTAAAGTTGAAATTTAATTCGAAACTTTGTGGTCCAAGTACAGAGAGAAATGTTACTTTCGAACTCTTGAGAAATTTCGCGATCGAACTAAGCTTGACTTTATCCACAAACTCGATGCTGTATTTCGTGAATGTACAACGTTCCACGCTGAGTTCATTGTAACCCCCTTGAAACGAGAGTAACTTTCGAACCGGGAAATTCTCTCGTCAGTTCGAAACTAGTATTTTTGGACTGCACTCAAATATTATCAGGACAGTAGGATATTGTAGGATTCAGTAAAAAATTCTTGATGCTCCAAAGTGGAATCTAGCCAAGCAGACGGAATTTTCTTTTTGTTTCTCGTTTTTTTTCTTTCTTTTTTTTAAATTTACATCAATTTAAATCGATTCTCTTAACCTCTTGCGCTAAACCACTAGTTCACGGACCATAACGAGTGACCAAAACCGTCTAGAATAATTCGCTGATTTCTTTTTGAATTCATCGGTATAATATCACTGGATAGAAATTATTACTAAGAAGTAATAAATTTATTACTTGTTTTGTCTGGGTTATATTTAAATGTATTAAAAACTCAGAAAGTGTTGCAATTTTGGAACAAAAAATTCTCGACGTGCGTGGCACGTTATTCCAGCGCCAAGGGGTTAACGAAAGATTAACGAGTTTGGCAACTTTAACAGTGCGGATACGAAGCGCGAAAACGCTTTACCCTACAAATTAGATTGAAGTTAATCATCCCTGGTAGCACGAGTTATTTCTTTACCCGGTGATTATTTCTCTAAATTACACGCTTCATCATATTACATGCTCATGGTCGCGCATCACTGGAAGGGGGAGGAAAAAAGGGAGAGAAAGCTGGTAATTCTTTTTACAGTTAGAAACGGGACACGAAGTTTCGTGTATAAAATCACGTTTACTCACATTTTTAAAAAAACGAATCCGACGAAATTTTTCCAACGGAGGAATTAAACGATACGAATACGTTTGTCATACGTTTTCATGCTGGAAAATGGGATTTACAAACGTCGAAACATTTGTTCAGACGAGCGATAGGAAAGTGGAAGCGGTTGAGAATTATTCGGAGAAAGTTCCAAGACACGTAGCAAAGGTTTTAATCCCTTTGTCGTGGTTTATCGATTCTCGTCGTTGCAAAGTGCACACCGGTGCATCACTATGAATGCTGCGGACGACGTGTGACCTTGAACGAGTGGCTCGCGAAATTCAAATAGAACCCCGGGCAAATAAACTCCACGATACTTTTCAAAAGCGAGGCTCTTTCTAGCCATTCTTCCGTTATGTTTCAACATTCTCCAACTTGCATCTCTACGTCGTCGTTTTTCTACCCTTTTTCTACCCTTGCGTAAAGTTTCTTCTTTATTTCGTGAAAATCCTCGAATTCCTGTTCCCATTTTCTGATTTTCCTCGCGATTTTTACGCGGCTGGTCGATCCCCCCGGGGTTTAAAATGATTTTCTCAATTCAATTTTCGAATAAACGTTGTTACGTTATACATTAATTTTTGACGATGTTTTGTCAATCAGTCGCTGTTAATTAATTCGGGCGAACTCAGAGTGTTTCCACACGCATTTCGAAAGGATTTGGAGAAATCTGTTCGCACACTTGCGAATGTGTTTTCTCGAAAAGAGGCGACCATGCCTCGGGAGAGCGCGGCGATCTCCGGGTAAATTGAAATACTTATTTAAGGAGGATCCAATTAGGCTGCCATTCCTGGAATTGCCGCGGCCAGGTTTACGCCATTATCGATCAAACTGTCCCAGATTCGCGAATTCTTCGTTGCTGAAGCGTTTCATGCACAACGCTCCGGCTATAGTCGAAGCATTCTGCTTCTCGGTCTCGAGAAATAAAACCATCGTGTAAATACTTGATTTCTTGACCATTGAAAAATTTCTTTCCACTTTCGGTCTCGATCGTTTTCCCATCCCGTTCGTATTTATTTTCCCTTTCTCTCCCTTTCTCGTTCTCTCTCTTTTTTTTCGCAGGGATCAAACAAGAAAGAGTAAAAGAGAGAGAACAATTTAATTTTTTTTCTTTTTTTTTCTTTTTTTAACTTTGTCGAGTGCGATCTGTCAGTGCGGCGAGACAAAAAAAAAAAAAAAACGAGAAAAGGAAAGTGGTCTGAGAAATTTGGAAAGCTCCTCCGTTTCCTCTATGCTTGAAGTGATTCGAGGCTGAAAGCGGTCTGGAGTCGCGTCAATTAGCCAGAAGTGGATGGAAATCAAGGGTAGTTAAGGAATCCCTCTTACGAGCGACTTTTCCTCTCCCCCTTCCCCCCACCGATTCTCTCTCGCATGAAATTCCTTTTTTCTCTCCTCCTTTTTTTTCTTCTTTTTTTTTAACTCAACCCCACCGCTTGTCTCCACTCTGAAAGTCCGCGTCTGAAAGGCTGAGTGTGGCCCACTCAAGTCGCGAAAACGCTGAGCGAGCTACTCAAGAAAGACGAGCGAGCGGGCGTGTACGCCTGGCTGGGCTGAACGTGCGACCAGCAGCTTTCGCGAAAATTTACGCTAATTTTTAGGTCAGATAGCCGTGCCGAACTGACTATTAGCGTCGAACGCTGCTCGCGGATGATCCGCCGTCACGAAGCCTTCGCTCGTACGCTCTGCTTTCACAGAGGAATTTGCATGGAAGATTGCCATAAACGTGGTTTCATTCACCGAGAAAATTCATCGGTCTTTCACGATCTCCACGAACTCCTCTGCGTCGTGTAGTTTCTCGAGAAAGGATCACCCGCGATCCTTTCACGTTCAGCTCTCACACTTTTTGCAAAACGAGATAGAAGGAGGAGATAGAAGGAGCAAGAAAGGAGAATAATAATCAGACACTCAGACGGATGATTGCGTTTGATGTCGATATTACAAGCGAGAATATCTATAGAATAAATTTCCTAAGAAACGATTTGCAACTGTGGAGAAACTTGTTCAGTCTAGATTACTCTGTTAACTACCGACAATTAAAGCACAAAGATTGGGTCGATGAATTTAGAGTGCAAAATTTACAATAATAGTATTTTATAAAAATCATCCGACATACAACGGTAAAAATTATAAATTGGTCATTTTGACCACTTTCTGATAGTTCTAGTGTGGTGACGAAACAAAACACTCGGCAAGCAAATTAGTTCGCAATTGAAATTAGCACAGTTTAGGCTGTTAATCGCTTGGGCGATCCCAATTTTCTCGACGATCAGCTGTTCAGCGAAGAAATGAGTCTTTTGAACAGCAGCCAATATCCTCGTTACCATTGTTGGACCGTTCCAATGTTTCCAGCTTCTCGTACACTTTTCAATTGAAAGCTTTTCCTTCTTCGATGCAGCCCGTTTTTTTTTTTGTTTCTTTCGCCGGCTATTTGTTTTTCGAAACTGATTCGGAAATAGAAGATAATCAGAGACCAGATATAAACAATCCCCGTCCAGCAAGCAATACAGAATTCAAAACTTGCTTAAATAGGGAAAAAATATTAAATATATTTAATATAATATTCTCCAAATATTAATTTCAACTGTGGCGTATTTAAAAAAGAAAAAACGAGTTTAACAGCGATGTTGATTACAAATGAGGAGAAAAGAAAATAAAATAGTGGGAAATATATTGCATTCTCAATTGTTAAGAATCAACCAGAGCAAATAATCGATCGTCGCAAAGATCTTGTTACACGTAAAATAAATAGTCATTGCTGCAGTTTCTTGTTAAATCTCTAATAATATATTTATTTAAAGGAGTAAACCCTCCGTATATTGATAATTGAGACTCTGAACTCGAGTGCAATCTCTGTATCTTGCGATCGATCGAACGAAGATGAATGACGGAATTATGGCGATTCGAAGCGGTTATGTCAGCGCTCGTTCGTCGAATTACACGTTTTAGCAACCCTTTTTTTTCCTCCCCTGATTTTGCAACAGTCGCGTTGTTGCATTAATCGCGCGCCTCCGTGGGCAGCGTCGTTAGAAATCGAGAGAAACGACCACGATCTGCATGCACACACTGGTCGATTATGTCATCGTTTCGACGAGGAGGTATTAGTTCGGACAATGTTATCTTCTCGTCTCTTCGAGTCATCGCGAAGACTTTGTCTCGCTGCTTCGATACTCGGGCGTGTCTCGATTGATTCATCTACAGTTTCTTGCAGGATGATGCTAAAATGTCTCTTCGTTTTAATTCGAATTTGATGCGAGATTGATGTCGTATTAGTTTAACAATTAGATGCAAGATAATGTTAGTAAGGTTTTGTGCATGTTCCGCATCTTTTACGAGTACAACGCTCCGAAAAGGGGATGCACACGTGAAGAAGTAAGAAGAACAGCATAAATTCTGCATTTTAACTACCAGTGACCGAAGCATAGAATTTTCATCGAAGACGTTAAAGTGAAAAAAGAAAGAAAAAATAGAAAAAAACTAGTAAAATAGTATAGAACACACAATGTTCTATTTGTAATAATGGTATTTTATAAAGAATCATTTAAATCTCTAAAAATATACTGTTTTTATATATCTATAATATATCTAACAAAAATTATGAACAAAAATTACTAATATATCTAACAATAATTATGAATTATAATATATCCAACAAAAATTATGAATTATAAAAATTATGATGATCATCGGTAGTTTCAGTGTTAAATATTGCTACACAATTATCCGATATTATATGATACCAGAAATGGAAAAAATTCTTCAGTCAGAATAACGAAATAACCATAACATCCATTCTGAATATCTCTGTTTGAGGAACATTAGCAAAGAATGATAGACGTATCAAAAGCTACAAGAAATTTCCTTAAATCTTCTTTTCACTCGCACTTGGTCTGAATTTTCGTATTACTTTTGCTTCACTTTGTAATTTTTCAATTATCTGCGAAGGGTAGAAAGAAAGAAAGAAAGAAAGAAAGAAAGAAAAAGAGAGAGAGAGAGAGAGAGAGAGATCTGTGGCGTAGAAATCGCGAAAGTGAACGGTTCTGGTAGAGTTCCCATAGACTTTCTAGATCAAAGGAGTCCGACGATTCGCACTGTTTTGCATGCGTGCATGGCATCACTGTGTCGTCGTCGTCGTCGTCGTACAGTGATTTAATCGAGCTTCCCTCGAGAAGAAACTCGCCTCTGGTCGTCAAGAATTTCATTCCTCTCGACTGATAATTTCTTTACTTCCAAGTTTCATTCTCTCTCTCTCTCTCTCTCTCTCTTTCTTTCTCTCTCTCTCTCTGTAGTAACTCGCGTCGTTCCCTCGGCAACTCGTTAGATACTTTTCCTAATTGTTTGGCTAATTGCGAAAAACTCGGAGCCGGTATTTTGAGGGATTCCATTGTGCCTTGGTTTCTCTCAGGCGCTTTGTGACCACACGCCCCGGCACAATGAGGTATTATAACGTGGCACAATGGTATCGCAGTGTAAAGACAAAGGCTGCTCTCGTTTAGCTTCCGTCGGAGACGATCTACTTTTACGGATGATCGATAGTGTTTGCGAATTTATCCACGTAGAAGGTATTAGCTCTGGTGTACGAGTAAATTGATCTTGAATAATTCCGTGAAATTATAGCGCATTGAATGACACCGACGATCATTAGGATTAGGAATAATACATAATACAATTCGACGGTGTGTAGAGCGTCGTCAGGTCGAACGACGATTTGATCCTTAAGACTGTGAAAAATCATATGGAAATATCGCCTCGCGATATGGGGTCGACGACCCCGAGTAACGCAAGCATGGCATTGTGATCGCGACGCAAGATAAATTGGCAGTAAGCATGGCTCATAATCGCGACAGCTGACGACGCACCATCGTCTTCTAAGGTTTTAAAGTTTCACGCCGACGCGTGATGGACGTAAAACGAAACATACATGTTTCTACGTCGCGACATACGACACGTTCCGTCGATATACTCCATCACCTTTTCTTACGAACGAATGAAACGAAAATTCGAAAGAAGAAATCTAAACTCTCGAGAATCGAGAGTTTCCTTTCCTCTGTCTGAAACTCTGTCGAAGAACGCGATGAACTCGATTCGAGCAGACTCGATTCGACGTGCGTTGGACGAGACACCATGCGCGAGCGATTTGCAAGGCAAATTACAGGCCAGCAGAAATTCGAAAGATCGACGAACGCTGACATTTTGGCCCCGGCGATGTTTTGGCCGATGGCGGGGCCGCCGCGTCGAGACGGTCTCATCGATCCATTTACTCTCACTCGCCGTTTAGGTGGCTCGGTCCTTCTCGCTTCCTCCGATCTTCTTCCCTTCTCCTGCTCCTCCTTCTCTTTTTCCCTTTTGCCTTGACAACCTGCCACCTTACACCTTGCTCCTATCATAGCAGTTCTATCGACCTACGCGCTTGTGGTCCTCTCTCTCTCTCTCTCTACGGTCATCGTAGCTTGTTCCTCCGTTTATTTTCGTCCAGGCACTTTCCCATTTCTTTTTGCCCCTCAGCCGTGTTCGCGCGTTGCACTCTCTCCTCTCCGGCCACATTTCCTTCTTTAATCTTCGTCACGAACGAAAGATCCGCGGCTCTTTTCTGTTCCCCGCTCTCTTTCGGGACGCTCGAGCGATCAAGAGGCTATCAAGACGAGGATGAAAACGTACAGCACGCGAATATTTGGAATACCAGTTTGACCTAGATGAACTCACGCTTTGGCCGGGTTGCTTTCGAACCGCTTTGTATTCGCTTGACGGACCGATTTCGCGACGCTGAACACACATCGTGAGCGTGATGGAAATTCATTCGCGAGAACGAGAAGAATGCGCAACGAGTCAAAAGTGCAAAAAGAGAATTTTGAAACGAACGAAATGTCAGAGTCGTGGCGATTTGACGAACAACTGCCAGTTTGTCACTTTGCGCGCGAGGGATATAAGCGATATCGTTTCTTTTTTTTTTTTTTTTTTTTTTTTCAAATTTAACACTAGAACTACCGACATTTAAGACGAAATTATTTCTACCAAAATTATTTTGATTTCTAATAAATAAAAATAAAATAAAATTCATTATATTATTTGTTTAGTTATCACTGTAAAAGTCATTGCATCATTGTGGGGGAAAAAATTGTAACATGAAATAGAAATTTTAAAATAAAATTGTAAAACCAGTCATTTTGACTGGTGTGGTAGTTCTAGTGTTAATAAACATTGCCATCTAGTAAGAATAATTTAAATGAAATAAAATTTTGTACAGTATCAAAAACGACTCACGAGTTGACACATTTGTCTAAAAACTTGACAGATTCGTCTGAAAAAAATGGTTTTTTTTTTTTCAAGAACACTCGGGGAGAAAATGAACGATTGAATTTTATTTACAAATTCAACGGATTAAATGAGAGCTATCGTAATGAAAGGGAAGAAACGGCAAATTGCGAAATGTTTCCTCGGAATATCGATCGAAGAGAACGAGATCCCCAGAAGGTTGACGCGGAAGGTTCTCTTGAAGAGAAAAAGCCGCGCCTTCGCCGCGGAAAGTCGCGTAACCGGTGATCACCGGCGAAGGTCTACAGCGTCTAATGAAATAGCAGCCTCGTTTCGATAAATCATCGAACGATCAGCACTCGAAGCATTCACCACACCCTTCTGACCTGACCCAGAAATCGTATGGTGGGCGCGCCAACCCTCGTCGCGGACGACGAAAGGTATCCTTTGAACTTTAGCTAGCCGAACGTTCGTTGTCGAACGTGCCGAATTGGTGCCTGTGTCTACGTATATATCTTAGCAAATATCCGAACGATCGACGATTTTCTTGGACGCGGCGCGCAAATCCCACCGAGCAATGGACGGGCTGCAATGTCGCGAACCAATCCGAAAATAACACCGGTTCCTGGCGTCTCTTCAGCGACTCGTCTATGTCCGAACGTTATTAAATATTGCTCGACGTTTCCGAATTAGATTAGACGTCGAGTCGGGCTGCGTTTCTCTGTGTCGTTTTCACGAGGCTTTTTCTTCAAACTGTCGTTGCGTGAAAGTGAACGCAGCGAACAACAAAGAAGGTTTCTTACAGAATTTTACGCTCGTAATTTCTCACGTTTCGGAATTCGGAAGAAAGGCGGAAGGGAGGACGAGCAGAAAAAGTGACTTCGATTAAAATATTGATCCGGTTGGTGGAGCAGCAGTCGGGAAGGAAAAATATTGGCCCCGCTCCGTCGTCTCAGCCAGCTTTTCCTTTCTCTCGTCCTCCTCCGAGACGAAATTCGCGAATTTGTTTGTTCGATGGCTACACGAACGGGGAATCGTTCCTTAACCTACCGAGCAATTTCCTTCTCGCTGGTCATTTGTCTCGGCAAATGCTATTGATTTCTCGCGTTACGTAAAGAACTTAAGATACTTTACTTCTTCGTTATTCTACATTCGTAGCTCTAACTAAATATGCAATCTTCGTCTTCGAATCTCAATGGAACGCGAAGAGCCGTTCGGTAAGTAGATCGCGAAAATGATCGGTAGCCAACGTAGTACGTAAACTTCTTCCTTATCCAACCTGTTATCCTTCCGTTCCTCGTCTACGTTCGGACAATTTCATCGAGTCATCTCTGATACACGATCGTTTCTCTCGTGTTTCTCGCGTGTTACTCCCTCTCGCAATCAGCTGCGACTTCAAGTTCTCCTTATCGTTCCACTTTTGCCACCCGTTTTTCTTCCCGTTCCTCCGTGGCTCCGTTGGACGTTTACGGCTCGTCTCGTCGTCGGTTCTCAACCGAGGCGGCCGCCTCGTCTCCGCGTTCGCGGAGAGGAACGAAGCGGTCCGCTCGGCCGGCTTCGGCGAGTGTCGTTCGCGTTCGAGCGGTGCTAAGAATACCACGGCCAGCCATATTTGGCAATGAGACCGCGTGGCCGCGGCGGGAACACGAAAGGGAGAGCCGATTCTCTTTTCGGGGGCAGAAGCGGATCGTCGTTAACTCGAGGGGAACTTCCCTTTGATCCTTGCTCCCCGCGAGGAGTCGCTCTTTTACCATTTTCTCTCCCCTTTTTGTTTCTTTTTTTTTTTTTTTAATAAAATATTCACTTTCTCGACTGATGGACAATTTTTCGGTAGATTACGGATTCTTGCGCGTCCGTAAGAAATTCAACCTCCTTCGAGTTGTATTTATACAGATATGAATGGATATTCTTTTGTTCTGTTAAATCACGTCATTTTTTGGTCCATCGAGAGTCTTTTTATTAGATATCTTAGATCATCAGTCCATTTTTTTTTTTTTGCAATAAAATATTCATTTTCTTAGCTGATGGACAATTTTTCGGTAGATTACGGATTTTTGCGCGTCCGTAGAAAATTCAATGATCCATCCCTCTTCTAGTTGTATTTCCTCTGTCGCATCACCATCCATCCATCGAGGTTTTTGATCGAGCAAAATTGTGATGTTTCTCTCTCTCTCTCTCTCTCTTTCTCTAAGCGAGAGAAGGAAAGATATTTCGTTGTTAATTGCGATCAACAGCCTTGAACAACAGCCTTGAACAACTCTCTCAGAAATTTCACCAATTCTTCCTTGGAGAATTTTACTCGAGAATAGCGTCGTAGGTTATCACACACCATTTCTGATCCTTCGTACTGTTCTCGAAGATATATACGGTGTTATTTTCTTCGACAACGGATGATAACTGGGCGCGCTGATGGTTTTCGTTAACGACGACGAAGGACAACGTTGCCGGTCGGCTTACAGCGTTACAGGTTTATCGCAACGATATACCGGCGCTTCAACGCCAATTAGGCGGTAATTAATTGATCGTCGGGAACAGGCAACGAGGTTATTAAGGTCACCGAGAGCTTCGGTCGACGTACGACCTCATCTCTGTTGCTCGACCATGGTTCCACTGCTACGACGATGCTCAGAAATTGTCTCCCCGGCTTCGTTGTAGGATTCGTTTTCGAGGAACGTGGCGTATATTCTGTGTAAATTCTTCGTGTATCTGATTTCTAAGTTGCGAGAGACAAACCGTCCGTACAATCGAAGTTCGTCAATTTTGCCTGCTATTATTCTTCATTCAGGTTCAAGAAATACTTCTCGGAAATTCGGAAACCCAATTCGAAGATATACAAGATTTTCTTTACGGTGTTCTGAGAAAAATGCACATGTACGTAAGAATTTACATTTTCTGACATAGCAAATTACAATCATAATTTAACCGGTGTTTTCATTAGATTTTTTTCAGACGCCAATTTGATCGCCACTCTATTTTTTGCAAGAAAAAAAAAATTCTTCGTTTTCAATGGAGTTGTTTGAGCTATTTCTTATTTTTCACATTTACCTTCATCAATTATCGAAGCCCTAACTGCGTTAAGTGCGGTTATTATAGTCATAATTTAACCGATAGATTTTTCATTAGATTTTTCAAAAGTCAATTTCATCACCACTCAATTTTATGCAGAGAAAATATATATATATATATATATATATATATATATATATATATATATATATTTCTTCGAAGATATTCCTCTGCTTTTCAATTTATGGAGTTGTTCGTGCTGTGAAGCTATTTCTTACTTTCTACATTTACCTTCTTCGAAGGCCTAATTGCGTTAAGTGCGGTTAACACGCTTTTAGATGGCCGTCTAAGACCTCTGTTACAAGACTCGAATCAATAATTCAACGAACTGCACCGAACGATCGGTCGGTACGTGCCAGAAAAAGTCACGAAAGAGTTTCACGGTCTCCTCGCGGTTTCCTTGCGAAAAAAATCTGCGGATAATGGTTACGTAAAGCTCGTCGGTGCGTTCACCTACGACCCACGCGTTCGCCACGACGAATCGTTACGTTACGCTTGCGAAACGCGTCGTGCGATTGCACGTGCCTGCATTTTCGAATCGATCGATGGATTAATCGAAGCTCCAGCAAGCGGAGACCCGTTACATCCGGTTCGTCGTACATTACATCTGCAATCGAGAACGTGTCGTTCAGAGGTGGTTGGGGAGTTGGGAGTTGGGGAGAGGGGCATTAATCACAGGCCTGTGGATCCTCCGCGGTTATTAGCTTTTTCTCCCTTGTTGCTTCCTCTTGCGCTCTTCTTCCTTCAATGCTCGCCTTGTGGCCCGGTTGACTAATCTTTTTCGGCCTGATTTCCACCCGTGTCGGCAAAACGCACGTTGCAGGAAGTTCATCGCAGAATTTCCATGTCGTTCATGGCAACGAGTGATTCATTTCTTCAAATAAAAAGTTTCATCCGCGCCTTCTTTTTCATTTCGTTTAACGAACACGAAACGAAAGACTCGAGTAAATATTTTACTTCTATTGTAAATATTTCTATTATGAATACTTTACTTCTATCGTAAGTAGATTACACGGGCACACGGATAATTAATTTCGTCGAATGTAAATTCCTGCAATTACGAATATATTTAAAATTGATCATCTTTGCGGGTGTTTATCAGCTGACGAAACGAGCGGACAAATATTTTGCTTCTATCGTAATTGGAAATCTTACATGATGATCATATTAGCACGCGGATAATTAATTTCGTCGAATGTGAATTCCTGCAATTACGAATATATTTAAAATTGATCATCTTTGCGGGTTTTTTATTCCGCTGACGAAACGAGCGGATAAAAAAGTAATTTTTCGTTTCTCTTCGCGGACGTAGGTTAAGGATAACTTTGAGATTTCTCGTTCCATTGTCAGTGAGAGGTAATCGCGAGACATAAATCGCGCCACCTGATTCATGCATAATGTATCTCATTCATAAACAGCAGCCTACCTGTCCGCGGAGGGCACGCAGGGGCCACGTTTCCGTAACTCGAGCGTTTCGTATTCGACGACTGTCTCGCGTGAACGCGATAATTTCTGTCCCGCTTCGTCGATTAGATTCTGTGGAAAATTCCCTCTCGCCCTTCCATATCCCGACCCCGACCTCGAGGCATCTGCATTTCACGTGTCGCTTCACGGTTTCGACGCTCCAATTCCGTTATGCAGGTAGTTTCTTGGGAAACGAATTTTTCCCAACGAGATCGCCGTGAGTGATTTCACCGACACGTTCTCCACTTCAAATTTGTCGAATTGCAATTCGTTTCGAAGGGAGAAGTTGGAAATTTAAAATATAATAGTTTGAAATTTTCGTTGAAATACGCAGGTTCAGCGTGGCGAATATCCTCTAACATGTATAAGTGCTATTGTTGCGTCGATGCGTCGATTAATTTTCAATAGGCAAAATTCATTTCAGACAATTGAAATTGAAATTCATCGGATGAGTGAATTAACTAGCGGCAAGTTTGTTGAAGAAACTCCTGTCGATTGGATCCATCGATATCATCCGTATTTTGCTTCGAATCTCCGATGAAATGGCTACGATTTCTTGCGGAAACTTCGTCCATCGTTGGTCAATATACCCAAAGTCCACTTCATTCATCGTTTTGACAAGCCTCGAGATATTGGCCCCACGAAAAGTCAACTCTCAAGCGAGAGAGATCTGGCTTCGCGCGGTGAATCGAAGCTCGTTCCCTCGTTTTCTCGAGGTATCCGGGCCGAAGTTGCAAATAGAGATTCTCGGAAACGCTGTATAATAAAACGTCTTATGGCATCGCTCCACACGGCGTGGCTAAACGTTAGACTGACGAGGATCCACGCGTTGGCGCGCGTATCTATGTTCGCCGGTGCCCCCTTCAATTTGCTTCAGCTCGCTTCTTCTCTTTTTTCTTTTTCTTTTTCTTTCTTTTCTTTTTCTCTTGACTCTCGCGCTGCTAGACGCGTTGCACCGGTTGAATAGCCGTCTAAAAAGCTTCTTTTCATCAGAACCCCGTGACCGTGAACACGCGCTAGATTAGTCGTGTCTCTTTGCTTTCTCCAGCCTCGGTCTCTCGTCGGCTCGAATCTCCTCACAGAAGAAGTCTTCTCTCTCTCTCTCTCTCTATCTCTATCTATCTATCTATCTCTCTATCTCTCTCTGAGCGCGGCAATTCTAATCAATTTAGTGGCCCGACGTGTTTCAAATATTTAGTCGTTCGTTTCACGAATTTCTCTCTCAAATCTGTATTTCTCTGTGCTTTCTATGATATATTTTTACTTGGACGTTAAATCTTGTAACACGTTGTGTTTCAAATACTTAGTCGTTCGTTTCACGAATTTCTCTCCCAAATCTGTATTTCTCTGTGCTTTTTATGGTATGTTTTTACTTCGCTTGGATGTTAAATCTTACCAGTTCTGGATAATTGATCATTTTTCGTATAGACATTTTGTAGGTGTAAAACATTGTATTTTTCTTAGAGATTTTTTTTTACGATTCTTCGTAAATAAAATACATAAAATACATAAAAAATAAAAGCTCGTGTACCTTATTGTATTATAAAGATTTCCTGTTACTTTTAACCTCTCTGATGGAAATTTTATGCTTTACTTGTCGGTGAAGCCTAGCGTTGAACCGTTTGGTTCCTGCTGGTTGATTTTTTCAAAGTCGTGCTTCCATTCTGAAGGAAGATGAACGAAGGAATGTAAAACGAAGATATGAAACGGAATTAAGTTCGCGATCATTTTGAAATGTCTCTCGATTGAACTTGCGATTTTGTAGTATCTTCAGTTTCTCTCGACTCGAGTATTCGTGGACGGCTGTTTGCAGTCGTGGAAATCATACATTCGCGCAAGGTAGACGAGATTAGGCGAGACGACTCGTGTACTACGCATCATCGAGGCGTCGTCAAGATGACAAACGACGTAAAAAAGAGGAGGTCTTCAACTTCGTAAAAGCCGCCCACCATGAAGCACGTGGGATTAATTAATAATCAACGTTGACCTCGTTGTCTCCCAATTAGGTGAAATCGAAAGAGGCGGTGCCCGTCGAAGGTTATAAATTCGGCATTTTTTCTCTTTTTCTTTTTTTTCCCGAATAAACGTCAAACAGGTCTATATTTCTGCTACTCTCCACACACCGGAGTTTTAAATCGCAAATTACCACTAGATTCTTTCCAAGATCTAGGTGCACTCCCTAGTTAAATAGAATTCACTGTTTATCGGAAGAAGTAATCGAAGCACCCGCATCGACTGATAATTTTCCAGAAATCTACTGTCTTTCGCGTAAACTAGACACTGTCTTAGTTTACTTGTTTACTTCGAGATCTGTCCAATTGCAAGATTAGATAAGTCGTTTCAATCGTGCGACGCGGGCAAACAGAGAGAAGGAAGCGTGCGGAATTGCGAAAATTCGAAAGGTCGAAGCGAGCTCGAAGACTCTCCTTTTTCTCTGGGATGTCCGACAATCGAGGTGACTTGCGGGATAACAAGAGTTACAAACTCTCTACAAATTGCAAACCGTGTCTTTCGACTATCGTTGCGTTCGATTTTTTTCTTTTCTTTTATTTCTTTCTATCGACTTGGACTGTGCGTAGAACCCAACCGAGAACAGTAAAACGTGATCGAAGTAGGTCCCTCGGTGATGGTCGTTCTTTCCTCGTTCGACGGGCAATTAGCGGATGATTAGACGATGCGGTATGTAGGTTAGGCGATCGGTAAGCAACGAGGGCCGACGGAAAACGACGAATCGCGCGAATTTCTTGCTTTGCGTATCTTCTTGCTTCGTGTTACTGCGATACACCGAGACACCGAGAATGATATATGGCCGCGTGGAGTTGAAAATAGCTACGCGAGAGCACGTAGAACACGTGGAACCGGAAGTCTGGCTATAAGCGACGCTTTCTTCGAAAGTTTCGTTTTCCATCTCTTTACGATTTTGCTGATTTCTTTTTTTACTTTCCACTCATTGGACTCTGCGATTGTAGAAGAGAAGGCGAGAGGCATGGTTGATCGACGAAAAAATTGATAAAGACACGAGTCACTCTCTGTCTCTTTTTTATTTCAATTAAATTAAATCGAGTATCATCAGTCGTCGACCCTCGCGGCTAATAAAAGCTCGCGATAGCGACGCCAAGGGTCACGGATTCGCGGATTACGTAAGCATTACGAGCATCTCGTGCATTATTTCTCGGTAATCACATTGAGCCGTAAACGAGGCAAACGTACAACGAAAGGCATGAAGAATCGAGACATCAGTCGTGCCAGTCGACTGATTAACCCGCTCGAAATCGAGAAATCGCTCGAGCTTATCGTGCGAACTCGCAACACTAAGCGAAAGAGGTCGAGCAAGGTTCTCGCAAGTAAATTGGAGCACGGAGAACGAGGAACAAAGTCAGAGCAAAGCAGAAGCGAAACGCTTCCACAATGTTCTCGATGATATCGATTTTCTCGCAGGATTAATTGCGCTATTTGCGAATTGTCCATGAAGCTGGAGCAAGGTGGTCGCGAGCAAGTGAAAGCTCACATTAATGATTCTCCTATTAATTTCTTCCTATCCTTTCCCGCGAGTTTTTGTCAAAGGAAAACGGAAGAAAGAGAAAGAGAGTCTTCTCCCCTCGTGGAAAAGTCGCGACAGATCGAGAAAACGAGCTGGTCTTTCGATTGGCCCGTCGACGAGGTCGACGATCTAGGATGCTGAAGATTTAATTCAGCCTGGACAGTGGAACCATAGGGTGGGCCAAAAGTTTCTTCCCACCTACTTTTTTGTTCAAATAAAACATTGAAATATAAAAAAGGAGAGAAAACTAATTTTACTAATGTAATCCGTTATTAAAGTTTAATAGAGATTTATAGAAAGCGAAGGAAGTGTTTTCTTTTCTTTTGGCCCATCCTGTACATTCGTTGTCTGAGAGAACGAGGATGCGAAAACCACGGCGGTGGTGGAAGAATACTGCGCGTAGCTGGACGCTTCGTAACGCGGAAGCGCGGATCTTGGTGCACGCGAGACGCGGAACGCGGAGGAAAGAAATCGCCGCGAGGAGGAGAGAGGAGGTACACCTTCTCCAGTCGACGACGAGTCTTCTCTTTGGAGAAACCGGACGCGGTCTTGAAATCCTCCGGGGAGTAATAATAACGAGCGGGCAAGTGGATCGCGAGGTCAGGGCATTTGCTTCGATTAGCAGCGGATTAGCAGCGTCTAACTCTGTCCGGCAACAAGAACAGCTGGTCAACGCGAACAACGCTGAGCAAGACGACGACCTAGACGACGAGGAGATTGCGCCGGACCTCCCCCTCCTCGAATCAAAATAGACGAGATGCCGTGTGCGTTTTATCTCTTCCTCCTTCGCAACGTCTTCCTCTAACACGAACGACAAAAAGGGAACAAATCGGGCTATTTCACGTCGTTCCGTCGTCTTTTTGTCGAATCGATCGAGTCGGAGTCGCCTCTTCGATCGTCCATTTTCTTTTTTTTTTTTTTTCTTTTTTGTTTTAATTTCAAAAAGAAAACCGAACAGAGAGTGTTGAACTTTGTATTAGATTCCAACAGCGGAGAAGATGTAAATTTAGAACTGGTTTTCTTCAGGGAGAATCATTTCGAAGTGATTCTAATTGTAAGTGAGAACTGGACACGATTTTCTTTCGTGTTTTTCCGATGGAGAGACTGCAAAATTTATGAAACGACCCATCCGGCAGAGGATGTGCCAGAAAAGTTGAGAAACAATGAAAAAGGAGGACTGGTTGAAGGAACACCAAGCCCCTAAGATGAAAAGAACGCGAGATCGAGGACGATGGAGGGAAAACGGAGAGAGGGGAGGGGAGGAAGAGAGATCGAAAGGAGAAAGGAATAAAGAAAATGAAAAGAAAAGAAAGGAAAGGAAAATGTCGAGCCGCTTCTAGCGTCCAGAAATATATTTGGCTCGTGGCTCTGTGTTCTTCCGTTCCCAGCAGCGCGCGACCGCTGCCGGAAAACTCGAAGCGCTTACCTTCGCGGAATAATTAAATCGGCTCGTAGAGAGGAACCTGGCGTAGAGGAGAACCCTCCAGGGAATGGCAAAACGGCCGCCACGAGACGTTCCGCGTCACGCGCGCATCCGCGGTCGAAAACTCGCGCTGACGAAATTTACAGACACGACTCCTCGACCCTCCGTGCGCTTTCGTCACGCTTTTCACGCTTTTCACGCTTTGCTCGCTCCTTCTTCCTCGCTCGTTCGTTCGGACTCTGTCGATTTCCTAGCCGCGTATTACGCCGAGATTGCACGGTTGTTAAAGCGCAGCAACAAATCGCGGTGACGGTATGACGGGGAGAGGCAGGTTTCCTTGAAACGATTCGAACGCGTTCGTGGAATTGCAAGCGGTTGCGGGCCTGCTTATTCGCGACACGATCATAGCAGCGACAGATTTAATCGGCACGGGCCGTAAAGTTTCTGCTATCGGTCGGTTTTTCTCAATTGCACGCCGCGATAGCAGCGGAGTTCTTTCGCTGGCGGAGAATAATGGCTCAATCGGAAAATGGCTTTCTTCCCCTCCGTGTGAAATAAACATCCGCTCGAGATCGAGAACGACGCAGAGGGACATTCGGAAGACTACGAATTAACTTAATGGTCGATGCGAAAAGATTTCGTGTAAACAAAGTAAAGGGGGTAAAGACACGCAGCGATGGTGTCTGAGAAGAAAAACGTGATGGGGGGAAATTTGGAGGGACGAGTCGACAGAGTCAGCGTCAGGCATCGCGCTCATTCCCCATTGTCATAATTCAGCTATTCAGCTTAATCGTCACGTGGGCGTGAGAGACGTCGAAGCGCGGAGGATTCATTGAAATTACGGTCAGAAGAGAGGGAGAGGACACGGGGCACAAAAGTGAAAAAGAGAGTCACGTTGAGTCGCAAATTAAATCTCGTCGTCGTCGTCATCGAGGAGAAAGGTATAGCTTGACCCAGTGACACGAGGGTTTAGCTTGACCGACCTCGATGGTGGTACGAACAAAAACTAGCAAACAATAGGAAACTCAATAACCTCGAAAGGCACACGCACTCACAGCGTCTCACACAGGGTGAGACCTTTTTTAGTCTTCAATAGAGAAATTCTCAGCCTCTCGATATATCGTACTTGTGCGAATCTCCTCTCCTCTCTCTCTCTCTCTCTCTCTCTCTCTCGTAGAATTTACAATATAAATCACATGTTTCTCGTATGTTTCGAAATCGTGACGCTCCGTAATTACAAGAAACGTCGAGCTAACGTGTAAATTATGCATATTACGAACATTGGTGAATTACAAGCGACGAGCTGTGTTCTCACGTTGATTTACGTAAGTAGCGTAAATTGCGTCGATCCCGGCTCGTGTTAACCGACGCACGCCTACTTACACAACGAAACGTTGGAGGAATCGGTCTGCTGGCGAACCGTGTCTCATTCGAGATCGCGACAATGACCACGTGTACTCGATCGACTAACCGTCTGTTTAGCTTCGGGAAATAAACGATTTTTATTCCTCCTCGAATGTAACTTTGAGGTTTGTTGTACATGTGTTTCTTTACTTCAATTGCACTAGGTAGAAGTCAACTTTACTTCGTTTCATAATCAGAAAATCGACTAGATCATAATGTAGGCATAAATTCGAAAATACTTTTATCGCCTCTAATGTCGAATTGCAGATCGATTCGTTTTCGTATTCCTTTCGTGTTTAATCCCTAACCGGTCTTATTGTCTAGCAATCTGAACAACCTCTCTTCGTTCAACAGTCAGATATTTTTCAGAGAATAGGCTAGATCATGATGGATGCAGGGATAAATTCTTTTAAAATACTTTTATCTAAAATTTCGAGTCGCAAGTTACTTTGTATTGTTCTTGTATATTCCGTCGACTTGTATATTCGTCTTCGCGTGTTCCTTGTCTAACCGGTCTAGTGGAATCTACGACTTCCTCTAAATCGAACGATATATGCCTGCCTAAAATAACCGGGATGGCGAGATAGACAGCCCGTGGAAAAGCGCATCCGCGATCGCATGCCGAACGGCAATATCTCATGCCAATCAAAAATCGTGTTTTGGACATTTTCCAGCCCGAAATTGCCGGTATTGTTCGCCTCGAAGAACCGTCGTTTCGTACCGCTCGTATTTATAATTAAATCGTATCAATTAAAATCCGCTCTTCCGTCGCGTAATCGCGAGTATTGTATCGACTTGGACTTCGTAAGACGGATTACACACTCAATATTTTGCGTGTGTGTGTGTGTTTGTGTGTGTAATATATAGACCCAAGTATATATACATATATACACATAATACAGTCAAGTATATATATATATATATATATCGGTGAACTTGTCATCGTTTTAAAGTCTTCTTTCCTGCCGTAGATTCAGTCGGTGTCGCGCGATCGAGCAACGCGTGTCGTCCATGCATACTCTTTGCATCTCGTTCGAGCTCGTTCCCTCGCTCGTGCAACTTTTATTCTACACTGTGTAGTTCCACAGTGTTCGATTCTGTGCTTCTTCCCCAGCGGTGCGAATTTTGGAACTGGAATAAAACGGGGAACACGAAAGAGAGAAAGACTCGGGTGAGTTTGAGAGAAAGATTTGTTTAATAAATTTTTGCTCGATCGCGCGAGACTGTGATATCAGGAAAGTGAACTTAATTTTTGACACTTGAAAACTGCGGTCGAATGGGAGAGCGGAGATACTTTATCACATTTGAACGGAGGAGAAGGCATTCACGCTTTTGAGAGAGAGAGAGAGAGAGATTCAAAAGGTGGATCACGGCAGAATTTCTCTTTCCTCGCAAAAACCTCTTTTGTTCGTTATGTTAATTAACTTAATTCGCTGCGGTTTTTCTTCCTGCTCCCGATAAATGTTTAACGAACAACTCGTGGCGCGATTCTCGAGGAATCGAAGGTAATTCGACGAATTAGATTCCTTCTCGTTTCGAGATGAATCTCTCGTCGTTATTAATCATTCTCAATGCGGAGGACGACGATCTCGCGCAGTTCATAGTCTCGAGTGAGAGTTCGATCGCTCGAGCTGTTTAAAATTGCATGCCAGGTCACGATTTTTAAAACCGGACCCAGTTGAACAGGAGGATTGTTCATTTCGCGGATGTCGCGATTCGGCGATCGATCCACCATCAGGTTCTTGCCCCCTCGAGTTCAATTTCGCGTACGGAGGGAAATCCGCGGCCAGAAATACATTTGACCGTAAATTAACCAGCATCTCGGTGTCGACGATCTTTGACACTGTTCGAATATATTGACCTAGGCAACGTGACAGACACGTTTCTTGCAACAGCGGCTCGGCCATTTTCGACACGCTGAAATATCCGATACTCGCCATTAATTTCCCATTAGAATTTCATTGGAGCTCGAATGTAATTTCGGTAACTCGAACTCGCGACTCTTAAATCGTTTTGGTGCTATTTAGAAAACCGTGTCGGATAACGCTTTCTTGATGTGACTGGAAAAGATACGAAACCTAAGCAACGCAGTAATAAAAATTGTCTATTTATACACGTGATCTAATCGAAAAGGAAGTAATTAAGAGAGGAAACTTCAATATGACTGACACGACGATATGACGCTAGAATCGAGATCGAGCATTGTATGTACATTGAGCCAAACTGTGGCATTTATTCGACGCATAAATCTGTACAGCACGTGGCGTTAAAACCACGTGAATTCAAATTCTATTCCTCCTATGAAAGTTCTTCGTTTCAAGCAACAGAGTGGACAGAGTTACAAGACTAATATCTCAAAACAAACTTTCTAATTTTTGTCCCTGTTTCTCAACGTCAGAATCTTTTTCGCGGCAATTAGCTCGAGATTTTCTCCATTTTCACCGGCAACGAGTGAGAATCAGAGAAACGTAAAAATTTCGCGATTGTAGCGTGCAGGACACTCGAATATTTTTATTTACGCGGTGTACATCGATCGTCGCCTCCTAGATCCTGCCGCTCGAACGTTCACATCACGTCTAATATTACAGGACGAACCGAAATAAACTCGAGTGCATACGCGGTAGTGGAAGGTATACGTATCGAGTCATACCTATCGTTCGCCACGTTTGTACACTGCACACGCGTCGTAGTAGGAACGTATTTTGCTTATTTGCAAAACTGTGTGACTCGTTGATCCGCGTTATCGCTGCTGATTCTTCTTCGCGTTCCACCGTTCGAATCTCGCGGCGATTGTCGCTCGCGTTGCAAAAGATTACACGCGATTGTCTGACGACTTTTTTTTTTTTGCTTTGATCGGTAACGATAACGATACCTCGAATTAGAAAAGCTCACGACGAAAGTAGCATAGTAGCTGGAAAAATGATGGAGAACTGCGAAGAGAAAATCAGCTTCATCGAGGGACGAGATTTTTATTAGCGATGTGTCGCGTGTTTCAAGCTACAAGCGATCGCGTAGTTTTTAATCGGAAACTGAGATCGCGAGAGACGTTGAGAGACGTTCTCTTGTCGGTCCATGTTATTCCAAGCGTTTGAACGGACTAGAATACGCGAAACTTTTAAGCGGTCCATCGACGGAGACGTTGTCAAAACTTCGAAAAAGACGCGGAACACTTGCCGCGGAGGAAGTTGATTTATCGAAAAAAGTTTGCCTAGTAAATTCGAGGCTGCACGGTCGCGTTCTATCGGTCGTTCGATAATCACATAACCGTCAGGTGTTCGTTTTCCTCCGCGAAACTCGATGACAGGCAGAAATCCCGGGCCTAATGGCGACCTAATGGCGAAACTATCGATCAGAAGTCTTCTGATAAGTAGTAATAATTAAGTTTCATTCAATTTATCTCGTTTCATTTAACAAAATGTACAGAACTCAGACGGATGTTGAATGCAATTATTAATCAATATAACGATCGGTTTAATTTTAGTACAGTGTTAAGTTCGTTTTATCAGCTGCATGGCGAATAATGGTTGATACTGAAAAATTCGGCCGAGAAGAGATGTTTCAGAGAGATCGAGAAATGTTTGCAAAACTTCTCAGATGACGGTGAACGAACGAAATTCTCGAAACTTGACGTCGCGACTTTGAGCTTCTGCACAACTCTAGAATAGTTTCAGTTCTCTGATCACTATTCTTCATCCGTCTGATAAGACTGGAAAGAGCCTTTCACGGGCGATCCACGCGATAAAGAATTTAATATAACGCCCGGTAAGAAACGCATGAAACGAATGACTTGTAGACTGTTGAGCCTGAATACTACTCGACTTTGGCGACGAATTCTTCGGTGAAATTCTGCGAAGGCGAGAGGGACCCGGGCGAGAGGAGCGACTTTTTCACCGGCTATTTTGAGAGAGTTGAAACGCGCGGACCATCAACGCGCCCGTTCGTTTTACATATTATCGCGATTCCATCCGCGTACGAGGATTTTCTCGTTGGCCACGGCGAGGCCGAAGGATTCGCGCAGCCTTCGAATTAAGTAAACTGCGCGGCGTCATTCGCGTAACTGCGACAATTTCTCTCCTTTGCATTGCAAGGGCCAGGGATTTCGCCGTTTCTTTCACGCGAAATTCAAGACCAAATTGTCAAGACCTTTTTTCTTTTTTTTCCCCTTTCCTTTTTTATCCTCGTTCTTCGAATTAGCTGCTGAGAAGAATTTGAAACCAACAGTTTCACTTGAATTGAAACGATAAACGGACAGTAAATGATAGAAACGAAGGTTTCCAGGTGGGAATTCTTCTTTCATCGTGAAATTTATCTGGTGAAAGTTAAATACGCAATCAGAGATTCTGACTTTACTCTGACAGATTCGTTTCATTGATATTAATATTAGTAGAGTATCGGATGATTTGACCTATCGGAGGATTTTAATTTCCTTCGGGAAAAATGTTAGAAAGACCAGTCGGATCATATTTTGACTGTGTTCGCTGATAAAAAGAAAAGAAAAAGATCAACGGGTTTTACTTTGTGCTTAAAATAATAGGAAATTGACTTTTACGAAATATCTCCATGAAGAAAATAATCAAGCGGTTCTCGTGTTAAACGATCAGGCGAGCTCTCTCGAAGGCTTTATAGATAGAAGGATTCTATATTTTGCCGGCAGATCGATGTCGGAATCCGTGGACCGTGTCGGATGGCGAAAAAATACGGCCATCCTTGAAATCGATTTTATTTTTTTTTTTTTTTTTCTTCCGCGCGTTGCATTAAGAAACTATTTATAACGAGACACCCCTCTCGCCTTGGATTGTGAAACTGTCTGAACTAATTTCCTTCGGCGTTGCCTGCGTCTCAATGCCTCGGATCTTTCTATTCTTTCCACTTACGTTGCCCCACTTTTCCCTCGTAGACGATAAGCAAATTGAAGGTTTGCGCGAGACGCGTCGATGCGTCTTAGCTAAGCACGATCTAAGCTAGATCGAAAGTAATTAACGCTTTCTGAAGCGGTTGTGTTGTCTCTACGAGATTTTACAACATCGTCTAGCGATCTTCCTGGCTCGAGCATCGTAGAGTTTTTGGTGAAAGTGGAGATGTAAAATTACGAAATTACGTTTATTCATGTTAATATAATTGAAATACTCAAATAAATAAAAATCGATTCAGTGGATAAAATTTCAATCCTTTTATTTTATTGTTATTTAATAAAGGTAATAAAAATAAAAGTAAAAATTGACATAAATAATATAATTACTCCTCCTAATTTATTTGGAATTGATCGTAAAATTGAATAAGCAAATAAAAAAATATCATTCTGGTTTAATACGAGACGGAGTAATTACAGGATTTGCTATTTTAAAATTATCTGGATCTTTTAATATGTAAGGATTTTGAAAATTAATGAAATTAGAAAAATTAATGAAATTAGAAAAATTGTAATAAAAAATATGGATAAAAAATGATTTTATAAATAATTTAATTTTGAATGAATTTTCCATAAACGTATCGAAATTTACATCTAATCTAGTTATCGGTACTAGTAACGCAAATAAAGTTTCGCAAGTTCAAATCTCCAATTATCGCTAATTCTTTTAATTCGCAAAATTGTTTGCAACGTACGAATCGTAATTTGCTAATTCATCAGCTAACAAATTATCGTGCAGAAAGTACCAGTCTCTGTCTTAGATACTTCAAAAAAAAAAAATCACATTTGAACCTACTCGAAAGAAACGTCAACTATATCTTATCTTTCACCTAGTTTTCATTTCGATCGAGGTATACAAATAAAATTTCGCAAATTCAAATCTTGAATTATCCTCGCCTTAATATTCGTAAAATTGTAAAATCGTAAGAAAGAAGTAGTTTCCAAAGTACAATTCAATCGTAATTTGCCAATTCAATGACATCATTAGCTAACAAATTAGCCGTGCAGGATAATTTCTGTTTAGATGCTCCTTAAAAAAAAAAAAAAAAAAAATAAATAAATAAATCAGATTTGAATCTACTCGAAAGAGACAAGCGTTCAGCTATACCAGCAATTATCTTTACCTATTTTCATCTCGATTGAAGTGTACAACATCCGAAGGCGCATAGACGCGGCAAATTTATTACAGAATAAATCGTTCTTCGATAATATTTCAAAACAAAACAAGATAAAGAAGGGAATAATGGCAAGAATTAACGCGGAAACTGAACATTGCGCGACCCAGCGACGATCCATGGGATTGACACCGTTCAACCGGCGGTATCGATATTGGCTCGGCCGCTATTTTTAGTGGGCCGTATCGCCGTTCTAACGATGCAAACCGCAAATGTGACCGAGTTATGCGACGTCGTACGGCCCCTTCTACGTAGAAAACGAAGCGTGTACACCGGTACGTGACAGGCTGACACACACAACCTATTACGATGTACACTTATCAGTCGGCGCGATGCGCGATCGTTGTCCAACAGACATACTGTTGGCCATCCACGTTCGACGCTTGCCGATTATCCTCGGATTATCCGCTTCTCTGGAACCGTTCCAGGAACACGCCGAGTTCGTTTCCATCGGGTACTTCCGACCGAAAATTCGTAGGTAAACTCTCTCTTGTTATCCACTCTCGTCGAGTCGAGAGATTTCCAATTTCAGTCGAACGTGTAAGCGAACGTCGTGATTTCCCTGGCGGATCTTTTACGGCGAGGTAACTGGACATAAATTGTCCGAGGGAGCAAGAAAAGTTCTTCGCCTTTCGCGAGGAGAACCGGAAGGATGCGCCTTCCGGATTTCGACGTTTGGTCGAATATTGGTTGGACATCGGTTGAAAATGAATCGGAGGAAAAGTAGGTGGTGCCGTTATCACTTTGGCACCAAAGTGATTCATGAGTGGAAAAAACAGCGATGTTGACGCACAGGAGGTTGTTGATTCGCGAAATCTGGTAGTGGGCAGTAACTCGGAAACCAGGTCGAGGGAAGTATACTTTATTTTTATTGAGAGAGCCACACAGCTGTGTGTCACGAACTGTGTTCTGTGCTACGCGTTTTCGACGACGCGTTAGACAATCCGGTGGGACGAGAATGCCTCCATTCAAAGGTTTACGTCATTTTCTCGTAAAGAATTTATAATTTTCGCCGTGTTGTTACATCATCGTTCTTATCTCGCGGCGAACGAATATTTATTTAGATTTAGAGTAACGTGGCACTCAGCTGGCCGAAGATTAGGAAATACATTCAGTAGGACCCCCTGTAACGCGAGATCTACGAATTCAAGAGCGCAAAAAACTACAACTAGATAAATAGTCCTATTAAATAAGTATTCAAAGGAATATTTTTTCTGTTGCAATCTTCTATCCATATCATTGAAGGATTTTCTGTTTTTGTTAATGAAAGATCTTTTGCACGGCTCTTATTTTACTTTCATTTATGCTAATTGTGCGGATTGTTGATTCATTTCTTGCGAAGATAATGTTAACTCTTGTTATCAAGAGTTTCTAAGTTTTTCTTCCAATGGTATGAATCTTCTACCCGGTTTGTTCTTTCCGGAGGTCTTTGGAGTATTTTCTGGAAAATATTATTTCTCTATATAGTGAAAAAATGATTGCCTTACCTTATGATCGATCGATATCTACTAATTGAAATGAATTCCTTTTTGAAACAACACAACTAATTCTGCACAGAAATGAAAACTGTTCCACGGTACACGCTTTAAACAATCTCGCCTTGTTGCACAAGAGTTGCGATGCGAAACTGTGCTTCGAGTCAATTCAAAAAGACGCGCATATTTTTAGATCAGATCAGAGTCTTCTTTTTCAGCAACTTTTTTAATCGCGTGATAGGGTTGTAGAGTCCTACGACGAGACGTTTGTCTTACGACTTATCGGAGTACGCGTGATGTCGAAAGTAGCGAGATTCTCTCGAAACTTGGCGAGAATTTGCTGCGTGCTGTCAAATTCTCGTAATAACTGCAGATATTCAGCCTACATAGTACAGAAGAAGCAACACCATGGGCAAAGATGATAGATCGTCGTAGATCAGAGAAACACGCTTTCTGACAGAAACGGTGGTCCGTGGAACTCGTTTGGCATGTGCCGTTGAGGGACGTCGAGCGAAAAGCGGTGACGCCAGCGGGTTTCATTGCTAGATTCCTCGACTAAAAAAAGACACGGCCGATTATTACACGACGACGACGATTTACGCAACAACGTGGAAATTAGCTGGTTGACGTCACGTGATTACGCGAAACACGCGTCATCATCGAAGTCTTATCGAAACGACGCGGGCCTAATCTATCACGTTGCAATCAACGCGCGAGGTGAAGATCGAGAGTAAACGTGGAATGCTATTTGAGAGGGAAACGCGTCGACGAGAATAGAAAGCACGAAGTTCTAGTCGCTAGAGAGGCTAACTTACGTAAAAGCGTTAGAAATTGAAATATCTCGTCGGCTTCTGATAGAAGCGCGGTTAGAATACGAAGTGATTCTTGAAAGAGTCACTGTCAGTAAGTTGCCAAACGCGTGTGTCGGCCACTCGCCGGGGACTCGGAGAAAGCTTCGCTCGGAGAATACAAATTTCCCCTTGCTTGGTTAACGGGCCAGGGATCGGGGGGAGAGAACGTGAGGAACGCGTAACGTGCACGGGTTACGATTCGAGCGCGATCGAAGCCGCACGCACTCATTTGCATACGCGTAGCAATAGCAGGGTGAAAGTATCAGGCCGATCACCTCGTCGCGCATCTAGCTTGGACACCAAAAAGCCTGGACACAACGCGTTTCTCGTCTCTTCTCCTCGTGCTTGGAGAAGCTCAGACAGGATATGTACCGCTCGATTCCAGAGTTGGAATGTACATTATATGGAATGCGGCGAAGGTTCGGCAGGAAACGTGGCAAGATCGTAAATTGTGTTCCATTGGCCGTTATCGTGCCGTTCGATATCGCTCCAGGCGCTTTGTGAACCTAAATGAGGCAACCCTTTCAGAAACGAACGCGCTAGAACTTGAAACCAGTTTTAGTGAGAACACACAATGCTAATCGCGAGATTTCGGTTAAGGTCTTTATGATTGAGGTAATACCTGGGATCACGCTTTCCACATTTTCCACGTTATGGTTATAATTGTCATTCTTATCGAGCTGCGCATTAAAACGTAGTAGTAAGTACCGCGATAAATCATTTCTAATTGTATAAACGTACGTGCTCGGGACAGAGGGTGAGATTTATAGGACGCGATCTCCTTGGTTTCGGCGGCGTATCGTGTCCGAAAATACATATCCATCTCGTATATATCGGCCCGAATGAATGCTAATTTATATACATCTTCTCTTTCAGATCGCCGTGTCCGATGCGTCCGGTGTGCACACCGAAGAATGCGAACATGTAGCTCGATCGACTGCCACCAGACGCGTGACCATCAGGAGGAATCAAATTCCGCCGCAGTAACAGTGGACATACTCGGTCTATAATTAAACTATATCATGCTGACGGTGTATCCCCTGAATGTGAACTTACTCTCGCGCGCCGACTGAGACTCTCTGCGACAAAACAAGAACCTTCCTCTCTCCCTCTTCCTCTTCCTCCTCCGTTGATTCAATGCCTGCTAAAAGAACCTATCTGACTGTCTAAACGTCTCGATCGAGAACGAGATCGATCCGGCAAAACAAAGATCGGAAGAAGGAAAGAAAGAGAATCGAAGGATGATGGGGGGACAGGCAGAGGGAGCGAAGATCGCGTGGACAGTGGCTCGACTTCCGTCGTGGCCGACGTGGAGAGCGAGATTCTTGGGCCAGGTGGTGGCCTGAGATATGCCAACAGCGGCAGGCGCGGTGATCACGGAAGCATCGTCAACGATATCGTCGTCACGGTCGTCGTCGAAGCACATCGATACCGAAACGGCGACGTCGAGCACTGGTGGTGTCGCTGGCCGACAGCTGGCGATAGAAATCGAGACGATCGAGCGCCGGGTCTGCGCGACCCGACGCGACCTCTTCGTGCCCGTGACCGTCGATCCGCGGCCCAGCCGGGCCGTCCACTGTCCCGACCTGAACGCCTGCCTGGTGAACGAAACTCGAACAGGCCGCGAGCAGCAGGTCGACTGCCAGGCGATTCACTTTGGCTACGCGATCCCGGTGAACGTGGTCCCGCTCGAGACTGATCCACGGCTCGCCGAGCTAGTCTTGGACCACTCGACCGAGTTGAGTAGACGCGCCGCGAGCTTCCTACTCGAGCACCATCCTCAGCTGCGTCAGCAGCAGCAGCAGCAGCAGCGTCAGACACAGCAGGAACGTTGCCCGAGCATGGCAGCCACCGCGAAGCACGACCTGCGTCAAAAGTTCCCGACGGAGACGTCGACGTCCGGCGACGAGGACATCGCCGCGATCGCCAAGCAGATCAGCGATCACGCGGAGGCGATCTATCAGACGTGGAAGAGCCGCGGGCTAGCCCCTACCGAGATACTCAACTGTCACAGCAATGCCACGGCCGCGGACAAATTTGGTAGCGCTCTCACGCCGACGTCCGCGTCCAACAGCCCGAACAGCACCGGGAAAGTTACTCCCACGGCTGCGAGCCCCACCAGCGCGGTGGACATATTGAGTCAAACGCCGAGTCTCGACAACGGCAACTTGGAGAAGCTGGTGAACAATTTCGTGGTGGAGGACAAGGCTAGGTTAGCCGCGTCGAGGCAGAGATCGCCGTCGAAGACCCTCCCCTCGTCGATACAGTTCGCGTTGGAGAAGTTCGAGAAGAACTCGATGCAGCAGCAACAGCAGCAACAGCAACAATCTCAGACTTCTCCTCTGAAGAACAGCAACCAGATTGGCAACCAAGTGATAAAAGCGAAGCAGGGGAACGTCTTGCTGTCCCCGACGTCCCCTTTCGCGAACAAGCCGTCGCAGATAGTGAAGCCTCAGGTGTCCACGAAAACTCCCGGTGCTCACCACCGTGAAGTATTCCTGGAAACCATAGAGACTACCTTCCCCGCGGACATAACACCGTCGAAGATCGTCGTGCAGCAGAAGAGGCCGACGAGCACCGTGATCACTTCCCCTACCGCCTCCAATCACGACGACTCGCCGACGAATTCAGGATTGACCACGTGGCCCTTGAAGAACAAACTGAACAACAACAGCAAGAGAGCGGCGGATCCTTGCAGATCGCCTCAGCAGGAGGTGAAATCGTTGACCAACAAGGAGGAGAAGAGAAACAGCAGCTCTAACTCGAGCGTCTACCTCGACGAGGTTGCTCGCGAGGAGGAAAGACTGATAAACGCCCTGAAGACCGGCTCGGTGATTACGGAGGAGCCCGCGGAGCGAACAGTGCCTCTGACTCGCCAGAAACCGGCGATAAAGAGAGAAAAGCCGAAGGTGGAGCCTGTCAAGCCGATAATCATCGGTCACAATCATCACGCGGCCGGTCTAGTGACCACTTCCGCCGCGGTGGTGAACAGCGTCGTATCTCCGGCGACGTCTGCCAGCAACGCTAGCGCCACAGCTTCGGACGCGAAGTCTCTCAGCAAAGATGATTTGTCCAACATGTCCGTGGTGGACTACGCGAAAGTCAGATACCGGGCGGCTCAGCAAAATCCTCCGACTCAGCAGCGACTGGAGGAGCAGAGGACAAACAACAGTTTCAATTCCACGGAGCAGCTGGTATCGACCACGAGGTTCAAGTTCGAAACGGAGATACAAAAGGACAAGGAGGCTAGCAAGGAGGAGAAGGATCCCGTTACGTCCAGATGGGGTCCCAGGATCAATTCTCCTAGACCGAGGATCGAACAGGTACCCCATCCGGAGTTGACCACGCAGCAGAAGCAGCACATAAGAGCTGCCGCTGCGACTGGCACCGGGAACAATCCCATCAGACCGTTTCTCACCAGAGGATCCGTCGCGGAACGCGTTCTGATCTTCGAGAAGTGCCCGAGCGAGCTGTTGCTCGATAAACGGGGTCCACGGCAACCGGCCATCAACACTTGGAGGACCGGGCACGATGTTCAGAACAAGGCCCAGGTGAGTCGATGCCTACCACAATTCGTAATTACCTTTCAGTTGACTTGACCCGAAGAATTGCTTCGACGGTAGTTCGCGAAACGAATTTACGAAAAAAAAAAAAAAAAAAATTGACCTTGAACGACGAGTGCGATACAGATTAGAAGCGAATGAGAAGATTTTGAAGAAGGACTTCTCAGCCAGTCGAGAACTTCGATAGACGGACAAACGTTTGGTGCACGAGGAAAATCGCGAGAGGCGAGCCACGTTTTCCTGGAACGAGCTAGTCTAATTGGGACTGGACGAGAGACGACGCTTTCGAGAAACCTCGAGAGAGTCCACGCCGACGATGTTCGCCGTCTTCTCTCGCACGTTCTCCCGCCACTCTGGGTGGCTTCTTATATCGGGCGTTTTTGGTCGCCGTCCAAATTCCTCCTTCCCTAGGAGGATGTTCGACCGGTCGACTCCTGCACTTTTGTCTCGGAACGAGTTCAAGATCTCTCTCGCGTAGAGGTCGTCTCTGCATGCCTCGAGTCTTTTTTTCCACCCCGAGCATCGACCGACGCTCCTCTCGCGTCTTTGTCATCGAACTTACTTGCCTCCCTTTGAGCTCCCTTCTCGGAACGATTTCGACGGTGTTAGTAAATCGGAACGCTCTTCAAATCACGTACCGAATGTAGAAAGAATATTGAAACGTCGAAGACCCACTCGTCATTGTCTGTGAATCGTGTTAAAACACTCGACCTCTTCACAGACCACTTAGGTTTGCTTAGCTTGTCCCTCTGAAGTCAATCTTCGTGCCAGTCTTTCTATAAAAATTTCAGTGTCACTCTCAGACGTGATAATAAAAAACAAGGGAAAAAAGACAGGTTTAAATCGAACAATTAAGAAAGAAACGTTCTTACGAGTCTGAAAGTTGCTCTGGATCGCGGCCAGAAATGGGAGGAATATACCTGGCACGGTTCGCCTGCCAAAAACCGTTATCGTCCTCGGTTTTCCCCTAGTCGAACACTGATATTGTTGTTTCGAGTACGTCCATCGATCTTCCCGATCCTATAATCACTTCCAACAAAACCCTCGGTTCGAAATGCCTCCTCTCGAGATTTTCGTTCTTCCTCCCTTCGATCCGAATCCATCGAGAGGGTCACGGAAGTCGCTGATCTTAATCTTCTTCCAAAGTGGGAAGTCAAAGTGCTAGGTAATCGTGGAGCTGTTCGTCAACCGTGTGTGATAAGCCACGGTTCTCCAATATGGCGTTGCTGAAGACGCTGAGACAATAGACGTTGGCTCGAGGCGTTGTTAAACGTTATTGCCGCGTTCTCACTGCGTGTTTCAGCTCAGATTGTTGAAAGAAATTCTTTCCAATGTCTCAACGCTCATCGTCGTAATAAACAACGGGGAAACAACAAGATTCCACGGATACCAGCGTGTGCGCCGGATACACGTGGATATTTATGGATGCAATGGCAGAACAGCAGAGAGGCTGCAAACGTTCGCTTCTCGCGTTGCATAGGCACAAAGGAACCTCGAGGAAAATTCGTTGTGTTTTTGAAAAAGAAAGCGACCAGCTTTCCGGATGTATCCAAATGCCAGATTTATTTTCTTATCCTTGGGACCGCGAAACAAGTCCCTCCTCGCGTGTATTTTCGTCGTCGATTCTCGCTACTTGACCGTCGCTAGTCATGAGAAACGAGGGATGAAATAAAACGACAGAAGATCGATAGAGTTGAAAGATATCGGAGTGGAAGATTCGATTGATTTAATCGACGCACAGCTGGCGAAGTCGCGCCAAAATTTTAATTGGCTGTCATCGGGAGGTATAAAAAAAAAACAAAAAAAAAAACCCCCCATTCTTCAGGAAACACAGCGTGTCTCTCCTCAATGTGTCGCTGACTCACTCACTCGGTTTTCGTTACGATTAATGTTATTCGACCTCGAGGAGAGGAATAAAGCGGACCACCATGGCCATAAGTGGAAACGGACAGCTCTCCGCCGCTTATCGTCGCGCGCTGTGTTGGTTAACTAACAACGTCACTGTCATTTATCGTGCAGAATTCGCGATTCGTTCGTTCATTGTGCGGTAATATATATCGGTGTGGTACATAGTCGCCAGGATTACTGGAATAGGTGATTCTGCTTGAAGCAGCCAGGTGGGATTAATCGAAGAACGATAGAAGAACGGCTTAACACTAGAACTACCGACAGTTAAGGCGAAGCTATTTCTACCAAAACCAATCAAAATGACTGATCTAAAAAAAAAAAAAAAACGTAATGATAGAATATTTTTATATTTATTGATTTATTACTTTCTTACAGTAGAAATCTCCACGTTACGTAGTACAGTTAATATTAAATTTGTCGGGTTTATTCGACAAATATTGAATAAATCTGCATCTGGCTTTAGATGTAAAGAGTTGTTTGTCAGTTGTAACATTTGCGTCTAGTTTGTAGCAACTCTGACTATATTTTAAATAAACTTATCCTACACAGCTGATATCAAAGTAAATTTATCACTTTGTTGATTCCGTCACTTTTTTTTATCAAAGCGAATAAATCTTAATGTTTCGGTAAAATCATTTCGGTGTTGGAAAAGAAGTTTGATCCCCATTTTCTGTTCCATAAATACGAAAGTTCCAAATTTTTCGTTTCGTGCATACAAAATTCCAAATTTTTTAACCCAAAAAACTCGAGAAGCTTCTAATTCGTTATACGTTATACGTTATACGTTCAAGCATATGGTCGTCAATTAGTAAAGAAAATGCGCAATTTCCTTGTTAATTATCATCATTATATCGAACGATAGCAGTATAAATTCTAAAAAAAACGTGTGAGAAGTTGTACGAAACCGATTAATTCGGGTTCGGTAAACAGATTGTAGGACCCTATTTTACACTTTGACAAGTACCAGTCATATCGACTGGTATTGGTCTAAATAGCCACGATACAAAATTATTTTGATTTCTACTAAATAAAAATAAAATAACAAATTCATTGCATTATTTATTTCTTTAGTTATCACTGCAAAAGTTCACCATTACATCATTGCGGGGAAAGAAATGTAACATGAAATAGAAATTTTGAAATAAAATTGTAAAACCAGTCGTTTTCGACTGGTGTGTGGTAGTTCTAGTGTTAAAGCGATCACGCGGCTGGACCGCCGCGGTTTCCAGGTATCGCGCCGTATAATTAAAATTCCCATTGGAAACGACGCGTGAGCGATGACGCCGCGCGTGTGTGTAATACAGCTCGATATGGGAGAAGGCGAAGACACGGCGAGATCGGTGCCGGGACGAAAAGAAAGAAAATAGGAAAGAGTTTCGAGCTCGCCCTTGGTGTTAACGGCGAGAAATCGTTCTCGTCGGCGAATATCTGACTGACTGACTCATTGTGCGACCGCTCCGTATTGGATAATCGTGCTAGATTTTTTTCTCTTTTTTTTTTTTTTAAAAGGCCAGCGACTGTCGCCTTGGAGCACTCGAGCTCTCGGCCAGAGTCTATCACCTCTTATGGTTGAAAAGCAGTTCCCCAGCAGCCGAGGAAAGTTCGCCGTGACGGACTACAAGCAAGACTCGTTAGAACAGTAGGAACCAGGAAGGAAACCGGCTCGAGTCGAATCGCATTGAATAGTTTTCAAACGGCACGGTGGTTTAGTTCGACATTTGCAACATGCAAATCTCACCGTCCGAGCTCGGGTTATTCAAATCTCGAGCGTTTAAATGGAAATCCAGTTGGCGTACCGGATCAAAATGTTGGGAACGAAGTACGGTTCGGGGGCGAATCCGATCGATGAATTAGGTCCCTTTGTTGGCGCATCTCTTCAACTTTCTCTGTACATGTGTATGTAATAATTGTATTAAATCAATTAGGAATGTCGACGAAACGCCATTCGGAGTTCCAATTAATTTGAAATGTCCGTTTACGAACGCGGGAACGATCTTTTCTCGATGAGGTATGTTGAGAAACGAAGTTGAATGAAAGTATCAAGGTATCGGTCCGAACGGTCAGGCATTTAGCATGAAAATAAGCGATCCTTGACTCTGGCCGATCGATAGAGCGAGAGAACTCGATCGAGAGGCGCAGTCGAACTCGCTGTGTCAATCGGAACGCTGATTGACCGTATCCCGTGTGTCACGCGGCGAACCGTGCCAAACATCAGATCGTGCTACAATAATTGTGCCGGCCGTTTTGCCTAATCTGTCTCAATGTCACGGGACCTGATCTGTTCCGGGATTTCGCAACGACTCGCTCTGATCGACGCTTGGTACGATAAGCTACTTGACTAAACGATTGCTACGCGTCTAGTTTTGCTAATATTTTGTTAATTCTCGCTGTTCGAGAACAGCAACTTTCCCGTTTCCAGGGAGAAATTTATTTTTCACTCGACGTTGGGTCCCCTCGATTCCAATCCCCTCGATGGTGTGCTCGATCTGGGACGTTCTATCGACGATTATATCGTTCGGTCACTCGAGCGGACGTTGCCTTATTTTCGCCTCGTGGAACGGCCGTGCATTATTGATCTCTCCTTAAACGGATTCCGTCGAAGAAGAAGCTCCGCTGCCACCAAGCTCTATTTTTATTGCGCGCAGTATTTTCTTCTCTCCGTCTATAATTGCCGCTGCGATGTCGTCAGCCTTGCCACTGTTTCGTTCGGCGAACGTTGACATCTCGTATCCGCGAGGATAACTTTCTAGCGAGGGTGAACTCCGCGAGAATTTTCCCTCCTTTCTTCTCGTATCTTTCCTCCACTTTTGACAGAAACGAGGCAGAAGAATAGACGTTCGTCCGGCTACGTTGAAACATCTCTCCTCGTGTCTCTTGACCGTGATGTTGACTAACAACAGAGTGTATAGGTGTGTAAAAGCTCGTGATGTAACCACGTCGTCGCATGGGCGAGGCGATGCATTATAGCCGTGTTGGCCGGCCTCTTTGCATTCTTCGGATCCTTGGCGTCGCGTAACAGGATGTCGTGTCCTTGATCGACGCGCCGACGATATCTTCGCCTCGGAGCGGCACTTTCGAAGAAGCGTAAAACTATTGCGCGGCTGGTCGACGAAAACGATCGATCGAACGATCGATGCTCGGGATGCTGCAGCCGGAATCCCTTGCGACCGGAAGCTCCGGACAATATAACGAGAGATATCTGGATCGTGGCTCGCCGTGTCTTTTGTTCGCGACACGCGACGTAAACCAAGTTATGTAATGATGGAAATTAAACGGAGGAAATAAAGCCAATTTAGCTTCGCCAACACCTACCTCGAGAGTACTTTGCGTTACGACGTTAACTCTGCTGCGATTCTTGAGTTCTTTTTTCTTTTTATTTTAAGCAAAAAGACAATTTTTAAACGATTACATTCGCCTGCAATTTATCAAGAAGTTGTTCGAACGATAGAAGAAGCTTCTAAAGGGCTCAAGGAACGCGGTTAATGTGTACAAAAAAACACACAAAGGTGCAAAATCGCGATTACGTTCGAGAAAGAAATAACTATCTTGAGGAACGTGTGGCTGCGATTTTGCTGCTTTTCACGGTACCCAATCAGTCTGGCTGGAACGATGCTTGTTGGTTCCAGACGTACGCGAAAGACAAGACACAGCAAAAGAGCTTGCCACCGCACACGACACTCCAGAGGCACGTGAAAGCGAACAGAAACCACGTTCACATACCACGGTAAACGTTGATTCAACCGGTATATACGATACAACGCTGTTCGAACGTACGAGGAGGGATCAGTCACGCGAAATTTCTATTGCAGATTTTACTTCCCCGGTGGGAAACCATTGCCGTTGTCGCAGGTGGAGGCAACCGTCGCGAGGATCACCGCTGCTTTTCAAACTCTTCCCGGTCATCGTGCCTCTCGTGCCCAATTTCACACCATCACCAAGGTAAAAAAAAAAAAAAAAAAAGAAAGAAAGAAAAGAGAAAAAAAAAGAAAAAAATTCCGAGGACAACAGTTTTCCTCGTTCTCAGTCGTTGTCCGTTTGAACATGTTTGAGATTCGATCTTGACCATTCGCGTGGTCTCTCGCGTGGACCGTGAGCGATTTCACGTGGGAAAGACGTAACTCTAACGTGTTCCGTCGCTGGAACAGCTGCGTACAAAGGCTTGTGATTTGTCTTACAGGCATGCGACTTGCCGCTCTACTGGAAGGTGCCGCTTTTCCTCGCGGCCGGCGGAGATCAGACCGGCTACGTCGAGATGAACGCGTTCCTCGAGTTTTGGAAAGAGTATGCATATATACCTTCTGTAGAATCAAAGGATAGATCAAATAGACAATTCGAAACGTTTTAACCCTTTGCACTCGATTGTCCCTTCTGAGGGGACATCGTACTGGAATCTAGCCACCAGCTCGAACTTCCTCTTTCTATCATTTGCTGATAATTATCACGAACGTATAGCGAATGTCATAATAACGACGTAGAAAGAACAAAAGAATTTCAGAAGAAATCTGCTGAGTCAAACTAAATTGTTTATTGCTTCTTACGAAAATTTAGAAAATGACAGAGGATATCATTTTTCCAGAAATTATCATTGACTCTCGTATATTATACTGATGATGAGAAAGACACGATTAGCAAAATTTCGTGTTAAATTTGAATGATTGTTTCCAATGCTAGATCATTTTACTTAAAGTTTCGTAAATCGCTGACAGATGACAAAAAAAGTTTGTCGAGGGCAAAGAGTTAATTGTTTGCTAAGCAAAAGAGATGCAGATTCGATCTCGAGCAAGTTTGACGAATATCGCGGAACCGATTGTTCGCAGAATGTCAAACACCCATCATGACGCAGCAAGCAAATTTATCCGGATCACAACCCGGGGCCAGAGGAACAATATACTACCAGAGGATTTGATCCCGCTGGTGCAAGACGTGGTCGAGACCCATCCCGGTTTAACTTTCCTCAAAGAGGCTACTGAGTTCCATTCACGCTACGTACACACGGTTCGTATTCGCGCGATAAATATTTGCTGGCTATTTTTCTTGTTAGGGACAAAGATAGAGGCAGAATAGAAAAAGACTCCACGGAAGATGGAGGACCGTGGTTTACGCAACTACCGTGGATCGGTCTTGAATTATTCAAGACGATCGTGCTCGCCTCGGGCAATTATCGCGCGCGCTCTTGGTCATTGAAAAAACATATTAACGTTGCGCGTTTTTTTCTTTCTTCTTTTTACGTTGGTTTGACATCAGTCGACCAACCTAACAGTGGAATCTCTGATCTTTTTTCTGCTCAACTGGCTTCTGGTATTTGTACATTGTATTTGTAGACTCAATATTGACGATGCCAGTTGACGCGATGAATTGATGTTTGTAGTTCTTATTTGACGTGTCTCGATGAATTTTGACGCCAGGTGATCGCCAGGATATTCTACTGCGTGAACCGAAGCTGGAGCGGGAGAATCTCCGTCGCAGAGCTGCGGAGGAGCAACCTGCTGTCGGTGATCGCGATCCTCGAGCACGAGGAGGACATCAATCAAGTGACTGCCTACTTCAGCTACGAGCATTTCTACGTGATCTACTGCAAGTTTTGGGAGCTTGATCGGGATCACGATCTCTTCATCGACAAAACCGATCTCACGAAGCACAACGATCACGGTGAGCGAAAGTTTTTCTTTCTTTAAAAAAAAAAAAAGATAGGCATTGTCTCGGTCTCTTTACTACGGGGATTTTTCCATTTTTTGGCTCGATCGCTCGTTACAGCTCTTTCCAAGCGCATGATCGCGAGAATATTCAGCGGCGCGGTGACCAGGGGTGGCGTGAAAAGCGGAAACGGCGTTCAACAACCCCAGGATAAGATGAGTTACACGGAATTCGTGTGGTTCCTGTTGAGCGAGGAAGACAAGAACCACCCGACCGCTATTGAATATTGGTTCAGGTATATTACGCGTGATGTATTTAAGCTGCATGAGCTCTACGGAGATGAAACAAGATGTTTCATTTCACCATCATTGGATGATCGACAGATGCATGGATCTCGATGGCGATGGATACCTATCGATGTACGAGTTGGAATATTTTTACGAAGAGCAATTGCATCGCATGGAAGCGATTGGACTGGAGACGTTGCCCTTCGAGGATTGCCTTTGCCAGGTGAATAATTGAAAATGAAATTTGACACTGGTACGTTGTATTTGATAATTGATTTAATAATTTTGTTTGCGTGACTTTGCTTGATAGATGTTGGACATGATCAAACCAGCAAAGCCGGGAAAAATATCTCTGAGTGATTTGAAGAAGTGCAAGATGACCTCAATCTTCTTCGACACGTTCTTTAATCTTGAGAAGTACCTGGATCACGAACAGAGAGATCCCTTCGCATCCGCCAGAGAGCACGACCCTGATGGTCACGAGGTAAAAAGCTTTAGACGTTATCAGAAACAAATGAAATTAAATTCGTTGTTACGAGTATCTCGCCGATATCTGTTATCATTTTCTGTTTTTTCTTCTTCTTTTTTTCTTTTTTTGTTCCATCTGCAACAGCTGTCGGATTGGGACCGATTCGCGGCAGAAGAGTATGAACTGTTGGTCACCGAGGAGAGCGGTAACGAACAGAATGAGCAAATGTAAGTGTTGATTTCACGCGACTAATATTTCACACACGGTTCATCTATGTCATATAATTTATAATTTCTATCGTCATCCATCAATATCAATAAGCCATTGATGTTTATTAATAGCATTTAATATATCATTAAAGCGAGATCGATCAAAGATTCGTTAAAAAAAAAAAAAAAAAAGAAAAAACTGTCAAACGTTATCGTGAGGTACAATAGATGAACCGGTCGCGTAGTTCTTATAGAAAGTTCTTGCTTACCATTTCGAGCTATGGGACGGAAGTCATAGCTTTCGAATTGTGGCATGCGTTGTCGTTAGATAGACAGTATGCCCTGTTGCGGAATCTAACAATTTCACCTTGTACTGTGACCGTAATGACCATAGTGCGATCTATGCGTTTGTTGCAGGCTGTGTGATGATGAAATGTAACCATCATCTGCAGCAGTAAGTAAACGAAACAAGAACTGCATGATGCACGACGTCCGTGTATGCATAATGTATCAATTAGAGAGTCGGCTAACCGCTTGTTCCTTCTCGTTTTATCTTTTTCCTTTTTTTTTTATTTTTTTTTTTTTTTTTTTACTTTATTTTCCATACCGTTTGAGTCCCAACTGACTCTCGATATTGAACTCGCTCATAATTTATTAATTTATTAATTTCAACTTGACCAAGATGGCTAAGACATTTCAAGGTTGTAACCGATGCCATCGGAAAAGCTTCACTTCAGTTTTTATTCCCGTAATCGCTGGATGAAAAAAAAAAAAAGGAACTTACAAACATGAAACGCTCGTTACTAAGCGTTTCTAAGCCAAAAATGCATATAAGAATACATATGGAGGATTGAATTTTAAACGCTCACTTGCGAGACTTGTTTCGCAATTGTTTGCTTTTTAGACACGGTTTTTGCTTCTACTAAAGCATAAGTTGCATCGACTAATCGAATTCTCGACACTGTGCGTGTACGTTGTACTGTGTAGAGTACTGTAGTTCTATCACTTATAATTTACCTATTTATTATTATTTCAAATTTACGACAGCTTTATTTAAAGAAGAAAAAAGAAAGAAAAGAGAGAAAGGAAACAAGACGTGTATATTTTTCCCAGGTCAAACGATTCAATGTCAGAGGACACGTTTTCCCAGAACTTGGAAACCCTGGACAGTGAATCCGTGGACATGCTTCAGGGTGCAGATATACAATTCCAAGGATACACCGATCTACCTGCGATCGGTCCATCGGATTCCATTCAATCGAGAAATCAATATTACGACAGCGGTGACAGCGACGATTACGCCGAGAGTGATAATTGAATGGGAGAAACTGAACGTCAATCACGGGAAGAGAAAGCAAAGAAAGGGAGAGAATTGCCTTTTTTCTCCCTGGTGGCAATTCAATAGTCTAAACGCGTAGTTGTTTTCCATATAATAGGAGTGTCGTGTAATCTTTTTGTGAACAGCCGTATATTATGGTGAAACGATTCTCGATACATATATGGGACGAATCTATTCGGTGATCCGGTTCGAATCAGAAGTACAAAGACATTCAAGAATGATTTGAACATTCTACCTGAACGGAATAGTCGAGCAACATGGAAATGTTGTGTCAGTGAAACAGATCCGCAAGCTTCTTCTTTTTCTTTTTCTTTTTTTTTAGAAACTGGACGTATTTTATCGTTTATGGGATAAGAAACCAACGAGAGGAAAGTATCGAACGATCCTCTTTTGAAACGGAGAAGCTTCGATATCACCGAATCGATCCGTAACTATGAATAGTACTCGAGAGGAAGATTCAGGCCACGGCACGACGATGTGTGATAAGCAAGCGTCATTGTTCAATCTCTCTACCGATATACATACTGTGTACTTCACGTTGTAAATAGACAGCAAATCACGGACCCTTATTTTTACTTAACGCGAGAAAGAAAGTCACTCGACAAGAGGAAGAAAAAAAAAAAGAAAGAAAAATGCAGGTCTTTCAATTGCTGCAGCCATTTATAAGAAAGTCAACTAAACAGTAGTTGCAGAGTCTCAAAAGAAATTCAGTCGGTCGGTTGTCAAGCAATTCATCCCGACGAACTAACTTTTTTTCTAGTTCGAAGGATGTTATTTTTTAGACGAAATACCGCGAACAAATATACTATATGTATCCTAGTTTCAGCCCGAGGCTGCAACAACTGGAAATCGCGCGTCAGAAGAGAATTCTTCGCCATCGTTGGATTTGTGAGTTGAAAGGGTTGTTACTGCCCTATGTAATCGTCTTGTAAGCCAATAGTGTTACACTGTACGCAAAGTTATTGCACGCACGTGAACGTTCAAAGGATCGAGAGCGAGATAGTAACAGTAAGGTATTCCTCTAACTCGACCCGGTAAATAGTATTTTGTAATTCGTGGGTGTGTCCTATCATTTTTCCGAAAGTTGCAGGCTACAACCTATGATATTCGCTGTTTCTTTTCCACGTGTTTGCAGGTAGTTTCTTGCGAAATGATGAAAACAAGCCAAAGATGAGATGTGTTCCGTTCTCTTCAGCGAGAATGTAGGGAAGGAAAACGAAGACACGGAGAAACTGTGTGAACGCCGGATGCTGCTTCAAATGATTAGAAACATCGTCCGTTTCAACCACAATTGTGACATTTGTTTTCGAGATTCGCGGGGATTTTTTTTAGAATCTCTCATTATTAACTGTTGGACGTTGAGTGGACGTAGCTTTTTATAAACTAAGTTGAAATTGCTTTACAGCGTTCTCCTTGGAACGATGCATTCTGAAGATTGTCGATTCCTTTTTTATTCTTTTTTCTTTTCTCCCTTTTTTTAATTACTTTGATAAGGCGATCGAGATTTTACATATACCTTTTAAATCGTTGTTAAGCGATTGTTGTGGTTTCGAAGTGTGCAAGTTTTTTCGACGACACAGATGCAAGGAGATTCTATTTTTAGATTCCTTTTCGTTGGGGAAAACACCATGAAGAACGTGTATGTGTTTGTAGACGATCGTTGAAGAGCGTGCGGTGAGATTTTGTTGAAACTGTCTACTGCCACAGCAATGGATTCTTAAACCCGGCTCGACTTAATCTATAATAATTTGCGATATTGGACATCGTCGGAGCTGTACCCTGTTGCTTTCCAATCGTTTCTTTTTAAAAGAAAGAAAAAAAAAAACGCCTTAATTGTTACTGTTAAATTAACTGCTCGTCAAAGATTTCGTTTCCGCGCGAATTTCTACCACTTGTTGTTCCATTAAATGATTAATTATACGAACAATGTATCGTTACTTTTGATTGCGGAGCTATATTCTACGAGGAATATATTGTATCCGAATTGATTTACTGAGAATCCGCTTGAGCTGCCAAGACTGCTGGAATGTATATAATTATAATTTCGTTTCCGAAAGTTTAATCTTAACTACGTATACATACATATATATACATACATACATACATACATACATATATATATATATATATATATGTATATATATATAATATTACTCTAGTCGAAATGTGTGCTATAACGAAGACGACACGCGAGATGGCGAGTTAATTTTAGATCTGTTTCGTGTTATTTGTTAATTAACAAAGCATTGGATCGCGAGCGACATGAACGAGCGTTTGAATAGAAAATTCCTTGCCGTAAAGGGATACTCGAACACTGGACCACATTGCAGATAATCACTTTCGATATTAAAGCTTGGACGGCGGAGGGGGAAAAAAAGATTCCAAAGAATTTACCAAAATATATATCGTAAGTAATTCGTAATGGTAAATGATGAAGACATATCGAAGAAACTTCCGAATGATCGAACCTTCCGAAATGAGATACATATTCACATTGCAAAAGAGAATATCGCGCCGCGCTCGATATTCGTAAAATACGGTTGTTGTTCTTGTTGCTGTTACCCTGTACCTGTTCGGTTGGCCGCGTTTTAGCCGCTTTTTTAAATCGTTTATCGAGAATTCGCGTTTACCAAGTTTTCGATGAATCACCACACGTACCTTTACGTCGATGAATTTTCGCGATTAATAGCGAAAAAGGAGAGAGCAACGTGTTGCAGGAGAACAATTTGCAGAATCGAATTCGTGAAATATATCGTCGTTGATATTTTCTTAACAATAGCCAATCTTCTATTCGGCGATTTGTCTGTTCGATTCGACATTATTCATATCGTTGAAAAAAGGAGAAAAAGAAAGGAACAATGAAGAAACGATCGTTTAAATAGGCCTCTCCAAACGATAGGTTTATCACTTATAATTTACCGCAGAAATTATTTAACTTCTCTATTTTACGCTTCTGCGTTCAGAGAATCGTTTTCTCGCGAGTGATCGCTTTTGTTGACTGTCCAAAGATGTATCTATTAACACTTACAGTTGTATCTTTTATATAGCTCGTTATGATTTATTTTTAAATATATATATATATATATATATATATATATATTTATGTATATATATGCGCATACTCTTGATAAAAATTTCGTTGTGACAGTGTAGTTTTGCGTATCGAGTTTTCATTGAACGAAAGTTGAGATACGCGAAATATGGACGAGAGAAACGTCTGGTTATATTATTCGTCATTGCATTTGGCCATGTTTTCGATTGTTATATTTATTCATTACTCTATGATAGGTTTATCACTGTTCTAGAGATCTGTTACGTGATTTTTTAAATCGAGCGTCGTTATGCCACGATCATCGTATCTTCCTTCAAGAAAGAAAGAAGGAGACCATTATTATTACTTTATTCTATTTTTCCTCATGGGAAATTCGAATTTGTGGTTCGATTTCGCACACGCGTGCTTAGACAGTGTCGATAAATAGACCCACGTTCACTATTTACCTACATTTTTATTTATAAATTTTATCTGTGCATGAGTAGACAGTTAAGGTAATTTTGCAAGTTAATAAAAATGAATGGTAAAAACTATCATCTGACGCTCATTTTTCGATCTGTTATCCTTTTTTTCCTCTGCCATGTATATATTACAGTAAAAAATTAATGTGTTGTAAAAGAAATTTCAAATAATGCATGTATCGATATATCGTTGCGATAAATCACAGAGGGCGTACAAAACCCTTTCATTTCTTTTCTCCAAGATCGATATTGTAGGACACGAGCTACAAAGATGCTATCTATTCGTTATTCTATGAAACGTTCATGTAGTTGCATCTTATGCTTAAGCGATAACGTTGAAAATTACATAAAAATGGTAAGGGACATTCACAAGTCCCTAAATCATTTAATGAAAAATACAAAGATACAGAAACTTTAAATTGAAAAGAACAGATTTATGAAACATTGAAGATGAATATTTGATAAAATTTGTTACAGGAAAACAATATGTCATTGAAAACAAGTTCTAAATTGCCAGGTACATTAATATACAGCATTGTATTTTATACATTAAACAGCATTAATAATATATATAATAATTGTTACAGATGTTCCATTACCACTTTCTTTAATTATAATCGCTGCATTATCTCTATGTTTTATTAATAGTTACAATGGTGAATTTGTATTTGATGATTCTGAAGCCATTGTGCACAACGAAGATGTACAAACTACCTCTTTGATGAATGTATTTAAAAATGATTTTTGGGGTACAAGACTGACGCATAAGCAGAGCCATAAATCATATAGACCACTTACAATTTTATCTTTTAGGTAACTTAGATTTAATATGTTAAATCTACTATTCTTTTCTAATTAAATTATATTATTGTAGATTACATTTTTGGCTTCGCAAAAGATTGGTAGCTCAAGATTATCACATAGTGAATATAATACTTCACACCATTGTTTCTGTATTAATGTTACCAGTATTTAATATACTTTTAAACACAAAAGACAGAAGTACAACATTTTATGCCACTGCATTGTTTGTTGTCCATCCAGTACATACAGAAGCTGTATGTAGTTGTAATTGCATAATTTTTCTTAATAAAAAGAAATATGTCTTTTGTTTTTTCTAATTTAAATGCATAGGTTTCAGGCATTGTAGGTAGAGCAGAATTATTATGTGCTCTATTTATGTGGATATCCATTATACTTTATTACTATTCAATCTATGCAAGAAGATTATTACACAGATGGCTCAGTATGTGTGGTTGTATTACATCCGTTGCAATTGCAATGCTGTGTAAAGAAACAGGCATTACTACAATGGTAAGGAATTGCCAGGTACACTTTTTTTTTAATATTTTATTATATCAATGTAAAGATGTAATAATAACATACTTTTTAGGGAATTTGTTGTATATATGATATCATAACAGTGAACAAATTGTATCGACATCAAATAGTATTAAAACCTTCTTATAAGCAAATGAAGAATTTTATCAAACAAAAACGAAAATTATTAATTAGACTCTTCATACTTTTTGTATCTAGTTTGATACTCGTTATTTCAAGATTTAGTATAATGGGATTTAAAGCACCAAGCTTTCAACCCGTGGATAATCCAGCATCATTTATGAACATTATATATTTACGAATGTTAAATTACAGCTACGTTTATTGTTTAAATATGTGGCTTTTAATATGTCCTGAGTGGTTGTGCTTTGATTGGTCAATGGGCTGTATACCATTAATCATTAATTATAATGATAAAAGAATATTTTTTGTTCTCCTATTCTGGCTCATACTTGGTGCTATGTTTATATATATCTTTAATTCTTATCGAGACAACTTTTTAAGGTATTTGTATTATATATTTTGTATGAAATAGTAAAATGAAACTGTAAAAATTTTCTTTTTGTTGCAGATATTCAATTATGGGACTGACAATGCTCATTATTCCATTTCTACCAGCCAGCAATATCTTTTTCAATGTTGGTTTCGTTTTGGCAGAGAGAACACTATACATTCCCTCTGCTGGTTATTGTCTTTTACTTGTTATAGGATTACAAAAACTGTGTAATCGTATTCCTGTACAATACATGCTATTCTCTTATGTAGCTTTAGTTTCGTTGTTTTTTATGAGATCATGGATAAGGAGTGACCAATGGAAAAGTGAAACTACGTTATTTCGATCAGCATTACACGTTTGTCCATTGAATGCAAAAGTGCACTATAATATTGCGAAAAATGCGGCTGATGCAGGAAATTCTACGTTAGCGCAATGTGAATACGAGGAAGCTTTGAGGTAGTATAATCGATTATAAAAATAAAATAAACTTTTTAAGTAATGACAATCTTAATATGTATTAAGTAGATTAAATCCTAAATATGCTCAAGCTATGAATAATCTTGGGAATTTACTCAAAGATCAAGGAAAATATTTAAAAGCAGTGACATTGTTTAAGCAAGCTATTGAGTTACAGTAAGTCTAATTACATATATATTCAACTAATTAATCACCTTGCCAAAAATTTTTTGCTAAAAAATAAAAATAGTATTGCTATTCTAATTTTTACTGTATTATTACTATTCTAATTTTCAGAGAGGATTTTGCCACTGCATGGATGAATTTAGGTATTGTTTTGTCATCACTAAAGAAATACGAAGAATCGGAAAAAAGTTACTTAACTGCTTTGAGTTACAGGAGCAAATATCCTGATTGCTTTTATAATCTAGGTGTTCTGGTTAGTAATATTAGTTACAATTTAAAAAAAAAAATGAATGTGAAAATTTTAAATGATATTTATATTAGTACGTATTTGTATTAGTATTTGGAGCAGAAAAATTATGACAAAGCGTTGAAAGCTTGGGAATCTGCTACTAAACAAAGAAGTACACATAGAAGAGCATGGACCAATATGATATTACTTCTTGATGATTTAGGAATGCGCGATAACGCATTAAAAATAGGAAACCAAGCTTTACAACACTTACCAGATGACGCATCTATTCATTTCAACATTGCAAACATATTGGGAAAAGCAGGAAATTTTGTAGAGGCAGAAGTGCATTTTAAAAATGCAATATTAAGGAATTCTAAAGATGCTACATTTTATACGAACTTAGGCGTATTGTATCATAGATGGAAGAAGTTCAACGAAGCGGAAAATATGTATAAGAAAGCATTAGAAATCAAACCAGAATTAAATAGTGCAAAGGAGAATTTGAGAAAACTATATTCTCTGAAAACTTCAATAAAATAATTTATTTTTTGATACAAAAAAAGATGGAGTTCGGTACATTCATATATCTATTTTTCCTTCCACAGCTTCAATATTTCGTGGGTACGCATACGCTTTAAATTTGCCGACTTTTTTATTATCAATATAGTTATAGGATTTAAAACAAATATCACAAAAGTAACAAGGATTATGTGGTATTCTTTCATGATCCATTGTAATCCATTGAACAACATACACACCACAAACCATACAAAGTTTAGAAGACATAGGCCGTAATCTAACTATTCTTGGATATACAGATATTCCTAATTCATCGTCACAATTAATAAACCTAAAAATGGTTATGGTTAATTAACAGAATGAGGTCAAAAAAGGGATAAATCTATTTAAAAAATAAAAGATTGCGTGGAATGTTGAAATTACCTAGCGTCGCTAAACACAATTAAGTGTTCACAACCACCTTGGTGTTTGTAGACCCATGGAAATCCAAATCTCAAGCATAATGAATCTAGTCTGCAATCTTCCATTATGGCAGTTTTGAAAGGACCTAATTTTGGTCTTCTTTGTGCCCAATCAATGATTACTTTGCTGTAGTCAACATTTGTTGAACATCTCATATCATTATAGAAAGTATCTTCGATAAAGAAGAAGCCAGATTTATAAACATCCTAAAATAATGAAAATATCATAAATTATAAATATAATATGATGTAACTAATTAAGTATTAGGAATCTATGAATTACCTTTGCCATAGGCCCTATTGCATCATCCAGATTATCACTACATTCTTTAGAAATACTGTAATCAGCAACACATGATATTTTATCCCTTAATTGAGCAAGTGTTTGAGAGCCAAGTATTGCTATAATATTATGCAATCGTAATAATGTACAACATTCACTTCTAGGTGCAGTTCTCCCACGGTGTATGAAAGGATGATAAATTCTAACAAATATAAGAATATCACGACCAGGAACAGCAAATATTTCATTTGTTCTTTCTTTTTTCTCATAATTCTGAAAAAAAAAAGAAACAAGCTAAGCAATTGTATATAAAACATGTTTGTTTTTATTTCTATTTCAAATGTGATACTTACTATAAATAATTCACTTAGGTATTTGTAAAGAGGACGTTTGGAATCTTGTTTCAATCGTTGCTTTAGATTTTGAATGGTTTTTAAATCTACATCTGGCGGTTCTTGAGCATCGAATACTTCTTTTTGCCTTGTTCTTCTATTATTGACTAGTTTTGGAACTTCTCCTTCTACTGTTAAATTATCAACACTGCAAATAACTATTCTATATTATTATGGAGCAACTTTGAAAGATCAAAGTTTAAAAATAACAAAGGAACCTGCAATATTCGGTCAACATAGATATTTCTTCTGTATTGAGTTCTACACCCATCATTGACGTCAAATTATTTTCATCTCTCTTCATAGGTATAAAACAGTCATCTATTAATTTTCGATAGTTGTCAAAATATTCTTTAATTGGTACTTTTGCTGAAGCATTTTTATTATAAAGTTTATATACATCATCCATCGTAATCAATTAAACGAATACACTGCAGCTGTTTCAATGTATAAAATGATCCAAATCGTTTCACAAAGTTCTTTAATTGTTTATATTATGTTATGTTTCCTCAAGTATTGCTTTTCAACGAATCAAAGACTATAAATAATATTTACATTTGAAAAGAACACTGAACGTTAGAATAATACTGATTCGTTTAGCGAAAGGTGACTCTTTCATAGCAATCAATTTTATTTTAAAATTTTGTTTTCAAAAAGAAGAAAGTTAAGGGCTCAATTAAACACATAGAATAGCAATTAATTCTAAAAAATGTTCTGTTTTTGACATAGTGGCATAATGTCGACAAATTACTGACTCCAATTAATTTTAAAAATATTTATTTCTCTGGAAAAGTTTACAAATTAATTCCCTAAATTAGCTTTTCTTTTTTGCAAGTGAAAATTAAACTTTTACAATTTCAGCTCATAGGTTAACCTATAGGTAGATTTATGGACCTTGAAATGTTAGCGACGCGTAGCGGTGAAACGGTGAAACTAAAATCTATTGCTGTCTCTGTCGCACATTGTTTTACTCCTTGTCTACCGCGCGATATATATCTGTCCTTGTCGCACATTACTGCCCTCTTTGTCTGTGAACAAGCCAGGAGCTGCCATCTAACGTTTACGTCCAAAACGGCGTATATAGCGGGATAAATGACGTGCTGCCATCTATCGGATTTTTCCTTTTTCTCTTTTTAGTTCCAGACGAAAATAGAATGGCTTAGATGGCAGCACCATCTGTAGACAAGAAGCGCACTAGTAAGCGACAAGGACAGACTTATGCAGCGTGACAGACAAGGAGCGCACTAGTGTACGACAAGGACAGACATATGCTACGTGACAGACAAGGAACGCACTACTGAGTGACAAGGACAGACTTATGGAACGTGACAGACAAGGAGCGCACTACTGAGCGACAAGGACAGACTTATGGAACGTGACAGACAAGGAGCGTACTAGTGAGCGACAAGGACAGACTTATGCAACGTGACAGACAAGGAGCGCACTAGTGAGCGACAAGGACAGACTTATGCAACGTGACAGACAAGGGGCGCACTAGTGAGCGACAAAGACAGCGATATATTTCAGCGCTAGTGTTGCTATGCCCATGAATCAATCAAAATTTTCATTTGCGAAAAAACTAATCAAGGCCATTAATTCATGAATTTTTCCAGTTGTATCTCTGTTTCTAGATTCCCAATTTTCTTTTCCACGTTCTATCTGACTTGCAAAATATACGAATAAAGATTAATTTTACTCAATGGATCGAAGCTTTCACTCTAACGATATTTAACTTCTGCCACAAACAAGGTATATTCATATCTGTGCTTCTGGTAAAATCTGTATTAGAATTTTAGATATCCAAAATTTGGATTAAAATTTTTTTAAATCTAATTTAATCGATTATTAATAATTATCCTATTGTCACGCAAAAGCAATTATAAGCAAGTGGTAAGATCGATGCAGTGGAGGGGGGTAGCACTGGTGATCAAGAAAGTAGGTGCAAGCACTCGCGGACCGGTAACCATCTCTCTGTGTTCATATTTTCTGATTTTAATTCTTATTAATTTAGTTGGCGCTGTGGTGCAAAATCCGCTTAAATCGGAAAGAATATAAGTTATCGATAGATGGTAATTTTTATGCTGCAGAAAGCGCACATTTCCTAAAAAACCGGACAGATAGCCGTGCAATGCAAAGTAAAGAACTATACATCAGAACTTTACTCATCAATCAAAACAAAAATTTTCTATAAAATTCATACGCTAAAAGTTCTTGAAAATAATTCTCTTATTTTTTATTTCAAGATTATCTGTCACATCGGACGAAGAATCAAGGAGACTATTAAAAACCAAATATTAGAACAAATACCCCCAAACTTAACGTGTACACATATGTATGCATATTGAAATTAACTTGCAAATTTTCGCATATCACGCGCTGCTGTTTTATTTATAGCGATAACAATTTACAAGTAGAAATCGGACATAGTTTGATGAAATGATATAAGTACACTTTAGTATGCATGCATATACGAGTTGTCAGCTGGAGGGAAGTGTGTGTATGCACTTAAGTAGAATAAGACAATAAACGCTTGGCAGAAGAGCACAATGAAGAGGCGTAAACCAGGCTCACTCACGGTGCACTGCTCTCGCCAATGGTCCGTGCGAATGTGACTCCGCCTCTTAAGCGTGGCCAGCTTTCCCTCTTATTGTTAGTTCCACCGTGATTATTGGCCGTGCTTGGTTGAGCGTGCGCACCAGTGCATACACTTGCGCATGCAACAGCAATGGAACATAATCACGAGAGAATAAATGCATGTATATACTTTCTTGTGCGATCACACAAATGCGCAGGAGTACGCGCGTGGCTTTAGTGTGAGCGGCCACCGATTGGTCGATCGACCACTTGCAGCCCTCTCGTCTTCCATCCCTTTTCTTCTTACATTTCTTCGCATGTTCCTCTCTTGTTTTACTCTCTATCTTTCTTTAATCTTCTTTCCTCAAATGATGCGTTTCTCCGCATTTTATCTCACTCGTTCACACTGAACATCTTTACGTTCCTCTTAGTCATTCTTGCCGCATATGTAAATATACATATGTAAATATATATATATATATATATATATATATATATATATACACATACTTATGCACTCTTAAAACAAACACTTAGTAGATGGGTGCGTCCTTTCATCCATACACTTGTTCCCCTATGAGATATGCTCTCTACGCTAATTCGTGTTGTACACATGTACATATATCCACTTATACAAGGGAACAGGCGGGGGTCCACGTACGAAAGGCTACGCTACTAGTCAGAGAGGAGATTTCTTATTTCTGCTCTGGTAAATCTGTCGCCCCAGTCAGTGAGGCAGCGAAGGGCGAGCCGCGCACCATTGACCGTGTCCGTGCTTCTTTTTTCGTCTCGTCTAGCCGCGGCTCCACCGTTACTCCCTTTCTCTCCGTTACTCTCTTTCTCTCTTTATCGTTTATGCCTGAGTCTTTCTTCTTTCATAGTACGCGAGTGTATCACGGACACGGTATTATCTCCTGCACCGGATTATCTCGCCATTATGCTACCAGATTATTTACCCACTGTTAAATTGTCGCGTTTTTCCGCGGACAGCTGCAAGAACGGCTTCTTCTGAGTGTTTTCTTCCGGTGCGCGTGGAGTGGAGGACCACGAAGAAAAGCGACGTGGTTCCCTTCATGTTTGTTACCACTCTATTCTTCCAGCGTTCTCCAGTGGAGAACACCTGGTTCACGTGCCTGGTTCCGAGTGAACCACTGTGATTGGTCATTGCCTCGATTTCTCCACGTTGAAACTGTGAAGCGGTATCATTGATGCTTCTCCTGTGAAACATACAAATATATTCTGTTTTCATTCGTTATAAAAATTCTGTCGGAAGATTTTTCGATACCTTTCGAAATGAATCGAGCCATCTGTTCCACGTATCGGTAGGAAATGTGAAGCGGAAGGGTTGCTGGCAATTGAAAGAACACGCTTGGTGCATGGTGAATAAAGTGAAGATTATTCGACAAACTTCAAAAGACAGTTCCAAGATTGATAAGCAGAAAGATAATACGTATGTAAATTCGAAGAATTGGTGCGAATGGTATAATTGAAGTGAAGAAAAGTTGGATCAAACAGGAGAAGATCCGCGAAAGAACTGGAGGAATCTCGCGTTGCGTATAGCCGACGGCTGCGAGGCTGCTCTGATGGATCCCATCGTACTAGGTGAGAAATTGTCCCTGTAATTCCCACTTAAATGCTACATAATACTACGCAATAAAATTATAATTACATACTATCCACAAAACATCTTTATATAATATAATATAATGTTATTTATATAATAAAAACTGGCGAAATCTTGAGAAGAATATACGTATATACGTATATTCTTGATGCAATCGAAGAAGAATTGTGTTTTGCCGCAGCAAATGGCTGGAGAGTGACAGAAATAACTATCTAGATACTTATATTTGTGCAAGTTTACATTTTTCATTGACAAAAGAAGTCAGTCGGGTAGACTCAAATATCCGAGAACAGTCATATTTGATTCAGAATTGGATAAATAATCATTTATTTATGCAAGATGTGAGTAGTTGAGAGATTTTTTTTTTTGCTATGATAAAGAATCTGATCAACGTATACCGTTGTAATATAGTAAACTTAAAGTTCATCGCATATGACTGAATACTACATCAAATGATGTTTTACTAAAAGTAGTAAGTGTTCTAATTAATTTTTGAATGAAAGTACAACGTTACGTTACCAAGTTATGGATTTACGTTGTTATTATTCACATACACGCCACGAAATTTATTCATTATGTTTAATACCTTCCTCCAAACTTTCAGTAACTTCGTGCGACGTTCGAATTCGCAGTTAACGAGGCTGTATCCGCGTCTTATCTGCGACAGAATTTCAAAGCGTGATGTAACTTTGTACACAAGCGATGACTGGCAAGCGTATTTGACGCCAGCCGAACACGGAATTTCTTTTCTTCTCGCGGCTTCTTCCACGAATCGGATATTGAACGAGACGAAAGATCGAGTATTGACGGCGCGCGACATGTTTCCATATGTCAGTCAACTTCGACCTAATTGAATTTAATTTATAGTTAAATGAGACGTGACGCTCGGTTGTATCTTGGTGTGGCGCCGTCGCTCGCTGCTTATTAATTTCGAGCGAATCGCCATAAACGATAATAAAATAGGTTACTGGTATTATCTATCAACGCGAGTATATTCCCATCGAATCTTCTGATTGGTTGTCTGGTGTCAAACTGATGGTTGTTTAATTGGCGGAACCAAAGAAAAAAAAACGAGTCAAAGAAGTCGTATAAAACCTACAAAAACACATAGAAATAATATTGGCAAATGGTGAAATAATTCGTGTGTTCGCGAGAGTCGAATTCATTCATAGAAAGTATACTGTACTCATTTCTCCAGAAATCTTTGACCTTATTGGGTCCCCGGATACCCTGCTTGGCTCCTTATCGCTCTGCTTTCGATCTTTCTTCCTTTTTTTCTTTTTTTTTTTCTGCTTCTGAAACAGTCGCAGCGATCGTATGCGAGACTGACCGCGGTCACGAAACGTAGAACGAATAAATCGGCGTTTTAATAATCATGTCAGCGACGTTTTCTCGCTTGACGAATATCGAAGTGGACTGTCCTAACAAGACAGTTTCGCATACGATTCTCGAGGTGCATGATCTATGCCACTAGATACCAGCGAAACGTCCAGTTGACTGTGTATCTCTGTTACTACCAAATATTTGGAAATACGTCTTCTTTGATACACGTTATCGTAACATTGGTTGTTGTCCAGTATTCCTCGGTTAATTACTCATATCTTTATCGAAGCTTCCAAATCTGAAAGAAATTTATTTGGTGTATAATTGAATGAAAATAATTGAGTTTCATGTATATATTTCATAGTTTGCAGATGATGTTCTTAGACGTTCACTAACGTATAAAATAAAGGAAGTTACCAGCACAAAATTTTCGAAAATTTACTCAGTTTTTCAAATCCGTTTTTTGAAAAAATTCAAATGTGAACTCTGGTTCTGTTTTATTTATCTTTTTTTATTTATCAAGTACTTTTCGAACGAGAAGAAAATTATTTCTAAATAATATTGATTTTACGTAGACTGAAATGTTCTTGATTGACGTCCGATAAATCATACTGAAATAAATACACAATGACCTACATTTCGGTAACGCAGGATCATAAATCTCGATGATGTTCCACGTTTAATTGTGACGCGTGAAATACTGCCGATGACCCAGATCTAACATTACCCTTGCAGCAAATATCATCTTCGACAGTGGACACGCGACATGTGTCGTACATCTAGCAAATGATACGAAAACGTAACCACCTTGCCTACGCACAATTAAAAAATATTATTTCGATTCTAGTTAATTCTTAAAGACAATTGGAATTCTAAATGAAAATTTCATCGTCTAGAAGCAGATAAACAAAGTAAATAATAGGTATAACTGGAGGAAATTAGTATCTCGCTGAGCGAGTGCAAGGAAGAACAATGGAAACGAAGACAGCGTGTCCAAGTCGGTTTTAAACGCCTGCGTTATCGGGCTCTGGTTTTTTTCTACAATGACGTTGACAGTCTCCGAAGTCATTGACACCAATACACTCATAGCCGTATGCACGGTTCAAGACCTCGATACGTAACTACGATACAATGGAAACGTATTCCGTAGATAAAACATCATCTCGGACAGATTTTTTTTCACGTGAAAGATACGATGGACAATAAAAATTTGTCACGACTCTTCGTAACAAACGATTAACTGTTAAACGATCCCCTGTTATATTGCATTGATCATGAACAGTTTCGCCAACATGTATGAATGCTGAAATTTATCAATCGCTCGTTTAACAATGCTCGTAATGTGTACAGTGCTAACGATGGGGAATAATTAAGCGATTAATTTTTTAGCATTGAGGATGGGTGATGCTCAACTTTTAACTGCTACTATGGGGGCTCCAGAAATCTAGCGTTTCGCTAAAATTAGTAAATCTGTAATATAGAAGATTATAATTAAAATGTTGCAGTGAAAATAAATCGATACCTATATTTAATTGTTAGATCACCTATGTTCATATTTTTATGACAAAGTAAGACATAGACAGAGATATGGTCTATTAAACATTGTAACTTCTTCTTCTATATTTCGTGTATTTTGCATCTTTGAAATCTATTTTCCATCTCACTAAAAAAAAATAACATTGATTTTACAAAAAGAAACGATCTGTAATTTAATGCGAATTTCATAGGTTCTAGCGTTAAAATGAAAATTCACGTTTTAGTCGTCGTGTAGAAAATCAGATTGTTCCCGATGGAAGATCGAGGAGCGCATCTCCTCTGTTTTTATTGACACTGTCAGACAACGTACAGTTACAGATTCATTAGCGTTCAATTAGTACCGTTTGTTCTAGTTAAACAAGGAAACCAGCTTTTAAAAGGTCCAGTTGACAAAGGATTGCTCAAATACTTGTACTAGCTTCTGGAGTTGTCTCGAACTACCTACAAACTACCTACTGTGCCCTTTGCCTGCGACTTCTTCTCTCGGGGATGTTTCGAATCCTCTTTCAATCCTCTCTGAAAATTTGAAAGTTCTCGCGACAATTTAAGTCATTAATTTCCTTCATAGGTGTAATGCTTTGCAGTTGCTGTAACTTTGACTAAATTTAAAGCAAATTTGCCTGCTACAAATTACCAATTTCAAAATGTTTCTAAAACATTCGACGTTTCTAAAACGTTTTTAAAACGTTTCATCGACGTTCCCTTCGTTTTATCTTCATTATATCACAAATGTTTTACTCTCTTCCGAGAAGCGAAACTGAAACAATTGTTATTTAAAATATTAACCGAAACAATGATTATCTACTATTAAAATTATATTTATCTGAGTTCCTAGCGAATTTCAAAGTTAATTTGAGCAGTTTAAACGTCGCGACATCGTAGAATACGTAATAGTAGATAACCGAAAACGTAAGAGAGATATCCTTTTTTTGTGATTATATTAAGCAACAGTCTGATGTGTTTTCGTGTCGTTCTCAGAATAATGTTTTGAAAACTGTATTGAACGACGACTCTCTTCGATCGTTTAATTGAAAAATTTCGCTCGAGATTGCCATTTAATAAAGTTGAAATCGGTTATTTGTATTTATTATTTGCGTGCATTAGGTAGGTAACTTCTATCTCTTCCAATTGCAGTTCAGCTGGCACTTATGATCATAGCTTAAAAGTTACAACAAATCGTTCTGGAAAGCATCCAGATAAATACTATAAATTGAACTTTTCAATTTTTCCCTAGCATTTACATCCTTCGCCATTTCAATTTCTCGATTGCATATGTACAACAGTGAATGTTAAAAGTTGAGAAGAAAATGTGAAAAGGATGATTTCGTGCGATATTATCAAAGTTCATCCTTTGACAGAAATGTGCCTGTGCGTGGATCACGATTTGGCTATGAAAGCGTGGAACGTATCATATGGACTATTAGATATGGCATAAAGTCATCAAACAACGATCGTAAGGCGAAACGATCCGGAGATGTATCGTTGACATGTTATTACTTGCACGATTTGGACGTGAAGTTTTGCATACCCGTCTCGTGATTCAAGATCCTGGCGGTCCGCCACAGGAGTTTCTTCTAATAGCCCATCCCGAAAACCCTGTCGCGACTCTATAGCGTTGAGTAGCAATTTTCGTCTCGGCACAGAAGATGCTTTCAATTACAGCTTGCTCTTCGTTTACTTTGGTACTCAGTCTCCTGTTCTTTGTTTGTTCCAGGGGAATTTAACCGTCTAGAACTAAATACCAGAATAGTCAAAATGTGATCGATTCATAAATTTTTTCGTAGAAAAACGTTTTAGACTCTCTCGAGGTCTATAATTTTCTAAGGAATCTAGAGTGAAAATTAATTTGTAGCTTTCTTTAGGATATACTTATTTATCTTCTTTCTGGATATCTATTTGGTATTGTTAATTGTTGTCCCTACTTCTGAAAAGAGAATAAGAGAATTCTTATCGATTATTCAGCGTAAAGGAATATTTAATTGAATAAAAATCGAACCGCGTTTGAAGGATCTATGGAGAAAAAAGAGGGAGGGGGAGGGGGGAATGTAACTTTCGGCGGAGCGCGTTTTTTGTTCGTCGATCGAATATATTTCGGTCCCACTGTCATCGCGTTTTCCAGATGTGAGCCGGGCTCGCGTGTGCGAGATAAATTTTGCACGCGTGTATTTTAGGTTGCACGAAGAAAGTTACGGCCTCTCCGAGGGAAAGGGAATCCTGGTAGGAATCGCGCGGGAAACTTACAAATCCGTTAAAAGTTAAACATTTAATGAAGAAAAACGTGTAATTTCCTCGACAAGAGAAGACACTATCAAACCGTGCGATTAAAAATTGAAGCGTAAAAGTTCGAAGTTGCGAGGGAACTAACATTCAACGATCAGAGTTGTCAACCTCTGTGCTTAAAGTTCAAAAGGAAGCGGATGGACGGGCATTTACGAGGAATGTAAACCTCATAATGAGAAATTTCGGATGTAAGTTACCTCGGACAAAATCACGGTTCGATACTTCTATGGAATAAATATAGGATTCGCGTTTTATTAAAAGAGGGATCAGAGAGTTCAATTGAAAATCATTGTAAGTAGCTTTGCTCGACAGATACTTTGCTGGAAATCTGCAGAGCTATGATGAAACTATGTTCGACGAGGTCAAACGGTTATCGTGAAAAATGTAGCGCGATTAGCGTATAATTAATTTCCTTGTGCATCGTGTTGCATAAATTTCACGCTTATAAATAAAACCTGTAAATAAAAATATGGAAAAAGATTTGATACCCGTACTTTCGATGCTGGATTTCGATAAGTTTTCTTTAAAAAGTTGTATGTTATACAGTTACACATTCACCATTCACGCTGACGTACGCATGATTTACGATTTATATTATTCACACTGTAACTACATCTGCCTCTGTACTTAAAAAGTCGAACAAAATAAATGATTTACGTGTAAATTTATAAAAAAAAAAAAAAATGGAATCTAAATTGAGATTTTTACTAGTTAAGTGTTATTGGATATTTTTACATATTATACATCTACTATATAAATACTCTGTAATAGTTACAAACTTGATAAACTAAATGAGACAAGTAAAGTTTACAAATTGCAAATTATCCCGTCTGAATAAAATATAAAATCGTAAACGATAAATGTGTAACTTCTAACTTCTAACTTGTATTTTCAATTTATTAATATTCCAGTTGATGAAGCATTGTGTGAAGAGAATTACGAATGCGACAGATTTTTAGAATCGCCTAGAACAACACAACGAATGGAATATCGAAGGCACAGTTCGATGATCTTTTGTTAATTACTAATTTTACAAGGGATGGCGCATAGATTCTAACAACCCCGGTTGGCCAGTGCCCAGGTTATGAGGCCTCTGGAAATAATGATGAAACATGACAGGACTATTTTGAACGTCCGCGGATACACGTGTTATAAATCTGTGCCCCGTGCATCGACTCGGTATTCTGCTAAGTATTCCGGCTAAATACCAAGATTCACGACCCTTCAGAACACTTCCATTCCGTGAAACGATCTCACGGATCTCAACGTGGCTTCGTAAGTCCACCTCGTTAACCATCCTTTCGTTAATTTCATTACCGGAATGTTCAACAGTAGCGATGGAATCAACTTCAATCACGCAGCCACGAGTACGAGTAAATTTCCGCCATGAAAGTTTCGTTCGATGAGATTCGATCGGTTCTTAGTCGCAGATAAAACAGAGAAGCTAATACAGAGAACGCCAAAATCTAATTTTTCTAAAGCGCACGTAAAGGCTTCGAATCTGGCGGTTGAAAGTATCTCGTTCATTTCTAAAATTATTAAACCTGTCTCTCTCGTCTAAGTTCCAGTCCATTTTCTTTCTTATTCGCGAGATGTTTAGCCTAATCTAACGTGTCTGTTTAACACGCATCCAATGAATTTCGAGCCAAAATTTACTGATCCAGATCGTTTCAGATCGTTTCAACGTTGTTTCTCGTTCGCGGTGTGAAACGACAGAGATCCTTTAATCTTCGATACGACGATGCGACTAGTTGGAAGGAACTAATCAGCGACATGTGGCCGCCGGTGGTAGGCACGGAAATTAAACGAAAGATCCGTTTCTATAAAAGAGGAGCGAGAAACCGACAAAGGGGAACGGACACAGGGGTCGATAATTAGCGAGTGAGAATGGTAGACAAACACTGGTCGCGTTTCGGGCATCTATGCAAGCGGAACACGTGTTTTTCGAGGGTGACACTGACATCCATCACTCGTCCGGTGCACGCCCACATCACGGGCTCGCGCGTTCGCCGTTCAACTTTTCTACTTATACACCAGCGTGCACCACCAGCACGATTTTTACTGCTTCTTTTATCCGCGACAATTTGTTCCGCCTCCCCGGTATCGTTTTCGCAAATTTCCAGCTACCAAATTAGCCGATCCTTCCCTTGCCTTCCTTCTCTCGTGGCCTTTTTATCGTTTTCTTCCTTAATTCCTCGGAAAACGAAGCGCGCGCGCCACGAGGAATAATTGGTGGATCCGTTTACACGAATAACTATAACTCTTGGCAAACGAGTCAGAGGACACTGCACCGGTGTGCAAAGCAATTAATGAAATATGAACAATTGATTGGTTCAAATTATTAATCTGTAAAACTGTACTTGTTGTGCTAATACGCACTCTGATGATATAACTTGAATGTTATTAAAAATGCCTGGAACCTATTCAAATCGCGGTTCGAAGACAAAATTTCGGGACATTTGGCAAAATAACAGCAATATAAATTATACGATACATGTACATGTATCGAACACGCGTCTGAAAAATGGCATTTACGAATTGTAATTCAGGCAAGTGAGGAAAACACAAATTACTAACATAATGTACGTAAATAAACGCTATTATTATAAAGTTCATTCATAGCTTTTAACTGTGCCGAAAGAAACGAAGGACATCGAAGGAGGATTTAGACACTCTTAATTCTAATAAATAAATAGTTAATATCAAGTGTACAATGTATCTTTCATCCACATCGTTTTCGATGAATCGACCATTCAACGTTCATGTTACGGTTGGACGTTGTCAATTACACTTGGACTCGCGTTATCAATCTCGATCACGAGCATGACTTTCATCGTTTCCTCTAATATAATCCACGATTGTGGTAAATTCGTCGGCTTGTGATTCATTTCATTCTCTTCCCTTTTCTTCTCTTTTCTCGTCGTTCTCGCGAAGAACTCCACTCGTATCCCGTGAATCAAGAAGGAATAAATCGCTGTAGGAAGATCGAGTGGATGCATACGTCTGCGAATCGTCGTGTGGAACCGACAATCTAGCCATTTCACGCGCGCACACGCGCGTGAACGTCACCGTGCACGCAATATTATTAGACTTTTTCTCCGGTCCGCGGTGATGAATGGCTGACATCAAAGGGTCCGACGTGTATAGTCATTTTACACGCGTGTAATACACGCATCCACTGCTGAGGAGGATGAATCGTTGCACGCGTGTGCGTCTGCGCACATGCTCTGCACCAGGAGCATCTTCTTCTCGTATAATATCAGAAAAGGACATCCTTCCTTTTTTCTAATATTATAAACCGGGGAATATCGATTTTTTTTTTTTTTTTTTTTATATCGATAGACGATGGAAAATCTGAATTACTATGTTCTCTTTCTGTAGTTCTTCTCACTTTTTCATTCATCCTTTTATCATTTGTCTTCTCCCTTTTTCTCAGAACATTTCATTCATAAAAAGCTTGGAACCTACAAATATTTAAAAGCTACCTATATTTTGATATCTATTGAAATGAACATCATTTGATTTATTAAAAATGTACTGTTCCGAACAATCACGATATCATCCGGATTTTGTCTTGTTGAATTAGTATGTTTTCATTTCTGTGATCGGCTGAGTTTACAAGCTGGAAGACTTGGGGAGAGACCCATATACTGCTGAGAATATATATTATGGACCCTTATTCGATTTCAAAAGCTAGGTCCTTTAAGACCCGAAGATTAATGCCCCGAAGACAAAAAAATATTTGGTTTTTACGTTATATGAAAAAGAAAGATTTCGTTGAACGCAAGGTGCACTATTATCTATATCCACGAAAAATCAAGAAGACAGATAATTATTGTTTTACTTGTATTGCCAGTCGAGCACGTGTCTACATTGCATTTTCTCTCATTTTCGTCAGTGACTGTAAATAACTTGATATCTAAATATATAATCACAGGAATTCTTTCCCTTCTTTTTAAAAATCGTGAATTTTCAACTCGTTTCACTTTATTTTCAATTCTATCGTGCGTGTCGTCTCTACTCGGTGAGGTGGGAACAGCTAGAAAGGCAAGGAAATTCATTGTAATTGTAAATCTATCAGGCAGGCGGTTTATCCTCTCATTAATTACTCACCTATAGAATAGAGCCGACGAGAAGCACGCATAAACCACGAGGCTTGTCTTCCGTTTAACGAGCCTGCGCTACTCCTCCGCGATCGACTGGTTCGCTGGCAAAAAGACGTAGCTTTAATGTAACGCGGATCATTAAGTTCAAATCGTTGGAGTTTAACGGGCCACGTCGCGTCGGGGTCGTTCCCCGAACCGGCGATCCGCTGAAAAACTCGCTCCTTTTAACAGGGTGATTCTTGGAAAACCGCCTCCTCGTTTGTCTTTCGATTAAAACGAAACCTTTCATCTTTACGAGATTAAAAGGGAATATTTATGAATCTGTCGACGGTGAGTGAAAATTGCGTTGAGCAACATAAGAGCATTAATAACAAAAATGAAAAGAATATTACGAGGAGGGAGAAAGATTTCATAGCGTGTAACTGAAATCGATCGTAACACAGTTTTACATTCCTCCTTAAATTCTAACTGTTAATTTTAATTACCCTAAATTCTTATTTATAACGTAGATAAAACATACTTTTAAACAATCGATTGTATCTAATGTGAGTACAAAAAATATTTTATGCATCCTATCGTTGAAATGCTCGAAATCACTAGTGAAATAAATGCCAAGAGATTATCAGCAAAGCAAAATTATTTCAAGCGTTGAAATTCAAAAACAAACTTCTTCCCTCCGCGTAACATCGATGGTCTATCGTTAATAGTGGAAATGTGGCGTAGAAAGCGCGTGTTTCGCGCCTCTGTCAAGAAGCCGCCATTACGGGGAGATCGAGGGGATGTCGAAAAGGGGGACGAAGAAAAAAATGGTGGCCGGTGGCCGCGTAAAAACGCGTCTCTACGGTCGGCGGCGTCGGCGACGAAACTCTTTTTCCAGGAATCACGGAGGCATCGTAGGGCCTTCCTTTCCGCTGCGGTTTTCTTATTTATTCCTCTTCTCCGTAATGCGCGTACGTCAGGCTTGGTGTTCGCGTAGAAAAGAGACACGACGAGTAGGGACGTATGAAAATCGACGTAAAACCGAAGAGAGAAAGAAGTCAAGCCATATAAATTTTCTCCCTTGAAGGAAGGAGTACTCTTGCGTCCCACGGTGACAATTTCGTACTTCCTTCACGGATATTTGTTCACCTCTCTATTTCCACTCCGTGCCTCCTCAAATAGATACAAAAGGAAAAAGGACCGTTCGATCCTCGACATCAAAGAACCCTGGAAGATGTTCACGCATTAACGTTTTTGCACCCGAGACATCTGTCTGCAAAAAAGGAAAATGTTTCAGTCTTTTTTTAGATCTTGTTGATTTACCATTTGTTTCAAGTCGGTCGTAAAAATTTTGTTTAGAATCGAATACCTATTGGTACTGTCGGAAAATTCTGTTTTCAGCTTCGTCGATAAATCTCCCTGTTTTCCTGGACAATGGGAGATTAACGTGCCCGTTGAGAATCATAACAACACATGAACATCGGTCTCGAGTTAAAGATAGCTCTCTTATTATTCTCGTAACGGGTTTGTTGTCTTTGCTTACCGACGGATGGAATTTAGGTGGGTTTGGAACGCAGTTAGAGGCAATTGCTAGGGCATTGCTTCGCTAATTAAAGGTTGTTACAGACAAGCTCGCCCGAGTAGAGGCGAGCGACCGACATACATCTGCATCTCATTAAAACGAACCCAAGGCGCCAGGTGTAAGTTCTGATGCGAAGTATATTATTGTCGAGTTATTTAGTACCCGTCGAATCGATGTGAGATTACTCGCTTGTTTCACGTTCCAATACGACGTAAAATAATCTGCGCCTCTGACTCGCGGCGAGTTTGTAAGTCGATGTCACGTTGATCTTTCCACGAATCGATCTGCAAACTCCGAAATTGAAAAAGACTGATTGCCTAATTTTTCTTCGATTGTTTCCAACTCTTTTTCTCAGAGTGTCGACACGCGGGTGTCATACATTCTTCAGATCAATAACGAAAATTCTTAGCCCTTAGATTTTTAGACTTAACAAAAATAATGAACTTACATATTAAACTTATCTATTTGAATAACTAATGCATCATTCGGCATTGTTCACGGACAGAAAGTAACGCGAGCGAACTCGGTGCAGATCAGCAGCAGCAACAGCAACAGCAGCCGCATCAGCAACAGCAGCAACAACAGTACGGCGAGGTGAACCAATTAGGGGGTGTGTTCGTGAATGGTCGACCCTTGCCGAACGCAGTTAGATTGCGAATAGTGGAACTTGCACAGCTGGGCATCAGGCCGTGCGACATCTCGCGACAGCTGCGGGTCAGCCATGGTTGTGTCAGCAAGATTTTGGCTCGATACCACGAGACAGGCAGCATATTGCCTGGTGCGATCGGTGGCAGCAAACCCCGTGTCACCACCCCAAAAGTGGTGCAGTATATCAAACAATTGAAGCTAAAGGATCCTGGTATCTTCGCATGGGAGATTAGGGATCGTTTGCTGTCGGATGGCGTATGCGACAAATACAACGTGCCATCGGTGAGCAGCATCTCGAGGATATTGAGGAACAAAGTCGGCGCGGCGACCGCCATTCATCATCATCCCCATCATCCGGCGCATCATCACCATCATCATCACTTGTACGCGGCCGCAGCCGCGGCTGGAGCTGCCCTCTGTCCTGTCCCGTATCCACCGACGCCTTATCACGCGACGCCGCCGCCCGCTGTAACGCATCATCACCACCATCATCATCATCCAGGTTGGTAGCCTCAATGACCTCGCGACTTGTTCTTCTTCCTCGAGCGAGAACTTTCTGTGATTTTCGATTTTCCCGCGTTCACGTTGACCGTTGAGCGTTGCAGTAGATAATTATACCTATAAATATATACAGGCATCTATTTATCGCGTGTGATCGGCGCGAATAGCTCTTGAAGGCTACTGTGAGTGGACTTTCGCCCTGTTATTTGTAATTTTCACAAATATAATATCTAGTATCTATCAAACAGTTCAATCACAATTCAGCAACGTATATTTAGTTGTTTCTAAAAAAAAGAAAGAAAAAACAAATAAAGTGAAATTTCATTTCCCTAGTATATAGTATATAATATTAATGTAACTTCCGGGCAGCTTTTAAGAGTTACTTTTCAAACAAAGTTCTCGCTGGAGACGCCAACTTACCGAGCACGATACGTGACACATTGGTGGAAGAACAGTAGATGTATACCTCTTCTCTGTTCGTACCTCAGTACAGAGAGGAAGAACAGAGAGGAAGAACAAAACACACAAATTTGCCCAGAAAGAAGAATGTTGTTCTCCACCAGCGCAACTTGAAGTGTGCGTTCAGTTCTAGCAACGAGCTCGCGGGATATCAGGCAACAGTCGCGTCTCTTTCTTCCATCCTGATACGAGCGCTGAATAATCGAATTCGAACGAACCTCTCCATACCAATTTGGTACCGGTGCGTTTCCAGTTGGGCCGACGACGCCGGGCAAGCTATCGCCGTCCTCTCCGACCGCTATTCACGCTGGTATTGGCCATCAGACGACTACTTCCGCCGGTCTGCAGTGGCCAAGTCCTCACACAGTTCACGACATCCTCGCCAGCAATTCGCAGTCGTCTCCGTCGCCGATGTCGCCATTGTGCGCTACGGTGAACAATAATCATCACCACGGTCATCATCATCATCATCACCAGAGCAACGACAACGCTACCGGCAACAATAATAACGAGGAAACTGGCGGTTATCATCATCCGCACCACCATCATCACCATCATCAGCAATATTACGCGTCGGCTCTATACCATCATCATCATCATCACCACTCGGACACCGTGACCTCTGTAGCGACTACATCACCGGTGCTCGCTGTACAATCGATCATGATGCAGTCGTCAGCGACGAACAGTCAGCCGGCTAGTCCCTGTAATTAAAACGATCGGCATCTTAGATCGGATTTTATTGAATGATTAAAAAGAAAAGCAAGTGACTTAAAGACTAGGTAATTGGATTGTGGTATAATGGTTGCATGTGTATCGGCTCATTAGTAACCAATATGTAATTAAGGAAAAGAAAAATTGAAACGATAGAAGAATGATTGCGAGTGAGAATAAAGATAGAGAAAGAGTAATGTGCTGTGGCTGGCGAAAATCTAAATGTCATCTCACCAGTATTATGTATTTTTATCATGTCATTTACCAAGAGTGCCTTATTTGTTGAGTGCCATAAAGAAATTGTACGTTCGTCATTACATGTGAAACGAACTGTGAAAGAAGATATTGTCGAGATTGTTGCAACTTTGAAAAAAAAAAAAAGAAATCAATTTGCACGTTACGCGTGGAACCTGCAAATATTGTTTTAGTCATTTATCCTGTTTTAAGTTTTTGTATGTTTGTTCGATCCTTACGTACATGTACCTAATGATGCAATCGTCAAGGAAAGAAAATTTGCTCCCAGTTAAACGAGAGTGAAACGTTACAAACACCACCTCCGACGAATCGGAGGGATATTATTTAATTGATAAATATCCACGATCGTCTCACGATTGTGCGACTATAGTCCTCTGCCATGCTTTTTTATGGAATGCAACTTTTGTCATTAGGAAATATATGTTTTCCTTCAAGTTAAACAACGAAATTATTTCTTTTCCATCGAAATTCTTCGAAAACTGGGATGAAAATCTGAGAAGAATAAGTGTTATGTAAGTATCAAATAAATTTATTAATTTTATACAGAATATATATATATATATATATAAAATAGATTAATAAAAGATAAATTATTAGAATGATGAGTTCTAAGTCTTTATAATTATTGAAAATTATAAGTATGTATTTGAATTAATTAATTTGAAACTAACATTGATTTTTATCAAGTAAATTATACTATTTTAATCATGTAAGTATCTTTACATGCAGCGTGTAACAAGCCGACAGTTTTAATGTTAATCTAAAACATCGAGAAGATCAATTTGATAATAATGCATTTCGGACAAACTATCTTCTGTCTGCTTCAGTATAATTAACTAAAACTTTTCCGCGCCCAACATTAATTTACTTCCTAACTTATGACTTAGTTGGGAATATACTGGAAATTTCAAGAATATAACGATCTATTAGATTCCCTGGAATTCCGCTCCTTTTTGGCACGCGTTTCAAACATTCGGATTCTTGCGAATGATACAAATGGCGCATAGTCGAACATTCTATTGTTCGTTCGAACAGAAAGAGCGAGACAAGGAGAAAAAATTTGATCTTTAACATTGATGCAACAATATATGCCAGCACATTATTGATTATTTGTTAACTATTTCTCTAATTGTCAGACATCTAATTGTTTTCATTTTTTTTCAAGCATTAAAAGACTTTTTGAAAAGCATAACTCAAGTCATGTTCTATTCATTCTTGGTATGAAAATTACGCTCATAGTGTAACTTATCTATTATGAATTTTTATTAAGATATATCGGCTCATATTGTGATTTTTGGATAGAATTACCATTATTATGCTGAATGTGGAAAATTCGATAACACGCTTGTATTTCGGTCGAAGTTAATCTGTTGCGATGATCTTCATAATTACCAAGACTTCCGTGAAGTAAAAGTAAAGTGGAATAGCGATCCAGAATGTAGAAAGGACCGGCGAAGTTAACGGGATTTAATTGTCCGTATTAATCATGTAATCGCGAGTTTCCAATCGATCGAATACAAGGTATGTATTCAGTTTGATCACCGCTCCAGAAACAGTCGACGCCATGTTTAAGAAATGGCGCAGAAAAAACGCATACAATCTAATATGTATGTAGTTTCACTGGTTAAATTATAATCGCTCTGATTGCTTTGACTTAAAATATCTGAAAAAAATTTGAAATATGTTTAATGAATTTAAATATTCAAATTTCCAAATCTTTAGCAAAACTTTAGATTTAAGCTTCATCATAGGACAACGTAAGTAACACAGAAATTAACTTTCGTTCGTTTGATTCTTTAATGACGGTTCGACAATGAATAAAAGCGCGTATCTAAAAGAACGGAACGATCGTAAAATATACCTACATTTGATAGTAGCACACAGAATTATTGTCCATTTCTTAGGCTTTTACGTATTGTTAACGTTCTTGTAATAAATGCGCGAACATGGACCGATAACGTGGACTGCTTGATTAATGCTTCCATTCTGAATAATCAGGAATGTTTCTCTGTAACCGAAGATAATGGGTGTGCATGCTTAATGAGATGCGATATCGTTCTTGAGGCGTACAAACTTACAACTAAATTAATCGTTTCCTCTTTTGTTTTTCATAAAAACGATATTCCTCAAAGAAAGTGCGACGTTAACACTTTCCAATTTGAATTTTAACTTCATTTTGTCGATTTAAAGAACGAATTATTTAAGAAAAATAATCACCATAGCTATGGAACAATATCTTTTCCACGAATCTTAAATTTGGTAACGTTAGTTATTCCAATGCAGATAATGCACGTGCTGTTATCTTTTGTGCAAGTACGCGCGCGCGCGTTTGAAAGCTCCGAGTTATAAAAGCAAACGGATCGGCGTTGTCCAATCAGCGTTGATCGAGCGTGAAATCCCTCCTCTTCGACGAAATTAGACACCCACTTGGCGTTTCCAACTTCCACGGGTCTTGGCCAAGATAACCAATGATAGTTTTTCCAGTGGAAACTAAAATAAAGCTCATTTTAATCACCATTTATACAAAATCTGCGACACCGTTATTTCACAAAATTACTACTATTTTTTCATCTATTTCTAAGATTTTTTTTTTTACCTCTGTCGATAAAGATGTGATACCTGACAAGTGAGATTCACGAAGCTCTAAAAACTTGTTGAATTCTTAGCTCAGTTGTCGACATACACGCCGTGTTTTTTCTTTTGACGTTTAGGCAAGTATAACATAATGAACACCATGGCGGCATGACGGCTTGTTGCTTTGAAATATGAATATCCCCTTTTCCATTCTGCGGTAAGATACTCCGCCCCAATGCTCTATTACTCCCTAGTCAAAGGAGCGTAGACTCTACCCACGGAAACCGCTTCTTTGGAAGTCGTTCAGTGTCAGTTTTCTATATTCTCATTAACATCAACATCAACAGCGCGCCACTCTCAACCGGGAATAAGAAAGGGGAATACTCCTCGATCGTCGTAATTTCTTTTACCTGAAAAATTCTCACAGATAAATTTTTTTCTAAATGAAATTATGAAATAATAATCGTAATAATCGTTTTAGATTAACTATTAATCAAGATAGACAATAATTTATTAATAAATGGAAACTTGATATATTAGTTGTGTATATATATATATATATATATAGCACAGTCCCTGGCCAATCAATTAGGATTGCATTTTTCATTTCTTTAAGTTGGTAATACAAATTACTAAATATTATGGTAATTAATAAATGTTACTATTAGACTTACGTACGTTTCAATTACGTACTGCAGATTGAAAAATATTGGAATCTTTGAATGGCCCATGATGATATCCTACTTGGGATTATACTTGCAGGTGTACCTGAGTATTAAAAGACGGACAGAGTAATTTATTTCAGATGTAAGAGCTCCATCTAACAGTTTCAAGTTATAATATCAGAGGAGTGGACAGACATTGGCCGTGAATAGCTGTATAAATTTCCACGACGAATACACGTCAGTGGTTTTTCAGCGAACGTGAAGATTCATGCGCGAGATAAAGGTGTTCTCGGTCGTTGTATTCAGTTACGATCCCTCCCCGTTTAAAATACTGTGACTCCTGGTAGCGAGCTTTCTACTCACGCGGCACGCCGTGCTCGCGAACTCCGTCGCGCTCGATTACGAGCTACGCCATGACGAAGATACGCTAATAAATTAACGGGTAAATAAACCCTTTGCGAGGAAACGGGCCGCGCCGCGTATCTTCCTCGCCTAGAATAGAATAGAATGTATTAGAAGAGCACGAGCACGATTAATGGACTGAAATTTTGTGCAAGTGGAAAGGTGCAGCGTCAATCTCGAACCGCACAATTTCCCGAGAACGTAAGTGGCCAAAGTGATAGAATAACCATTCCGTGCTTTGAGAAACGTGAAACCACAAGTAGGATACTCTTAACAGTTACCTGATTACAAGCGAGTTCTCCTTTCATGAATGTATTGTAGTGTTTTTGTCGTCTTTTCGAAAGTAGGAATGAATCTCTATTCTAAATATTCAAGCATAAATACAAAGGATATAGATATTGTGGAACTCGAGGGCAAGTGCAGTTTCTTTCTAGAAAAAGATATGTAGATACAGAAAAAAGATATTATATAGATGTTTTTTTTTTTAAATTTCTAAAGCGTTTACCTAGATTTTTCTTAATTTAAAAGATTGTCATCTCTATCATATCTTGGTAACACTAACCTAACATGCTCTCAAAACGGGATTCTTCTCCGTTCTTTATGTTCTTTCATCTCGTCGGCAATTTTTACGATGGAGAATAGGAAAAGAAAAAAAAGGATAGAATGGAACGTGATAATTAAGAAAATGTCCCATTTCCGTGATCCAGCGTGTTCTTTGGAGGCGAGTCTTTGGCGCGTTTTCCATTCGGTGTACAAATAACTCGCAGACGCCTAGCTTCTGTCGGCTTCTCTCATGTCCCCGCGACGCGTCGCGTCGCACGCTTCATGCTTCTGCGCTATCCGATGTCGAGCGTCACCGTTTTAACTTTTAATCTGTTTCCTTTTATCGCTTTCGTGGACGAGCGTTGGATAATATGCGAGATGAACTGATATATTTGCTTTGTCTGTTCTTTAAAGCGATGTTTTGACAGAATTATTTGTCAGTTAGAAAATTAGTGGAAAGAATCGTATTTCGGTAGTGTATGATGAAAAAAGTATTTTCTTTTATCATACTATGAATCTATTTCAATTTTAGCAAGTTATATATCGTTATACAAGATAAATTATATATTTTAATCATAAAGATGTTAATTTTTTACTATCCTTATTATGTTTTATTAAAAGATAAAATATTCTGACATAACATGTCAGAATATTTTATCGGTTTTGATGTAAATACAGAAACTTGTTTACTACTGCCATACGAATGCACCTCGTCTGTGCTACCGCCTTCAATAAGGATCGGCAATGATTTTTATATAGTTAGTTATAACTGTGGTAATATTTGATGTTACTTACAATAATTGAATTTTTAAACAATATTTTAGTAAATATTCTGTAATGAGGTTGCTATTTACTATTCCAAGGAGTTATTTTGCTGAAGTGCAAAGGGAATAGAAAGAAACAAGACGACAGCAGAGAGACGCATTAGCCATATTCCGAGGTTGCATGGCGGAACGCCCCTTTCATACCATCCCCTCCTACCTTAGAATATCGTAGAAAGAGAATTTACCAACAGAGTTACACGTTCTGCGTGTAAATTAGTTAATAAATTACAACGCTTAATCTCGCTTCTTTCTAAATTGTTTCATCTCTTATTACCAAATGTTTTACCAATTCAAAGATATCTAAACTTGATTGAATCAATTAATGAAATGATAAGCAATATATATACTTCGTTTCATCTTTTATTTGAAAATTAATTTAATCTGAAAAATCGTAATTATAATTTAATCCATTTACAAAATAAGAAAATGTATGCATACCAAAATTGTCTGAAAAATGTAATAAAAATATACGTATTCCGCATGGATAAATACTCCAATTTGGGCGAATTCTAAATAAAAACGTAGAACATGGAAATGAAACGAGCATGCGCGTAGAAGGGTGTCTCATTTTGAATTTGTTTAGAAATTTATTTCGTTCAAAAATTTGTTTATTTCTTATTTAATAAGGAATTAAAACGAAAATTATTGTTATTAAGATAATAAATTGAGATTGGTTTTTTTATAATAAGTATCTATTAATATTGCTACAGAGAAAAGTTATCCGCTTTTACTATCGGCATGAATTAACGTTTAATGTACTTACGTCATGTACAATTAAAAAAAAAACACAAAAAAATATAAATCTTTATAAGAATTTACTACGCTATGTCGTCAAGATATATACTCGAGGTTGGAATTTATATTTTATTCTACGATACACGTAAAGCATTAAATCATTTGTCAATGCTTCTTTTCCTCGTATATGTATTAAAAGACAGATACTGATACAAAGAAAACAACGAGCGTACTATTTTACATGTTTTTCAATCTACAAACGTATTGAATCAATTTACGACTGTTCATCGACATACTTATTCCTTCATCAGGATTTTTATCCATTCTACTTACACGATGGTATTTAGTTAAATAATATTCTATAACAGCCATGATACAAATATATAACATTTAAAAAATATGGGATTCCAGTGAAATACAACTACCCCCGATTGTATGTTTCTTATCTCTAAGAGAAATCTAAATAATGTCCGTCATTTGACGCATGATGAAAAAATGAGTATGTAATTTGATGGAAGGAATGAATTTATATTTATATGATAACAAGTAAAAAATGAAATCTTTTCTTTCTTTGAAAATTGTAAACTGTTTATACTCGTGTTGTGTAAGAAAACATTTTTTTCTTCGTTGGACCATTCAATGTACGTAATATGTACAGTCACTGTAAGTACATTTAATACTAGCCATTATTTTCATCCTTTATTTCATCTACCTTTATTTCATCCTTCTTTTCAATATCATTTGTGTTTTCGTAATTTTCATCCTTGTCAGATTTCATGGGAACATCAGCCGGTTCGTTATTCTCTGATTCTAAGTTTTTCTCTGGATTTGGATCACGATTTTCTTCTCCTTCTTCCGTTGATTGCGGAACTTCCGCCGTTGTATTTAATGTTGCCGATCCATCGAAATTCTGTTGATGCTTTCCAAGACCTACTTGTACTTCTATAAGTTCGAGCTCTTCAATCAGTGCCTTCTCTCTTCTTTCAATTTCCTCTGTAAAATAAAACAAATGCATATTGCGATTCTTTCTATTTAAGACCCAATGCAAAATTCCTTATCAAAGTGCGTACCATGTAGTTCTTTTGCAGATTGTGCTAATAATACATCAGTTTGTGGATGTTTACGCTTTGGTACGTAATAAATAGCAGGTTGGGCACGTGTTTTTATAAACGAAGCAAGTGGTAACTGTGCAGCGCGCCAATCCTGAAATTGTCGGCTGCGTGCCAACTTTGCTTCCAACGCTCGGACTTCCGCTAGTTGCCGCTTACGAGACAAGAACAATTGTTGTCTTTCTCGTCGTAATTCTTCCTTTTCTCTCCTTCTAGCTTCCTCTACTCGTGCTTCCACTTCTGCCTTTTTATCTTCCTGCAAACGGTCGGTATTTTTAAAAATACGAAACAAAACATTTGTCATAATGATTAAAAATATACTTTTGCTTTCAATTTAGTTTCTTCCTGTCGAAATTTTTGTAACGTTCCTAAAAGAGCCCCAAACATTCGTTTATTCCTTTGTCTGCTACGTTCGTCTATTCTTTCACGTCTAATAACTTCCTGTCTAGATGGAATTTCTCTTGGTGTTGCTATCACTCTAGAAGACACTGCCGGCTAAAATAAACACATAATAATAATATTTAAAATAATCTATCAATGAGCATAAATATATTAATTGTTATAGATTTCTACCTTAATAACATTGTCGTCTTCATCAGCACTGTCGTCATTGTTAGAAGGTACACGTGCACTTAATCGACTGAAAACTGTTTTTGGTTCACCATTTGAACCTTGCCATCTCCTTTTTCCACCAGGTAGCTCGTTGTTGACAAAATCAGAAACAACACGTCTTCTATCTTCTTGCAACGGTCTCTTTTGTGATAATCTATTGAAATTGTAAATGCACAAGATACACATACAGAGTACAAAATATACATACAATCTCTTCTGTTTTTCTTTTTAATAAGATTACGTCGATATATTGAAGCTGAATATTTATCGTGAATATTTATTACAATTAATATTTATTACTTAACGTGTTTACACACTGTCATTACGATATTATTACGATGTTATAAATAAATGCAATAGGATCACGCATAATTTAATAAAGTGGTACGAGCTCGACAAGAAATAGGTTATGTTTGTAGACACAATAATGTTTCATTCAAAGATCAATGAACTATCTTTTTGATGAACAAAATTTATGTTTCACGATGCAACATTCTCCCACGATGTTTTAAGAGCATTTGAAAGCAAATTATTCAGAATTTAACCTGGGTGGTGGTTGTAGCGGGCCGTTCTCTCCATCAGGGAGATCCCGGCCCAAAATTTTTCGAATACTCCGATCGAGTCCTCGAAGACCATCTCGAGCGGCTTCTAATTGCGCTTCTAACCTCTCGGCACCCCATGCCTCTTGCGCGTCTAATTTTCTCATTTATTTACTTCTTTTCACGCTTACTGAAATTGCGAAGCCAATTTATTTAACGAACTACGACGATTGTTGTCGAACCGCATTACTGTCGTGGAGCCACCTACAATTTCGTTCCTTTTTCCAAATCGATAAGTCTCGGGATTTTTCCTTTCGCTTGTAGATCATACTTCTAGTAAATTTCTCATAATGCCGATTTAATACATTGCGCAATTGGATAAATTTAATTGTTAATCGTCTAATTTTTGCGATATTTTAATGTTTATTGCAAATTTTTAGGCCAAAGAAAGAAATAAAAGAAACGAGAATATCAACTTTTGGAACGTATTTTTTACCAACTAAAAATGCAACATCATATTTATGTATATACTAATCGCAAATATGATTTTATTAATTAAAAGAGATGTAAAAATGTATTCTATATCAGAACAAAAATAATTCAATTTACATTTTAAGTATTTTTATTATAAGTATTCCCCTATTCTTTTATCACACATATATGTGTTATATCTATGCGTAACATTTGTTGGCGGGCAAATTACAACCTTTACACACGTTCTTTAAGTATCATATTGCTTTGTTAAATAATAACTACTTTTCTTATTTAAATAGGAAACATGTTGTTTAGAATTAATTAGCTATTTAGAGTTTACATAATTAATTATTGTACAAAATGACAAGTTTACAAAATACAGGAAAATTTCGGCCGTTTAAGGGAAATGCAAGGAATGATCAAAATCAAGAAAGAAATGTGTCAAGGTAATTTAATTATAATTTAAAATATATTACAAATATATTACTATCATGTTTTTTCAATGTAGCCATTCTTTTATACGTTGTTTTAGTGAAACTTCAGGAGGTAACAGGTTAAATGAAGTTAATGAAAATATAAGAATAGATGGTTTATATGGATTTTACAACATAACTGATACAAAGGAAAGAACAGGATTTCTTATAAATATGCATGCAGTAAGTATAGAAAATATAAAAAATATGATCAATTGCTTTGTAATTATTCTTTAAATTATTATATTTTTTTTTATAGACAGAAATTATGGAAGATGATAAGAGATTACAAAGTGGTGTGGATTATTATTTTTTAGAAGAAGATTGTAGTAGATTTAAAGTCTCGTATCCTTATAATCCATATTTGTATATTTTATGCAAAAAGGATACATATGAAGAAGTTACTACTGGTTTAAATAAAAAATATCCTGATTTCATACTTAAAATAGAGACTGTGTACAAAGAAGATCTTGATTTGGTATGATAGAATTGAAAGAAGACATAAAAGATGTTAGACTTAATCATTTTCTATTGTCTCTTTCTAGCCAAATCATCTAATTGGTTTAAAACAGAAATACTTAAAAATTTCTTTTATTAATACTGTGGATTTGAATAAAGTCAGACGTGACATTATGAAGGCAGTAAAGATAAATAAAGAACGTGAAAAAAATAATACTTATTATTCGGACATATTGTCAAATGTACTACATACTGACCAAGATGCAGGCGACATTAAAAAGAAAACCATAGATTTTATGGATAATATTCTTGACATCAAGTAAAAATTCTAATGTATTTTTATTTATATGCTGAGTATAATCTTTGTGTTAATAATATGCATTTGTACAGAGAATATGATGTGCCACATCATGTACGTGTTTCTATAGACATGAAAATTTGTTGCGGTAATTGGTACTCTGTGAAATCAAGAGGAAATGATGTACCAATTATTACAAAGAGAGATGATCTTATTGAGCCACCTGATCCAATTGTGTTGGCATATGATATTGAAACGACAAAACTTCCTTTAAAATTTCCAGATGCTGATACTGACCAAATTATGATGATCTCATATATGATTGATGGACAAGTATGAAAAATATCCTTTAACTTTAATACTTAATCATTTTTTATATGCGTATGTTATATTTTGGACATTAGCTATAGATATATTATGTTTTTTATAGATATATTAGATACATTTATATTAGATAGATATATTTATATTTTCAGGGATATTTGATAACAAATAGGGAAATAATTTCGTCTGATATTGAAGATTTTGAGTACACTCCAAAACCAGAGTTTGAGGGATTTTTTACAGTTTTTAATGAACCTAATGAAAAAGCGACGATAAAAAAATTTTTCGATCACATAAATGATATTCGACCACATATATTCGTAACATACAACGGTGATTTTTTCGATTGGCCATTTGTAGAAACTAGAGCAGCTTTTCATAACATGGATATGAAAAATAGGATTGGTTTTTCCAAAAATCGTGATGGAGTTTATAGTTGTAGGCCAGCCATGCATATGGACTGTTTGAGGTATTGTAATTTATAAAAGTAAATTCATTTAAATTATCGCATAGAAAAATAAAAAAAAGGTGATTGAGAGAGAATTGCTTCTAATATATAATTTAATATTGTAGTTGGGTAAGACGCGACTCTTATCTTCCTGTGGGTTCTCAGAATCTAAAAGCTGTAGCAAAGGCGAAGCTGAGATATAATCCAGTGGAATTGGATCCTGAAGATATGTGCAGATTGGCATCTGAGGAACCAGAGTCTCTTGCAAACTATTCAGTTTCAGATGCAGTTGCTACATATTATCTTTATTACAAATATATCCATCCTTTCATATTTGCTCTGTGTACCATTATTCCTATGGAACCAGATGAAGTAAGTTAAAACAAGCCAAATTAAGTAAAGACAATATAAATTATTGTAACTAAATTTCTTTATTTACAGGTACTTAGAAAGGGATCCGGTACATTATGTGAATCTCTTTTAATGGTACAAGCTTACCAAGCTAATATTATATTTCCTAATAAACAAGAGCAAGAATTAAACAAGTTAACAAAAGATGGTCACTTACTGGACCAAGAAACATATGTTGGAGGACACGTTGAAGCTTTAGAATCAGGTGTTTTCAGAGCTGATATTCCTTGTCGATTCAAAATAGTACCGAGTACAGTAGATGAATTAATAAATGGTGTCGAATCTGCATTAAAGCATGCTATACAGGAAGAGGAGAAAGTATCTATGGATATGGTTACAAATTTTGAGGAGATAGTTGAAGAAATTACAGTGAAGTTGAAAGCTCTAAGAGATCAACCACTGAGATTAGAAAACCCAGTAATTTATCACTTAGATGTCGGTGCTATGTATCCAAATATTATTTTAACCAATCGTCTACAACCATCTGCGATGGTCAATGAAACTATATGCGCTGCATGCGATTACAATAAACCAGGAGCGCTTTGTCAGAGAAACATGCAGTGGATGTGGAGAGGAGAATATTGTAAGACGTATAAAATTTATTAGAATCCAGTCTATATAGAAACATGTGTTTTTGCTTAATTTCAGTTACTGCAACTTTAAGTGAATATCAGCGAATGCAGCAACAGCTTGAAAATGAAAAATTTCCACCGCAATTCCCGGGCGGTCCTCGCAGAGCGTATCATGAATTATCTAAAGAGGAACAAGCATCATATGAGAAGAAACGACTCACAGAATATTGCAAGAAAGCTTACAAGAAAGTTAAAGTTACTAGTATGGAAGAAAGAACGCAAACGATATGTCAAAAAGAAAATTCATTTTATGTTGATACTGTACGAGCATTTAGAGATAGAAGATATGAATATAAAGCTCTTACTAAAATTGCGAAACAAGAAGTAGCGGTAGCTATAGCAAAAGGAGATGCTGCTGATATCAAGTCTGCTAAAAGTCGAGAAGTACTATATGATTCGTTACAACTTGCTCATAAATGTATTTTAAATTCCTTTTATGGATATGTCATGAGAAAAGGGTATGTATATATATGTATATGTTTTTTCTATCTATTTTTGTATTTAAAATTATTAACATGATGTTTACATCAATATATTATATTAACACATTTTTTACATCAACATATTAGATCTCGATGGTTTAGTATGGAGATGGGTGGCATAGTGTGTTACACAGGGGCACATATTATTATGAAAGCTAGAGAGATTATCGAGCAAGTTGGTCGTCCTTTAGAGTTAGATACAGATGGAATCTGGTGTGTTTTACCAGCATCTTTTCCTGATAATGTAGTTGTTCATACCACCCACCCAAAGAAAACAAAATTAGTAGTGTCATATCCAAACGCTGTTCTTAATTTTATGGTGAAGGTAAATTATAATTGTAGTAAAATTTTTGATTTACTATAGTTTTTTTCGTGCACTATTTTCATATTATTTGCAGGATCAATTTACTAATGACGTATACCACGAACTTGTTGATTCTGAGAATTTAACATACAAAATTAGGAGTGAAAATTCTATATTTTTTGAAGTGGATGGTCCCTATTTAGCTATGGTATTGCCTGCAGCGAAAGAAGAAGGAAAAAGATTAAAGAAACGATATGCAGTTTTTAATTTCGATGGGTCTTTGGCCGAATTAAAAGGTTTTGAAGTAAAACGAAGAGGTGAACTCCAGTTAATAAAAGTTTTCCAGACGTCTGTATTCGAGTCTTTTTTAAAAGGCAGCACATTAGAAGAGTGCTATGCATCAGTAGCTAAAGATGCAGACTATTGGCTTGATATTCTTTATAGCAAGGTAAATATGTAATATTGTTGATTTTATTAAATTGAATATATTAATAAATAAGTAAATAATTAAAAATCTTTATAGTGTGCAGATATGCCAGACTCGGAATTGTTTGAACTTATATCCGAAAACAAATCAATGTCACGTAAATTGGAGGAATATGAAGGCCAAAAATCTACATCCATTTCTACTGCTAAAAGATTAGCTGAATTTTTAGGTGATCAAATGGTTAAAGATGCCGGTTTAGCATGCAAATATATTATTGCTAATAAACCTCAAGGTGCACCAGTTACAGAACGGTAAGAGTGAAATCTCGCTTTTGTATAAAAATTATGTAATATAAAATTATATATCATAATTATATCATATATTGTATTACATAATTAAATATATTACATTGTTAGAGCAATACCATTAGCTATATTTCAATCGGAACCAGCAATTAGAAAGCATTATTTACGAAAATGGTTAAAGGATCCTAGTTTACAAAACGACGACATACGGCACATTTTAGATTGGAGTTATTACATTGAAAGACTCGGGAATGCTATTCAAAAAATTATTACAATTCCAGCAGCAATGCAAGGGGTATTTATCGTATTAGATATGCGAAATTTCTTGGTATTTAAATATTCAATAGAACAATAATTTCTTTTCTAGTTGCCCAATCCAGTTCCTAGAATAAAACACCCGGATTGGTTGCATAAAAGAGTAATGGAAAAAAGTGCAACGCATAAGCAAAAAAAGATTACTGATTTATTTACTGTACTGCCTAAAGACAAAAACGAAGATAATAGTGCTCAAGATATAGAATCATGTGATATTGAAGATATGGCAGGGAAAGCTTCAACATCTAAGCAATCGTTGCCAATTGTCAATAAAAGGAAACGACAATCTTTAGAAGAAACTGAAGTAGAAAATGCAAATAAAAATTGGAAAGAGGTTTTAGGTTCACCACCACCAATGGGAACAACAAAGGAGGAAAGATTAAAATGGTTGGAATTTCACAAACAAAAATGGGCTTTCCAAGCTAAGCAAAGGGCTGGATATCAGAAGAGTAAAAAGAGTAAACGTTCTAATAATGATGGAGCACAAGTTAATTGGAGTATTACAAGAAATACCAATACATCCACATTAGGTGGCTTTTTGAGGCGAAATCAAAAAAAATTACTTGTAACTCCATGGCAGATTATTCAAGTAGGAATAATGTTTTTCATAATAACTGTATTTAAATTTAATAGCTATATCCAATGATTTAAATAATTAATTGATCGATTTAGATATCACCGACAAACAAGCCTGGTTTATATCGATTGTGGGTATTAGTCGATAAAGATCTTCATCAATTGCGTCTTGTGGTGCCTCGTATATTTTATGTGAATACTCGTAAACCTAAACCTGACCCAGAACCAGGTAAAAAAGTATCCTGGAAGAAAAGCATGAAAGTTCTTCCGCGATCTCGGCCTATATATAATTTATATCAATATACTGTACCGGAAATACAATTTCAACTATACAGTCAGTAAGTTACATTCTTTAAATTTGGTATTTTATACTTATTTAAATTATAATTATCTAAATTATTTTAATTTGTTTATAGAGAGCTTTTAGAAGATATGAGTAAACCAGAAATTGAAGGAATTTATGAAACTCAAATGTCACTAGAGTTTAGAGCTATTCTTCAATTAGGATGCGTTTGTACAGTTGATCCCAAAGCAGCACGTAACATGGCAGATGGTGCAGACACATTTACCTTAGATCAATTAGAATTCAAGAGTATTGCTACGCAACCATATCTTGAGAATGTAATGATATTTTAATTTATATTTTTTCTTTGATCTAAAAAAATATCTTTCATTTTAGCTCCATGAAATTAATTATATTTTCTTGTACCATCATTGGAGTTCAAATCATCAAAGAGCTTTATGGGGCCTATTTTTGAATGCAAGTAAAAGAGCACATATATTCGTTTTGGATTCTGTGTCGTCAAATCAAATGCCTAACATGAATACATTGTACACTCAAGAACGGGATACAGCGTAAGATCTACAAAATCAAAAGAGTTGAATTAATAAATTATCAAAATAATTATAAAATAATTCTTTTGCAGGATATCTGTGAATGGAGAAGACAAAATAAAATTTTTACCTACATCGATGCAATTCATTGTAAGATTTGAAACAGATTTTCAACAAATTTGTCGTATCTTACAAGCAGCTATAACTACATATAAAAATGAAGGACATGGAACAACAATATTTATTATTCAAACAGCTTTAGGTAAATTACAATTTGTACAGAAACTTCTCATTCTTAAATTTTTGTTGGTAATTTTTTTTGATTTATGTTATCTTTTTTATGTTTTTATTTTAGATAAAACGGCATTAGCAACTCAGATGCCATTACTTAATGACTTTCCTTTAATTAACACTTATGTACAAGATATCGAAAATTTATATAATACGTTGGAATGGCAGAAAGTTGGAGCAAAAATGATGTTACGTCATTACTTTAAGAGTCAACAAATTTTTGAATTAATGTCAGAACAATGTAGATTCTTTCACGCACCAATCGGGAATATTCCCGCGGATCCTATTATTTTTGGCGCAGACTTATTTTTTGCAAGACATTTACAAAAGAATAACTTTGTATTATGGTGTTCTCAAACGGAAAAGCCAGATTTAGGCGGTAGTGAGAATGACGATAACAGGTTACATTTACATTCAAACATAAAATTTAAATTATCATCATTATTTTAATATATGGAATTAATTACAGATTATTGACAGATTTTGAAGAAAGTACACATTGCGCTGCTAATAATGCTGGGACTTATTCTAGTGTTTGCATTGAATTAGAAATAGAAAATTTAGCAGTAAATACTTTATTACAGCATCATCATATCCATGATATTGATGGAACAAGTAATTTTGTTGCCTTTCACATTCAACAACAAACATCTATTCAAGTGCGTTTTTTTTAAAGAAAAATGCATATTAAAAGTATATATTTATATATAACTTAAATTTTTTTAGGATATGGCAACAGGAGATGGTATGACTAGTATTATTCCTAATTACGACGAAACGATTCTTTGCAATCTTGCTTTTAAATCATTGCGGAGCATGGTAAATACATGGCTGTTAGATGTATCAGTTTATAAAAATGTATTCGCAGATTATCAAATCATTCATTTTTACAGGTAGGCACATTTATCTAACGTTTTACATCTATTCTTTATAATTCGAAAATTTATATTTTTAGATGGTTGCGTTCACCTAATTCTTTACTTTATGATCCTGCATTAAGAAGAACTTTGCATACTTATATGAAAAAATTATTCGCACAATTATTGGCAGAGTTTAAAACTTTGGGATCCATCATTATTTTTGCGAATTTTAACAAAATCATTGTTTGTACTAAGAAAAGAACAGTGAGTGATGCATTAGGCTATATGGAATTCGTCGTTCAAACGATACGTAATAAAGAAATTTTCCACAGTATTGAAATAACTTTTGAACAGTGTTGGGAGTATTTAATATGGCTTGATGTTGTAAGTAAAATTTCAATTTTTACATTATAATAAATAATGTAGTTTAAATTTTAATAATACTTTAAAACATTTGTATAAATCAATAGCATAATTTTGGTGGTGTGAAAGGAGAATTACCAAAAGATATGCAAGAGAATACTGAAAGTACAAATAATGGAAATGCTGAAGAGGAGGATGAGGATGAAGTAAGTATACATGAAACTTTTTGTTGTTTTCTGTTTACGATATTTTTATTGGATTTGGTCTGTTATTAAGCCTGAAATAATAATGAACTGGAATTTGATGGAGTGTCTTCCCAAAGAAGCTGCGTGTCGATCAAGTTTTACTGCTATAATAGCAGGGTATATCCATGCGATTTATCAATTTATGTTAGAACACGAATTAAATACGACTGTAAGACCCAAGAAAAGATCAAGCAATTTAAGTCAGTTATCAGGTCAACTTGGATTAGGATCACTTGAGAATACTGCAGATTTTGCTAAAAAACTTATAAAGGGAGATATGTCTCAGAAACTATTTCAGTAAGTATAATTCTTTCGTTTCATCACTGTGTCAAGAAATTGATTGTCATATTTAATTATATTATTTAATTATATTATAGAATTGTACAGAAAATACATAAAAAACTACCAGAAAAAATATTAACAATTGAAGAATATCCAAATTTAGATTTAGATGATAAAGATAGCAAGAGAATTAATCCAGCATTAGAGTTAATTAAATCAGTTTGTAAGGTATGGGTATGACTATATTATGATTATATTACAAAAAACAGAACTGAAAATTAATTTTAATTTCAGGTTTTATCTCTGGACATGGAAGTTGAAAACGAAGTATATAATTTACAAACAAATATGTTGAAACTAATTAGAGTTGGTAGTTTCAGTGATCTAGTTGAATGGAAAGATCCATGTATTTCTTTGATTTTACCTGAAATTATTTGTAAAGTCTGTAACCATACAAGGGACATTGATCTTTGTAAAGATAATTTTTGTGTTATGGAACAGGATAGGTAATGTATAGTATTATAAAAGCTATATATATATATATATATATATATATATATGTGTGTGTGTGTCTTAATATATAATATGACTGTTTCTGCAGGTATATATGGAAATGTCCTCTTTGTAAAATGGACTATGACAATGAAGAAATAGAATTCCTTTTGATGGACATAGTAGATCGTAAAAGTATGGCTTACATATTGCAAGATTTACAATGTCGTAAATGTAAAGAAATTAAGAGGGAAAATATGAATGAACTTTGTTCTTGTTCTGGTAACTTTAAGACTTTGATTTGTAAAAGTGAAATAGAGAAATTTATGAAAATCTGTAAATCTGTAGCCATAAAATCTAATATGAAAACATTATTGGAAATAATTCGAAATACAAAACTTCTTATAGACTCAAAGTAATTTTATAAACATATTTAGAAGCTATAAATTGGAAATGAAATTTATAGATTTCTATTGTAACTACTTGTAATTTAATTAGTACTAAGGAAAATACAATTTAATATGTTCATATTTATAATTTTACATATATATATTTTTACAATTATTTATCAAGTGTAACAATTTTAATATAAATGTTCTAGTTTCATATATAAGGAGTTACATAATGCGTTTATTTTTCGACTACTGGAGCTGAAATAAAAGATTCTTTGTTTTAAAATAAATATAAAAATTAATAAAAATCCTAATTATATAAATTACTGTATGTGCTTCTGTTAGTAATTTAAAAAATGATCATACCTGTAAATTTAAGTTTTGGGAAATCTTTTGGATCACCTTGTATATTATGTTGTTTCCGAATTCTGTCAAGCTCCGACTGCCTTTCTTTTTCAATTTCAGGAGTAGCATCGACTAATTTTCCACCACTAAATTTGTGAATTGATATTAGAATACAAATTGATGTTAAAATATAGATATATTTTATTTTTACTTACGCGCTCTTTGCCGTATATTCACGGATTTTATCTATAAAAAGTTGTTGTATCGGATCTGTTGCTTTTTGAAGTGCTGGTGCAAGAATACCAATGTTACGTTTGATAACTTTTGGTACATTTATAGTTAGCCTTTGAGTAAGCATTTTTCCTTAATAAATCAGATATAAAATGCTTGTTTAATGTTTAAACGAGAGGAAACATTAAATAATAAATGAATAACGAAGTTAATATTGAAAATTTTTTAGCATAATTATTTATATGGATTTAAATTTTTAAATAAATGAGAAGTTATACAAATTTTCTCTTATATAATATAGGTTATGTATATTATTACATAAGACATAGTAAAGAAAAAAAAATACGATAAGAACACGTTGAAATACAAAAAAGATGAATAATACTATTAAAAATTGTAATATGATTTAAAATAATACAACTTTACCTTTTTATTTGGCAAATCCTACAAGACACTTGTCGATATCTGCTACCTTAGAGTATATGTCAATACATAGAGTGTACTCTTATTTGTAATAAGCTACATCACAAAAATCTCATTCGTATTTACATAAATTACGTAATTAATTAAATTTACACAGAATGATAGATTAAAAATATTAAACCTATAAATCTATAAATCTATAAATTTGAAAATGAATCTATCTGATAGAACGATCAAATATATTTATCTAATTTTTATACTTGTTTTTAATTAATACATATATATTTATAATAACAACACCATATGAAAATTCAATGATTTCCTCCTATTCAATATCTCCTATGTTTGTACGTTAAAATTCTAAAAAGTTCAAATATTTTATATTAATAATATAGTAGCTACAAATTCGAATTGGTGCGTACCATCTATTTACTCGTAATATCTTGACTATGGGGTCGCTCCAGCGGAATACGCACAACACGGCAACGAATCACAGAAGAGAATGCGTACGCTTATCAGCGATTGGTAGATGACATTGCGCCGCGGGATGGGGAGGTGAAGCCCGCTCTTAGTTTCATTCATGAACGTCTGGGTCGTAGTCATAGCCATAATACATTTGTAATCTGTATTGTGTACGGGTATACCGCGTTAGTGCTGCCGATGTGCGTGCGCCTCACAGTTGTACACGTGATTCTTGTTTTGTGTTCAATCCTCTTTTGGTGTTTTTCGTGTACATTATCCGAACAATTGACACGGTTGTGCTTTTCATTGGATTTTACGTTGGAGAACAGGTAAGTGAGCATGTTAAAATCTCAATCCACCTGCGCGATTTACTGCGTGATACGAGCGCGCGAACATAAATCTTCGAAATTTCCGTCGAGTCGTATATCGGTTTCGCACGTTATGCCAGTTTCAAGCTTTATTAACATGAAAACGATGTTGCAAAACTGAGACGAAGAAATTCTGAAATATTACGACAGGATAGAACGTAGCGTTGTGAGAAAAGTAATACGCCTACGTTCGGTCAGGCCTATATTTGTTTTGATGAAGTGTTCTCTTAGTTACTTTGCATCCCACGGAGGATCGAGAAACGTATATTATAATCCACGATACATGTTCAAGCGTGTCACAGGTTTTTTCTCGTTTATTTACATCGGCTAAAGCCAAGAGTTTGTGCTCGCAAGTGAATAGAAGTTTTGTTTTCCGTGACTTTGCGTTTACATTCTTTCCTTTTATTTGGCCCCTGGCGTAACGACAATCCCTGGCGAACAATTGTACTTACGTATTATCTTGTGTATGCGTTCCGTATGATTTAGAAGATATTCGATTGCCTGCGTCGTATCGTTCATTATTTGTATCTTTGCCTCACTTGAAATATATTTACTAAAAAGAAAGATTGGTTGATATTGCAAATTAGAGATAACGATTAGTATTGTACTCGATCGGAACTCAGATGTGTTGACGTGTTTCAACAAGGTTTATTTCTCGGTGAAATTCGATACTTCGACGTTCACAGGAACACTTCGAAGATTAAGCTTTCTGCATTGATTCGTATCGATCGTAAGTATCTCGTACCTGATATCTGAATCGTATCACATCGTGCATTACGTGCAGTCTTTTTTTTTTTTTATCATTTCGACCCACGTCTTTACTCTTCGTTTGTAGAATTTTTTTAATGATAGTCCCCTTCGAGTGAAGTGCTTCATTTCTTGCATAGAAACCAATCGATAGCACGTTGTGAGATATATCGAAGTAACAATCGATCAACAAATAAACACGTCTCATAAAATTTCGACAATGTAATTTACTTTTGAACATTTTACAATGTGTTTTCTCATTTGTACAATGAAAACGCAAAATGAGATAAATTTTATACCAAAAACAAGTTTCATTGGTTCTTATACCTTGAAATTAGTCTCGTATAGAACTGTTTAATAGATCATCATTGCCAACTTAATGGAGCTCGTAAAAATTCATCGATTTGTACCAAAACCTTGATCTCGATAGCGTGGGGATAATTTTCGTGCAATATTTAACTCAGTGTTTTAGATTCTGACAAGCAGTTTTTCCTATGGGTGCCTGCGTAATGTATTTCGTAATGTGGTAATAGCGTGTAGGTAATATTTCCGTTGAACAATATTTAGTATACATATGAGCGAAAAAGACCTAAAAAGTGGGGGAGGAGGAGGAGGAGTAAAGAGATAGAAAGCGTAAGGGCAAGAGAAAGAGAGAGAAATAAGCGTGTTGGACAGTGTAAGTTAACGCATACGAGGGGATGGCTAGCCTGGCAATTTAAAAAAGGAACGTGATGCCCTCGGTGTTGGTGGGTCGAATGGTTTTTGTACACTTTCTCGGATCTCGGGGAGTAACAGCATGGCAACACTGCGACCTACCATGCTTCTTCTCTCGTTTGTCTCTCTGCTGTTTCTTCTTTCTACCAAAGACGCGACAAATATCAAAGGCCAGAGAAGACACCATGATGACAAAGCACCACGAGCGTTCTGACATTGCAGGAGGAACAGAAAGGGAAAAGGGAAAAGGAAGATGAGGAGAAAGGGAGATAAAGAGATATTCTGGCTAGGAAGAAAGACGGAAAGAAAACCGTTGATCGGTTTAGAGACAAGACAGATTCCAGTTTCGCTAAATGGACTTTCTATAAAAAAAAAAAAAGTTAGAAAAAGGGGAATTTCCAGTTTGAGATAAACTGTTGCTTCTTTTTTGACTTCTTTTTTGTCAGTATATTTATCATGCGTACTATGCTCTGTATGCATTCTCCAACTGGAGTATTATGGAAAATATTTTAATCGGGCTGTTGAATTTGGGCTATTGATTCTTTTATTTAATTGGCAAAGATTTTAACTTTTTGCTTTAAAATATTGGTAGCTTTTCATTTTGTATCTCGAAATTAACAAACGGATTCTATTTTCTCTAAATGTCGGTCACGTGACCTGTGGCTCGTTTCGTCAATTGTATGACGTTTGCAACGACGCCACTGACAATCGTTCGATAGTTGCTCGCTTTCGATTCTCGAACGAAACGTCCGTTTCGCAAATTTTAAACTGGCAGTAGTGCATCGGTAGTTCGCGGCACGGGTAGTCCGGTCAGTGAAACGAATTCGGGAATTGTGGGTGGAAAAAAGATATCGTGGCGGTTTTAATAGGTTCGAAAGTTACGCTCGTAATGAGATTTCTCCTCATATGGGTCCATCGTGAACGCTGAAACTTGCAAAGGGGTTCATACGTCTCGTGATCTGGAAGAACGAACGTCTGCCCGCATCTGGAAACCCAACAGCAGCTCCTCGAAAGATATTATATTGCTCTCTCGGCGGAGTTGAAACAATAGACACTTCAATTTCTCGAAGGATAGGCCAGCTCGTACATAGTGTCTCAGAAAAACGAAACGAAAATCGTGGTAGTCTTGAAACCAGAGGACATTCACTCTTGGATGCATGTAAGAATTATACGCTCGTTCTTCCGCCATTTTGTTAACGTTTAAAACAAGCCTTCCTTTTCAACGGAATTTCTTTTCATTATTTAAATTTTTTTTTTGTTTAAATATTTATGTTTTTTCGAAACTTTTATATTATTTTTTTTTTTACTTGGGGTTTAAATCAATTGTATTAATTACACTTTTATATCACTATCAGCTAATTTTCAAAAACTGAATATTCGTCAGTCAAGGACAACATCGCCAACAGTGTTGCGTAGTCGCAAAATGTAATAAAATTATCTTTTGATCGACGGATTTTGGAAGGATGAAAAACACATATCTGGAATAAAGGTATATAACAATTATAATTTTATAGCAAAGCATAATTTACAATTATAAATTATAAACAGGTCGAATAGTATTTCAAACAGAGAACTAAATGTTTAAAAATAATACACTAGTAGATGTAGCCATTTGTCTTCTTTCTCTTCCACCTTGGTTCTATTTCATGGGTAGAAAAGTATAGTTTTCAGATAGGTGGTTCTGACTCAGTAACTTCGATGCTACATATGTGAGACATTACACGTGACATTACATTCGTTCTTCGTTCCTTCTTTCTTTGTTACAGTAGTGAGTAGAAAATTCGAAATGATGCATATAGGTGTTTATACCTCGTCTAATGGCGGACATGTTTCAGTGAGAAATTCCACGGAGTAAAATAAACCAACGGTGTTACTTCTTTACTACTTCGTATCAAGCGATCTTCTCTTTCGCTTTCGGAAACGCGCAGCTAGACCCATCCGAGTGGAAACGGCATCCCCGTGTTTGCGCGGAAGTCGGTCGGACACTTTAAAAGACGAAACTGATCGCATTCTCTTTCAAAGAGAACCCACTGATGATCTTCAGGTATATGTGTAATAATAGAGAATTTTAGAGAGAAATGTTTTGGAATTTCAGTAATGCTTAGTAACGTTTAGACTTTTCATTTTATTGGCTTCTTTGACAATGAGATTTGCATTATCTTATAAATATATCTAATAATTTCTTCGATTGTTTTTAATAATATTAGTCATCGAGCAAAGTTCTTATCTCTCGTTGAATGATTGAGAGATAACTAGGCGTTGTAATGTAATTAGCACTTCTGAGAATGTGAATTTCCGTTGAAATATTATCAAATTCTGGTATCTTCTGGAAGATACCATATATATTCTAATATATATATAGTCTAAATATAATCTAAAAGTCAATGATCATTAATCAATGTCAAACTCGTTTCGACATATGCTTTCTCTTTGTTATCGATAAAGAAAAACAAGAATTGGTCAATTGGTAATGATAGATGATTATTTTGATATCAATTTATTTAGAAACACGTTTACACTTTTTATCAGGATACAATTTCACGATTAATTTGCTAAATCTTTGGACTTGAACCATGTTGTTCTTCGCTCTTCTCTCGTTAGATAAACAAATTCGAGAAATTATATCTTTCGTCGAGTTAGTTTGATAGACGTGTTTTCGAGATAAGAGTTTAGTTCTCAGTTTAGATTACTGTATGAACATTATACGCGTTATTAATGCCACAATCGGAAATAGCAACGTTGAAGAAAAGATTTTGTTGACCGTCTCGGAAATATTTTATTTAGGTCGTATCAGTATTATCGTAAACATTATCATGAGAATTTTCTAGATAGAACTATTTCATTCGATTAACTCGCCCTAATAATTCATTGAAAACGTTAATAAAAATTGTGTGTCAGCTGCAAGATAAATTTTCACTCAGATGATCGATCATGGTTGGATAGCTTCTTTCTTTCGAAAATGTTTCCACACTTTTAACGAAAAGACGTATTCACTCCATCTTATTAGAAAAGTTATTGGCGCCTTGTGTTAACGAGAGGGTTAAAAAGAAGCTAAATTTTAGGACAGTTTATAGACTGTGTAGCAAGAGTATTTCGGCCGTGTACAAAGAGCCGTGAGAGTCGATGGCGCTGCTCGAGCACTTTTCCACCTACCATCTGTCGTTTGGGCTTTCAGCCGAAGTAACCTGATCTTTGTAGAAACCAGGGTTCGAAAACCTCCTACGGTTAGTGCCTGCAGTTCTTTGCATCCCTTTACGCTCGTGAACTTTTTCAATCGTAGCTCTTTACTCGCGTCTTGTTAAACTTTACGTTAACGATTCTTCGGTAAGTAATCGTCGATATAAATACAAAACGAAGGGAATCATTAGAAACGACGGAAATAAAAAGGAAATTTGGAGAGCTAAATAGATTGGTTGCAGTGAGCATGTTGCACAGGCACGATGTTTCTCGCGTTTTAGAAACAACCGAGGAAAGTGGAAAAAAAAAAAAGAAAGAAGAATCGGGTGGATGAGTAGGTACGTCATGTGGAAGAGAATTTACTGTGCAAGTTACAAATAAAAAAGGAACGGTGATTTAGCATCTCCAGGCCGCGTTCAAGAGGCGCGTACGAGCGCGTTCGTTGCACGGGGGACTGTCTGTTTTTAAGGCGAGTTGCGACCGTTATTAAGCGTTCAAAACGCGACTTATGCTTTCCACGTGCAGGCACCGCCTAAATATCGAATTTACACGCGGTGATTCGAAGAAAACGCCCTTTGCACGCCAAGCGGCGATTCACTCCTTCGTGAAGGAACGAATTTTATTCGTATGCTGTGTGTCGTGTAGCAATCTGTAGGACGGACTACGAAAGTTTTTTAACCCGTTGCCTTACGATGCTTCTGCGTCTTTGATTTTTAATAAATTGAAACTGAAGCTAAAATTAAATTGGAAAACCCTTTGAAAGGAGGAACAATGCCATTTACTTCGACTACCGTAATTATAATTTTTATTATAATTCATATTCATGAGTAATTGGTAATTGGTAATTAATTCGTTGTTGTAAGGCATAGGGTTAAAACACAGTGACTTTGATATTCCTTGCTGACGTACGATTTTTTTGCAGCAGAAATGGATATGGAATCCCTGTACGACTACGGGGAGGAGGAACAGGATTTCTACGAGGAGAGTCCTGGTACCAGGAAGGGTTACCCGATCGATCATAGATCCATCAAGGTCAGTGATACTCTTTGACCGTTCATTCGAGCGAGGCAAAGACGGAAGGAAGACGATCGGCGTTAAATTTAAACGCGCACGATCCACAGGTGATATCTGACTCGATTATACCGGATTCTAATTCTGATGTGACGCGCGCAATTTCGAAATGCGCGCGAGGGTTCGATCTTACGACGAAAAATGTTTCTGCAGCCGCGTGATCATCGCGCCGCGGCGTTATTTTCGGGCTTCTCTTTCATGTCGCCGCTCGCGTTGCCAGCCATTTCTGTTGTGTAATTGTCGCAACGATACCTCGAACTCGCGATCGTTTTCCTTTTTGTCTTATTCTCACACAGACAGAAATCGACGGCGCTTGCGCAAAAGGAAGAAAGGAATATAAAGAAAATATTAGATTGGAATGATAAATCCTGGATGATGTTGCTTCCAATATTTCTGTTACATATTCAGTCGTCTTAGTCTCGTGAAAAGGGAGTAAACAGTTTGTACATAATTAAAAGAAAGCTAGCTATTCTCAACTTGATATAAAATTCATGGAATCGCTTTGTGCAGCGGACAGATGATTTTCTCATTGTAAGTAGATATATATGTGGGACAGCATTCTTTGCAAATCCTCGATATTTTGCAAACTATCGTAGAACGACAGAAATTCAACACCGTCGCGCAAGTATGCTTATATTGTTTTGCAAGTTATTAATTAACCCTGATGACTCGTTAGGGGCGTTATAGCGTGGCACGAAACGCGATACATAATTTCTATTAAATAGAGGATGCAGAAGGAGACAGGAGAGCGAGACGGACCATAAGCGAAAGAGGCCAATCCTGCTCTATTTTCGCGGTAATAGTTAACGTTGGCAACTGCGTTGGCAGAGCTTGCGATTGTACGAGTGCCAGTAACAATTCGTTCCGGAGCTGCTCTCCGCCTTCGTTTCATGAATGAACGTAGAGCCAGCGTTCGTTTCTCATCTCCTCTCGCTCTTCCATCACTCCCCTGACCTCATGTGGTCACCGTCTATTGCTTCTAACGCGTTCCTCTTCTCTCTTGATCACTCTTACTCCGTTTCTCCGCTCTTGGGTCCCTCCCTCTATTTCGTTCCTTCTCTCCGTTTCAGTCGGTTGCACACCCTCGCCATCGATCTCTCTTTATTCTCCGATCGTCTTTCTCTCCTTCCCTTCCCTCCGTGCGTCCCTTCCTTGTTCTTCCTCCTACTCGTTCCCTGTATTTCCTCCTTCGTTTTATATTCCTTCGGGCTCCTCGTGTCGGGGCAGGCACGAAATCTTGGAATAGCGTGCACGCTCGTGTAAAGCGTGATGTTTAATTGATAGTTCGGTTGGTAGACTATGTAAATGATCGTTCATGTAATGGGGGGGAGTTATACAAGTTTCGAATTAAACGGGTACCTACATATGTACGCGATCGTGTAATGAGTTGTTCAGATGACTTCACGTTGCATTTCAAGTTTCTGTTGGTCAGGTTGATCGAACAGGCTTGTAAGTTCGTCCTCTTTTCTCGGCTCGTTATCCTCGGGTTCACTGATGCTCGAAGAAAAGACGGTCTTCTTGCCGTTTCTTCGTCTGGTTTCGCCTTGTTTAGCGTCTGCTGGCCCCCATCTGTTCCGATCGGGGGCCTCTCGGATCAGGTCGATTTAGCTACCAGTTTACGCTCCGAGTTTCAGCAACCGCCTCGTTTCTCTCGATACGAACCAAACACGGTAAATCGACACGTAGGTACGCATTCGTATTTCTCTGGACTGTACGAAAAATTTCAACCTGGGAATTCTTTCTCAAATGCAGCACGATGCAGCACTTTACTCGTACTCGTACTCTGAATTAATGAAAATTTGTTCCACATTCGCAGCGACGTTTGTCGAATGAAATTCTCCCTTAGGAGAAATCGGAAAGCTCGAAGGGAAAGAAGAAGGAGGAAAAAGAAGAAGTATAAGTAGCAGCAGGAAGGAGGAGGAGTAGTAATCCTTGGAAAGCGAAAGGAAGAGACGGAAAGTCGGTGAGTTAGTTGAAGAGGAACGGGACAAGCGGGAAGAAACGCGTGCACGGCAGCAGCCGATGCACTGGGGAGGAGAAAGGAGAAATCTAAGTCGCCAGAAATAGCATCCCTTCTCGCATCATGGAGCCAGACCTTCTGCATGCGTCGTTCGTTCTAGTCGCATGCACCGTTGCCTCACCTACGTCACACGCTCTCTCGTGCCCGGTGCATCGTCGTTCTCTTTTCGTCTCTGCTCTTGTCCCGTCACTCTGTCTCTCTCCGTCCCTCTCTGTCGTCTTTGCTTCTTTTCATTAACGAGCCGAGCCGAGCCGAACCGAGGGTTGGCGTCGTTATACAATCTAACGGACATGCACGCGTTAGAAGGGCTCTCTGTGTCACATGCAGAAGCTCGACGATGGTTACCGGTCGAACGTTAAAATTGAATTTTTGAAATTGAACTTTCCGTTTGATTTCACTCAATGATTTCTCGTTCAGGAGTTCGCACTTCTGTGACAGACTGTTTTAGAAATACCCGCGAAAGTAGGTTCTTTTTCTAGAGGGAAGCGTTGAAATGCTTAATGGTAGTTGCACGTACTCTGTGTTGGTTTTATCTGTGGTAATTCGAACGATGAATGGCAGTGAAAGAGAGGAAGCAATATAGGGGAATTTGAATCAGATTGATGATAAGGGCCTGTCTAGAACAATTAGCCGTTGCAATCGTTCTCGTTTGCTCGCCATCGATTCAGGATTAAACGATTTGGGCGTGGTGCATCCGTTTCCTTTCCATCCGTTAGCTTCCCGCTGCATACTGATTACACCTGTTTTCGCCTGACAATATTTGTCTCGATAAATCGATCGAATTAACTATTGGTTTTCTCGGCTTTTCAGGAGGAAAACACATCGAAAGTGTTCTCTTCTTCTCTTCGTTCCTCCTCATTGTAGAATGGCTGAAGAGAATATTCAGGGAGTGTCTTTCTCGATTGATGATACCCTCGGAACACGTCGTCCGCTTGACACTCACCGTCGACAATCATCCTGTTTCCTTTGCCAAACACATTTACCAGTTGCGTCACGTAATCTTTGCACTGTCAAATTTCACAGTTATTCAGAATTTTGTTCCTCTCCAGGGCCATATGTCGAATATTTAATAAGAGAAAAGCAGGACAGCTGTTGTCAGCGCAGGAACTGGCCACTTGGCCGTACCTCTGCCGGAAGTCCTCCGCGGAACTCGTCGAAAAACGATCCTCCGCTTGCATTCGGGTCGTGTCGATCCTCATACTTTTTTTTTTTTTTTTTGTTTTTCCTTTTAAATCACGCTACACCGAGACAAAATTCCACTATTAAAGAAACACCAGTTTGAAATACTAACAAGAGTGGAACAGTAGAATACAGCAGCGATGAAGTCAAAGTTTAAAGACTTCTATAGTTTTTAGATTCTGTGAAAGATATTTCAAACGTTGAATATTTTCAAGTTCACGCAGCGCCTCTTATCATTCTGCATTTTTTTCGTTGTCAGAGTTATACAGTTCGTTCGTTTTAGGTCTCTTTAGGTCTTAGGCCTCTGTAATTCTGCATATCGTACATCGTAAAGCGTGAAAGAGTAGTTCATCTCGGTATAGTTGAATCTCTTCTTACAATCGATCCTAGGGAGGCTGGTTCACGTGCTTCTAAATATACGAGGCTAACCTTTTAGCTTTTAACGAGGGGTAATAAAATCCATGCCCGGTATTTACGTCGCGAGCTGCGGCAACCAGGTCGATCTAGCGGAAAAGTTTTTAATCGCGCTTCGTGTCTTCGTGTCATTCATTGCTGATAAATAGCAACGGCGTATAAATAGCGAACGGGACGATGAATGGCGAAGTGAACGATGCCCATCGACGTTTTTTCTCTTTCGTTCTTGGTTCATTGATGACGCTTACTCGCGCTTATTCGAGACCCTGTTCCCTACGTCGTAATCCTACACGATCGATTCGTTGCCCCGATTATAACTATAATTAAAAACTGCAGCAATATAGAATGGCAGTCCTCTTTCTTTTTACGCTTTCTTAGTCTAATCAGTCAGTGGTTCGAAATGCGTGTCCATTAACAAATATACATATATTTGTTCTTGTTCGACCGTGGTCGATGAAACGATACGTATTTGAATTAGCAAATGGAACGATCGGTAGACTTTAGAGTCCGCGTGGAGAGAGTCCGTGAATCGAAAATCGTAATGTCGAACGCGCTTCCTCGCCCAGGTCTTATCTTATCGTAGCTTGCACGCGTGCAATCAGGCGACATTCGGTCTCAGAAAACATTGATATTACGTTCATTGATGGCATGCCTGTCCATTGAAATGCACTCAATTTCGTAACTGCTGTATATCCACCGTATTACATTAGCCTTGGAGCCGCAATTGGAAAATCACCGAAGCAATCTTACGAGCGAAAGAATCTTTTTCGTTGATCAGCTCCGAGAGGTTGTTGTAAAAAAACGGAAAGGCTCTACCGACTCAATTATTCCTGAGATGTCTGGTGCGTTCGTCTGTTAATCGTATTACTCACTCTCCTCAGTCTGTAACCACGCTGTCGATTAATAGCAATGTCTTAATGGTGAAACATGAACAAGGGAACGTCTCGTTCGTTCATATTTCATTTGACACGACGTCTCTCCAGTTGTCGATATCATCGTTCGTCGAGAAAATCGGCGAATGTATCACGATTCACGCGCGTCGTCGTGAATCTCCGACGATGAATTTCGAGATTCACGACTATTTCTAAATTTCTATTTCGCACGACATTGGCGACAATCGAATCAAGGCGTGAGTCGGCGGTTCTATCAGTGAAGGATTTTTAGTCGAGTCTCCGAGAGATCCGGTTCGATCTTGAAAAAATATTCTAGAGAAGAAATTTTCTCTCGCTCTTGCTGGCTGCTGCTGCTGCTGCGTGGCTCGAATAGATTTACATGTCTGAAAGGACCATTACTGGGAACGCGGTTCGACGTCTATTTTTGCTCGCACGTTGGTCGAAACAATCTTGCCTATTGCTCTCGGTGAACTCGTTCGATGTGAGATCGTCATTTTTCTTTCGTTTCTTGATTAGAAGAATCTTCGCAACGTGCCTTTCGAGTCACCATTTATTGGAGCATCTTGCAATTAGTTGATCAGTCGACTAATTGGTCGATTGGGTCCTTTTGTACGATTGAAATTATTCGGTAAAAAGAAGAATTGTAGGAACTGTATGGATTCCAATCGTATAAAATGTATGTTTCAATGTTAATATTTCTGATTCAAATCAAACGACAGAGGAGAGGTTCCCAACCTCGTCTATTGCTCCGAAAAACGAGTCTCGACACTGTTGCAACATTCGTTCCACGAACGCCGCAGCCTCAGCTGTCCACCCAATTCCCAAACTAATGGCAAAGATTCAAGAAACTTAACCTCCGACTAAATTTCCATGTCGAAACGTTTCAGAATAATATGTTACCAGGCGTTGAAGGAGTGCGAAGAGAGAAGAAGAAGAAGAAAAAAAAGAGAAAACGTAGAGACAAATGGGGGGTAAAAATAGCCGGCGATCGTGGTACACGTGAAACGTGCTAATAGCTCTTTTTCGTTTCTTCCTTTCAAGGGCGTACTCGACCATTCTCTCTCTCTCTCTCTCTCTCTCTCTCTCTCTCTCAGCTTTCGCTGTTGCTTCTGTCAGCCGGCCAGAGAGCAGTCTCTCTTGGCTGGTGTCTCACTTCGACTGCTCGCTTCTCTTTCGACGATTCCTCTCTATCCCCCTGTCGTGGCTTCTGTTACTCACTCATTCAGAGAACGGCCGAGCCCGTTCAGAAGGAGGATAATGCCGAGTTCTTATACGAAGCAGGTCGTCGTTCTGCCCAAAGGTACGGACACTGTGCACGAAGACGGCAGCTTAACGCTTTGCACGAGGTATTTCTGTTCCTACCAGCTTCGATCGTGCTCTGCACAATCTAACTTCTGGCTTCACTTACGAATCGTCGCCCCCCTTGGCACTGTATTGAATTAACTTCAGGAGTTACAAATTACAAGTTGCTAGTGCCTGTTTTAGCTTTTAACGATTGATATAGTTATCAAAGAGGATATATAGAGAAAGAAAACGACTTTTGTTTGATACGGAGAGACGTGTGCGATCTTGAAAACAAATATTATAGACAAAGGTAGAAAGTTTTTCCAGACGTACGTGATATATATTTCCTACGATGTCGATCTATGATAACTTGAGGGATTCGGAGGGATCCTGCTGTAAAATAAATATAAATTCTGCTGTGAAAAATGATAACCACCACTGCATGACAAACGTGCACGTACGCTTCCAATAAAACGATAAAAGTTATCTGCCGGGGTTTTTTGGGCAATTCGTGGAAATGAAACTTTCGTAGGTTGACGCGACACATACACACTTATCGTAAATGGAGATGATCGTTCGTTTTCTTCTTTCTTCTTGGAAATAAATGGGCTCGTGCTCGAATGTTCCAATGGTGATTCGACTTGTTAATTATAAAAAGGATAAAATCGGCAGAAGTTGTAACGTGTCATTTTCGTTCGGAAATAATAACGACGCCGATTTCTGAGAAATAATCGCGAATTGCATCGTTCGCTGTTCGTACGACGATTAATTTATCTAGGCGCGAGTATCCGATGGCAACACTCATCGATCGCGAGCAAGTGAATCCATGTGGGCGAATTTTCCCCGTGTTTTCTTCTCGTTCAAACTCGCTGAACTTATGAGGGAAAGAAAAAAAAAAAAAACATGGAACGCACGAGGAAGGAATATAAACTTCTTCGCGTTATAAATAGCGATTTGTTTTATCAGAATCATAACTACTTCGGTATACTTCTTCGTTTTATGCACATTGTGTAACATCTCGTCCGAAAGCGTCAACATCCGCGTTCTAATCATTACTGTTCCACTTTAATCTGTTAACCGGAGTATGACTAATCCCTCGGACGTAATAATTTCTTTATTTATTCCTCTTCGATTTTCTGCTCGAAATAAATCAGATTATACCTGGCTATTTCATTCTTCTTCTTTTTTTTTTTTTTCTTTTGTATCGTCTTTGTTAACTTTTAATTTCGTGATTGCAGAAATTCTGGTAAAAGGACGAGCCTGTGAAAAAAAGAAAAAAAAAGAAAAATCAAAACGTCTGTCGAAGCTTGCGTGTCATATTGTCTCACTTACACGTATATAAAATAATATCTGAACGATGGGGTCTCACGGATCGTACTTGACAGTTTAGTTCGGAAGCTACTGGCCTGAACGTATGGTCACGTAGCTCAAACGTAGTGGAACGAATCAACACGGCTCGGTATCGTTCGAATGCCGATGATGAAAGAGGAAGAGATAGGTAAACAGATAGATGGACTGACAGAGAAAGACGGCGAGCACAACGCGTGACAAGAATTACCAGTCGACCGCCTATCTGCATACACGTGTAGCATTCGTATACAGCATATACGTAGGGGAAAATAATTATCGTGGAAGACAGAGGGGCCGTTGTTCGATTCACGATTTAATCGGCGTCTTCTCCTCCTCCTCCTCCTCCTCTTTCCGCTCTTCCCCTTCCCCCCTTGTTAACGCGAAATCGCTTTTCTCTCTTCGCATTTTCTTCCATGAAAAATCTTGCTCTGTTGCACATAGCATTTGCACATGCGTCCCTGCGCGATCTCTTCTCCCTGTATTCTAAACTTTCCATCGAATCTTCACACATACGGCATATTACTGAGCGGTATTTATAGGGAATAGAATAATTGGACACGATAGCAGTGTGATAGACAGGGCGGCAAAAAAAAAAAAACGAAAAATAGCCTGAATATGTGTCCGATGGACGTGTTGCAGTTGCGTGCAATTGCAACATTATAGATAAACGGGAATACTGATCGTTCTAGAAAACGCGTTGCTTGGCTGTGCAACTTTTCGATTGTTCTGGCAATCTGGAACCGCCGGAACACGCGAAAGTGTCGGCAGTTCAAGGCTTGTTCTCTAAATTTTCCACGGCGAATTCAAGATTTATGCACTCTATGCAGTCTATTAAATTGAATGCGTGCACCATGCACTTGGAGTGCCATTACCGACCATGGTCCTGCGTCTGTGACCGACGATCGTCTGGTGATGGAGGAAGGGTGGTTGATGGACTGGCTCTCCGGTCCGGACACCGATGATGGAGGGGAAAAGTGGAAAGAATTAGAGGGGAAAGACGTAGAGAGAGAAAGAGAGAGAAAGACAGACAGACAGAGAGAGTGCAACGAGCAGGGCGAGACCTGGGGATAGAATACATCGTGAGAGAGAGAGAGAGAGAGGCAAAGGGTGAAAGAGGAGAGAAGAGCAACGTAAAAGGAGAGACTAGAATGGGAAAGAGGACGAGGAGCGTGCGTGTAGGTACGGCGAGGTTAGAATGTTGCATCGCGTCGCAGCGCTGTCGTTGCATTGCGTACCGTTGCGTCACTCTCTTGTGCCAGCGTTTCATTCAACTTGGAGTCCCTCGCACGAAGGTCAAGCGGTCGTAGCTATCGCCAAGCGCGCCGAGACTCTGTTGCGTCTCTTTCTCTCTCTTTCCACCCACTCCCACTATCGCTGTAACAGTCGATTCATTAATTTGTCTGTTATCCTCGGTCAGAGTGTTGAATTTTTCATATTTTCGTAATGGCCTCATCTAGATATACACGTATCGAGCGCAACGCGTTCGAAATGAGTAATAATAACTCTGTACGCTGGCTGTGAAATTCATCCTTGTTCGTACGTTCATCTTTCTTCCACCTAAAGTTTGATTTCGCCTCGATCAAATCGTTGTGGTGTTCGTCCAACTCTTCTTTCTCTCTCTCTCTCTCTCTCTCTCTCGCTCTCTCTTTTTGGTCTCTTTCCAACGTATCTTTGTCCCTTGTGTTTTCCATCTTCATCGATCACTTAGTCATTCGTCTGGTCTCTTCTCCCTCTTCTCTTCTGCTTTGTGCCTTACCTCCTCCCGTCCCGTTTCTTTCGCTGCCCGGCAGTTTCTTATTCAGCGATTTTATTTCTTTCTCCCGCGTCGAGCTCTCTTTTATCCGCCCCCTCCAACTTCTGTCGCGTTCTCTCTCTCTCTCTCTCTCTCTCTCCCTTTCTCTCTTTGTCGATTCTCCTCCCTCCCTCCCGTTGCTCTTTTTCCGCTCTTCTCCCCTTCCGGCACGTCAACTCCAGCAGGTTCACCGTCCATTCATGCCTCCGCCGGGACACCGTCTCCTCGCGACTCTTTCTACGATCTCTCGATCTTCTCTCTCTCTCTCGATCTTTTCTCTCTCTCTCTTCTGGCCACTGTCACTCATCGATTTTTATCGTTCCCTTCATCGAACTTTTTCTCTCCTCCCTGTATCCATTATTTCACTTTTTATTCTTGGACGTTTCACCGATTCTCGTTTTTGGTTTGCTTCTTTGATACTGTTAGAATGCTCTCGTGCTCGTTCCGAAGATCAGACGTTAATAGCAACTAGCATGAAGATAGTGAGAGTATTGTATAATACTGTAACAATATCGCAGCACGAAGATATTGAGAACAACGTGGATTCATTCAGCGTGGATTTACGTGAATATACAATAGACAATGATCTTTGAATCAATTTCATCTGCTGGTTATACGTAAGGCTATATAGTTAGAATGGAGGCTTGTCCCGATAAACCGTTGTCCTAACAAATGTTACATTTGACGGCTGAAATGCTTACGCTCGTAAGAATCTGTGTATACACATTTGATTGCTTTAACGTTAACACATCCACCGTTGTAGGTATAGTCGTACATTGGTAAACTCTAATTTAAAAAAATCCACTTTCTCGAAACTATTAGATTATTGGTAATGCTGTTGTATCAAGAATAATATATTGAGAACGTAGTATAGATAAAATTTTTTTTTTTCCAATGAATCTGACTCGTCTTGTTCGTGACCAATGTTAACAAAAAACGGAGCAACAATGTTTCTTTTTTTTTCTTTCTTAATGGACCAGATTGAAAAAGAAAGTCTGTGCTTTCTTCTGTTTCAGCGCGATGCTAGAGGCGTGGGCAGCTATCTGGGAGGCGGCAGCATTAGCGACGGTGGCGGCATGTTGACGGTTATGGCGAAGTTGATGAAACAAGAGCTAGCCTCCGACGCCGAGGAAGAGGGCCTGGTGCCTGCCCTCTCTGGCAGATTCACCTCGATGCGAAAAGTACCCTCCCTCTCCGACCTGTCCGATCCGGAGAGCTCCTTAGGTGAGTTTTTTTTCTTTTCCACGCTTGCTCGAAACGTTTACGGTAAATCTGGAGATATCACCGTTGGAAAAATCGTCAACTCGTCGAGCGTCGACGAGGACTGTTGCTTGTTAAGATCCCTGTGGATTTAACTTGCATCTTCAAAAAAAATGAAATGTTAAAGTCAGTCGTCTCAGACGGATCTGTAGTTTTTAATTTTTCTTCACTCGACGACGTGGATTTCTTGGATATGGATTTTTATGGTTGGAATGTTAATACAATACTTTTTAGATATTCTTTTGTACGTTTACTTTAGCTACTTTTGACGAAAAGATAGATTCACCCTTGCGTTGCGAAGGTTGCCTCCGAGTATTAAATAATTTATTAAAAGCGTTCTTTGGAACATGGAATCTATTTTCATAGATAGTACTGTTACGAAAAAAGGTTAGTTCAATCAATAACTTTTTAAACGACCGTCTTTTGTTTTAATAGAACATGCTTTTCAATATATAATAGAACTTTGATCCATAGATCGGTAACTTCAAAAGTAGCAATGTCTTTGCAGTTTGCGTAGGTAGTTGAATAACAAAGTAGTCTGCGTAGTTTCCCTTTATGATACATAATCGAGGATCCCTTTTCGAACCACTTAGGCTTAGAATGTTTGCGGAGAGCTTTCTGCTAATAATAAGGGATCTATAAGAAGCGCAGGCTGTGAGTTAATGAGCGGTTAATCGTATATTTCCATCACCCTTGTGTTCGACCCGCGCTTTATTCGATTCCGATACATATCACATTGATTCGTTAACAGGCCTGTGATTTCCAGTTCCGTTTCTCTTTCTCGTTTGAACTCTCTCGCTGCTGTTGTTCAATAAATTTTTTTGCAAAGTATATCTCTCGATTCACCTTTGTATTTGCATCTCCGAATACGAATATATCAAATGGAATATTAAATTGAAACGAATTTTCAGACTTGCGGTATATTTTTTATTTGTTCAACAAGTGGAGTCATTGACAAGTGACGTTGATCAATTCTATAAATCAGAAAGCAGAGGCAAACGACGCTGTTATAAATAATGTTTCTTGTCATGGAATTACTCGTGTCATTCTATTCAGATAACGCGAACTTATTCAATTTAGTTTAACTTGATCCGTTGAAATTCACGTGAAGCGAATGTCTTTTTCGGCTTCGTGGGAAAATGACAGAAACGAATTCTCAGAGACATTAATGCATTAATATAATCACCACGAAAATAGACTATTCGTCTGGAGAATTGTACATTCATGTCGTACCGAAATTGAAAATTGTCGAAAAAGTAGAGTAGTTGATCGGCTCAAACTTCTCAGATCGTGTCGATTATCGGCGAAAGTCAATTATTAACGGATGTGTAGTTTCTTTCTTTCGCAAAAAAAAAAAAAAGAGTCGATCGTGCACGTTTACATGCACCGTGTGGAGTGATCGAACGACCGCGATACTTACACTATGTAACTATGCAATTTGTCGCGAGGTATCGGGTGTTGGCGTGAGAAAATGACACGCTCACGCGTGTGTTTACCCGGTCGGTCTAGTAATCGTCCAGGCAAATGTTTCAATTAGCCGTGTACGCGGCCATTTGTAGTTTTAACGCGCCACAAGATACCTATTGTGAGCCGAGGGGGAGAGAACGTTTCGTGGCTCCCTTGTGTGACGTTAATTCACCGCGCGTTTCAGTATCCCGAGGGGGAACGGTTGAATTTCCCGCAGTCTCGCGCAGGCATATATTCATCGGGCATCTTTACAGTTAATGCACGCGGTTATATGTGCCACGAACGCGTAACAGGTTTCCGCACCTACCGAGCACCTAATCTCCTCGTAATCACGAGGAAATTCATTTCAATTACAATCAACGATTCTTCCTTTCCTCTCTCCTTCTGCGCACGATTAGTTCTTCTGTATCTACATTTTGGGTAATTTTTAGGTAATTTTCTCTCTCTCTCTCTCTCTCTCTTTCTCTAATTAAATATTCATCTTTCTAACGAATTGAAATCCTTCCGATTTGATCGTGAAACGTGTATTTCGAACAGAATTTTTTTTTTTTTTTTTAATTATTCGACGTCGTGTTCTCTCGAGTCGATCGAAATCGTGCAGAGTCAACGGAAAACCCTGGCTCGGCTCGCGTTTTACGGGAGATGTAAAAATTGCTTGGAATTTTGTTTACCACCCAGAGAGGGCCGAAGATGGAAGGGTTCGTGGGTAGGTAGTCGAAAGAATTCTGAAATCAGCTATATTGCAGGTCTGTGCCTCTCTGTTGAAACACGATCGATCCGGCGTTGGTTGTAATAGTGTCCTGTTAACTGTTGGATTGTGACACTAAAAGGTGCACTTACATCGAGTGATGCTTGCATAATATGAGCGTTAGCTGCATAAGCACTTACTCGTGTATAACTTGTCCGATTAGATCGCGCAGACCGGCTCGCACGACGATGTTGCGTGTTGCGCTATTTTAAAATTTAAAACGTCGTGGCGACGAAAGAACAACGGAACGAGACCCGATCATATCCACGAGAGAAAGAGACAGATAAAGGATGGAGAAATGTATCGTTTCGCGATAATATTATTTTTTCCACGAAAACAAAAAAAAAAAAAAGAAAAAGAAAGAGATGTAAATTATACTCCGAAAAAGAAAGATGACGTTGCTCGAAAAAGAGTACGCTCGCGAAGAAAAATTCTTGGAAGTGGCTTTCGTGTATTAAAACGCGCTGTATCTGTATTCCAGAGGTACAGGACAATTGATCAAGAGTGCATATAATACCGTCTAAAAATATCGCCAGCCGATTTGCATACAATTTGCTCGACGCTCGAGGCTCCAGCCTCGTCTCGTACAAACGAATTCCACGAACGACAGGTTCGTCTTTATATGGTGATCCATAGAGGCGAGAAATATACACATCAAAATATTGTTAATTAGCGTCTTCGACAGATGCAGTCTATCCACTCTGGGATTATAGTTGACACCAAAGCTGACACGATGATCAAAGTCAACAAAAAACTCAGAGAAACGAGAGAAAAAAAAACAAAACGCAAACTATTGCGTTATTTCTATATTTTAATCGTTCGAGCCTCGAAAAAATTATATTTATCGTTGAAAGAAATATCTATCAAATTTCCATGAAATGCATGATAATTCTCGCGTTAAGATGTTATCGACGATGTTATCGAGATTATCGTACGCACGTATGGTTTCAATTATCGTGTAATGTAGAAACACATCGACATGTAATAACGCAATAAACGAGAGATGTTTGCGGTTGAAAAATAAAACGCGTCGATTCGCATTATTTCTCATGAATAATGTGTTAAGTGTTAAACAACGAGGTCTGTCCATCTGTTATCTGTCCGGCTGTTGTTATCCGTCGTTTCGATCGGTGTCCAGAAGCGAGCGAGCAAAGAGCATCGTTGTTGCTGCTGCAAAATTTCATTCCGTTACGATGGCCACCGTTTCCCAATATTTCAATATTATACAATCCGTACTGTTTTCATGCAACGTCTGCGTCTAAAGGAAGAAGACTCGACTCGTCCTTGACAGTGAACAGTTCTTCGACGATGCAATTGCGTCAATGCAGCCAGCAAAGTGGTTAATATGCGGCCGTGTACACATTCCCTTCGCTTAGAGGAACCGATCGAAATATCGATTAAATCGATCAAACCTGTGTCAGCCAAAAGAGAAAAACGTTCGAAAATTCGTCATCGTGTTAGATTGGACCGTGTACGTTTCATACGATCGAGTTATCTCGAGTTATCAATTTATCAAAATTCAAAAAGTGTTATTAATCTCTTCGTTTGTAAGTCTGACACGGTAAATTTCTCCTTATCCGATATGCGGAAATCTTCCTTCCCACCTATTTTTCTTTTTTTTTTTTTTAAATAAAACATCGAAATACTCTTAAGTTTTCAAACATGATTTGTTTTCGTTACGTTTTGAAGATCGTTTCCTTCAAGTGTCGGAATGAAAGGAATAAATTAAAAAAAAAAAAGAATAAAAGAATTTCCGAATTTGTCCCATCCTACTAGTTACAGTAACGAATAATATCGGTGTATCAAAATCGAATCAATTGAGAAAATGATATATTTATATGCATCAGTCTAGTACGTACTTCAAGTTCGCCAAAGAATTGCCACGAAATTCAATTCGTAATTCAGAAAGATTTCAGAGATTCACGATATTCTTCCTCGGAGTAAAAAAAAAAAAAACAGACTGAAACGAGATTTAACTCTGTCGCGTTCGTCGGGATCGACATTGTCGGTCGTGTTGTTGTTGAGATGCTCGAGAGGGGGAAAAAATCGCCGGAGAATCGAAAGTGAAGCGGGACACGCGTGGATATCGCGAGAAATCGGCGAGAACGGACGGAGGAAATCGGGTGGCTGCGGAGCACACCGAGTAATTCTTGTTACTCGCGGCTCGGCGAGCACGATCAAAATGTAGCGAGAATTTACGAATTGGATAATCAGCAGCATCCTCATTAAGGCCCCCCCACTGGAACGCCCCCGCCTTCCATTCTCTCCTTTACTGGCGCGTGTGTGTGCGTGTGCGTGTGCGTGTACGCACTCCGCTCCGATCTGCTGCTGGATCGTCGTGTCCACCCACTTATCTAACTCTCCTCTACGCTCGTTACGCACACGAGCATAATTTTTCACTGATTCCGCCGGCTTTTCCACCGTTCCTCGCGTGACCCGTGAATCATCCTTGGAAACGTTTTAACACGGTGATTCCGTTCCAGCCGCGCGCGCTTTGCTTTCCTCCAACGCGATTTTCTTCGACGAAAAGCAGCCACGAGGAAAAGAGAGTATGTACTCGTTCGTGTACGCGAGCGAAGCATTTTGAAATTTTATCGGGCAATTCTACACACGCTGGCAGGATTAACCCTTTGCACTCCGAACAATTTTCAATATAACCTATCAGCAACTCCGAGTGATTTTTACTATCTACTACTATTTACTAGCTACTCCAGACTATTTATAAAGGCGCGAGCGCGCCTCTGTGGAATATTGGAAATCTTGCTTTGTCATTAAAAAAAAAAAAAAACGTGAATACGTTTTTAAAAATATGTTTTATTAATACAATCTTGGCTTATCAGGATAAGTATCGCAGTGTTCACATCGTTAAAAAAATGATGTTTCTTTTTGATGTCGCTGCTGCGACGACAACGGAGTAGTAGCTTATCTTACAGAGACAACGGAGTGCAAAGGGTTAAAGTTGACAAAAGTGAACATTGCATCGTAGCGAAAATTCGAGAAAAGGAGGGAAAACAATAAACTTTCGTTATTTCGAAGTCTAGAAAATTTCTAGGTGTTAAGACGACTATTTATACTTTAATTTTTTTCTTTTTTCGCTAAATATACGTCTACAATAAACGTCTTGTTTCGAAATTCAAGCAACGTAACCGCGACGATACGTTTCAATGAACGCTAATGTGCTAATGAAAATTTCAAAATATTTTATGCAATGCACATGTGCAAACGTTGATATACTTTTGTGAGTCACTGTGCGTGCATACTGCCGCGTATCGATTATAATGAATGACACGGCCGATAAAATTTTTCAAGGCAGAACAGAGAGTGTATGGAGGCGTTCAACCAACCATAAACGATAACAAACGCGTCGCGGTTCTAATAATTAGCGATTTCGTTGCGAGTTGTTCAACCTTCGTCAGCGTCGGACGTCACACGTCGACGAAAGAAGTGTTTTTCCTACGGAGAACTGAAAGCCAGACGGACAGGTCTTTCGAAGCTCGAAGCGGAAAATTTGGAAAATTCCAGGTTGAATCCCTCATCGCGAAGGCCTCGAGTGATCCGTTGTTAACTCGTTAACACCAGTTTAATAAGTCTTTCCTAATTTCTGCGCGAACTCGATGAAAATCATGGCGTTAGAAGACAATATCCTCCATGAAATAGATTTCTATGTTAAATAGAAATTTTCCTAATTTGTAACGAAAACTCGAGATAGAAAGACGCGTTAAATTCGCGCAATTCAGGACGAAAAAAAAAATGTGAACATTTTACAAAAGGCTTACTTATACAAAGGATCATCGTCATCGTTGTACCGAATGGAACTAAAAAAATGAAACATAATCGCACGTAAACATCAAAAGTCTGTGTATTTAATATTCGCAGCATCGATAAAATAGAAAATTCTTCGAACAATTTCACGTCTCGAGCCGAAGATACTGGTTGGTTCTTGAAATCACGTTAACGCATAAAGCAAATTCAAAGCCGCGTGTTAATCGTGTTAATTCGCTAGTGTAAACGATTGTAACTTCGCAGTTGGACGTGTAATAAAGTATGCCCAAGTGTATCTTTCAAAGGGACAAACGTGGCGTTTAAATGAAAGATCGGTCCCTCCTCGATCGCGCGACGTGGAAAAAAAGAAAGACGACGAGGGATTATTTTATTCGAGCATTTTCCTGGGACGGTCGCAGGAGGCCCATTGAATAATGCAAGTAGTTTTCTCAAGACTGGTCGTAACAACCGTTCAGTTCGCCATTGTCACCGGATCTTCCCGTTTCTCACCCCGTTGCCACTTGATAGGACGTCTGATGACAGTTACCGGCCGGAATGTTTTATGCAAATAGCCATTGTCCACGGCGACATTGACGCGCGTACCACGCGTACACGCGCGTGGAAATTTGTTTCTTTTCCGCGTCTACTTCTCACTGCGTCCCCAGCTTTTGCTAAAAGTTTCGTTGATCAGACGCCTCTGTTGCAGACTCTCTAACAAGAAAATTGCGTGCACGAACTGCACGACCGCGGCGAGCAACCTCTCTCCTCTTATCCTCTAATTATCGCAATCGCGTCGGCTTTCGAATTAATTAATCGTCTCGTCTTGAGGAGCAAACACTGACCGAGTAATTGCCTTCCCCCGGGCTAATCGCGCTAATCTGGATCTGTCTGCGTTTAGACAGATAGGAGAGATAAAGAGGTATTAGATTTGCGAATATGGTTCTTGAAAATGTTTTTTTTTTTTTTTTCTTTTTTCGTCGGTTGATCAAAAGATCGTTCGGAAACGAAAGATTCGTCAGAGATGAGATTCGGAGTAATTTCATGAGATGCTAGGCGGAGAGTTGGTTTTAAAGTGGTTGCTCGATTTTTTTTCCACCGAGAACTAGATAACAGTTCTCTGTTCGTAATTGGACTGTGAATTTCCGTGCGTTCGTGCGAAATTTAAGGATGCAAAAAATTATACGGAACGCGCGTGAACAATGTAAAGCGTGGCGAAAGATAGAATTTTCTTTATTTCCTTAGCTACGTTCGTGAAATTTGATTGATCTTTGACTTGGTTGTGTCAGAGTGTTTGTTTTTAATATCGACGAAAGTGGAGGAGTTGTTGTTAACACGTTCGCAGAATTGTCTTTTAGATCTGGCGTTTGTCCTAAATACGTAGCTAATTTCGATTAAATTAATCCTGACTTTCATCAAGCTCGAAACTACCTCGATTTATCCATGTTCGAAATAATTTTCTCATTTCAATTCCACGTTCGGATCTTTCTCTTTCTGTTCGTTCAAACGAGAGAAGGGAAATTCGTGGACAACAAACTGGAAGGATCCGACGTGAGATCTCTGATGATATCATTTGGCCCGACGATCCTTCTTTACCTTCGTTTACCTATTGTAGAAGCGTCCCTTACGACTGAAGACTCGTTTCTAAATGCAGGTTGCATTTACACTTTGCCTTCAGAGATGCTCCTCAGTTTTCTCAAGATAGGAAAACAGAGAGAAAGAGAGAGAGAGAGAGAGAGAGAGATTATAGAAATCTGTCACATGTCAAAGGGAAACGAAGCAAGTGTTTTCACTTGTCCCTTCAGTTGCACCACGTGCTACGCAGAACTCGTTCGAAACGAATTCATCGTTCGAAACCGACCGGATGTTCAGTGCACCAGCGTGTGTGTGGTATTGATCTCTTCGGTGAGTGCATTTCGATGGATTGCGTGAAGGAAAGATACCGAGCAAAAGAAAAAAAAAAAAGAAAAAAAATGCATTGGCAGCGGAAAGACTTGGCACAAGTCTGTCCTTCGATACCGTAACACATGATCATGGGGAAAAGTGAGTTGGGGGGCACTTTTTCTTCGTCAGGTGGCCCTTCGTAACACACAGGGCACGTAAGACGTCGAGCCATGCTCATCCGGTATACTCGCTACCTGGCTACGGAATAAATTGTACACACACATACACACACACACGCGCGCGCGCGCATACGTATGTAACGCGAGTTATTACAGGTTCGCTTCTTGGAACGACAAATTGAACGCTACTGATCGACAGCTCCCTCGCTTTTGAAAATCTTGGAGCAACTTTTCAGCAACGCGGGCTAATTTTTTCTTGAACCGAGGTGAATGTACAATGGGGACGTACGTTCGAAAAGGAGTTCACAATAGCGGCAGTACGAATGCCTGATAATCAGCTAAGTGTCGTATTCTTCGCTGTATTAGTAGACTGGCGAGTCTCTTCGCGCAATTTCATATTTTATAATGTAGAATTGAAAGAATGGCGGCTGACTGAGCGGAAATTTGTTTTTATCACTGGAATTAACGTTATAACGTCAATAAATAGTCTACATTCAGTATTTTATGCGCGTTTCTCTGATGCTTTTGCATCCTTCAATGACTTGTTTTTATTGTAATTTCGGTATTTCTTCCTTCTTTTTTTAAATGTCGTCGTTCATCGTCCTTTTTTTTTCTTCTGAATGATTCGGGGCACGATTATTTGATGAAATAGTACGAGACATGGCGATGAATTTGAATCGGAGTTTGGTGAATAATTCGTTCTCGGGGTTTATCGAGATAAATCGAGACGAAAAATAAGGATATCCATAGTCGAAGCGGCGAATAATAGAAACGCCCGCGATGCAGATTTTCAATATAAATGAAGAACTATATAATTAGCTTGGAATTAACACCTGCAATTTTAATTGCAGTCGCGCGAAATAACTTTAAAAGCCGGGATGAATTATTCTGCTGTTCGCAATTACATTCGAAAATAGTATTTAGCGCTCAGTTGCTGATTGAAAGGATCATCGTCTCCGTTTTATTCTCGGACGTTTGTTGCCATTGTCGCCAAGCAACAACGGAGAAAAATCGCCAGAGTTTTCCATCGCGATAAAATTTGACAAAAAAAAAAAAAAAAAAAGACAAGGCTGAAACGCCTCTCGTGCAGTAATATTGGCAAAAAGATAACAACTATCTCGACCGTAGATCTGATCTGGCAGTCCCATCGAAATCTACACAAAGATTATCGTTAACCTGAAGTAGAACATTTCTACTGTCCACGAAGATCGTAAAATCGGTTAGTAGTTGCTTCGTAAATCTTCGCAAAGATTTTATCCATTGATTCGTCGTGTTGAAGCTCGTAAGAAATTTTCAGTAAAAAGTTCACCTTCTTTTCGAGATTTTGCCCGAAGAAAGGGCGTAGAGAATCTTCGTTTGCTCGTTGTATCTTCGTATCTTTCTATCCGGCGAGATTCCTAACAGATTCCTAACAACGTCGTGAAACTTACGACGTTTCTCGACTTGACAGTCCGCGGGTATCTCTCGGGTATGTTTCGATGAAAATTTCGCCACATGTTTCGCGATGGCGCGTGTTCTTGTCGCGGATGAGCCGTTTAAGGAGTGGAAAGGAAAATATTCGTCTGTGTCTTCTTTCACGACGTGTGATTGATAAGATTCGTCGGTGTCAAGACGGGGAGAGAGAGAGAGAAAAAGAGAGAGTCTAGTCACGTAGGCCAGGTACAGTAGCGTTATTTAAAAGTGGCGGGACTGAAAGATACGAGCGCGCGCGAGCTGAGGTTTTACCCAGGCGACGACTTTCGAATGCCAGGGCCCTTCCACGTTTTCTTCCACCGGCGGTAAAAACACGCTCCTTTTTCTGCTTGTGCAACAGTCGTCGTCAGTGGTGCATATCGACGAATAGACGTGGAATTTCCAAGAGAGGAGAAAGAAACGAAAAGGCCTCTGAACCTTCAGAAGATTCGCCATATTCCGCGCGAAGATTTAACACTAGAACTACCACATCGGTCAAAATGACTGGTTTTACAATTTTATTTTAAAATTTCTACTTCGCGTTACAATTTTTTTCCCCGCAATGATGCAATGACTTTTACAGTAATAACTAAAGAAATAATATAACGAATTTTATTTTATTTTTATTTATTAAAATAATCAAAATAATTTTGATAGAAATAACTTCGTCACTGTCGGTAGTTCTAGTGTTAAGTTAGGTTGTTCGAGAAGCTCGCGAAGCTCTCATCGTGTATTGTTCTCTCTCTCTCTCTCTTTTTTTTTTTTGATCTCAGCATCTTGACATTCCCTTCAAGGGGGCATCATTCTTAAATTTAGCAAAAATTTTTTACGCTTGCTGATAATTATAATGAATGCAGATATGGCGTTATATGGTGCAATATAACGAAGAAATTCTTGAAGTTAGAGGCAGTGAATTATCGAACACATACGTTATACCGAATTATTATTCGAACTAACCTAAACTTCATATTGCTTCTTACGAGAGTTTATCAAATGGCGAGGGAAATCTTTCAGGAAATTGAAGATTATCATTAACTTCTGTATACTATACTTGATGATCGCTTTAAACGAACTATATTAGAGAAATGTAATCAACGAAAATTCATGTTAAATACCTTATAAACAGGATGATCATTTTCAATGCTATTTCGTAAATAAACTGCTGGCAGATGAGACGAAAAATGTTTTCGAGATAAGGTAAAAATACGTTCAGTCTCGGTTTCGCTCGTTTTATTGTTTTCCATTTTCCATGCTTGCGCGTACTGGAAAGAAAGGAATGCTTGATTTTCGAAATGCAGTTCGCGGAATTGTCGCCGTCTGCATTGTCTCGCAACGACGTTGTTCGCTGCCGCTCTGAAGTGGCTGATCTTTTATGTGCTATGAGTTTTTGTTTTCTATTCGATTCTCTCCGATTGACACGAAGCAGACAATCTCTGAAGCGGAGAAATTCCGAGAAGAAGTTGGCGTATCTCTCGGATTCGTATTTTTCCTATTTGGGCGGAGAATCGATCGTTGCCAAAGTCAGTCGACGAAGAGTTCTCGTTGAAGAAGAGACTGTCGGTAAAAATCAGAGATCGGCGATCGGTTGGAGTATTCGAGACGGGGTGAACGTGGCAGGGAAAAACGTCGAAAGAGGGGGAAAAAAAAGAAAAAAAAAATAAGGGAAAAAATGCGGTCGAAGCCTGACGAGTGCATGAGAATGTGCGTGATCGTGGGGAATAGCGATTGGACGAGGGTGCACGCTCGAAAGGATCATGAAAGGGAAACGTGAACTTATGGGACCACGTTGACTGGTCCCACGCTTCAGTGTCGCTCGCCCTTTTTTTTTTTTTTTAATGTATTATCCACCGTTTGCATTCTACTTGCGTCTACCTGTTACTCCTACGTACCAGCTCGTTCGATCCATCGATTATTTTTAATCCTTTTCCCACTGTAATTAAACGATACACCCGTGAAATTCTTGTAAGTTTCTTCCCTATATCGTTAGGTAAAGGTAAAACGATTATGATGATGACGATGATGAGGCAAAGTGTGATTGACTGCACGAATAAAAAAAAAAAAAAAGAAACAAAAAAAAAAACAGAGATATTAAAACGACTGCAGTGACTACGCGGTGCAAGCAAGTGAAATTGCAAAATTAAAAAAAGGAAAATTAATTTCGCTTATTTGAACAAAATTCAATTTATTTTTGAAACAAGTGAATCGGCATGTAAGACAGTAAGAAATTCCAGCTCTTGTTAGTATGATCATAGGTATTGTCAATTCAGGCTTTATTTCATTATTTAACATTTTTTGAAACTACTGACGAATTAAAGCGTGAAATTGAAGTCCAACAGAGACATTGAAGTCCAAAAAAATATATAGAGAGAAACTTTATAATACGATGGACTGTTATTTGTATATTTTACGAAGAACTATTTAAATCTTTAAAAATACTGTTTTAAGTCTATGAAATATCTAAGAAAAATTATAAATTGGTTATTTCGACCACTTTGGTAGTGCAAATTTTGAAATCCTTGATTTTGTGATCTCTCCGTTACGGGAGGATATAAAGTACCAAAGAAGATCGAATACTCCGACTTAGATTTCAATAAATTCCTAGAGGCACGTATCTATTACGATATTACTTATTCCACTCATTCCCGGTTAAAAAAAGAAATCATTATAACGCGATTCAAGTCTCTCCCACGTTGACACGTTACAAGCTTCCTTCCATTTTACCCTCTTTTGTCTTCTTTTTTCCATTCTCATCTCGAGCGTTACAATCTCTCTACATGTGACAAGAACGTCTCTTCGGTTGCTTTAAAAAAACAAAAAAAAAAAAAAAAAAAAAAAAGAACGTTCGTTTATCATCGAAGGGAATCGATCGTCGGCGTGGGCCGTTTCTCTCGTGGTGTGTGCAGAGAGAACACTGGAGCGGAGAAGAAGCATTGCGCGAAATGCATAACCGCAGCTGTGCGTGCGGTCGGACAGTGTCTCTCCCCTTTCTCTCCTCTCTTCTCTTGTTCTCTCGTTCTTTCTGTCTCCGTGCTTGCTTGCTGACTGCTTCAACTTCTTCGTCCCTGTCTCTCGTTCGGCCCGGTTTGCTTACCTACCGGAGACCAGACGCAGATACAGTTCTCACGTCCTCGATCCCCGGAGACGACGACGATTTACAGTTTCAAACAAACCCTCCTCTCTCTCTCTCTCTCTCTCTTTTTTTTCTTTTCGTCGTTCTTTCCCTCATTCACTGGCCTCACGTTTGCCAGTGAAACGCACAGATGCTGCGCTCGTGTGAGAAGAGAGAATTTCAAGATTTCCAAATTGCCCTCCGCTCTCTAACAACGCTCCTCGAGGACTCTGAAGAACCAGACCATCTTCAGAAGCCTCGGTATTGTTCTAAGTTTCGTGCATACGTATTTCTCTCGTCGGACGACGAGACTAACAGGAGTGGAACGATGTAGGTGATCACACTTATTTATAATGGGTTATGTCGAAGGAAAATTTGCGGAGGCGGTGTTGTGTCTATTCATTGATACTTCAGGTTCTTCAGGACGCATATTTCAATTAACACATTCGCATTGATAGCTCGGTCAGTTGAGATCCGCAATGGGAATCTAGCAATGATTACATTCAGAATTATTCTGAATCGCGATGTTTGCAATTTATTACGAATCCCGAGCAGATTGATCGTTTTCAGTGAATTCAGTCTCGTTTCCTGAATTCTTTCATGGAATTTTTTTCATATATTTTTCAGATTGGAAAAAAAGAACAGTCGAAAACGAATTTAGATCACGTTGATGCAATTAGCGGAGAGTTTCTCGTTCATTGATATTCGTACCTTTCAACGATGGAGAACGCTGATCGTTATATATATAAATTCATTGATCGTATTCATTGGGAGAAGAGAATGATAGAATCGAAGTGATTAGATTATTATCCTGGGTTTGCGAACGTGTCGCGGACGTGTGTTTCTTTTATAGCAGGGGAATACGTCGATTATTTTTAGTAAACTCAGCTTTCGGTTAGCTAAATTTTTGTATAGATTCTGCTGGAGCGACACAATTGAGAGAAAATTGCGGAAAGTAATGGGGATTTTATTTTGGATTGATGCAATTAGCAAAGTGTTTCGGTACTTCTTCATTGATACTTGTGTTTCTTAATGGCGGAGGACGTCGATTATTTTCGGCAAGTTCAACGACGAATTTATCTCGCCGCGCGCATCGATCTCTGGAATTAGTTATCGCTGACTGGCAGCTTGTTATTTCAATGATTTATACCGCTTGTTCATTCTTCGAACCGAGAATACGATGCATCGATGGTCTATTTTTAGACCAGGGAGTATAAATTCTTCAAGTGTCGTTCTCTGCTTTCCCGCCACGGTTCTCTCTCTCTTTCTCCGATTTATGCTTCGTCTAAAATTCATCTCCATACTTATCACCGTTATTCGTTTCTTCTCGTATTTTTACGCGATCCGTTATAGCTGGCGCGATTCTCAGTCTAAAATTGAATTATAATAAGTTTCGATATATACGTGTCGTGCAAGAAAATTTGCCAAAATTTGTCTCTCTGGTGAAAATGATCGACCGTGAAAAATAAACCGGTCGTCACAGTGTTGATATAGGTCAGATCATTTCCACCGAAGCGTCGTAAATATAATTCGTGAAAATAAAATAAAAAGAGAAACATTATTGTTATCGTTATGGCGTTATGTAATTGCAAATGTATTTTCATCGATTTGCAGAGTAATCAATTTCATTGCTGATAAATGGTAAATAGCTTTGATAAAGGCCACCACGCGCATACTCGGTGGGAGTCGTGTTCGATTATACCGGTTCGCGATCGGTGTTTCTGTTCGCCTTAAATAGACGTTGCCGGGGGCATTGGTCGGAGGCGTTCGATAGAAACGAACCTTTCTCTCTCTCTGCTCGACACCTTATTGAGCGGGATTTAAAGATAGTTTTAGTCTCGTAAAAAATGCATACGCCGCTGCGCCAATCTGTGTTGCGAATGATTTTGCGGCGTGCCGTCGAGGCTGTCGGATCGAAACCGGAAAGTGGCTACCTCTGTCGGTTATGTTTACCCGTTTGCTCCGTGCAGAGAGACTTGGAGGCCTTCCACATAGGCGGCGTAGTGGTCGTCCACGTAACCCACGATAGGTAAAACAGGAATCTTCCAGTGCTCAGAACCTGAAGAATCCTCGAGGTCGCGTTACTTTAGCAAGTTTCGCGAATTTCTACGATTTACTCCCTTATGTATGATTTGAACAGAAATTTGCGAACACACACACACACACACACACAGACAGTGGCAAATACAGAATCAAAACATTTGCATTATCCGGCGTGTTCTGTTTAATTCTCGAAAAATCTAAATCTATATCGAGTTGTCACGTCTGTGGGATTGAAATTTAGTCCAGAATCTTAACGCGATTAAAATTTCCAATACAATCTTCATTTCAATGGCCGGATATCCGAATTCATTTAAGTTTCATTATCTCAATTCAATTCCAGAGATTTCTTCGGCGTCTGTCCGAAATTGAAATTTGCGCCATGTTTCCCGTGACGTGATCGAGAATTCCAATATTCGTCTTTAATCGAGCCTTAAACCTTTAATCTCCGAAAATTCGAATTTCAACTAAGCGAGGAAAATCTGAAAAAAAAAAAAAAAATCTTCAAAAGTCCGAGTGAAATCTTGGTCTTCGAACATGGTTTCGAGTTTCGATGCGATCAGAATCTCCACTCCAGGGGTATGTGTAGAGTCGTTCAAGATAACTAAAACCGTGTAACACGTACGAAACAAGAGGGAAAGAGATATCGCGCGACGAGCTGATGGAGGGGAGAGTTGGTCGATAAGGAACAGATAGGAAGGTATACACGCGAAGGGAATAAAGGAGGAAGGAGAGAAACAGGTAGCAACAGGTTGTGACGTCACGAGGCGCCACGCGACTCAGCTTCATTCACGAAGAGGCAACCAGAGAGAGGAGAGAGAAAGAGAAAGAGAGAGAGAGAGAGAGAGAGAGCCAGGCCGCAGAGGGTGGACCAGGAACTAATAAAGGAAGCGGCCTCTCGTTCTCCGTGTTTTCTCACGTGATTCGACAAGCCGGTTTATCTACGTGGACGGCCACGAAACCTGGTCCCGCAATTAGTAGCCAGTAACGGTTTAATTCGCCCTGATATATCAAGCCTTGATTTCTGATTTTCCGACTGATAAACCGGCTTACGTTAATGCGTCCTCCGGGCTGCCATTATATTACGGATATTACGGTTAAAGATACTTTTACGAGCACAGGTCGGCACAGCTCAACCTGCGACATTTATTTCGCTCGAATTAAAGCTACCAATTTGACTTTTCATTTTTGTTCTTCGATGTCTTATTCAATGTTACGATTTTTCTTGTCGAATTTTTTCTTTCTTTCTTTCGGGGAGGTATTTCATCGAGTGTTAGATTCTTTGGAATCTAAAAAATGTTTTAGAGAAGAATCGCGAATTCCTTCGAGTTCTTCAATTCTTTCCCGAATCTTTGATCGAAGCAAGTAGTCGAAACAAATTCTCTGCAAATTTTGGATTTTCTTAAGATTGTTCGTCAAATCTGGTACATCACTTGCGCACACAAGCGAACACCGAGACTTTGTCGTTTATCTTCCTCTGGAATTTTCATTCTTGTCCGGGAGATATCGAATATACGCACTTTTTATGACAGCAGATACAATTATACAAGTAGAACTAAGCAAAACGGAGTATCTCCGATGCAACGTGTGAAGCTGGTGAATTTTTCAAATTTCCTACAAACGCATTCGGTAATCCGCAATCCATCCGAGGGTGAACGACATAAAAATTTTTATAGAACGATAAAAAGATCACGAAGCTAGGAGACTCAGTTCGCCCGACGAATGTAAAAAAACGCACAGTTTGCGTACAGAGAAATTAATTAACAGGAAATTGTGTATCGCCGATAGTAGGAGTGTGGATTATTTTCTTTAAATTCGCTATTGGGAATTGGCCCCCCCCCCCCCCCGTGGTAAAAAGCACGCAGTTTTCTCAGAAAATTTCAATACGCCGCCGCTCTGTCAGACCGAATCGCCCGGAATTACTTTGCCCCCACCGTGTGGTCGCCTCTTTTTACAATTGCAAAGCGCAATTACCGCGAAACCTGCTCCGTTTCTTGCGGAACCGTCCCAACGCATCGCCGTTTAATATATAAATTGCGTCAGCGTTTGTAGTAGTCGAGCACACCGAGCACCTAAATTAAAGCGTTATACGCAGAGGATAATTCGATCGACCACCGATTCTCGAGCTGTAGAGTTCTTGGATTGCTGAGAATTCGCGAGAGATTAATAATTATTCAAATAATTTTAAATTATCGTCAACGGCAATTGGGAATCTCAACGATGGGATCGTGGGCATTGAGGAAATTTTTCAAATCTTTGTCAATGGTTCACCGGAAGTGAGTCGAAAAGAAGGAAGGTCACCGCTGAAATCATCTCCGTGTTCGTTTCTGACATAACCTATTGCCCAATATTTCAACACGCGTGATCCTTTTCTTTGTAAAAGATACCCGTTACGATTGTTATTCGTGCTCCAACGTTTTTTCTTAGATATGCTACGTGTTTCTTTAACTAGATACTCGAGTGAGTATGCGCCCCTTGTAATATTGTACCTTGTTGGATGACATAACGTCGAAGTTATCGTTCGTTCATCGAATCAAACGAAAAAAAAAGAAAATCTACAGAGAACTCGAAATACTATCTCTCAGCAATTCTTATCGTTTCTCTCAACAGTTCTAATCGTTTCTATCAATAGAATTCTTCTTCTCGCGTTCTATTTGCAATGAATTCCGAAACTACAGCTGCAAATTCCTAAACCATCGTCAAACGAACGTTTCTCCGACCCGTTAGACGATAGAAAGATCCGTTTGGGTTGCAGGGTCGAGAAATCGGTCTGAAATTTCCTCGGAATACGGACGCGACGTGTCGTATCCTTTGCCGAGGAGATGACCCCGAGTTCTTTACCCCCGGCCACGTAGATCCACGGTGGGATGTTACCCCTACCACACGCTTGTGTCCAGGTCTCGGTTTTGCCACTCCGGTAGAGAGAGAGAACCACGTAGAGGAAGAACAGGCGAAAGATACCGTGGACGACGACGACGTCGTTGCCTGTTGCTGGACGTAGAGGAAGCAAAAGGGTAAGAGGAAGGAGAGTAGCCTCCCCACCACGTGGCGAGTAGCCACGCGAGTTCATTCATGAGATCGTGGGAACGTGGCTCACGGTGGGTCCGTTTTACCCCATCCTCCTCCGGCTGCTTCGGCTTCTCCTTCCCTTCTCCCCTCTGTCGGTGATCTGTCTCTCTACGTGCCTGTACGTTTCGCTGTACGTTCGCGTTTCTGCTTTCTCTCGGTCCGCCCGTAGTAGTATCTCCATCTCTCTCTTTCTCTCTCTCTCTCTCTCTCTCTCTGCTACCACCTCTTCTCGCTATTTTTCTCTCCTTTCTACCGGTTTCCAGTCTCAGTCTTTCTCTCCCGGTCCCCCTCCGCCCTCCTTTTGATACGTTTGGTCCGTCGTGACCGGTGTGGCCTCGTTTTTGTCTTTGCTCTCCTTACTTACTGCACCGAGCTGCTGCTGTTGTTCGCCTTGTTGCTTCGTCTTCGGCTCCTTTAACCCTATTTTCGCTCGTTTCTATGCGCGCAAGACGGTTTTGTTTTCGATAATTATTGCTGCTCGACGAAGGAAGGGAAGTTGATCAACACGTCATTTGTCTGCTGTGTCTGAAAGTCCCTGTTTCACCTGGCAAAAGCTGATAATTTTGTGTGCTCTTTGTGACACGGCACGCCAAAGATCGATACACGCCAATGCGTGTATGCCTTTAACTCGCCATAGAACTTTGAAAGTGACGCGCGTGGATTTGAAGAGAACGATCGTAGATTTAAACGTGTTTTCCGATCTTGTCTTTTTACTATCATCTGAGCACGCTTTCGAGCAAGTTAACCGCGCAAGTTAAGAACCACGGATATTCTTTAATTTCCTCTTGAATCTCTTACACCTCAGTTCCTTGCCAACATAAAGGTGATACACGTGTAGTATCCAGCGTAGTTTCATATTCGAAACGTCACGACTTCCAGCAACGGGGCGTGTCCCTTTCAAGGCGAGCGTCGGTTATCGCCCGAGAGAACTACGAAGCAGCTTCCTTCAATTAATTAATTAAACGTTTCTTCTCTATACCTGGAATCGGTCTCGTCCCCCTTCCTTTCCCCTCGGTTTAAGAAGCTCGTTCTGCCTTCCGTTATTACTTTCGGCCCCGAAGTCGTTCTCCTCGTTTTCTGCTTCTGATCTCTTCCTGATCTCGGATAAACATACTAGACGTTTCTTTCCCAGCCTCGTTCGTTTCATCCGCGATCCCTTCTCCTGAACACATTGCCACTGTCTTTTCGTGGTTATCGGCCAGCGTCACGAAAATTACGTGACTCTGTATGACCATTTTCTTTACCAAAACGCGTGCACATATGATTTCGAAGAATATATACCAGTTTGAAAACTAGTCCCGTTGCCCGCAAGATACTACTTACTTGGTTCGTTTTTTGAAAAAGAAACTCGTTTCACCCGAAATAAACTGACTGCGAGATTAAGGGGAGGAGACCTGGTTGCAAATTCTCTAAATTGTCTAAAAGCGAAGGAAAGATGTAAGAATCTCTAATTTGACGAGGTAATTTTTATCGAGAAGTAGTCTATTTATTTGAACATGTCAATTGTTAGTTTTTTGAGAAGAAACTCGTTTCGCTCGAAATAAACTGACTGCGAGATTAAGGGGAGACCTGGTTGCAAATTCTCTAAATTGTCTATAAGCGAGGGAAACTTGAAAGATGTAAGAATCTCTAACTTGACGAGGTAATTTTTATAAATATAGTGTAATTGCTAATTGTCCTATCGAATATGATTGCAATATCGTAAATATTGCCGATGGCAAGCAGTGAAATCTGCGCGGCACGTAATGGCGGCACGTAAAGACGATGAGGGAAATATGTGTTAACACGTCCGAAATCCAAACACCACGATTCACACTACGTTTGTTCAATGCGCTGCGTGAAACATTACGTGTTAAAAGAGAAGAACTCGTGAGGTGTGTGTACAGTGATTGCCGCAAGTTGCGTCAGTTTCATCAACATCGGGACTAATTTCCCATGGAATCTCCTCCGTCGATGGTGTTATCGATCGTGTTGGCGAAGATGATCTGGCATGCTCTCCTCTTTATTACGAGTTTCCTTTTCGAGTCGTTGCGAAATTTCGGAATAGGTTAATCACGCGTACAACACGCAGGAAGGAAATGGTGAAAGAAACGCTCGATCGGAGTCGATGGTGTTTCATAATCCATTGGATTTCTCGTGTTTTATCTCTGTCTCTTGATCTCGAGAATTTGCCAGAGACGAAGATAACAGAGAGATACTTCGGAAGAGAATTCGGATTTATTTCAAGCATCACTCGCTGAATATCTGAAAACATTCATCGAGTTTTTCGTATTGATGGAACTATTTATTTTTAGTTTGATCGCCGATTGAAAGCAGCGAATTGCTTTTTTTTTTTTAAATCGTTGCGAACTTCAACACGGAGGAATTCGATTTTTCAATTCGAATTGATAGAGAAAGAGCTTCGATAAATAGATATTTCACGTTTCGATTAAGAGCTATCTATGTTTGGATTAAATTCGAATTGAATAAAAGATGGTCACGATCGAGAAGGACTATTTATCCTTCTTTTCGGGTAAGGTTTTAATTGACTGGAAAAAATGATGAAAAATTTCCATCACAAGATTTTGAGAATTGGAGCTTACGTTTCGCTCAAATTAACAAAGAACACGTTCTTCGAGAGCTATCTAAGTTTTATTAAATTCGAATTGAATAAAAAATGTCACCATTGATCCTTCTCGAAACCTAACCCTTGACTTCTCTTTGGCTTCGTTTTGATTAACTGGAAAATATTGAAAAATTTCCATCAAAAGATTTTGAATTGGAGTTTACGTTTCGCTCAAATTAACAAAGAACACGTTCTTCGAGAGCTATCTAAGTTTCGATTGAATTCGAATTGAATAAAAAATGTCACCATTGATCCTTCTCGAAACCTAACCCTTGACTTCTCTTTGGCTTCGTTTTGATTAATTGGAAAATATTGAAAAATTTCCATCAGAAAATTTTGAATTGGAATTTACGTTTTGCTTAAATTAACAAAGAACACGTTCTTCGAGAGCTATCTAAGTTTCGATTGAATTCGAATTGAATAAAAAATGTCACCATTGATCCTTCTCGAAACCTAACCCTTGACTTCTCTTTGGCTTCGTTTTGATTAACTGGAAAATATTGAAAAATTTCCATCAGAAAATTTTGAATTGGAATTTACGTTTTGCTTAAATTAACAAAGAACACGTTCTTCGAGAGCTATCTAAGTTTCGATTGAATTCGAATTGAATAAAAAATGTCACCATTGATCCTTCTCGAAACCTAACCCTTGACTTCTCTTTGGCTTCGTTTTGATTAATTGGAAAATATTGAAAAATTTCCATCAGAAAATTTTGAATTGGAGTTTACGTTTCTCTTAAATTAACAAAGAACACGTTCTTCGTTTTGATTAACTGGAGAGCTATCTAAGTTTCGATCGAATTCGAATTGAATAAAAAATGTCACCATTGATCCTTCTCGAAACCTAACCCTTCACTTCTCTTTGGCTTCGTTTTGATTAACTGGAAGATGTTGAAAAATTTCAGAGGATTTTGAATTACGTTTCGCTTGAAAATCCGAGAGAAGTTTTGCTCTCGGAGAAGAGTTGACTCCTCTCGGTGTGTCTCTGCACGCGAGTAAATTAGAAAAATGACGAACGTTATGCGGTAACAACCGCGTTCGACGTTAACTGCGTCGTTTATAGGGCCCCGCGTACAGCTGATTCGTATCTGAAACCACCGGGCCAGGTGTTACGTTACAACTCGGCGTAACTCGCGGTCTGCGCGGCATTGTGTCGAAGAAAAATGATTTAGCCACGGCGGAGATATTAACGATGCAAATGGAAAGATCGCTGGCCCGAGATTCGGCCGATCCATCGATGAGATATCTCGGGGCACCGGACCCCGTGTTGATTCACGCAGAGAGAAACCGAATTGTCTTCCTTTCGATCGGGAACGAATTTATTAATTATCCGCGGAGTTTGTTGCGGTATCGATTTTCTCTTTTTCATTCACATACGGGCCGTATTTAAATTGTTGATGTATCGTAATTAAAAGGTCTTTTAGCTCGAAGAAGAATTCTCGACTGTTACAGGAGGACGATTTTTAACTTTCAACCAAAAATTTCATTTTGATTATTTTATAAGATATAATTTATTTCGTTTAATTATTCGTGGAACACGTGAATCGAAGTGATTGACGAGGTTAACAAGAAGAGAGAGTGGAAGAGTAATTTCGAAAGAAATTCGCGACAAATCAGAAAAACGTTCGCGGATTATTGTGACGACCAATGGCGCTGTCGACAGGCAGCGCAAACGTAAATTACATCGCGTTGCAAAGGTGCCTCGGGGTGCCTCTTATCTTCCTGAATCTTCGTCGATCAATCCTCGAGAAATTCCCCTCTTTCATCTGTTTCCCGTTTTTCTCTCCTCCCCCCTCCTCTCGGCGGGATCTGCAAAAAGATTATTGCTCGCGAGAAAAAAGAAGAAGAAAAAGAACGAAAGAAATCAAGTAATCGCGTCCCGAGAATAATTAAATCTCGATCAATCTCTACACCAATCGACTGAATCGTTTTTTTCTCAATTAACAAATTCTATGCAACCGAGTAGACTGTCGTGGAAAAGCAGTTAGGAAGAAAAAAAAGACAAGAAGAAGAGACGAAGAGGAAGACGAAGTAAACAAGCAAGCAAGCAAGAGCAGATAGGAAAGCAACTGGGAAAAAGAGAAACGGGTTACGAAGAGGATAGAGAGAGGAGAGGAGGCGCACGAGGCGAGGCGAGGCTGTAGAAACGGAGGAGAAACAGGAAAAAAGAAGAAGAAGAAGAAGAAGAAGAAGAAGAAGAAGAAGAAGAAGAAGAAGAAGAAAAACCCGCAAAACGAAAGCAATGGGCGAAGAGGTAAACGGAGGGGGTAAAGAGAGGTGCACACGCTACTCGGTGCGTATCATACGCGCCATTACTCCTAGAAGATACGGCTGGCCGCGCGTTTTACGAGCGAACGTTTATTCACCATTTCGAGCCTCCTTAACGTTTGCCGCGGAATATCGAGGCTTTAATACGTTCAGACAGCAGCTAACTTAAGTTTCGTTGCACTATCGCGTGCATTACAGCTCTCTCTCTTTCTCTCTCTCTCTTTGTCTGCCTTGTTGTTCCACACTTGTGCGAGACTATATGTCGTTTCGAAAGGATGTATATCGGCAACGAGAGAGGAGGCTAATCGAACAATCGCCTCGGTGATCTTTTATTATTAAACTGCCGATTAGTTTGATAAAGCAGCGAGTTTCATAATGTGAATTTACGGAGACACGCCTACGTTTGTTCCAACCTTCTCTTCGATCGAACGGTGATTGAAAAGAGGAAGGAGTCTCGGTTTTTTTCTTTTCGGCAGATTCGCTGTTCGATATATATTTTTAGGATTCAGAGCGAAGCTATAGTCGGTCGATTCAGGATACATCTGCAGTTTGTTAAAGAGGATATATTATTGTTTGACTACGTTCCCTTTCGCAATAATTTTTTTCACTGGTTTGAACATTCAGAAAATCTGAAAGCTTTTTTTCTTTCTCTTTTTTTTTTTTTCGAGATGTTACGATCAGTTCAGAAAGAACTCGCTTCGTGTTCGAAATTTAAAACTGCATCGCAGAAACCGTACCCGTCGACCATGAATGACGGATGAAAGTAAAATTCATATGCGGAGAACCGAATAACACACTTCGATTCATTCACTTCGAAACAACTTCAGCGCGGTTGGGTAACAGTCTGAAAGATTATCGGAAGATTAAAGCAACGAGTACAAATCAACCACTTGTCTCATGTACTTTACGTTCAAATAAATATGCCACAAGTATAAATATAAATACACGTGCAACATGCCACTGGTCAGAATCAACGTTTCTCTGAGATGCTTGAAAAGAGATGGAGGACGACAGATTTGAAACTCACCCCCGGATCTTTTATTTCCCAGGGGGCCACTTATTGTTAGTTAAACGTTTCGGCACGACTGTCGAACCGAATTAGGAAAACCGGCGTCGTGATGGTTCAAAAGGAAGGAGGGAGGGTTTCGGTCTCTTTGAAAAGAGACTCTCCTCTCTGTAAGAGAGCAGAAAGGCTGCGTGTAGCAACGACCGAGCGTGGACGATTAGGGGGTAACCATTAAGTATACGCGGTTGCAACAGGTACACGACCTGCACCGGCAGCCAGCAAGCCGATGTTATTGCTCTCTCGGGAAGTCGGTAGCTGGGGTAATTGATTATCCCGCGCCCTTTATACGTTACGAGCCTGGGCTGTGCCCCTACCCTCTTAAATCCATCCTCTCCGCGAGATCTAAGACGCGGCTCGTTGCGTTCTCTATACCCGCAAATTACACGCCGGAATCGAACCTCTTCTGTTTTTTTTCCCCCTCCCTTCTCTCTTTTTCGCCACGGCGAAACGAGCCTGACCTGAGACACGGGGAAGAAAAAAGAAAAAGAAAAAGAAAAAAGAAAAATTGAACCGAACGCCTTCCTCCGTGGAAAATTCTCCGGGAAGAAGAATTTTTTTTGGCTACCATCTGTTGCGCTGTTAAATACTGCTTTACCGATTCTCGAATTCTCAGGATATTTCTCTTTTCCCGGATTTTCTCACTGATACAATTGATCACGACTGTAGCATAATTGGTAGATTGGTAGACCGCGGAGTTTTCTGTGAATTTGTAAATAATTCTCGAGGAAATTGCTTTACGTATCAAATGTTGCATTTAAAATTTGAATTTCATCATCCACGTTACCGAATTTTCTAATGATTGGGATATATAAAATCATCGGGATAGGGGAAATTATCTCCCGAACAATTATTTTGGAATTTTTTCCTGTTACTCGGTCTTATCTGCCGAGCGAAATGAAACACGTAAGATTTATCAGAGAAATAGAATGGAGGATGTTTCCAGGTGTACGGACGAAAGTTCGCGAGGGTCGTCCACTGGTGAGATAATCATTCCCATGAACAAGGAGCGCCGACATGCGCGAAAAAAGAAAAGAGGAAAAAACAAAAAAAAAAAAAAAGAAGAGAAAGAAAAATAATTAAAGTGTTCCCATAAGGTTCGACGAAAAATCGCGGCAAAAAAGACCGGCGAAGTAATTATCGTGATCACCCCTATATATCTGCTCCGCCGGGTGAAATTATCCGCGGCGTGTAATTTTCTGTGTCGAGGGGGCCCAGCATGCTCTCTCTCTCTCTCTCTCTCTCTCTCTCTGCTTCTGCTGCCAGTAGCGATAGCCTTTCGATCCCCTCTCGCAGGTTTTTCAAACAATCTTCGCTCGAAGCACTGAGACTCATCTTCCCTTGACGCAAAGATATTTTCATTTACACGGGACATCCATTTAATTTAATTAGGAGAAGTAGAACTTTCTACAGAGTACATCGAAAATTTCGAAAGAAATTAATTATCGAATGATATTTTATTTCCGTGATCCAACCATTAAACTCTCGTCGAAAGATCAAAATCGGAATTATTCAGTTCGTACTTTCATTTGCATCGAAGATAATATATTTAATCAGTTTACTTAATTAAGTTACTTCTTTTAGTTGCTTCTTTATATTAATTTTTATTTGAAGAATTAATTTCGAATTATTCGGAGAATAACGCGTCCCCTTCATTCGAATGGAGAGATCCCTCGTTCGATTGAAAGATCGCGCGTGGTGGAGATATTCGCGATTCGCTATCGGTACTATCGAGGCCATCGCTCGACAGAAATCGAGCGTGCCCGGGAAACGAAATAGCCAGCCGGTTCCAGGAGCCAGCTGAAAAATTAATACGTAATTGCAGCCGTGACTGTAAGGGAGCATTATTGAGAAAAGGCGAGCGAATTGCGGAGAAATATCGGGGCACGTTTGCGTTACGCTTGCACCGACCAACCTCGTCCCGAGCAAACTGGTTCACGCGCGCCACATGAAAAATCCGCCTCGATCGGTTATTAGTCAGCGTGTGATAAGAAAATTGTGCTCGCCAGTGTGTAATGCGAATCATTTGCAATTTTCGCGGTAATCGACCCCTGATTAACGTTGTTCCCTGCGAATTTTCTGTAACACATAAATATCACGATACTCGTGAAATGGGGAAACCGTTCAGAGAAAGGATTTTCGCGAGACAACCGGTCCTGCGGATTATTTGCGGAAATCGCGCGAGGAAAAAAGTTGAAGTTTGAACGTTGATGATCGACACGATGTTTGAACGCAATTGAGATTACCACGAGTGCCCGGGTGAGAGAAAGTTTAAATGATAATCGACACGAGAAAGCATCGTAATTGCAATTGACGAGGGCATCGAAGAGATACAGTATAACGAATTGTGAACCTGCAGCAGTATGGAATGATTTTAAAAGAAATTTTAGCTTCTCTTAAAAAAAAAAAAACATTTAAGTTTCTAGCTTCTTTCCAAATAAATATTAAAAAATAAGTGTTAAATAAATGTTCTATTCGTGTAGTATTTCAGATTAATTTTTACTAATTGTATTTAAAGATTAAAGTTATAATCAGGATACTCTTGTTTCTTAGAGTTTCTAAAGTCAAAAGGAAATGCAAAAAGTTTGTATAAAGTGGACAATGAATCTTCTCCTCATTTCAGTATACGTAACACCTGCCAGCCGTGAATTTCTTTTCGTTCCTCTAAATTCCACCACTATAAAAAAGAAATCCAACAGATTCGGATTATCGGATCTCGTTGCAAAAAAATAATTAAAATTCTTTCATCACCGTAAGTTTCTACATAACGCTAGAACTACCGAAGCATAAAATTTCCATCGAAGACGTTAAAGTGGAGAAATGGAAAAGTTTTGTGATAACGATAATTTTATATGAATTTTTATCTATATATTTTACACATACGAAAAAAAACTTAAATTTCTAAAAATGCACTGTTTCTCAAAATTTGGCCAAAATCCACTTCAATCTGCAGCAACACGATCTTCCATTCGGAAAAATTCGCGTCAAACGGTCAAGTTTACGAATTTTTCACGTACAAGTGCGAATATATTTTCATGTAGTACGGTAATACGTACGTGCATACGGTTTCGAAAATATAGTAATTTCAAGGGAGCGAGGATACGACGGCGAAGGTGTCGGTGATTGGCGCGATAGGGGAAAAGAGGGAAGAAAGTCGGCGGAGAGGGAAGCGTTGGAAGCCGAAGAAGCGGAGAGAAGTAATCCTGGTGCGCGGCGAGTAGCGTGGCTAGTTTTTCTCTCTATCGCGGAGGATGAATGAACCCCGCAATTTGTTGGGAGCGAGGACCGAGCAATGCTGCTATCCGGGCCCCATTATCTCTATAATCTCTCGCGAGACCAGAAGCTGCGCTCCAATAGATGCCTCGACCAGCAACAACTTAACCATAATATACCGGCACCGTATCCCATAAGGCAGATACACGTCGTGTATAAAACCGAGCCCGACCGAGGGAGAGAAGTCCAGGGGAGAGCCTTCAGTACCGTACGCCTCCCTGCCTTGCTTTTCCTTTTTTCGTCGTCCTCCTGCTTGGACCCATCTCGCGCGTTCCTCCTCGTTTTCTTCTTTCTTCTTCATAACCTCTCGTCCAGTGTACGAGAGATCGCCGCCCCGGTGGAATTAATATCGATCGATGGTCGATGATTTCGTTTTGCTCGCCGAAGATAATTGGCCTGACGTGGTGGACGTTGAGTAACTGAGACGTCTTACAGACTTGTCTGTTTGCGCTTCTTCGAAGGGCAGAACATCGGACGAGAGAGCAGAGATCTGGAGTAGTATTGCCCGAAATTGCAAGTTTCCTCAGTTTGCAAGTGTATTTAAATATAACCCAGGCAAAACGAGTAATAAATTTATTATTTCTTAATAATAATTTCTACCCAGTGATATCATACCGACGAGTTCAAAAAGAAAGCGACGAATTATTTCTTAGGGTTTGGTCACTCGTTATGGGTCCGCGAACCAGTTGCCAGCGCAAGGGGTTAAAATCTTGATTTGAAGTAGGTTAGGATTTTACACGACAAAATAAATTGCAATATTTTCTTAGTTTTAACTATATATTCAAATATAAACTAGGCAAAACGAGTAATAAATTTATTATTTCTTAGTAATAATTTCTATCCAGCGATGTCATATCGACGAGTTCAAAAAGAAAGCGACGAATTATTCCTTAGGGTTTGGTCACTCGTTATGGTCCGCGAACCAGTTGCCAGTGCAAAGGGCAATAACCCCTCTGAACTCCCAATTTGGTTTCAATTTTGGTCGTTGTGACCGATTTATCTCAAGGTAAATTAACGATAAAATTCAGCGTAAAATTTGTTTTTTTTTTTTTAGAATTCCTCAAAGTGTGATAATTTTGATAAATTTCCAAATTTTTCATGACACGCGAGTTCAGAGGATTTGACACGTAGTCATTCTAACGGAGGAGATTCAATGATAATGATATTTTCGTTTAATGTCATTAAATATTGTAATTAAATATCATTTGAATAATTTTATTTTCGCTTTAAGCGAAGTTAAGTTCAGTTCCATTTTAAATTTCGAAATTTTTGTTCGCCGGATCCACCTGTGACGGTCTCTGAATCGATCGACGATCGAGCAGTGATTAAAATGAGATCCAGTTCATCCCAGCAGGTTTTCTCCCTGGATGAAAAAAAAAAAAAAAAAGAAAAATCCGAAAAATTGATACGCGTCGAGTTTTCGATATCACGTAAGTAAGTAGTGGTACAACGTGGATCGCGTATCAGAGAGGAAAAGGAACTTCGACGAAACTAGTCTAGATGATGCGCTCGCGTCGATCGGTTAACGATTAATACGATTTATCAGCAAACGACTGCGTTCCGAGGTCTCGTTTCAGATAGAAGGCAGGATGGTGGTAGCGTCGTATCCTATTAATTTTTATCTAAATTAAGTTTTATCTCTGTCTGTAATTGCAAGAAGTTACGTGTTTACCAACCAGAGGAGTCAAAACGAACTCGGAGATTCGGAAAATTACGAAGCTTAGCTCTTATATTCGTCTGGCTTTGAAAAAAAAAAAGAAAAAAAAAGACTGTGTAATTTTCTTCAGAGCGAAACGTGTGGAACAGAAACTCTGAAGTTTCCTGAGTATACGAGATCTCTTTTACCTAGTTTCTTGGACGAATTAACTTGCATTCGGAGGAGTCGATGATATATAAATTGCGAAACTCCTGCGTTTCCTCAAGCTGGTGGTTGGCTTTGATCGTCGTTATCAATCGGAGCACCGTTGATAAGAACGACGTACCGGATTGGCGGAAACCGTGGTGGTGATCTCTGGATCTGGCTCGTGAAACCGCATCCGCCTGCCAATAGCGATGGGTTCTCTGCTCGATGAGTCTCTCGCCTCGAACAGGATGATGAATTTGCTAGCTTGTTTCCGCTGGATTGCTACAAGACGTTCCACACGTCCACGTGATTATGCGATTCATCTGGTTGTTTACTATCAACTTGCGGGGAACTTTGCTTTTCTAAGAACGAAGTCGCTAAACTTTCCTTGTTCGTCATTCGTTCGTACGTATATTTCGTGTTTCGAGGCCATAAAACATACGTACGTTCCTCGGTTACGATGGATTCCCATAGATCGACGATCTGTTTTTGCAGTAATCGAAAGCCAATCTCGTTCGATCTTGCGTGTCGGTTCTTTGAATCATTGTTGGCGTTCGTCTCTGAGATGAGATAAATTCTCGAAAATTATAAACAGCAAGCACACTTTTTTTACGATTAAATCCATCACGATCCTCAAGATCGAAGTCTTCCAACCGCTCCTTAAAACTGTCCTTAAAACTGCTATACAATTTCGTTGAACTTGGCACGACACGGGTTAAATTGCAGAAGTTCAAGGGAAAAATCCTAACGTTTATAAAATTCGATGAAAGATCGTATGCGAAGCTTCGACGAGAAGCTTTCTCTCCTTTCAGTGAAATTTCTATCGCGCGAAACACTGCCTGAACACTTCGATTTCTATCTTGGCATTGTCTTTTTCATCGATCATCGAATCACGATACGCGATTGCGTGATATTTGAAGCACGAAAAAAGAAAAGAAAAAAAAAAACGAAGACTTGTTTGTGCGTAACGTTTCATCGTACGATCGAACGAAATCTCGAAGAGAAACCGTCGAAATGGTGAATCAGAGACGATCACCATTCGGAGTGTTATAAATTTCGTCTGGTCTTTCGTGCGGTTGGGAAGTCCGGTAGCGAGGAATTTCAGGGGGATCGGATGGACGGTTGTACAGTTCTTATGTAAGAGGTGGCCGTTTCGAGAGAGGAGATCGGCCGGACAGCTGATGCGTAGGAGTGGCCGAGTAAACCAGTTGACAGCGGCTGAAGTACTCATCCGTCCACTTCTCTCTCTCTCGAGAGAGAGTTTCCCCTCTGCCACCAGGTTTTGCCGCGCTCGCCACACGACCGGCACGCACCAGTTAGCCTCAGGTCGTTCTTGTAGCCGTTCTCTGGACCAGTCGTTTCCTTCTCCCTCTCTCTCTCTCTCTCTCTGCTTGACTCGTCCTCTCTCGTCCCTTTTCTTCCTATTTCATCAACCTCTCTTGGTAGTATCCTCCTCATCCAGCTACCTTCATATTACTCTCGAATGGATTCTTGAATGACCGTCCTGTTAAAACTGTTTAGGGCAATCTTGGTCGATTCTCGTCCTGTTTCGACGAACTTCGACACAGACGCCAGTTGCAAGGAAGCAAGAAATTTGATGAAACAAGGAGGTGTTAAGAGTTCTATTTAGACGATTCCAAACGACGTGTGCATTTATTTATCCATCTAGTTGGAAATTAGTCCTCGAGATCATACGGTACCGGCTTGAAAGTCCGATTTAAAATTTTGCGTTCGTTGTTGCTGCTCCTTTCGTTCATTCAACTCTCATTAAAAAGACGAAAATATATAATCTTTTTTCATTGTCTAAAGGTTATTTCGTGCATTGTTCTGCGTTAAATTGACAATTACCCGTGTTCTTCTTGTAAAACGACTTTTATCTCATAATTGGTTATTTGACTGGTTATAGCAAGAAGCATTACATTCGACGAATAAAAATATACATAGATTCGAAAGACGAATTGGGAAGTTTATTAAGAATCTTGCTCACGTTAGTTTAAAAATTTCAAAGTCGTTTGAAGATCGTATCATGAACATAACTGAATGTATTTTCCCATGAGCTACGCGATGGAATAGAAAAAAAAAAAAAAAAAAAAATACACGTTTCTTGCGTAAAAAATGTCAATCACTTTGAAAGAAAAGATACTTAAAATGATACTTAAAAAAAAAAAGTTCCTCCATCCGACGATTCGTCTGTTCCAACCAAAAGTTCAAAGTTGCTCGAGCTCATTTTCGTGCGATTTCGCTAATTGAGAAGATATTTGGGTGTCCTGGTTTTCGCGAAACACCCCGTATACAAACGTACGAACGATACGTTTAAGCATCGTTAATCGTTCGAAATACAGAGATGAACGGCTCGAGAACAGAATCGATGAAATCTCAGAGAGGAGAACGCGAATAATGAAAAATAGATCCGTAGATCCGACAGATCCACGTCCGCGTGGGCTATAAATATATAAATTCGCGAATTTCGTCCATTTTCTTGCGAGCACAGAAGTCTTCGAAATCGTTCGGCCGCAAGCGTCATTAATCCCGCGCACGCAAAATAGACGCGACGTGCTGGTACCACCGGAAATTCTTGCGACCAAGCCGCGTCGCGTTTGTTCCGGAAATAAATCGCGGACGCGAGGCTGTTCCTCCTTTCCTGTCCCACTGGCTGCTGCTGCTGCCGCCGCCGCGATCATTTAGGATGGGAGAAATGGAGCCCACTGTCATCGAGTTAACGAGCTGCGGCTCTCCTCTCTTCCCTTTCGTCGTCGTTTCGTGGCCCGGGCGCACGTTTCCATCTTGCTCGTTCGTAACAGCGCTCGGGCCGGCGTCCAACGCGGTGGCGCGTTGATTAGCCGAACGTTAAACAAATAAAACAACGAAATAAATAATTGATTCCGCCGGGAGGCGTCGCGGACGTGGTGCAACGAGCACAGAGGAAGCCGAACAGGTTTTGCTCGAGAAGTATAAGGTCATGACGGTGCGAGCGAGATCGAAGAAGAGAAGAGGGAGCTTCTCTCGCTGTGTTGCCCTCTCTCTCTCTCTCTCTCTTTGCCTCTTTCTCAGCGTGCTTTTACACACACCGCGAAGTGAAACGGGTTTTCGCGGCGATTTGTTGCGATAACGGCGGGATGCAAATGATTGTGCTTAAGGTGTTGCAGCGAAACACAAGCGGTTCCAGAGCATCGGCGATATCTTTGTAATCGTATCGTCGGTGGAATCGCTGGAAGCCGCGAGCTTGCAAAATCGGTCAGCAGTTTCGGTTTTTATCGTGTTGTTTCGACGATTGTGATCCGTGATACCCGACGTAATTTGATTTCCTAGGATATACGGCAATTCGAGAATGAGTTGTTAACAGTGTAATTTCCTATGCAAATGAAAATTTAACTTTCTCTCATAGAGAGGTCGTGTTCTTTGGAAGCTTGTTAATTTAAAGCTTTTTAGGGCTCCCTTCTCACGTGTGAAATTCATTTTTTGAATAATAAGAATTATGCGTCACTGAGAATGGGGGCATCATTTTAGAGAGCTTAAGGACATCAATTGGACAACCACTGATCTAGATTAAGAGATCTAGATTGGCTTCTTTTTTGGGGGAATTTAATCTCATTTAATCTCTCCGATTCTCGAAGATGACTCTCGTCCATGAAATCTCAACCTTTTGCTGACAAAAAGAGTTAAAATGGAAAGGTGAAGGCACAGAGATTCGAAATCGAAAAAAAATCAATAAAGAGCTTGAATAATTCAACATTCATTTTTTTTTTTTTTTGATAATAGCTATTTATAAAACGAAGATTCCTATTGCGAGAAGTACTTTTTAATAGATGGAAATCAATTCAGAAGAACCTGAATGATTAATACCCGTTTTTAAATACCGGTTATTCACAATAAAACGAGATATAAATGTTCGAAAAACGATGTTATAAATGTTCTATTATTACGATATTAAATGACGAAAAACGTCGTAATTAATATCACAAAATTTCGTAATTAATATTACGAAAAAACAATGTTATAAATGTTATATTTTTTTCCAATGGAAGAATAAATAAAGAACCGGAAGAAGTGTGATTTTAATATTCGAACAGAAGCTATTCGTTGCATGAGATGATGCAGAAATTCTAATCGCAAGGGATGTTTTTTTCTTTCTTTCTTTCTTTTTTTTTTTCTTTTTTTTAACAGAAGAACAAACGAAGAATCTGAAGATACACGCGCGATATTTCGCCCCGGCGTGTTTTAAAATTCTTTATCAGACCCGCTTTATCTGGCCATTGTCAATTTATTTGGGCGACGGCTTGTAACGCTTAGTCAAATGTCCAACCTCCTGGTTGCCGGATCTTCATCATCCTGCTCCTTTCGCTCGATTCAGCACACTTTTTTACCATCCCGAGGAAGCAAAACTTGCGCTTCGTATAGTTGATAATTGAACCTGACGTTCAACTATTTTGCGATGTCGGAAGATTCACTTTCTTTTAACCCTTTGCGCTCGTATTTATATTTGAGAAGGTTACCAATCAACTCGGAATTATTTTTCATATTCGATCGGAGTGAAAACATTTCTCTGAAAATATGTTACGAGTTAACTTGCCGTTCTAGTAGAAAAAAATTTGAAAAATACACAAATTTCATCTGGAATCTCAACCCCTTGCTCAGCGAAGATCTGTATAATACGTGTATGTAAATTTTGATTTTTCAAAATTTAAAAAAGAAATAAATAAAACTAACTTCTAAATTGGAAGGAACACGTAGGACACACAGGAATAATCGTGACACTACGTCTGCCACTCGTCGGCTATATTTGTGGTTGTGCGTGCATAAGAATATGTAATAGCGTATAATATATAATATATATATATATATATATATATATATATATAATAACTATAAAGAAATTTATGTTGTCTTTTATTTTTTATTTTTCTTCGAAGATTTTTTTTATAAATAAATGATCTCGAGAACAAAACCAATTAGCCAGAACAAAAGAGGAAAAATCTTTTATTATCTTATTTATTTATTTTATTTTATATATACACACATACATTTAAGCAGAAACTAGAAAAAAATATTGTAACAAGAATGTAATACTAATGTAAACATATGTATAATAATAAAATGTAGGATGGCGACTATATGGAAATATACGAGTGCAAAGATTCATATGATAAGTTAGATTAGGGACGAGAGATGTAATTATGCCGTGTTCACACTTGACAGAACTGCTAATAACGGAAACTGCATCGCATCTTCGCTGCTGTTGACGAGAGCAAATCGCGAACAAATTGCAGATCGTTAGTAATTCCAGGCTCGTTCGATCGGTGTTCGCGTAGATCTTGCTTGGATCCTTGTATATTTCGAGATTCTTTGATGTATCTTCTTTGTTGCAAGCGAGCTCATTCTAACCTAATCGCAGTTCGTCAAAGTGTTCACACTGCAGCTCGCTGCGTGGACGCGGCGTTATTAGACTTTCGAGAGATAGGAAATCGATATTTAACGCTAGATACGACAGTGAGTCAAGCGATGGTATAATTAGTCTATCATCTATGATCGAATCTCGTTTTATCACGTGACGTGTTAATTGCGTCCACGATGTGATCTCCGATCGCGCAACATCGCAGAGTATATCTACTGATTGTTGGAGTATAAAGCGTCTCAAACCTCTTTGAGCGAACTTTATGTAAAAACACGAAACGAATAAAAGCACAGGACCAAACACGAGATTTATCAAAAATTACAAATACGGTCGACAGTATCGAAAAAGTATCGCGACGATCATCTCGCAGTCGAATTAATCGATGTTCGGTATTATAAAAAGCCAATGGAAGGAGAACGGTTTCGTTCTAAACTTGGAAATTCATCCTCTCTTGGTGAAACTATATTTTCATTAATTCAACTAAATTCGCTTTTCAACACTGTACCTTTCATTCTTACTTCTAAAAGTATCACATCTAAAAGGAGACAACCTACTTTCGCGATCCTTCACTGTAACAATTTACTTGCCACGATAAATCGGTGAATCTGCTGTTTCGAATTACAGCGCTTTTTTTTTCTCTTTTATAATTGTTTCCATGGTGATATTCGATACTTTGTATAAATTTACAGTCGTCGATCGGCAAGGTTGATCTAATCGGACGACTAATGTTGCACGTTGCGAATAGTTACCTGACGATGAAGAATCTACGAATGATTACGCTTATCTCGTTGAAAATCAGTGAAACGAGTCGAAGAAGAAAATTCGTCACCCCGAAAAATCGTCCGAAATCGCCTTTTTCGTCGAGAGTAGCGAAAGTGTCCGCTTTTCGGCGAAGGTGGTTGAAATACCTTGGAAATACCTCGGAAATACCTCGGAATTACGTTTATCCTCCACCGCGCGTTTGTGTTTGCGGTACACGGAAATAATAAAGGCGAGATGCAGAATAGAGGATCGTATGGCGTCCACGCGGTACCGATCCCGATCTTCAGAAGCGGCCTCGGCATCCGGGTTTAAGGTAGGACAAGGCGCGCCTCTGAAGGACGTAGGAACGTGCCCCCAGGACGCGGTTGCATAAAATAGAAAGTAACAGAGTACAGCTACGTACACAACTGTGAGTACGGTGGAACTCTCGTAAGCGAGGGAAACACGGAGAAAGAGAGAAGACAGATTCCAAAAGGAAAAAGAAAAGAAAAATGAAAAAAGAAGATGAGAAAAACGAGAGAAGAAGCGTGAAGAAGAGTGAAGCAGGTTAGAGAGAGAGAGAGAAAGAGAGAGAGACGGAGGAGATGGCCAGAGGAGAGGAAGATCCATCCGCTGGTGGGGAGAGCCACGCGATCGAGATTTATTTATAAGTCGGCGAGCTCAGGCTCACTCTGGATCTCGATCCTGGCCTTCCCCCTACCCAGCCAGTTCGTTCTTCCTACCAGTTGCTCTCTTTCCTCTCTTCGCCTTCTTCTTCTTTTTCTTCTGCCCTCCTCACCTCACTCACAGTTGCATCTGCCGCGCTTCCCTCTCTCTTCCTCTCTCTCTCTCTCTCTCTCTCTCTCTGTGCCTTCTTCAACTTTTGCTCTTCTGCGTCCACCGCGGCGTGGCTCCGTTTCGCCTTGGACGTTTTACTTCGGCTAAGCTGCCTGATCCTAATGCCTGAACCGATTGCTCGCCTATACACAGGGTGCTGCGGAATTCTCGATTTTCAACCTTCGGCGGAGTCGATGTTTCGTTTCACGAAAAATAGCAGTTTTCTCCTATTCTTCTATCCTTCTGTCTTAATTTAATTCTTCTTTCTTCTATTCTTCTTTCTCGGAAAAAAAGGTTTCTAGGTTTCTCATTTGATTTTTCCTGTCGGTATGAAATCAGTACGTATGAAATCAGTCGGTATGAAATCTTCTCGTTGTTGTACACTGTGTTGTTTCCAGCGTGAGGGGGGGGGGGAAACAGTTGTGAAAATTTTCGCGATTAGAGACGTTGGAAACGGGTGGCTGGCTGCACGCTTGTTGTTCCTCCTTATGAAAACGAAACGGGGCCGGCTCGTTGTAAAATTAACGAGACCTCGGTGGCACCTCGCCGTTTTCTCTCCGTGTTTTTATGGTTTATGACGGGTCGTCGTGTGCGCGAACGCGCACCTGCGGCTGCCTTTATCCCTTCGTCGAAGAAACTCGTTAGTCCAGCGGACTCTCGGGCACATTTTAGCCCGCTCCGCAAACCGCCGACGATCAATTAACAACCGGCGAAAGTGAAAGTGTCATATATATATATATATATATATATATATATATATATGTAATGATATAATTTAAATGATTTATTATATTAAATAACAAAGAAAACGGAAACAAAACGACAAATAATAAATACAAGATAGACAACACAGACAACAATAATTCGAATAAACTCAAACGACACAATTTAATTTTTATACAACAAATGATCACTATTTCGTCGACCACACTCATTCAACGCTCTTTTTCGATTCTCTGCCGACTCTGTTTCTCACTCGCACGACTTTCCTCTTTTCAAAAAGAAAAGCGCTCAATGCCAACGTTATGCTTCTCACGTCACATTCATACTTTTTTCGTTCACGCGAAATCTGCAGCAAACAGGCCATCTTTAAAATTAAAAGTAAAACATTAAAATAAAACATTAAAAGTAAAAGTAACTAAATATATAACACACACATATTTCTAAATATATAACTACACACAATAATTTCGATACTACATATATATATCCATGTGTGTGTGTAGATTCTCTTCTCTTCCTTTCTTTCTTTTTTTTCCTTTCTTCTTCCGTCGTTAGATCCTGACTCGACATTCAATAGACATATAACTTTTAATTGGCTTAATTTTTGAAACTTTCAACCAGTCTCGCTCGGTAAACTTTGAAAGAAGAAACACGCGCGAAATTGTTACGATCGTTTATGAGCCACCAGCGAGATGCCACTTGAGATTAATTTTGGAATTTTGCACGACTGTGTCAGCCTTCATCGCTGAACTCGCTCGAAACTTGCGCGGTGCAAATTTGAGAAAAAGAGAGAGATTGCAAAATTGTCACAGTCTATGAGTCAGTGATGCCATTTGAGATTTAACGAGAGAGAGAGAAGATCTCAAGGCAGCGTAGATTCCACTAATACGCGTAGAAACGATTGCATAAATTTCAATGGAATTTTGGCAACGAAGATACGATCTTGTTCCCTCACCAGAGGTTAGTAGAACTCGATTATAGTTCCATTTAATAAAGGAGAAGGGCGAGAGATCCTCGTGCAATGGTATGCGCGTTTCGCGATTTACGGGACGCGTTGCGTAAATCTCGTTGAAAATTTCGGAGGTTCTGGCAACGAGGTCGCTCGGTTTTCCTGCCAAATTGTCACCATCCGACGTAAGGGGGCGAAGAGGGGTGGGAATATTCACTCGATCGACAGAAGAGCATCTATTACGCGGCTATTTATAATGCTCGTTTTATGCACGAACGGGGCGAACACGACGCGAGAGTAAAGCGCAACAGCATTTCAAAATTCTTGCATCGCGTATTTTACACGCGTATCGTTTAACACTAGGTTTACCAAGAGGTTATTTTGACCCCTCTGAGAAAACTTTTCGTTAATTTTCTTCAAGAAAATTCTTGCCGTATTTTATGAGAATATTTTAATTAATTTTTACTTACATTTATAAGACATATAATCGCAAATGTAATCTTTCCTGTCTTCTGGTTTTTCGGAGAAATATTTGGTAGAAATAGGTGTATGGCAACTCATGGTAAAACCTAGTGTTAATGGTAATCGATTTAGTAGCCCCGAGCGATTCGGCTTGTGATAAGTAGACAGATCGAATCGATTAACGAGTTGAAAGAGACACGCGTACGCGATTTCCGGCTGGATCGCGAAACGACGAAACGACGAAACGCGCGTTATCTGAATATCCCTCGTTTTTTTTTTTTTTTTTGCTGCGCTCCTCGCGTTTTATTAACACTAGTACTACCACACCAAAACTGACTGGTTTTACAATTTTATTTTAAAATTTCTATTTCATGTTACATTTTTTTACCCGCAATGATGCAATGACTTTTGCAGTGATAACTAAAGAAATAATATAATGAATTTTATTTTATTTTCATTTGTTAGAAATCAAAATAATTTTGCATCATGGCTACTTGTACGAATATTAGTCAAAATGGCTGGTACTTGTCAAAGGGTCCTAAAATCTAGTTTTTACCGAATCTGAATTAATCAATTTCGTACAACTTGTCACACGTTTTTAGAATTTATACTGCTATCGTTCGATGTGATGGTGATAATCATCTGGAAAATTGCGCATTTTCTTTACCAATTGACGACCATATGCTTGAACGTATAATATTTCGCACGGAATTAGAAGCTTCTCGAGTTTTGGGTAAAAAAATTTGGAATTTTGTATGCACGAAACAAAAAAATTTGGAACTTTCATATTCATGGGGACCAAACTTCTTTTCCAATACCGTGAAATGATTTTACCGAAACATTGAGATTTATTCGCTTTGATAAAAAAAAAGTGACGGAGTCAACGTTTACAAAGTGATAAATTTACTTCGATATCAGCTGTATGGGATAAGTTTATTCAAAATAGTCAGAGTTGCTACAAACTGGGTGCATATGTTACCAACTGACAAACAATTCTTTCCATCTGAAGCCAGATGCAGATTTATTCAATATTTGTCGAATAAACTCGACAAAATTTGATATTAACTGTACTACGTAACGTGGGGATTTCTATTGTAAGAAAGTAATAAATCAATAAATATAAAAATATTCTATTATTGCGTTCTTTTTTTTAAAGACCAGTCATTTTGATTGATTTTGGTAGAAATAGAATTCTTAGTTCTAGTGTTAATCGCGTTAACGTAGCAGTTCTTTTGCTACTCACAAAGTATAGTAGACCTTTTTCTGTCAGACGGAGGTTGTAAAATCTTTCAATGGGGTGTACTACCCATACTTTCCAACGAGATCACGCTTTCTTCCTCTACGGGGGGAATTTTTCTATCGTCTGATTCGAAGAGAAATGGAAAATTCGAACAGAAATCTCCCTTGTTTACTAGATGTTGGAATAAACATCATATACTATAAGCATCCCTATTTTTTATACATTTCTACCACTTGAGAAATTTCCGTAACAATCTGCCGTAAAAATCCGTCGACGGTACGATCGGTAACAGTGCACGGTGTAAATCGGTTCGCGGTAAGCCGTCATTCATTGTAAGACGGTAGCCGCAAACGCGAATATCTCTCTGGTTGTTGGCCGTTCTCGCATACCGGCATATCGAAATGTTGTTTGCTCGTTCCTCCCGTGCACGCGGTAAAGAGAGATCGGAATATACATGAAGGCATTGGAAGGGGGAGGTTGCTCGAACTCGTCAAGAATGTGGCCGATTTTTAGCACCTGACGCACGGAGCTCGTTTCCGATCGACTTAGCGTGTGTGCACGCTCGCGTTTTATGTACACATAGCTCTCTCGATTCCCGCCGTCAAACGTCTCCGTGGATCCGCCTGAATTGTTCACATTTATCATTTACGGATGTTTATTTCATCTTTTGTTTGTTGTTGTTCGATTCTATCTTCAGTTTGAAATTGAAATTTCTTCGAACGTGCAACACACTGCAACTGAACACCTGACTGTGCAAACGCCTATATTTTTAATTTTTTTCAATGAAAAATCTTGATTTCTGTCGTTTCTTTTATTTTACACCGGCGACGTGTTTAATGAGTAATATTGCAATATTGAGTTGACAATTAAAGGCATAGTTCAGAGTGGACGATCCCGGCGATTTTTAGCGTGACAGAGATTTTGTTGTCTCAAAAAATATGCTTCTCCGACTTTTCGCCAGATTTAAGGTTCTGTTTGCTTCAGCTGTTTGTCCCAGTTGAAAATTTTGCCACAGCCACGGCTCTCGAGAACAACGATGAAGATTCCTCTTACTCGCATGAAGTATACCGTGCTTCTACAGACACGTAACTTCCAAGTTCACACGCAACGAAGTGCAGTTTTTGTACGCGAACCTGATTATGTCATCTGTACTCGATGATTATCTTTCAACTTCTCTTCTCGTCTCGCGTGGATCGAACCAACAATTAAAACCAGAATTTCAAGTCAACAAATTGCAGGATTAATTTAGAAAAAAAAGAAGAAGAAGAAGAAGAAGAAGGAAGCAGCAGACGGAGGGAAATAAATTTCATAAATTCATCGAACGATCGCGATACGAATTTCCACAATTGTCGTTTAGTATAAGTTCGAAGGGGAACGAAGAGAGAGAGAGAGAGAAAATCGCGTCTGTTCGCGATCGAGGACACAAATCTCGTCGGAATGAGATCCAGGAGGCTTGGCTGCGAGAGCTAACAAGGATGATTCGAGGTTGCCCACGTTAAAAGCCGGCTAATTGATTGAATTTATGTGTGCAGGCTGGATAGAAGAGCAGCGGCCAGCTTCCGTAAATTCAATAAATCCTACGTCGTGAGCTCGGCTTCTGCGCTCTCGGACTCCTCTCCGTTCGCCCTCTCCGTGAAATTCACTGAATGAACGAACCATCCACGCGAATTTTTCCTTTTTTTTTTTCCCTTCTCTTTCCTCTTTTCCATTTTGTTTGCAGCGTAACGCGATTTCTCCCCTGGGATGAAACAATTTCCCCTTCGGAAACGCGGATCGAACGAATTGTTACGCTCGCGGGACACGATTTACTCTTGTTTCTCAGTCGTCTGAAATCGATCCCGTCTCGGGATGCTCGAGAGATGAAAACCTCAGTGGCGCGTGTTGCTATCGAAACGACGAGGAAATCGAATTTTCCATTCTCTCGAAGGCGAACCGTATTCGATTATCCTCGATCCTGTGTTTGTTAATTAAATTGCGTAGAATTAGGTACAGGTGAAGGCGGAGTTTTCCCGCACATGCAATATTTTCAGGGAGAAAGATATTCTCCTCAAAGAGCAAAAAAAGTCCTCAATCTTTCTAGTCATCGCGCAACTTCAAAAATGTTGAGATCGTAAGGAAAGTTCTTGCAGATTTTTTTCGAATTTTAACCCTTAAACTAGCCATCGGCAGTTTTCTTTTTTTTTCATTTTGTCCGTCATCCAACATAAATTTATTTATTTACGAAGCATCGTCACTTCAAACAGAATGACGTAGCATTGGAAGTAATCATTCGAATGGTATTTGCATGATCGTGTCTCTCTAACACGCGATATCGTTTAAAGCAATCATCAACGTGCATCGAGGGTTTTGCTAGAACAAGTATAATATACGATAGTGTGATATAATTTCAATTTCTGGAGAGATAACATCCTTTATCGTTTTTTTTTTCATAATTTTCGTAAGAAGCAACAAGGAGCAATTAGTTTATGTAAATTGAGAAATTCCTTCTTCTGAAATTCTTTTGTTCTTCTATTATAGCTTTCGCTCTAGGCGTGTCTGTTCAGATATTGTACACCAAATGTATACATTCACGTTCATTATTGTAGGGATATAATTTATTATAATTTAAATAATTTATTATATCAAATAATAAAGAAAACGGAAACAAAACAACAAATAATAAATACAAGATAGACAACGCAAACAAACAGTTATTCGAATAAACTCAAACGACACAATTAATGTACAACACAAATTATCACTCTTTTGACCACACTCGTTCAACGCTTTTTTCCGGCTCTCTCCAGACTCTCTTTTCAAAAAGAAAAGCGCTCAATGCCAACGCTGTGCTTCTCACATCGCATTCATACTTTTTCGTTCGCTCATCTCCAGCAAACAGACCATCTATTAAAAGTGAAAGTGACTGAATATATAACTACACACAATAAGTTTCGATACTACATTAATAATCATCAAACTATAAAGAGAGGAAGTCGAGTGGCAGAGGGTTAAACACTATAAAAAAAAGGTGAACGATCCTCGACGTCTGCAGCCAAGTCTCATCTAGTAGTCGTCCTTGGAAGGTGAATTAAAAGAAACGGGAAAAGTTCGCGGGAAACTTCCTCGTGCAGGGTGCTATTGAATGCAGATGAAGAGAGCGAGGGAGAGAGAGAGAGAGAGGTAGTGGGTGCCAGAAATCAAGGCTCAATTTATGGCTCATTGAACGCCACGTTTTCTAGGGTGGACGCGAACGAATAGAAAAGTTGGATGCTCTCAGTTGATGGCAAACACCGCGCTGGTACCGTTATACCTGCCCCCAGGCAATCAGCTACAATCCGATTGTGCCTCTTGTTTTTCCTGCCTCGTTGCTCGGCCAGTTCCTCTCAGCAGCCTCGAACCTGTTCCACGAGTGCGCTTCTGCTCGCGTACAAACGCCTCGCGCCTAGCCCACGCTATCTTCCAACAACAGCGGAATTTTCTCGAGCTGAAAATCCGAGAGAACTCGCCTCGTAACTTTGTGACTTTGCCGATCTTCGGTCGAACGACGTGACAGAGACATTCCAGTCTAACTGGAAGCAGTTTCGAATCTTGATACTGGCGGTGCATACTTTTGAAGTTCGGATACTGACTAATTTTATTAATACAACTCGAGGCGTAGTGAAGTAAAACGAGGGTTGCTGTAAGGTTGGATAAACAGTATCGATGAGATGACAATGAGCTGCATAATAAAGAAAATTCATATTGAATCTATCTGGTGATGCACGATACAGTTTCCATCCATGAACGAACGCCTGTCGAGTGAAGATGCGTTCAGATGTTAACTTTGCTCGAGCTACTACCGACTAGAATTTTTATTAATGGAAAGAAGCTATTCTTCGAGCCTTTCAATTTCAATTGAAAAAAATTTCAACGAAAGCATCGAAGCTACGCGTGAAAATTTTCAGTTTCCTTTACTCGCCAAGTCGAGCACCGTGTCCCGTCCTCGTTAAAGTTGCAACCAACAGGGATTATTGCACCACTAAATTGCGCGTAACTGTACCGAGCACGCCACCCAGATTATACGCATTAAGATCCACCATATTAGATTACCCAGAGCGTATCTCGAGAACAAGATCAAGGTTGCTGTTACTCGTAAGGAAAAACGTAATTGCGAACCAGCGGGCATAACTCATCGGCTGATTCCATTTTTCTTTTTTCTACTCACTCACGGCGAGAGATACGTACGAACGAATCCCGCAGGCTACGTTCACATTGTTCCCTGTTTGTTGCGGTATAATCAATCTTTTTCTTTTTTCTCTTTTTTTTTCTTTTTTTTTTCTCTTCTCAACCGAAAAACGAACCGGAGGATGATCTCATAACACGCATTATCGTCCAGAAATTTCGAGACTCCGCTGCTTGCTCATTTTGCAATCAACATCGGAATTATATTACAAGTAATATAATTTTTGAGTCATTTCATTAAAAAAAAAAAAAAAAAAAAGGATCTACGAAACACCTATTGAATCTCAAACTTTTGAAGGATAAGGCAGAGAACGTCGTTTTTGCCCTCAAAGAAATCAGAGCGATCGATTGATTCTTATTCGCGTTGTTGAAGCGAGTTTCTACGAAACGGTGAGGCAGTAAAGTAGGGTTAGAATTTGGCAGAAAAGAAAAAAAGAAAAGAAAAAAAAAGAAATGGCGGGCATCATCGGCAGAGGGCCGCAATTACGTGGCAGCCAACCAAGAACGATTCGGGGTAGCGAATCGCTGATGAGCACCGAAACTGCGCGCTTGATGCTCGACTTTTAATTAGCTTTTCGTAAAAATCGAGTCGTCTTTAAGGGACTCGAGGCACGCGAACCTCGGCCACGCGCATCTGCCTCTCACGCACGAGAAGTTTGCCTCGCTTTTGCGAAAGCGTTTGCCAACGTATAGAGAAAATAAGAGAATCGGACGAACAGTCAATCGTCGATCAGCTTTTATAAGTGAAATGAAATGAAATGAAAGTCTGGCCTCGAAAGAATTGAATTCGAGTGAATTGAAAAACTGGACAATTGCCGATCGTTTTCACTTCGTTCGATGTTTTTACAGTGGCGTACTCGTGAAGTGCAATCGTGGACAAGTATATGAGCACGTTAACTTTCAAGATTACAGATTATCGATTATTGATAAGAAACGTGTGAATCTGACTAATTAACTATAAGTGAAATAAAATGAAATTCTGGTCTCGAAAGAATTGAATTCGAGTGAATTGAAAAACTGGACAATTGCCGATCGTTTTCACTTCGTTCGATGTTTTTACAGTGGCGTACTCGTGAAGTGCAATCGTGGACAAGTATATGAGCATGTAACACTTAACTTTCAAAATTATAGATTATCGATTATAGATTATTGATAATTCTCTGTAAGTAAATGAAATTCTGGTTTCAAGCGGTTATTCGAGTTGTAAATTGGTCAACACGAGTCATTCATTCAATGTTTTTGTAACAGCATGCTCGCGAACAGATACATGAACACGTGACTTTCAACAATTCAAATCATAGATTCCTCAAGGATTCTCGAAAAACGTGAAAATCTGACAACTAATAAAATCCTTATCCATCCAACTAACAAAATCATTCGTTTGGTGTTTTTTTTTTTTTTTCGTAATTTGGCGTATTGATACAACTCTCAAGGATTAAAACGTGCCTATGTTCATCATCGTTGGCAGTCGTTATCGAAATATAAATTCCACTCGTGTCTTCCACTGTAAAGTGGGATTCACGCGCGTGATGTCGATGCAGCAACCTGTTGCTCGCAGCGTGAGCAAGTACACACAGAGTGGTTGTCACGTGGAGTGGTTGGTTTCGCTGGCGAAACCGGAAATCGACATCGGTGTGGAAGTTTATCGTGGACGAGCACCACCAGCGTCAGTTCTAGGCCATTCACCAATGGCTTTATTTCCCGCGCAACGCGAGAAAATTCATCGAGAGATGGCCGTGTGTGCGCGCAGCTTCGCCACTTCTATAGTCGAAGCGTGTTCGTCTCGAAGTATGAAGCGTCTCGAAGCGACCTTGAGACGATTCGTTGGCCGATGACCGCTTGCTCGGAAGATCGATTTGAAAGTCGCGTAAAGAGAAACGAGAATACGAGGGAGGGTATGCTTCGGTTTGTTAAGGTAATCGATCGGTGATCGTCCGATGATTTGCAAAATATTCCCAACAGCTTCAGAATTTTCGAATTCACGAATTTTTCAGTGCTGTGAATGAATACCCATGCCACCGGAGAGCAATCGAAGGCACGCCATTTTTCCCCCCCTCGCTGCGCAACGAATTTGCACGACGCAGACTCTGTCAGCAGGGACGATCGCGCGAGGTCATGGCTGCCGGTCGACATGCACAGTGGCAGCAGCGTGTGTTATGCGAAGATGCTCGTCCACGGTGGTGGGATCGGTTTTTTTCCCCTCTCTGGTTCACGTCGCGAATCCGTTTGTTTCTCTCTTGCTCCCTCTCTTCGTCTGACTGAGCGATCAGAGCGCGACTCTCGCGCGATTTCTCCTCTCTCGTCGTGGCTGGGCTCTCGCGCCGGTGAATTGACGCGTGGGTGCAGGTTGGACGCAGATAACGCGGGAGGAGTTTCGTTTGTCCAATCCTCGATGATCCTGTGTTCCTCTCACCTCTCCGCGGTCTCGTCATCTCCTTTTCTTCTCGTCTCCTTTGCTCGCTCGTTTCCCTTGTTCCCGCGTTTATCCTCGCTCGTACGGACTTCCCTTTCGTCTCTCTTCTCTGGTCTTCGCGTTCCTTTGCCTTCCACTTCGCTCCTCTGCTCTGGCAGATTTTTCTGCTCGCTCAACTCAACGGGAGGGACGAGCTGAATCGTCCTAACGGGGTCGCGTAAGCGATCGTCAATCGATTGTTCTTGAGCGTTTCAGCAGAGACGATGTTTACCCGATTTTACTCTTGAAACGATCGATACGATAAAGAAAGTAAGTGTTTTCGAGCAGAGAATATAATACGTACTAACGATCAATGCCTTTTTACGTAATAATTCAACTGAATTGGCGCTTTGCGATTTCACAGTTTTAACCTCGAGGACGAAATCTTTCTGAGAATCGCTCTACCATATAGCCAGTTTTCATCAATTCGCAAGTGAATTATATAGTTGATTACATTTACTATTCACTCCAGTTTAAAATCGACAGATCAAATCACTCGACATTTTTCTAACACTCTGCGAAACATAAAGTGAAATCTTCGAAATGCGAACGTACGGGCGTTATGGAGGGTTAAGAAATCGAGCAAAAGTAACAAGCTTCAAGCGAAGAGGAAGAGCGTGCGCGATTACTATCCAACGCGTATACAGGTTCTTTTTTATAAAGACCTCTCGGCCCCGGCCGGTATCGAGATAGCCGAACGTCGATCGACGTCTACTCTCCGCGTTTGCTCACGACGTTCGCGCCCCTATCTGCTCCGATCTTGCCGACCGATTCGAATATATATACATATATATTCGAATCATATATATTCGAGCCACGTTGTCACTTATAAAGGTTGTACAATCAGCAGGTTGCACCCAGGGCGACCCCTCTTTGAGATTACGACGACCAGGCGACACTCTCTACACGAGAAATTGCACCTGTCGCAGATGTAAACAGTTCGCACGATTCGAGAACGCGCGAGTTCCTGCGCTCGTTGTCCCGTCTCACCGGAGGATAGGTTAGAAACACGTTTCCACGTTTCACGACGTGATAATTCAGTTATATTCGGAAGTCGTCTCGGTTGCCTGCTTGTTTTGTGGACGAAATTCACGATAAGGCTCGGTCGTATGTTCTTGAGATTAGATTGCTCTTTGCAGCTTATCGAATGAAAATTCGGGCGAGTAGTTCGAGCGTGTAGAATTTATGGTAGCATATTGAGAATGTGTTTGTCACCTAGTTAGTCGGCTCTGTGCATCTTACTTGAATTTTTATCGCAGGGATATTGATTTGTTAAATAATACTCATCTTTACAATTCATTTTCACATCCGTCAGAAGTGCTATGGTGAAAGTGCACACGGTCGCAATTTCATCATCTTTCACGAGTGCTAAAGCGGTCTGTTGTTTTCACTTGGCAAAAACTTGTCGATGGCGTAAAAGTCAAATAAATGAATTAACTCTCGCGAGAAGGATAATTCGCGATGATCATACCATGAATAAGGATGAACGATTGAAATGTAACATAGCAAAAGTACCTGCAAACTAAAGAACAATTCTTAACAGACACGTTTATATTTTTATCACACGTCGTAGTACTCGAGTACTCGAAATATTCGTATCAACGAGAAGCGTTTAGATTAAATGCTATGTTAAACGGAGATATACTTTGTTCTCGGAGATGTCATCCGGAGCATCGGGGTTGAATAATGTAAATCGTTCCGCGGCGAAGAACTCTGAACGAGCTGCGGAGCGGCTCGTTGTATCCAACGGAGCATGTAAGAGGAAAATTTATGAAAAACAATCAGTATAAGTCAGCCTTGATCGTGTTCATCAGACTGACACGGAATCAGGGAAGTCAGTCGTTGCATTTATTCTTGGAAATTCCTTGTCGTTTTCTCGCGTGGAACATTTTCGCGAGAAGGAAATCGAACTTAGAAAAAACGTGTCTTCAAACGTTTTCAAAAGATTAATTTGAAAGTATCAGTCGTCTTCGAGTGGTTCTTCGAATTAAAAGAAAAGAAAAAAAAGAATGGAAATTGACGAAGTACAGTAGAAGTACTCGAAGCTTGAAAGAGTTTTCTCACGTGGAATATTTTCGCGAGAAGGAAATTGACTTAAAAAAAGTGTTTTCAAACGTTTCCAAAAAATTGATTTCAAAGTATCAGTCGCCTTCAAATGGTTCTTCGAATTAAAAGAAAAAAAAAAGAAGAATGGAAATTGACGAGGTACAGTAGAAATACTCGAAGCTTGAAAGAGTTTACAAAAATGTTTATCCTCCATATTTACGAGTTTAAGTTTCAAACGAAGTGTTTAGTCATAAACACTCGGAAGATTCTCGAATATCGATCCATCAGTTACGTAGCAACAAATACAGTGGGACTACATTCGCGTAAACTAAAATTTCAATCAGTACTCGATCGTTTGAACGTGAATTCCTACTATAATTTCCGATAACAAAGCGATTAGACACTATTTTTTCATTGCATGCATAAAAATGTGAATTCTCGTAGAAAACGGAGTTTCGATGTTTATCTTCTCGCAATAACTAAAATAACAGATAAGAGAGAGAGAGAGAGAGAGAGAGAGAAAAGAAACCTGTCGTGATCGACTGTTGTAACCGTCTGGACTAAAATTGCGCACAGTTAATCCCGGTCGTGTTCGGAACAAAGCGTATTCGAGCTCTGACGGTGCAACGAAGCATAACCGAGGGGGGAGGGCGGGAGACAGACGAACGTCTGCCGAAATGTGCCGTTCGAACGGCGGCCATGATGTTAATGTGCGGTAGAAGACAATTGCGTTCCCGTGTTCGTTGGAAAGTGCGCGATTCTTTCTTCTCCCCCGTGGACGTGGCCGTGCCGTGGATTCCTTCGTTGTTCCTGCCAGATAACAGTGCCGGGGCCTAATGTTAATGGCGGAACAGGTGGCCGCCGAGGCGTGACACGGTGACGTCATTGGTCCCCTCGTGGCAGCGACTACGCGCGTCGCCTGTACGAAACACCATTAAACAAAGGCTTCTTTCGTATATTCCAGCCTGAATATCAGCCTTTCGGATAATTTATTGTTCACTCTCTTGGAATTCAGTTTCGCTAAAAGAGATATTTCAACGTAGACGACGATGTATGTAAATGCATCAACCCTTCGACATTTCGATAAAACAAAATTCTTCGTTCCTCTTGCAGTAAGTGTGAGAGTTTGGCCATTCGATCGAATTGCCCGAGTCGAGTTAACCATCTACAGGCCGAACATTTTTCTCGACGTGTAAGAAAATATGTATAATCGTAAAGTCAACAAATATCAACCTGTACTGCAGATTAAAATTTTATTATAACGAATAATAATAAAACTGACATTTTAGAGCTGATAACTTTGTTATCAAGAGTGTTGTTAACTTGATAACTTTGTTATCAAGAGTGTTGTTAACTGGTTAATAATAAGGAGACATTGTACGACAAGACGTGTACGCCATCTTGTGGAAAAAATTATTTAATAAAATATCGTTACGCGACTTGAAAGTTGACGCGAGCGTTACCATAGATGGTTGAAACTGATGGTTTATGATTTAATCATTAAGTTGAAGCCAAGTTCAAGTTATGTATTTATTAGAAGAGAAAGAAACGGCGATCTGTTCCGATCGTTCGAGTAAATGAAAATGAAACTAGGAATGTTTGCAGCATTTGAACTTAACAGGACAGTTTGCCTGCGAACTCTCTCGGGCAACGCTATTAACACTAGAACTACCACACCAGTCAAAATGACTGGTTTATACAATTTTCTTTTAAAATTTCTATTTCACGTTACAATTTTTTCCCCGCTGCAACGATGCGATGACTTTTACAGTGTATAACTAAAGAAATAATATAACGAATTCTATTTTATTTTTATTTATTAGAAATCGAAATAATTTTGATAGAAATAACTTCGTCTTAACTGTCGGTAGTTCTAGTGTTAAACGCGTCAAGGTGAAAAGACGTAACGCGTGCGCCTGCATGACAAGTGTTGCAACAAGTTAAAACGTTTCTAAACTACCCCTCGCGTAAAAGATAACGACCATTTACGATGCGAAACAGTAATAATAAAGGTAGACTCCTCTCTGTCTGTGTAGAGTCAGGCGAGCGTTAGGGCAGCGCACCTGTGACACATTCTCACGTGCGTCTGTCGAACACCTGTAACGTTGGCCCGTACCGGCCAGCCAACCAGGCAACCCTAACGTTTCCAATTTCCCACACACCCCGACTCTGTTTAATAAGGGACGGTAGCCAGCGAGGAAGGGTGTCGATTACGCCAACGGTTGCTCGTAAATGAAATTCGACCGAGTTCGACGCTCCTCTTTTCTCCTCTACGTTCCTCCGAAATATGACCGAAATATTCGTATAACATTTTACGTTGTTAGACAGATCAGTACTTTTATCGCGTCATTTGCTTCTATTTTTGCACTTTCATTTCTCTCGCGCGTGCTTTATCTTCTGAGAGGTTTCAGCCTCTTTGTTCAAACTATTATTTTTCACTTATCTCGATGTTCGAGTCTGAGCAAAAAAAAAAAAAAAAAAAAAAAAAAAGAAATCATCGTTTACTAGCAGACGATTGATAATTTCTGGTTGCAGGAATATAACGATTGAATATCGCAACAACGAAAGTACATTTTTCGAGTTTGAGATTTATTCTCAGCAAAGATAAGGTAATAATCGAGGGACGAGAGTGGAGTTTTCGTTTGGAGATCGGTTTTTTTAATCGGAGAGAAGAACGCCTACCGGTAATAAAATGGTCTATGGTAGTCGTTGGGCGAGCCATTAATTAATCCATTAGTACCAGGCTTCTTTCTTTTCGCGTGTAAACTTCTCTCTACCCTCGTTTCCCCTCGCAGATAATTAATTGCCCGCGAAATAAGAAACGAATATTGCGTTGCGAATTGTCGCTTTATTGTCCGCGCGCTCCTTTATTTTTGCGGAGGCAAAAAACGCCGCGACGAGTTCCGAACTCGAACTGAAACTGCAAACTTGGAGCATGCACGCGATTCTGCCAGTTACTCGGTGCTGGTTCGTCTTTCTTTTTATATATTTCTATATGTATTTAACCTCTTTCTAACGACCGTTTGTGTGCCTCTTACGAACGTTGGATCAGCAGATCTTCGACGTTGCTTTGACCCTCTTAGAGTTGTTTCGTGACGCGCGAAAACAACGTGAAAGCTCTGTCGTTATCACCAAGTGAAACCAAGGGAAAATTTGACGAACAATGATGATTTTTAATCGGTGTTGTCGAAAATTTGTGTTAAAGAAATGGAACGAAGGACGTAGAGCAAAAACGTTTAATACCAGAACTAGCAATTTATAATTTTAATAATAACTCGCAATTGATCAAGATGACCAATCTGTAACTTTCGTTAGAAATATTGCACGAAACAGTGTATTTTTAGAGGTCTGAATGATCTCTCGTAAAACGTGTAGATAAACGTTCGTGCATGTTGCTGCAAAGCTTTTCTATTTGTTTCACTTGTTTCAATGGAAATTTTATGCTTCAGTCGTCGATAGTCCTAGTGTTAATTGATTGGGAAAAACGAAACTTCGTAGATGAAGAGCCAGTTACTGGAATATTTCTCGTTGGAGTTTCATTATCGAAATTATTATTCGTTGCAAGGGAATTTTACTTAATGCCCGATTGTACGAGCGATTAATCTGCTGATTGCAGTAGAGCTCCCTTCGTTGCACTTATCTGAACGTGAATTTTTATCGTGCTTCAATGTTACACGAATATTATACGAGTCAATTGTTCGTTTAAATAGACGTTCGCAGATCGAATAAAATCTGCAGAGATTCTCCACCGTCAGAAACGCATTGTTCGGATCTTGTAAATTTTACAAGATATCAAACTGGTCACTCCTATGGAGGCGTATATAATTCTTCTCCAAACGAAGCAACGCTCGTTTTGTTTCACGGGAACAATTATTCCACGCCAGTAGCAACAATGTTATTTCTCGGAGCTGAGGAAAAACCCGAGGAGATTCTCTAATTTGCCTACAATGGGGTCATCGACGAACACGTTCACGGTACCGCGTCACCGCGTCGATATCGTCACCGGAGTAACAACAACATTCTTCCAACACGTTTCTCTGAACACGTAAAAAAACGTTCTTTCGTTTCGTATCGTTCATTCTTCTGGAGGGAATAATCCCAGATAGAGCAACTGATCGTCACTGAACGCAGCTTATTGTAAAATGGTCGCGCGAGGAACGTTTCGTCGATAGATCGAGACTCTCGGGGTAGCGCGGGAAACTGGATTTGGCGAAACGAGCCTCCGCAGGTGAGTGATGAGAACCCTTTTGTAGCAGTTTGAGGAGTGACAGAGGGCTGGTCTCTGTCGGCAGTCCAGACAAAACCGGCGTGGGAGCGAATGCACGCAGGCTCCCACGGGCGTGCATTGTGCGTGATACGCATCTATACGTCATTTACCTACCTACCTACCTACCTACACGCCATTCTGCCAACGTTCTCTCGTTCCTCTCACCCTGTGAGAGCAGCGATTTTCTCCACTTTTAACCCCTTTTTCACGCCTCTCCTCCTTCCTAGTTTTCACGTTTTTTCTTTTTCTTTTTTTCTCTCCCCCCCCTCCTCTTTCTTGGGAAGGACTTTGATCAATTTGATACTGGATCTTCGACAGATGTTTCGTGGCAGGAGAGTGGGTTGGAAATTTTTTTCTTAATCGTCGGGATATTTCGAATTTTCTCTTTTCTTTTTTCTCGTCTCGTCCTTCGTTGCCACTTTCATCGAAAATTGAAATGTTTCATCGGCGTGACTCAGTTCGTTGGGAAACTTTCGTCGACGATCTCTCTGTTCTTTCGAGAATTTTTCATTTCACGCGTTTTTAAGAGAACGGATTTCCGAGACTCGGTGAGAAGGGATGGAAAAGGCGGCGAAGGAAGAGACGAGTGTCGTCTCTCGTCTCCCGCATGCGAATAATGGTAATAAACGAGCAGCGGAACACGAGTGGGGTGAAAGCAACGACTAATGATAGCTTCGGGCGACGATTAGCGCCTCCGTCGATCCCGGGGACCCCGACTGTCTTCGATGCCTGACGGCGATCAACCTTCTAAAGGCTTATTTGCCTCGATTTAATTAATTGTCCCTCGGCCTATCCTTTCTACGGGCCAGTGGCTCGTTACAGAGGGCAGACGAGGACGCCACCCCGAAAATCGCTTCATCGCCGATTATTAGCTAGGAACCTCTGTCGAAGAACCAGATTCCTCTTCTCCTTTTCCCTTTGCCGGGGAAAATCAATCACAGTCTTAACGCGAGAATCAAAGGATCTCTGACGCGGCGGTGACAAAAAGCCGTGCGAAACACGGTTTCAGAGTTTCAATCGATCCGTATCCGTCGAGCCTCGCGTCGACGTGATTAACTCGAGTTTTTTTGCCAATTTCTCGGTTTCATTACGCGAACCGGCTGCGATCGCAAGGATTCATTCATTCAATTTTTCAGGATTAATTCGACGTGTGTGTTGCATGTTAATTCCGTGAATATTACAAGGGAGTGAATAATAGTAGTAACATTGCAACCGAACTGCAATGTTCGTATTATGCGTTTATTAAATTAATCGAACAAACACTATTCTCCAACACACTCGTCGAATTAATCCTGAAAAATTGTGGACTTCCGCGAGGCTCGATACGGATCGATTGAAATTGATCTGAAACGTTCCGCGGCTTTTTGTCACCGCGGGAGAGATCCATCGGATTTAGGTGATCTGGTCATCTTGATCACCGACAAAGATATTTTATTTTTAACATCACTAGTTATGGAAATCGGTTAATTACAATATAGCAATTACAACTTCTCCCCGCTCGCAGACAGTACGTTGAAAAATATGATCGTCAAGATGATCGAAATTACAAGGTAATCGCGTAATCGAGCTTCGATATTCACGACGATCGGTGAAACGATCCCGAGATACACGGCATCAATCCAGTCTAACCATGCTCGAACGTCAATGAAAGCTAAGGTCGATCCTTTCATATTCACGCTCCATTAATGATCTCGTTGCTCGTTGCTCGATCGTGACACGGCTTCGCGTATGAATCGCTACTGGATTTTCGTGCGTCACCGCCTACGTACTGTCTCACGCTTTCCACCGCCGATCGATCGCAATCGATTCTCCATTCCATCGCAGAGAAAGGCGACCGGGTAGCCGAGAGGTCCGTGTTCCGGGGACAGTTGGCGCAATAGGACCGCGGACAATTGGTTTAGGTTAGGTTTAAGTTTAGGTTTAGGTTTAGGTTTAGGTTTAGGTTTAGGTTTAGGTTAGGTTTAGGTTCCAAGGCTATCCACCGAAATTCGCAAATAATAGCAAACTGTATTTTTATTATTTTATAATATAAAAAGTAGTTATGTATCATATATATATTGATCTATTACGTGTAATATAATATTCGTAGTTCGTGTTAACTGAAGACATTATCCTTGCACGGAGTATGTTTAAAATTCTCGCTAGAAAACGTACCTAATTCTTAATAATTAATCGGAAATATTACACGTGCATTCTTGGAGAAAAGTTATATCGATAAATTGATAAATTGTAGAGAAGGTTAATTTAATAATTGCAGCTAAAGAAGTGTAACATTATTTTTATTTTTAACTTCAAGTGAACTTAAAAAAAAAATAGTTTGGATACAATCAAATTTGTTGTTGGTGTTGCGTCAAATCTGCACCAAATGGCGTAGAATTTTTTCAACATATTACATTCTCTAATTACAATTCTCTTTGTTGCGCAAGGTTCATAATTACGAAAATTATTCTCGAAAATTTCTGTTGAAAATCAACGTTACTTATTCTATAGCGAATAAACTCGTAAAGATACATAAATCCCTTGCAACGGATCGTTTATTTCTTGTTGGATTTTAAATCGTAATTACGTCAAATCTGCACTAAATGACGTAGAATCGTTTTAACATGTTATATTCTGTAATTCAGAAATCCCCCTTGTTGCGCAAGGTTTCCAATTACCAGAATTATTTTCGAAAATTCCCTCTCGATAATCACGATCATCGACACTATCTCTCTATAAGTGAACAAACTCGTGAAGATACGTGTGCTGTTTGTCACGTGAACCTCGTTCAATTCGTAGTCTGTGGCGTTCGATCGCGTTTGTCAGTCGTGTTTTCAGCCATCTGAATCCTATCGAAGAAATTCCAAGTTTTTACTTGCCGAGCAAAGCGAGCGAGCGAGCGAACGCGCGTGCAATCGCTCCGTCGTTGCGCAAACGGCGTGATTTCATTGAGAGCGAACGGGTTGCGTGCTGGTCCGTTTCCCTTTTCACACTGGCGATCCAATTCACCGTGCAAGCGCACGCCGACACTGTTAGCTTTTTAATTCGCGGCGCGCGCTTATTTCCGCCGCTTTGGCGTGTATGTATGTATGTAACGTGGAAGAAAAAAAAACAGACTAGCTAGTCTGTACCGGTGTAGCGAAGAGAGAGAGAGAGAGGCCATTCAAGAGTTTGCTTCGTTGAGAAAATAAGAGAGGAGGCGGTGGAGTCCGCGAGACGCTGTGAATGATCGATGGCGCCGGAAGTTGGGCCGCTCGATCGCTGGAGAAACCGATTAAGGCCGATTTTCCCCCCGTCGATTGCTACTATAGTTCCGCTAAAATACTCGTTAGAGTGCACGCTCGTTTCCATGGGAAAATTGATTCCTCCCCCCCTTCTCCTTTTTGCTCCTCCTTTCTTTTGCATTCGCCGTTCGAAAGCGGGAGAATATTTCTCTCTGCGTGTATTTATATATAAAAAAAACGAAGAATCGCCGAACATCAGGGTATCGTTTTATCAGAAATTTCAAGAATAAATTAAGATATATTTATTAATTTTATAAATTCTGTTACAAAGGATTGAATAAATTCTATTTTGAATTGCATGGATTGTACACATATAGGGTGTCCGCAGACTGTTTGTAAACAAGTTGCAACAAAAATCTTGATTGAATTAAGTAATATTTCCCAAATTACATGTACCCGTTGAAGTCGAATGGAAATTTTGAGTAGAGTCCAATTACAAGCGGATCGAATTATATATATCGTGTTTGCGTGTTCCCGCGTGAATGTGTCTTGTTCTTGATGACGAGCATAAAAATCGTAGATAACGAGCGAACAACACCTATCATATATAAATTCCATTTACAGAAACCAGTTATCTGCCGACAAGTTCATACACAAACGAAGCCTTACCGCGTTAGAAAACCAGTAATCTAGATCAAATCAAATCAAATAAATTTGCATCCGATCTAACATGTAATCACGTTGAGAAGTTTAGCAGGAATGAATGAACGGATATCACGATGCAGTTCTACTTTCAAAATAAATAAACAATTCACTTATCAGTTTAACTAAAAGACAGTAATATGAGAATATCCCTCCAGAAACACATGTAACGATCTTATAACCCTGGCTGCCTTCTTTCGATCCATTTGCAATTTAAAAACATCCCAAGTTTAACAAAAATTCCGTCCGATACGCGCGATTAATTTCTACAAAGCTGCAAACGGTATATTGCAAATTCCTTCTCGTTCGGCGAACGGTGTTGCAATGTAAAAATCAAAGGATCACGACGATAAGCAGGGTTGAAGCTCTACGCTCGTTGTCAGCTCTCAACTATCGCAAAGATATAGAAGGATCAAAGCGTCAAGAGTAGCGAGCAAACAAAGTACAGTCGATCGAGCATCAAGCTCGATTGTTAATTAAACCGCGTCGAGAGCAGTCTCTCTCTCTCTCTCTCTCTCTCTCTCTCTATCTGACGAACTTGATGAGCGAAATACAGCTCAGTCGCCTCGCCGAGATGGAAAAGGAGGAAGACAGTGTCAGATAACGTTGTGTACGACACATTGTGCACGAATGTTTCAGCATGTTAGTGGAGTCACCACTCGTTGGTGGAGGTTGCGCAGGAACGCGCAACGACGACCTCTTTTACCTGTGCCTCGTGTGCTCTTGTTCCCCCTGGCTTGTTCCAAGTTCACGCACCGCCGGCCACCGGCGATTTTTCACCAGCTCCGACCGCGATCGAGAGATAAAAATATACCCCGTTTTATTGTCCCGCCCAATACGAATTCGTTCGTCGACTCCTCGTTCTCGTAATCGTAATTTGTAACCCGTTGGTATAATCCGTGCAAACAACACCTGGTCGTCGTTTCTTGAACGAAATTTTGTTCTCGACATTTTTTTTCTTCTCTTCAATTAAGAATTTCGTCCTTCAATTTTTAATCGATGTTCGACAAACGTAATAATTCAGAGTGAAATTATTTAATTGAACGAAGGTGACCTCGAATAAAGGTTTAGGTTACGTTTTGATCGAAATTGAAACAGACACGATAGTTCGATGCGGAGGTTGTTCCAGCGTGCACGAATTACGAATATCTATTTGATCAGAAGTTGACACGTAAAACACGTGGTGAAAAAAAGTAACGTTCTATGGGGAAGGTATAATTTTAAACTGCGCTGTCTCGAATGGATTCTTACTTGGCGATCACCGTTCAGTTATAATAATTTTCGAAGGTTATCGAACAAAGACTACTGAACTATAAATCTCTCCCTTGGCTTCTCTTGATATTTCGAATGAAGTAGCAGACGCAGAGAGGAAAATTGCACTCGTTTCGTGCCGCGCGAATCTGAATACCAGGTGTGTATTACACTGCGTCATCGTTCATGATCGCATGAATGAACGACATACCGTGTGTTTCTGAAATCTGCGCTGTACAATGAGCGCAATATGGCCGCAACAAAAGGTTTCGTTTTATCGTGTTCCCGAAACGATTCTCATATAAGAAGAATGGTTATCCGAGGAACGATCAACCTTTTACCACTGCTCCCAAGTCCCAAGAATCGCGCGATCCCACCCAAAATCCCATACACCGTTTCGTGTCGTGCGATTACATCTGATAAAAACAATCGCCTTCGTTGCCGCTTGGCGACTACAATGGCGGCTCGTTCGAAAGATAAACCAGACCGGTGCACATTGAGGCCAGCAGGAGAGATTCATTAAAATTTTTTTTTTTTTTGATAAATCGAAGTTCTCCGTACGATTGAGAGAATTATTAGTTTGCTGTCGCTGAAGATTATAATCATCGTAGTTGTATTAATCAAGCGACGATTGGACGATTTCAATTCATCGCAATTTGAAAGTAATTTGTTTCATAAGTCTCACATTTTTCATCGGAGCGAATAACAATTTTCAACAATTAGAACAATTGAACCTTTGAGTTTACATATAGGAGGAGAAAGTCGTATCAATTAATTACAATTATTTACTCAGTAAACAGACAATAGAATTTCTGTCAGGTTAAAAATCGTCCATCAGTATCATTCGAGTAATAGAAGACTAAAATAGAAGACATTTAGAAAAAAAAAGACGTGTGATAGTAAAAACATGTACATTTTTAAATGATAAGCGAGATTCGAAAACGAGTGCTACAATCAAAAAATGTTATTCTTTGTTTTCGACATATTTTTACATGTAGAATTACTTCCCAGTCGACAGACCACGAGTCACGAGACACCCCGTATGTTCAATATTATATATTCTGTAGATTTTTGAAATCTCAGAATTCTCAAAAGAAAAAAAAAAATGCGTTCATCAGTCGTATTACTGCCGTAATAAAATTCGTTTTCGTTCGAGTCTTATATGTAGAATCGCCTCCCAGTCGACAAACCAGGAGTTACGAGACACCCCGTATATTCAATATTATATATTCTATAGATTTTTGAAATCTCAAAATTCTCAAAAAAAAAAAAAAAAAATGCGTTGATTAGTCGTATTACCTCCGTAATAAAATTCGTTTTCGTTCGAGTCTTATATATAGAGTCGCCTCCCAGTCGACAAACCAGGAGTCACGAGACACCCCGTATGTTCAATATTATATATTCTGTAGATTTTTGAAATCTCAGAATTCTCAAAAGAAAAAAAAATGCGTTCATCAGTCGTATTACCGTCGTAATAAAATTCGTTTTCGTTCGAGTCTTTGGAAAATTCGATTGGTCGAACAAAGTCGCCGACTCGGCATGGTCTCGAGACTCCGAGGGCTCGGTTCGACTCGTCGCTACACCGGGAGCACCGAAGCGTACTTCCACCTCTCGCTGCTGCCCTCTTCGTGCAGGTCGTGGCTGACCTCTGTGCTTCGAAAACGATTCATCCGTCGTTCCACTTGCCTCGCGATACGCCGACGTAACCCGACGATCACGATGACGAAACGCTGCCGCGCGTCTCGACGCCGCCGAAATTAGACGCTGCCCCGTTCCCCCGTCTTTCCCTCCTTTTTCTCCTTGTTCCTCTCTGTGCCACCCCGCTTTCCCCTCTTTTTCTTTGAACTCTTGCGCAGGAAAGTCATAAGAACGCGCGACGACGATGGAACGTTTGGTAGAAAAAAATTGGGCTGAAAGTGGACGTCCTCTTTGATGTTCCTCCTCGGCGTTTTATTTGATTGTTTCCAAGCCTCGGAACTGTCGCTGCTGTCGAAATAATACGGCCCCACCTTCGTGTTCGGAATTGTCTCGCTAAACAAATCTCGAGATGTTTTGTATCAGAAATCATTTCTCTCTGCGGATTCATTTCGGAGGACGCAATTCGCCTGAAATTCAGCGAGACTATTTCAAGTGTGTTGCTTCCTTTCCCTTTCCCGGCTCACGCGAGTTATTCGTCGCGGCGGCGGAAACTAAAAACGCAACAGTTGTGTCAGTGGTGTTACCGAAACGATCGCGTCGACGCAACGTGTGTGCGTCACCAACAACGAATGTGTGTAATGCAATGCCGTGGATCTTAGGAAATCTCTTTACCCCTTGCGGAACGTTCGACCTCCTCCGCGAACGAAACAATTAATAACTATATTATCGTCGCTGAGCAACGATCGTTTCTAATTAAGTTTTTTTTTTCCGTTGCAGGTAAGTCGATCTCCGCAGTTCTTGGATCTCCTAAAAGAAAAAAAAAAAAATGGACTCCTGATTCCGCGCGAGCCAGATGATTGTCGGTAGGTTCGGACATAGATTTACCGAGGATCGGAATTACGTTCCGTAATTTTTCTTTTTTCTTTTTTTATTCGGAGCAAAGAGAGACAGGGACGCGCTTTATAAACACGGGGAACACAATGGCACACACCGCGAGTCTCATAGGCTACGTACGTGGTAGGTTTGGTTGGGTACGTTTGAGGTGTGCTCATGTAGATAAGCTCCGATAATGACCGGACGTGTGCTCACCCAGCCAGAACTCTGCGAACTCCCTCCGTGCGTCCTCCTTCTTCACCACCTCCTCGTCCTCCGCCTCTTGCTCCACCTTGTTGTGTTCCCTGTGACCACGCGTTTCTTCTTCTTCTTCTTCTTCTTCTCCTTCTTCTTCTCCTTCTTCTTCTTCTTCTTCTTCTTCTCCTTCTTCTTCTTCTTCTTCTTCTTCTTCCTCGCCCATATAGTCCTCGAGAGATCCTTCGGTATACTTAGCCAAGGGGACACACACGTGTCAGCTTTGTGCACGCCACCACATTTACCCGTGAACGAGTCTTCTGACTCCTGTGCCAAGGAAATATCCAGCGAAATGCTCGCTCGACCGATTTTAACGATCCTCCGTCTTTCGTGAGAATTACTTTATTTCATTTTATCTTGTATACTTGACGATCACGCGAGGAAAACGCGACGTGGTTAGTTTTGTCGGGTTCTCGAAGATTGTATTTTAGACGTGTTTCTTTTTTCTTTTATATATATATATGTGTGCATTACACGCGCTGCATTTATTAACGTAATTATTAGCATACATTTTTTAGTTTAGTCCTCGGTGTTCAGATTTTGTCGACTTGACGTCCCTGTTGCTCAAATGTTGCGTAACGTTACTGCATCGATAGCTTTGAACGAATGAACTTGCTCGTAGCTCGAATCAGCTCCATGATGGTCTCGTATCAAATTTTTTTTTTATCATTGCTTCGTTTTATTAAGATGCATGCTCTCACAAGTATAAGTCCACACTCTCTTCTTTAAGAGTTGAACAGTAATCCTGTACCATTTTTTTTTTTTTTTTATTTTTACGATGAAATGGAGAGTCGGTCAGTTTGACTACTCAGAGAGATCCATCCACGATGATGGAGGAGGAAGAACGTTCTTCAATCTTTACGATCGAACGATCGACAGACGCCTGTTGGAAATGGGACGCGGGACAATAACGACACTCGAGATTAGAAAGTCTCCGTTTACTCGAACAACATTATTACACACACCGCGCGCGCAACCGTAATCAGCGTGTGTGTGTGTGTGTGTGTATGTGTGTGTTTACACGCGGTATAAACGCGGTAAATCTTATCGCGGCGAACCTGCCCGGAAGCTCAGTTTTCTGGGTTTCCTTGGTTAAGAATTCGCGGCTGACTTAATGGCCATTCCATTTCTATTCACGAGTAAAACGTCGTGCTAGAAACGAGCTGGTTTCCGAGTCTATATAGCTGCCATGAATGGGGAGCGCGAGCGGTTAGACGAGGATCGATGCACTATCTCCTTCGTGTACCATTTCATTCAATCCTTCTTGCACGTGTAAGCGAGAGCTATAGAGCGTCACAAAGAGCGGAGTGTTTAAAATATTAATATTAATTATCCGTGGCCATTGTTGCTACCGCGTACCGTGGAATTCTTTTATCGCGTGGAAACATGGAATTCTTCTCTTTGTTTTCTTTCAGCATCAGACACTGCCTTTGCATTTTTTTTTTTTTTTACGAAATGTGAGATTCGACCTTTTGAAATCTGCGAAATCTCGAGGTCTAAGTTTACAAAGTCTCTAAGATTTCGAAGATAGCTATATATATATATATAAATATATATATATACATTGGATACCTTTCTAACTTTGTTAAAAAAATTCCTATATATATATATAATTTTTATTTTATGTATAATATATAAAATAATATTTATTTTATATTTTATATATATATATATATAATTATATACATATATATAGGAATTTTTTTAACATAGTGGAAAATTAAAGTTAATAAAATCTCCGTCGCTTTCAATTCAAAATCCCTTTCGTCCAAAATTTGAACTTTTAGAACGCGAGATCTGAGCTTAATAGTAAATGATAGCCAAGTGTAATGTAACACGTCAGAGCTTTCGAAATTGAAAGAGCGGGATTATTAAATTTAACGTTTCCATCTTCGAAATTGGAAAAGGAAAGAAAAAGAAGGTAGAAAGAAAGTCCCGCGATAATGAACCTCTCTCTCGGCGAGAATTATTTTCGTGCGGCGCGAGTGTGTTCGACAGAAGTCGGTATCGGAAATGAGGTAAACCGTGTCGCTCACGGTAGATATATTTTGAGAGAAGTGGAGGACCAATGAGTTTAATCCGCACAAAGCCGATCTATTGAGTAGTCGCAGTTAGCGAGCACGCCATTGAATAATTCTTCCGGCGTGGTTCTACGCGTCGACCGGAAACGATCTGTTACCGAAAGGCACGCTCTCCTGCTCAGGTGTGAGATCGTAATGTCGAGCTCGATGGACGATCGCGAGGAAACAGCTTCGATTTTCCATGCCTCGCATCATTTTTCTCGTCTCCACGCGTCGTTCTTCTTCCTCTTTCTCTTCTTCGATCTGTCAACCGTTGCTCTAGTCGCCAGTTTTAGCGGAGAATTTTTAGTGTCAGTAGTATCTTTTATTTGCTTGTTTAACAGTAAGCGAGATCGAACTTTTATTTTTAAATATAGTGCTCTAGTCGCCAGTTTTAGCGGAGAATATCTCGAACAATTTTTAGCGTCAATAGTATTCATTTGCTTGTTTATCAGTAAGCGAGATCGAACTTTTATTTTTAATTACAGTATTCATCAAATTTCACAATGTTTCACGCAATCGCTCACGAAAGTATTCGAACGACTCTCGCGAGTCATTTTACACGAGGAAACGATTCATTGCACGATTTTGATAATGATTCTCCCTCGTCATTGAAATTTCCTCCGCCGGAATTTTTCATTTCACGAGTCAGTATTCTTTTCTTGTTCAAGTTCATTTTTACGACTATGATGAACTTAACAAGTACAGAATGGACGTAAACAAGAAAAGAAAACTGACTCGGGAAGTTAAAAACTTTCAATGAAGATAGAATCGTGTAACGAATCGTTTTCTCGTTCAAAATGACTCACGAGAGTCATTCGAATACTTTCGCGAGTGATTGCGTGAAACATTTTGAAATTTAATCAACACCGTAACGGAAAATCTTTATTATCGGTTTTGAGAAAATATATATATATATATATATATATATATATATATATATATGCGCGTGTATTCTAGATTCTAGCTATTTGAATATCTGCGAAGCGAACTTGGTGAGTTTCACGCTGTTGATAGAACTTTGCCGAGATCTTTCACTCTTCCGATTGCTCTCGCTGTTCGATCACTCTTGCGAGCAACTATGTATCTCTAAAAAAATGTTGCAAAATGTTACTTCGGTACACGGTAACGACTCACGTGGTGGAATCGAAAGAGAAAATAAACTGGACGATGGCTATGTGATTACCGATCTATGTATCGAAGCAACTTACGAGGAAGAAGAGAGGAGGAGGAAGAGAATGGAAGACGGCGCCAGCTCGCGCGCGGCAGAATTAATTCCCGCGGGAGGTGTTCACTCCGCGTCCCGAAATGATGTTCCGAGAAGCGGAGGCACAGTTAGCGTGAACGAGGCATTCGTATGCAGCGGTGCCGGCCGTGTAGACGATAGGCGATCGTGCCACGCCTGGTCGGTTCCCCGTCGTCGTCGTCGTCGTCGTCGTCGTCGTCCCGTTCATTCACGAACTCGCTTCGTACTCCAGTACATTATTGTTAGACAACTGGCCGTTTCCGGCGCTATCGCTTCTACGTGTTTGTCATATTTTCGTCCTACCCATTATACCAAAGTGAGAGAGAGAACGTTCTCTCTTTCTTTCGACAGCCAACTCTTTCTCCTTCCTACGAACTCGTCATTTTCTTTTTCCCCCCTTTGACGTTTTAAACAACAGTCAAGCTCTGGTAGCTGACTAATATATATATGACAGCTTGAAGCGGTATTTCGGACGACGTATGGGAATATTCGCATTCTTTGAATTTCTGTCCCTTTGAACATTGATGTTCGAGGTTTCATAAAATGATGGGAAAGAAAAAAATTAAGGAATCGTAAAATTGCAGTTGCGAGACAAATTTTCTAAATTGTGTCAAATATTTTTTACAATTTTCGAGAATCGAAGTACCTGTAGATAAAAGCAGGTCGTTGAAGTTTCTAAAAATTCACCTGTTAGACTTGCGAAACGCAATCAGTTTACCTAAGGGGATCGAAACTGATCGATTTCGAGGAACCGAGGAACGCGTATGTCTGCCGATGAATCTACGACACTGCAACGATCCATCCAGCGTTCCCTCCGCAGATATTTATTTTTTCGTTAGTTTACACGCGGTAAATTAGGTGCGACCGAGGATAACCAAAAGCGTGTATGTTCCACGAATCTGCCCGAAAAAGCTTGCATCGGAGCCTGTCGCCGCCTCTTCGAGCAGGCCAGACCCCGCAGGTCCGTCATATGTTTGAAGACCGATAGCAAACAATCTAAAGTTAGAAGTGTATGTTCGCTGCACGAGAGAAGGGGGAGAACGAGAGAGAAACGAGATTTTAAGCAATGTTTCCTACCACGACAGTAGAGAGACACGCATGTGTCACTTGTTGCATTTTGATTTCGATACACGGCACGAAAATAACTCACCCCTCTAGACGTCCCTTGTCAACTCGTTCCCCCTATCTTCTCTTTTGCTCTATCATTACGCGTTCCTCTATCTCTCTCTCTCGGTCTCTCTCTCTCTTTTTATACATCGTTCATTCACTGATTCGATCCTTCTCTACGATAACATCCCTCTCTCTGTCTAACTCGTTCTTTAACTTCGTCTCTCTCTCTCTCTTTCTCTATATACCTATGTCCCTTTTGTAGTCATTCATTAGTGTTGCGTCTCTTTCTGTCTTCTCTGTCCCTTTGTCGTTTGCTCCCGCCATTCTATACTGGCCGCTGTATTACTCATTCCTGGACATACTCTCTCTCTCTCTCTCTCTCTCACCGTGTGTGTTCGAAGCGAGCGCACGTTCTCTCTTCGTTGCGCCAACGTGATTTCTGTCGGTGCGCGTGTGTCTCGGTTGCGTTCAGAAACGCACGTTTCCTCCTCTCTGTCGAGCCTCGGTTACATTATATTTCGAAGGCGTGTACAGATTTTCTTTTTCTTTTTTTTTTCTTCTTTTTTTCTTCTCGTTCGTTTGTTTGTTTCGTCTTCTGTGTTTCTTGTTTATTCGTCGCGGGACGCGTGATCGAACGAGGATCGGTAATCGATCGAGTGTCGTACACGCTGGCAATTCGTGTGACGGCCCACGGATTTTTAATAGGGATAATAGATCTATCGTGTTCTTTGGATTTACGATCGTGTTCGGATGTCTCGTCGAGATCTGGAGTAAAGGATGGTTTCAGAATTCAACGTTCAATAAATTATCCTTTCCGACAAATATCAATGTCCATTCGATTGGCAGCATTTTCGCGATATTTCACTCGACTTTTGTGTCCACCGGCAGATAGCATTCTGACGATACTTCGCGAGTGCTTGAAAGTAGAAGGCAGATGATTCGATTAAAATTACTCGCGGAAGAAATATCTCGCAAATCCGGCGAATGTGTAGCATCTTCGCGATATACTTTACTCGGATCGATATCTCTCGTATATCCGCAAAAAACTCGCGAGACAAGAAAGGCTTGCAAAAAGCACGAAAAAAAAAAGAAAAGAAAAAATCGACAGAGAAATGCAAGGGCAAGGGTGTGCAATTAATATCAATTAATAACAATGCCCTCTTTGATCTGTGCAGCATCGTTTAACACGATGCTGGCCGTCGTAATAAAACCCTTTCTTTTTTCTCTCGTTTCGCGTGTCTCGACCTCTCTGTCTCCCAAATTTGCTCTTTCTCTCGGCGAACGCGCCTTTTAACCGTGCGTACGTGTATAAAACCCTTCTTCTCTCTCTCTCTCTCTCTCTCTCTCTCGTCGTTGCTCTTTCTTTCTGGCCGCCGCTGCTGCTTTTCTTCGGGCTGGCCGGTACCTCGTGACGGGGCATTCGGCCGTTTCCGGTTCCCCAGCCTCCACCAGGGGCTTCCCCTTTCCAACTTCCGCTCGTGTCTTACTACGCTTACTACGTGCTCTCTCTCTTTCTCTCTCTTTTCGTTCCGTTCTTTTTTGTTTCCCCTCGCCTTCCTTTTTGGTCGACGTGCCACGACGTGGTTGCTGAAATTAAAACGAGACACCGTGCCGCTTCGAATAATTCCCCCACGGGTTCTCTGCCCGGTTCATTCTCTGAAAATCTCGCACTCGAACTCGTCTTGTACTCTTTTTGAGGATTCTTGCACGTATTCTTGTAGTATTATTGTTTTGCATTATCTTTTGATTCACGGAGTTCTCTGTATGTTTGATGTATATGGCATAGATTTTCTCCATTTGACGAAGCATATAGGATAATTAACGCTTCTCTTCATACAAGTAGATGAAACTCTGATTGTGGAGGATTAATTGCAATTTGTTTTTCTAATTAATTGTCCGAGAGATAATTTATGTACAAATTTTGATAAAGTATGTAGTATTGCGGATATAACGAATATATCTAGTTACATTGTAGAAAATTGAAACAAATGGTATTTATGCTGAGACTTTGAAAAGGTCTGTGTATTTAGATACACGACCTGAGTATTAAAAATTACACAGAGTCACGTACTGAACTTCACAAGTCACATACTACGCTAGTTACATACTAAATATTACACTATTTACATATATTACGTCATTTACATACTAAATACATTATTTACATTATTTACACGTGAAATAGGGATTTCTAATTTGAAGATTAGAGGACAAGTACTCACATTCTTAATCTTTTCATTTGAACGTTATTATAACTATAGTCTGTCCAACAAGTCGATTCAGCAGTGGCAAGCAGATGTACACGAGACATATTTTATATTTTTAACCTGCAAAAATGAAAGTACGAAGTGCACAGTAAATAAAGTCAATTTTATACGATTAAAATCGCTCGTGAATTCAATAAATAGCTGTGATTCAATAGGCTTAGGCCCTTTGTCTTCCTCGCGTGCTTAGCACGCAAAGAGTTATGTTTAATAGTGCTTACTCGTTGAATATATTACAGGCACTACATACTTGTACAACAAATTTATGTTATTACAATCTGGAGTCAGTTTCCTCAGACACGTAAGAATTGAAATTTTTGGAGTGGTATCACTCTTCCAAAGAAAACCACTGATAAGAATAGCAGCGTGGCTTCGATAGAAATTTGTCAATGACTCGTTGAACTTACTATAAGCACTATATACTTGTAGGACGAACTTATGTCGCAATCTGGGATCAAACACTTGAGAATTGAAATTTCTGGAATGGAATCGCTCTTCCAGAGAAAACTGATAAAAATAGCGACGCGATTTCGATAAAAAAAAACTTGTCAATGACTCGTTGACGCGTATAACAAATAAAACCTCTTGAAAAATCAGACATGTCACAATCTGGGGTCAGACACACTTAAGAATTGAAGTTTCTGAAAATCCAATTTTTTTTTCCTTTTACAATATGGTACCTATAATATATATAATATTAAATTTTAGATGCAAACAACCAAAGTCATCTAAAATTTAATATATCAATATATATATAATTACATACAAATGCATATCCAATTTTTTCTTTCAACAAATACAATGTGGTATATTTACAAATTTATTACCTTATTAAATGGTATCGTTCTCGCAGAGGAAACCGATAAAAATAACGACGTGGTTTCGATAAAAAATTTGTCAATGACTCGTTGACGCGTATAACAAATAAAACCTCTTGAAAAATCAGACATGTCACAATCTGGGGTCAGACACACTTAAGAATTGAAGTTTCTGAAAATCCAATTTTTTTTTTTCCTTTTACAATATGGTACCTATAATATATATAATATTAAATTTTAGATGCAAACAACCAAAGTCATCTAAAATTTAATATATCAATATATATATAATTATATACAAATGCATATCCAATTTTTTCTTTCAACAAATACAATGTGGTATATTTACAAATTTATTACCTTATTAAATGGTATCGTTCTCGCAGAGGAAACCGATAAAAATAACGACGTGGTTTCGATAAAAAATTTGTCAATCGGCCCGGAATCGAGAATTGACGCGCAACACTTAGAAGATCAAAATTATGAGAGATGCGCTGTTCCTCGAAAGTGATGAGATCACCCACTAAATTCCAAATTCATAAATTCCATCGCCCACTGAGGCTTAAGCAGCACTCTCGACAGAGCCTCGTAAATTTCGCGAATCTCTTAAGAACGTTTGCATCGTACGTCGCTGTCGCTTGCGAGTCGCTGTGTAGACGCTGAGGAACAGGGTGGCAACCGGAGGTATAGTCGAGCTATAATGAAGCGGTCTTCGGGCAGATATAGCCGCGATGAATAATGTACAGAAGCAGATTATCCTCGGAACAAGTTCTCAGCTTAACTCCCACGCGCGGTGCTACCTTGGGACAGGTGCGCGCCTCGCTGCGTGCAGCCCGATAACCGATAAGCCTTCTCGTACTCTTTTCGGCAACTGTGAAACGTTGCTTATCGGCGAAACGTTGCCTTTTCCGAATGCTAAAAATGTCGTCTCGCCTTGCACTGCGGCTCGTGCGAAAATCGATATTATCAGAACCGCAATGTTGAATCCTACGGCATGTAATGTTGGACCTTGGTTAGAGAATAGAGTTAAGCACTGGCTGGCGTTAAAATTAAACTGCGAAGTTTCAAAAGAAAATTTTCAGAAAATTCAGATATTCGAAAGGGGGATTGACGTTAATTTTGAAATGGGAAGCAGCCAGAAATTTGTCACTTCGATGGACACTGGTAGATCCAACGTCAAAAGGAGGACAATGTAAAATTATTAAAAAATGATAGAAAGTTAAAAATTTTCAGAGAATAAAATTGAAGCTTGCTATTTAAAGAGAGGATTGACGTTAATTTTGAAAGGGGAAGCAGCCTGAAATTTGTCACTTCGACGGACAATATAAAATTATGAAAAAATGATAAAAAGTTAAAAATTTTCAGAGAATAAAATTGAAGTTTGCTATCTGAAAAGAGGAACAATAGTTTCAAAAAGAGGATAAAATTACAAAAAATGATAAAATGTTTAAAAATTGAGAAAAGATCGCAGATATTTTCTGTCGTACGTTATAAGCGAAATCAGTAAACGGGACAGATTTTTCGTTGCCTTTTGAAGATATTTAGAAAATATCGGCTCCTTTTACTCCGTAAATTGCGTGATCCCCCATTACTCGGCGATTACGACGCAGACGAGATAAGATTTCGCGCGATTTCGCAACGATCAGGAGGATCGCGAACGCGGAAATAAAGTCACAGCGCTGGGTGAATCGGCGGTTTTTCAAAACCGCGACACGGTCCAGGTGAAAAAGAGGCGAGGGAGAGACGTGACGTGAAATGCCACGACCAATTAAACGTCTCTATCGATTAATTACGGCCGATTGGATTCGACAAACCGTGATTGATCGACTTTATCGGCGTGCGTTCGCTGAGACAAATGATTAAACGTTTTGTGCGCGACGCGCAGGATGCTCGCCAAGATTTCCTTCTTCGTCTCTCTCTCTCTCTCTCACACACACACACACGCGCACTCTCTCTCTCTCTCTCTCTCTCTTTCTATCTTGTCACTCTTATCGAAAATCGAGATCTCACGATCGAACAATCGCGCGACAAACGTGCGTTTCTCTCTCTCTCTCTCTGTCCGTTATTCGCCTCTTTCTTTCTGTCTCATTGTTCTTTCTTTTTGTTTTTTCTTTTTCTTTTTTTTCTTTTTTTTTTTTTCGTAGTCTTTACGATCGATCGCGGTATGTAACAAATTTCCTAATCGACACAACGCGTGCACTTTCGTGCAATTAACCGTTACGCAATCGTTGCTCAACGATCGTATCGACGAAAAAAAAGGAAAAGTGATCGGACGCTGGCTGCTGCGCTTCTCTTTATCGGACGCTGAATTTTCTGGTCGATCTGCGCAACCGTTTTACAGAGGAAACAATCAAAACGCCGGATCCCTGTGATTATAAATTCTGTTAATTAGAAACGAGAGAAGGCTCGTACACAACCTTCCATTACGCTGATTGCGCAAATTGCAGAGTGAGACAGGACTGGCAACGTCGAATCGATGTTCGTGAAAGAGGAGGAAAGGAGAGCGACGAAGCGGATTTTCTTTGGTCCTTTTTATCCGCTACCTTGGCAGCAAGAAGAAGACTCGAGGCCGTAATATCTAAGCGTTTGCTCGACGAGAAAGGAAAATTCAAGTATCTGAAAATAGGGAATTAAATAAAGATCGACAAGGCTGCAAGTTTTTTCTAACAGAGAGAGAGAGAGAGAGAGAGAAAGAGTTGAAAATATATATTTCTTATCAACTATCGATACATCAAGTATTGCCAAATAATTGCACGTTATTATTTGTGCTGTAATTTCAAGAGTGAATATGAAGACAGAAAGCACAGAAGCGCAACGAATCTTACAAGTATCGAGCACGACAGATATATTAAAACATCGTGTCGATCTCTGAAGTCAGGTGATTTCAGATTTTCGAAACGTTCGTGTTTATTAGCGAACATTAACAACAGACTTGAATATTTCAGTATCCTAGAATCGGACATCGACTGCAAGCGTCGCGGAAGATTCGATTGCCAGATTGGCGAACATCGAGATTCAAAGCGCACCCTCGAAAGTTAAAAAATAAAAGTGAAGTCAGTTCGAGGTTCTAAGAAATTTCTACGGAACAGAATGTTTGTAAAAAATATTCGGAATCTTTCCCGAATTTCTCAAGGTGCACCATTGCCGCATCTCTCTCGCCGTGTATAAAGAATACGTAAAGAGGAAGTTACATCTGTCGATCGATCATCGGTAAATCAGAGGATCTGCTTACTGGCCAGACGGCTATTTCCGTTAATTCGATACATATCGATATGTACGGTTCGAGCGTTCTTGAAACTCGTTCGAGATCGTCTATCGGCGATTGGACCGCGAAGTCGACGGAAAATCGGCTTGCCAAATGCTTGCACCGACTCGGAAACGAGCGCAGAAACAGAGTAAAAGAGAGAGAGAGAGAGAGGGAAAGAGAGGAAGAGGCAGAGTGAACGCTTGCGTTCAGGGAGACCGGAAACTGTCGCCTCTTCCCTTCACTGTGCGCCTGCCTTCTCGTTCGTTTTCTTTCTCTGTCGGAGGTTCTGCCATCTCTCTCCTTCTCGTTCGGTGTCTCGTTTGCACGCGTTGCGCGTTTATACGCCACGGGTGGACTTTCACGCAAACGATCTGTGCGTTCCGTTGTGCCGCAATAATCGGCCGATTGCGCGTCGCTGGGACAGAATCGTGTTTCGACGTGGCGGCAATCGAACGATTCGCCTGCCTGAAAAGGAGAAAAAAAAAAAAAAAAACGATAACAAAGAGGTAATAACTTCTGCGGAGGTAATATATTCAAATTGGGTTTAGAATATCTTTCGAAATGAGACGTGCACAGTCCCCCCCGGTTACGCTTTTTCACAGTGGGAAAAAGAAAATTCAAAGAAAATTACACGTCACAGAGCGTCTCTGTACTGGAAACATTTCGTACCGAGGATCAAAATTATTAAAACAATTATCATTAAATTATTAACACTAGAACACTGCCGACAGTTAAGACGAAGTTATTTCTACCAAAATTATTTTGATTTCTAATAAATAAGAATAAAATAAAATTCATTATACTATTTCTTTAGCTATCACTGTAAAAGCCATTGCATCATTGTGGGGGGGGGGGGAATTGTAACACGAAATAGAAATTTTAAAATAAAATTGTGAAACCAGTCATTTCGACTGGTGTGTGGTAGTGTTAAAATCAGCGTTTTAACTAAAACTTGGTCTGGTCTGAAGGTTGTCTTTTTGCGACGTAATTTTTTTATGCATCGATCGATCTGACCGCAGCATTCTCCGATTTAGGTTAGGTTTAAGAAAGGGTATTTCGGATATCATCCCCTCATCTTTTGCAACGATGAGTTTCGGTAATCCCAGTGTTAATGAACGAGTGTTAAATTCAACGATGATCATTCGATGAAACGAATGTCAATCTGGTGAGGAGGGGGGGGGGAGAGAGAGAATGGCAAAAAGGGGAGCGGAAACCGGCGAGCAAACCGGAGGAAAGAAAGAAAGAAAGAAAGAACGAACAAGGAAAGAGAGAGAAGAAACGAAAGAAGAAGTCACGGTTACGTGGCCGTGGGCCATGCGGTGGCTCGCTTGGGGTTACCGGAAGTCGAGTGACCGTAGCGGGGCAGGTGAGCCCGATCCTCCTTCTCCTCCTCCCTTACCCCTCCCGACGGCACTGAGAGAAAGAGAAAAAAAAGTGGAAGGAGAAGCCGCGTAGAGGAAGTGACGTCGCACCGCGGGGCTCGTTCACGTGGCTGCAACCAGGAGAAGTGGTGCACTCCACCTTCTATCACCTAGGAAAACTCTCTGCCTATAACTCTTTTCTCTTCTCGTGTCTGACAATGGAGATTGCGCGTAAATTGATGGGATCGTGATAGAGTAACGTGGCTATGGCTCGACCGACCAGAGTTCGTGTTCTGCTTCCACGGTGATTCAAACGCGGATCCTAATTCTTCCACGAATGACAGAGGCATTTCTCTATATACCTGTTTTTGTTCTTTTTTATCATTTCAATGTTCTCATTCTTTGTCGCAAAGTTTTTGATGACCGGAGGACAGAGAGAGTATAAGAAACATAGGATAACACGCGATTGCTAATATTCTTCTTCTATTCGTGTGAAAAAAAATGCGCATATCGCGATTGTTATTATCGTTACGTTATTCTTTTACTGAAGTAGAAATTTGTGTAATCCTTTGAACTGCGACGTCGTCTGCGATGTTGTTGCGCTTCCACTTGTATTTATTTTCAAGTTAAACTGTACAAATGTACAAATTCAATGTTTATTTATTTATTTATTCATCTATCGTGTAATTTATCTTTCGTAATTTTTTAAAATTATCCAAATTTTTCTATTCTTCTTCTTTCGTCTTCTTTTTCTCATATTTAATTATGCAATTGAACATCCCGAGACGTGACCGTGTGTATGCACATAACTTCTTACGTATGTAACTTCGTGTGTAAATATCTTTTCGTTTCGATTTGGTACTTATAATATATATCGAGGGATTAAGGGCAAAAGGAAATTGTAAAACACTTTCAAATATCATCTAAACGCAATTAACTCGTTCAACGAGCCACTTCCAAGAGAACTTACCCGCCACCTTTCAAACAAGAAAGTTTCTTCTTCACTTTCTATATAAATGAAGCACTGCCTATTGTTTCGCACTGTCTTTCGAATAAATAATCGAAGCAGTCCTCGTTCGAGATCAACGTTTATGAAACGAGCTGCGAGCCAGAGTGCGCAGGTGTGAACGTTCGAAGAGATGAAGAGCGAGCACCTCTCGAACCCGCATCGAATTTCATATATTAATTAATAGAGGAGGGGGAGGGGAGGGGATCTTAACGACTGTTCGAAGGCATGAACCTCTATACAGGGCGGAATACATTGGAACGAACGTGTGCAACGTTCGTTTGGACGGTGAAAAAAAAAAAAAAACAAAGAGGCTCGCGGTTTCTCGTATTAATTAGCATAGAAATTTAACGAGCTGTGGCGATGAGCGCGCGAGAGTGCGTCGTTCGATCGTTGCATAATTTTCTCGTTGCGAGGAGGCACTAAGATCGAGATCGGTGATCCTCTTCGAGGCACTAAGAATCGAGCGCGTTCTCTTTTTTTCGTTTTTTTAATTACAGTCGTCGAAGATTCGATCTTTGCTGGTAGAACCGATCGATAGAACCGCGAATTTTTATGCGTATTTATTGGGGAATTGGGAGGTTGTATAAGTGCACGTGATACACGTACAGTGTTTTACAGTAACTTTTTTATTTTTTCCGCGGCCGTGTGTCACAATTTTGTAAAAAAACACATCACAAAAATTGTAAAAAAAACATTTACGAGATCAAAAATATAACAATTAAGTCCAGTGAGAAGAACTGATGCCATGAACTTTATTAAATCGGTAATGTCTCGAAAGTGAAAGTGGTGCTTTTTTTTTTTCTTTTTCTTTTTTTTTTTTGGTAACAACTGTAGGTAAAACAAATTTCTGTTTCGATTCTACATATTTTACATATTCGTAATGCATGAAAATCCGCACTCCAATTATCAGCAGGGGACGTCGATACACATTCTTTTCACTTGGACCAGGGTCGTCGAATTATCATCGTGGTTAACGGCGATGATGACAAATAATTGAAACCACCAGATAATTTAACAAGATATAAAACGTATGTTTATGAAAAAAGTACATTTTTCAAATTGTACAATGATACATGGGAGCGAGTTGTTTCTAAGAACACCGTACTTACACGTTCTTCGCGTGTATCGTGTAAACGGATGAAGTTGAGGAAAGGGGAAGAAAAAGAAGTGACGAAGAGGAATGGGGGATAAAAATGCGGAGTAAATGAGGGGAAACGATAGGTATAAAGGCAGAGAGTCGAAGGAAGTGACGTGTTACGGATAGGCTATCCTACGGTTCTCTCGTAAAGAGCAGTTTCCAGCGGTGAGGAAAGGAGCACGGTCTGTGTGTGTGTGTGTGTGTGTGTGTCTCCCTTCCTCGGTCTCTCTTTCGTGCCTTATAAGTTTATACGTTCTCACGCTCTCCATCCCACCTCTGCGTTTAAACTATACATATACGTTGTGTGCCTCCTTGAAACACACTCTTCTGGCATCGTCTCCTTCCTTCTTTTCGTTGCTCTAAAAAAATCCCGGAGTCCTTAACGAGTTCGCAGAGCGTGCAGAGTGCACGCGTGATAACGTGATTTCATAATAATCGAAACTGCAACGGGGGGGAGGGGGGAGGGGGGAAGAAACCAGTTCGTCATTTTTCATGGAAACGACGACACTTTGGATTTATATTTTTCGCGACTTATCGATTAACATTTCGAGAAGAAAGAAAAAAAAATTTGGTACACGGTGAAAAAACCAGAAAAGAGTCCGTTGCACGCCGAATATTTTTGTATACTTTCAACGCGAATAAAGTTCTTCTTTTTTTTTCTTTTTATAGCGTAGTTTCTGGTTTTGTAACATTTACAGTGCATTTTCATCGGTCGAACAGAATTTTACGCATTTCTCGAACTCTGCGATCGTTTCTGGTTTCTTGCACTCGATCAAAACTCCTGCCTCGGCACCCAACGTGTTAAAATAGATGGAAGAAAACCTAGATAGAAATTCTGTGCATTTCTGTGCCTTCGAATTTCCCACAAGCGCATGGAAAATCCACAGTTTCTTAATAATCGAATTTAATTCACGTCGCGTGTGTTTCTTAGTCTTTCGTGCAAGGGACGATTATCGAGCTGGAAAACGATAGAATTATCACCGAATGTAGAACGAGTTCGCAACGAGAATGGGCTGCGTTATCCCTGAAAAATCCTTCGGAATAACTGTTCAAAGGCGGAGGAGGAGGCTGCCGATCGCGATCGCGATCGCAAGAGCCTCGGCGTGGCCACCACACGCGTTTATTGTATATCGGGTTGGCTCGCAACGCGCATCAGCTCTTCCTAGTTATAACAAACGGCGTAAAAAAGCCTGACGCAAAAACCTGCCTAGCCTTCGGCAAGTGTACACCATGGAGTACAGCTTCTGCTCTCTATCATCCGAGTCCATCCTCTGCCTTTCGTTCTTAAATATTCAATTCTTGCAAACACCAATTCAGTTGTCTACGAATTATTTATTATCAATTAGATATTCAATTCTCGAAAACGCCAATTCAGTTATCCACGGAATTTATTATTAAATATTCGATTTTTGAAAGTATTCATTATTTATTCATTGAAACTGTAAATTTAATTTTTAACGGTATTAATAGTTATTTTTGATATTTTAAATTTAATTATTCTAGTTATAATTCGAGGAGTTTTATCACGAATTCGATACGATTACTTTATATATATATATATATATACATATATATATATGTTGAATAAAATAGTTAATTTTAATTTTATATTATTTAATATATTTATATTTAATTAAAGAATTAATTATATATATAAATTCATAAATTAACAGAAAATTTTATTTCTATAATATGTATTCAAAATTGTAGAAATAAAAGCCTTTCTCTCTTCTCTCTCTCTCTCTCTCTCTCTCTCTCTCTCGTTTACTCTCTGTCTTCGGAACACACCGTAGTTCGTGTTGTCGCTGCCGAACAGGCTACTTCCTTCCTCTTGCGGTCATCTTGCTCTCGTTGCTCCTCTCTTTACCTTGCTCGGATGCCGCTCTTCTGAATGCCAACTCTTTCACTCTAATCGCCCTTGTGTTACTCGTCCTTCTTTGTCCGTTCAACGATGTCATTTCTTCAGCCCCCCGTGAAACCGTGTGTGTTGCACGCTCGTTCTCCATGGCTCTCTCGTCTTCATTATTCCAAGCAACGGCGGACGCGCTGTGTTCTCTCGTCGCTTTTTGTCGCTCTCCTCCTCTCACCGTTCTCTGTGTCCCTCTGTCTCGCTCCACTTTCCGCTTTATTAATATCCACCGCTGGCTGATCGACGATCGCGATTTTCTCGCGCTGCCTTCCGGGTTCTCGGCCATCGCCAACGGATTATATAGACCGAGCGGATTTGTGAATGGGACGAACGAGGCCGCCGGCCTTTCCCGCCATGCCACGTAGACGTCTTCGAGGTTTAACGCGTTTGCGGAGAAGTAAGAAAGCTTTTTTATCGAACTGCAAAAATAGACAGGTGATTTATTTTTAGACACCGCAACTACCGAAGGCGAGCAGAACGTGAGACTTCCATCAGACATGTTAAAGTAAAACAAAAAAAAGAAGAAGAAGAAGAAATAGGAAATTTTCATAAATAGGATACAACGAAGTGCAGAAACTTTTACTTTATGAAGAATCGTTTGAATTCCTAAAAATACACTGGTTCACATCTGTAAAATATCCAACAGAAATTGGTCGTTTCGACCATTTTGTTAGGTCTCGTGTTAAACTAACTGCGATGTCCAAAGTTTTATCAGTCGCGTTTTGTCCGAATGCCAATATCATATTTTCATAGCTATATACAACGATGCTACAGAAGAGCTTATCGATTATTCGGACTTTTTAGTGCTTATCGATTGAACTAACAACGTATCGATTATATTGTTGCTCGATCGTTACCGATCGTGTTGTCCAAGCTCGCCATACTCTTTTTCAAATATTTTGAAATCAGAGTGATAGCGACGTGTTTTCATTCCTAAGCCGATAGGGAGCTTAGATCGATAGGTAAAGCGTTAACCTTTTGCACTCGAACTTTTTCTTTGTCAAAGCTTTCAGCAGCTCGGACCTTTTGGCTTTATCTAGCTATGTAATATATCAGTTATTCGAAGGGAAGAATTGTATGCAAAATTAAAAAGGCAAAATATTTTTAAAGCTATTTTATTATTGTCGTAATATGAACATTTTGCAAATGAACATTTCAATTATAAATTATTTGTAATTTTCGAGGGTGTGATACCGTTTGAAGCAATTAGCAGGATGTAAACCCGATTGACGATCGCAAGTTTTTTGCCAGTTATTGAATGGAAGATTTTCACTGTAGATAACATTATTTAGAGTTTGCGATACGTTTCCTTCACTGTCACTAGAATCACTGTGTTGCAGTACCTTTGTTTTTTTTCTTCGCTGGTAAAGTAATGTCACTATCATCAGAATCATAGCTTAATCGCATGAAACAATCTCGTTTTCTAAATCACTTTCATACTCGTCCATAGTAAATTCATCATCACTGCTGTCTTGAAGCAACACTTTTTAGCATCACATTTCTAGCCATCGTGAGTAATAAATTTTTTTTGTTCTATCGGTTAAAAATCAACGATTAAATACTGAAATCAATGGCACACGAAACCACATGCAACTAAAGTTTAACTGTGAATTCACAACAATTTGACGTTCAGTGCACTATAATTGTTGGTGTGCCTGAGAGGCACACTTCGAGTACGAACGCCAAATTTTTAGCTGTGCCTGTGAAGAGTACTTCGAGTGCAAAAGGTTAATAGTCTAAAGATGTTTCAACATATGTGTATTAAAACTGCAGTAATTATTTTTCTAATTAATACTCCGTCCGAAAATATGATATACATTTGAAAGAAAATCTTAGATTATCTAGAGTTTCGAAAGCAAAACTGGCAATACTCGTTATATTGTTTTTACATTGATAGGTAAATAACCTAACATATTTGACAGGCGTTGCTTTTGGAGTTCAGTTGGAATTTGAAGACCAAAAATTAGTTTTTTTTTTTTTTTTTTTCAAGAAAAATAAAATACCGCTGTAATTTCAAAATGGAAAATTTTCACCCAAATAACGTGAATCTACGAAGAAGAGATGCCAAATCGAAGTAATTGACTATTGAACAACGTCATGGTATCTTGCAACACTTCATATTATAATAAGGTAAATATGGTGAGGGTCGATTAACTGAAAAGTACATATGTTCAGAAGAAGCGTTCAACAAGGCTAACTCTCGCTTTAACTAAATTTGTATCGCACTAAAATTATTTGTAAATTTTGCCTGTGAGGAGTACTTCGAGTGCAAAAGGTTAATATTATGTCAGCATTTTTTGTTTTTTTTTTTTTTTCAAATTTAACAAGCAACGCCATTTAGCGACAATAATTTAAAAGAGAATAATTTAAATGAAATGAAATTTTGCACAATATCGAGAAAAAACGACCCCATAAGACTCTATGCGTCGAGAAATTGAATTCTGTTTCTAATATACGACCGCGCGTATTTTTTTCGTTCTCAGTACACGTTTCTCGGTACTGTGTTTCAGCGTTTCTTGGTCATTTAGCTCGGCGAATGGCCGAGTTGAACAGAGATCTCGCGGACTTGGAACCGTTTCTACATTCGCGATTTCCACGAAATGCGTCGCGTTTGCTCGAAATTCGTGACGGCGACGATGGTTGAGGAGAGCAACAACAACGATTGAATGGCCGAACAGAAGAAGGAATTCTTCGGGGACACCGTGAACCGACACACACAGCGAGGTGAATTCCTTCCCACGGTGTGCAGCAAACGCGAAACCAGTTCAAGCAAATAAAAGCAATCGAGCCGTCAGACGATTTTATCTGTCATTTAATAATACCATATTACTTTTACTTAGCTTTAGAAAAGAAAGTAGAAGACAGAGAGAGAGAGAGAGAAATAAGAACAAAGAGAACGTGACCTCTCTCCTCGTTTTCTTCGAAGTTCAACTCGAAACGCAAACGTGACAAACTTTCGAGAAGATCTTTGTTTCGAGCGAAGAAAAATTTTTTTAATCTCCTTCGCCTGTTGCCCGTGTCCGTGACGAATATATTCGCCTTCGGTTTGCCTGTTTATCGACTGGGCGCGCACCTGTTGCCCGTGATTAGAGGCAAGATCCGGACTCTACGAACGTCGGCGAAACGTTTCCCAGCTAATTTATCGAAACGAATGCCACGCAACCGGTTGGCAAAGAAGGTTGAGTGGTGGAGGGTCTCGCGTTGTGTGCACTCCCCAAGCTAAGTGAAATGGATAATCTCGATGGATAAAGATCGACGATATCGTTTCGTAAAATTTCACGAAAAGTCCGAGAAAACTCGTCGAGAATTGCATGTCGAGCAATTCTTTCACCGAGACGGAATTCGATTTTTTTTCGAATCTTTGTATTTTATCAAAAATTATCTAGTGGCAAGTTGCAGTGAGAAAATTTATTTACATGACTCAGGAGCCAGGACACAATAAGATTGTAGCGTAGATCGATATATCATGACACGAGATGTCGGACAGTAAAAATGTATCCACGACTAAGACCATAATGGAAATTATATTGATCTATAAATCTACGTACTACGTATTACGATACGAAACATTATTGAACAGTAAGAAAATCGAATCCATATAATAATTTATATAGATGAGAATTTCGACGAAAATTTTGCAGAAGAATTTTTTAGACTGGAATATTCTTTGATCTTGTCTGTTATAACGCGCGAGAATTGCTGAAAATTGTTCAACTAACAATTATCATGCGGACGCGTACATAATCAGTCGCGTGCGTATGTTTTGTGAAATATCTGGCGTTCAGAAAATTTCCACTCTTCGGTCTCTCCGTTAATCATAACGTGTTCTCAAATCCGAGGATGAGATTTCTGGTCTTCGAGTTTGCCACGATCTTCGCGATTGGCACTGATTTACATCCACTGTTTTATTTATCCGCACATCGTTGCTACGATACTGTGCGATTAGTAATGTCATTTCTGTTCTCTTTAGTCCCTCCCAAGACGTCATTGCAGCTGATTCATAAATCATCCGGCAATCGTGGCTCTGTTCGAGTCCACTTCGTTCCTAATAGCTTTCTAATTAATCTGTGTCACCCTTGATTGCTAATTAGCTAATACTTCACGCTCCATTTATTTCAGATGAAATTGCCTTATTATCTCGTAATATTCTTACAGGTGTGATATGCGTTGATTCTAAGTGAAACGTTGTACTCGCAAGTATGCGTATGTTTCATATATATTTAGGTCCTACTATTCTACAAATAATCCTTTTTTTAGTTAAGTTCGTAGAGATCGGTGTTTATTGTTAGTATGCTATGAGAAATTTTAAAAAATTTATTTTTATTTCTATTTACTACACTTACGCGAGTGTATATTTTTCATCGCTGGCGATCATTGCCATTCGAAGATGACATCGACAAACAACCTTCAATTACGCGAAAATTCAACTTTCGTACCTGTGAATTGGCTGTGAATCGTTCGATTCTTCGGCTAGACTTAGAAGTCGAGCATTAGAACAAATTCATCCTCGATAATTAATCCTTGCAATACAATGATGCAACCTTAACAATAAAGTATCAAGGATACGAAACAGTGATTCATTGCGTTTTCGAAAACGATCGTTCACTAAAAAAATCCGCGTTTCCTCCTCGCACGAGAGGAGGAAGAAGAAGAAGAGTGAGGATGAGAAAAGAAGATAGAACGGTTTCATTCAAGAGATCTACTCGCGTCAGAGCACGGAAGTCGCCTCGTAATAGCCGACAGCCCGGTTTTCAGCGAAATAATCGGCCCGAGAATACGTAGCATTCGGTGGCGAGACGTAATTACGCCGTACGCTCGAACGCAAACACTATTTAACAACGTCGGTAATTTCTGCCTTGTCCCTCTCTGCGTTTCCACGCTCGCCGCTCGAAGATGTTGCCTCGCGGTGATTAATGTGAAACTTCTTGCTCGCGGGCAAGGCTAAAAATTTCTTACGGGACGCGTTTCCGGCAGCCGCCGAGACCATTCATAAGCTCGAATCCCGATAACCGACGGACACACCGAAGGAAAATCTTCTTGGCAAATCCGCGCGACGAACCGCCTCGAACACTTCGTTCGACAGCATATAGGGGCAACTTTGGTTTTTTGGGGGAAATTTTCCTGTCGTGTCGGTAAAATTTTTGACTATTTTGTTTATTATATATGAAACTCGACTGTTTTCGAGATTTCTCACCTCTTCCCACCGTTTCCGAATTTTTCGTCAATCTTCTCCTCTTTACGAACGAAAACATCACTAACTGATGGAACGAATTCGTATAAACAACAGCGTAATTAATTTCCAATTTTAATTAATTCTATACGAACGAAAACATCACTGCTAATGGAAAGAAAGAATTCGTATAAATAACAGGGTGTTGCAGAAAAAGTCTGCAGATGAATATTTCCAATTTTAATTAATTCTATACGAACGAAAACATCACTGCTAATGGAAAGAAAGAATTCGTATAAACAACAGGGTGTTGCAGAAAAAGTCTGCAGATGAAAATTTCCAATTTTAATTAATTCTATACGAACGAAAACATCACTGCTAATGGAAAGAAAGAATTCGTATAAATAACAGGGTGTTGCAGAAAAAGTCTGCAGATGAATATTTCCAATTTTAATTAATTCTATACGAACGAAAACATCACTGCTAATGGAAAGAAAGAATTCGTATAAACAACAGGGTGTTGCAGAAAAAGTCTGCAGATGAAAATTTCCAATTTTAATTAATTCTATACGAACGAAAACATCACTGCTAATGGAAAGAAAGAATTCGTGTAAACAACAGGGTGTTGCAGAAAAAGTCTGCAGATGAAAATTTCCAATTTTAATTAATTCTCTTGATTGAAGAAGAAGAAGCGACAACTCCATTCACGAGAATAGCACGCGACGATTCCTCCTCGAGGATTCATTCATCGAGTATTCCTCCCCCGCACGTGGTGTGCCAAAGGGAAAACCGTCCCCGGTGTTGGAAGATGACGCGTCGGAAAATCTTGGCGCGAGCGAAAGATCATCGGCTCAAGTAAATTTTCTCCTTTTTTTTTTTTCTTTTTTTTTGTGATAGTCGCGACGTCAAGCGGCCAAGCGAGAAGCATAAGGGAAGAAAAGCGTAGGGGTAAGAGGAGGGAGAGAGCTTGAGCCGGGTAGACTACGGTCTTGAAACGTGTGGCCGAGGCATGAATGAACCGACCGAATGAAGGAATGGCCTCGTCTCTGGGCTGCGCCTGTGTGAGAGGCCTCGTGCACTCTCAGAGAGCTCGCTAGAAAGAAGATACGAACGCGAAGGGAAGAAGAAGACGGACGTACGCGTAGATGTGCAGGAAAGAGAGAGAGAGAGAGAGAAGAGAACTGTTGGATGAAAAGAAGAGGAACGAAGGCGACCGCAGAAGAGGAGCAAGAAGGACGAGAGAACGTGTAATTGATAAAGATGGCGAGGGTAGTATGAATAAGGAGAGAAAAGGGTTGGTGGTAGTGGGAGAACGGCGGTGGTAGGAGCGAGATGGGAAGCGGGTGGTCGTGTGCGCCGACGCCAGTGTGAGTTTGCCGCGTCGACGGGAGAGTATTCATTCATAAAACTAAGCGAGGAGTGAGGCTAAGCCAGCGTGCACCGCGGCATTGGTGGGGATCCGACACACCGGGAGAGACGGTCGAGCGTCTCTCCTCTCTCTCTCTCTCTCTCTCTCTCTCCTTTCTCTCTTCTCCGCGCGCTCGTTCTCGCCTATCCGGCCGATTGTCTCTCCTTTGTCTCTACCGGTGTCGTGTGTTCCCCGGGTGTATATATTGTACATGTACCTTCGCCGCTCGTTTCGGCTCGACCGTCGTCGTCTTTTCCCTCGAGCGTACGCTTTTCTTCGTCGATTTGTGAACCGATTGCCTCGGACGAGTTCGCTTTCCTCGTGCAGTTCGAGTTTCCTCGTCGCTCCGCTTCGCTTCCCGGAGGCATCTTTTCGATATCACGGTACCGTCCGAATGGACAAACACTCACGGAGCAATCGTGTCCAACACGACGACACGCGGACCACCTGGACATCTCGGAAGTCAGAGTCGGTATAACTAATTTTGACCATTGAAATTGACTCTGATTGAATTTGCCGAAACGAATGCTGCTCGGTCGATGGAACCGCATTCGTTCGGTCCCATCGGTGATTAAACTTTTCCATCAAATCGAGGATTTTCACGATAAAGAAAGGAAGCATCGGTTGTTTTTATTTTTTTTATAACGAAAAGTTGAGGACTTGGCTTCCGAGGCGATCGCGTATCCATTCTCTCCCCTCTTCAAGTCAAGTTTGGCTCGATGACGCGGGAGATCGGCGACAATCTCCGTTATCTCGTCAGTCAGCCAACGGGCGAATCTGCGCGATTCACAACGGGCCGAAGGACAAGGAATAAACCACGGTGCCTGTGTCCACCTCCGCCGTCACGTCCCCCCCCACGGCCCGTTGCCTCGAATAAACTCTCTCGATCCCCTCTCTCTCGACTGTCTCTCTCTCTCTCTCTCTCTCTTCACTTCTCTTCTTTCTTCAATTCTTCCCTCCACCACGCCACACACCACATCTCATCTTCCTCCTCTTCTTCCTCGACGTCCTCTTCGTTCAGCTGGCTCGACTGCTCGCTCCAACTCTTCCTCCGCCGTCTCTCTCTTTCTCTCTCTCTCTCTCTCTCTCTCTCTCTTATTCGATGTACCTCTTCTGCTTCTGCCCGGTTCCTGCCCTACGTCTCTCTCTCCTTGCGTACGCACTTACCTGCGGAACGCGGTCGTACGTGCTCGACGGTGGCGCTTCGAACCAACGAACCGCGCGCTCCTCCGCTAGATCGGCAAGATCGCGGCTCGTTCCACCGCGAAAAAATATCGCGCGAGAGAGAATCGTCAACACAGTGTGGTGGTGTTTTTTTTTGTCTTTTCTCTCACTTTGCTTTCTCTCTCTCTCTCTCTCTCTCACACACACACACACACACACACACACACACACACACACACACACACGTTCGTTATTTGTGTCTGCGAGATTTGTTGTGCGACGATCGGCGAGGCGCCAGTCCCGGATCGAAGGATCGAAGGGGAAAGAAAAATCATCGCGGCACGATCATCATCCATCCGCGAGGACGTCGCGAACTGGAGGAGAGGCCGCTACTCGCGTATTTTCGGAGCCGGAGGTCTCTCCCCTCCTCCGTTTCCGCTCTGAAGCTCTCTCTCTCTCTTCCTCCCCTCCTCCTTCTCCTCCTCCGCCAGTTATGGTTGCGCAAGCAGGTATTCGGAAATAGCCCGTGGGTCGCGGTTACGAATTGATAGCAAACACATGCTGGACACGCCGCGGCGGACCGGCTTCCAAGACGCGGCCTCATCCAAGTCTCTCTCGGTCTATCGTGTGTTTCTCTTTCGTCGTTAGCTGCTCCAGTCTGCATCGGCCGAGGTCTCCTCGACCAGTTTCTCTCGCCGAGCTGTGCATCTCACCTGCCGTATTCGCCGCGAGACCACTTGTCACGGTCCCCCTTCGGAGCCCCGTGATTTTTGCAACAGCAGTGACTCCTTGTTTCGACGACGTTCGGCAGGGTGGCCACCTCGGAGATCTTTCGATGAAGTGACACTTCCCCCTCTCTCCCCCCCTCCCCCTCTCTTTCTATCGTCGTTCTCTTTCAGGATAAAACAGCAAGTTCGTCGAACGTTGTTCACGAGCTCGGACCGTGTCGGTAGAAGTGCAGAAGAAGCGTGTCACGATTTCTTCTCTCTCTCTCTCTCTCTCTCGTGTGCAAAGACAATGCTCGATGAGTAGATGATCGATGCAAGCGCAAGTGTCAATCAGAGACTGTTGTCTGTCGAAACTACGCTCGCAACGACGAAGTGTTGAAAACTGAAAAAAAAAAAGAAAAGAAAGAAAACCTATCGAGACCTAATTGATCAAACATCGTCCGTAAAAAATTACGGTTTACGCTTCATTCGAACTTTCTTTCGTCGCACAGGATATCGCCATTGACTTTGACTTTGATCAGCGAAAGTTACGTTACCGAGACAGTGAAGAAAAATAAGCGACGAGTCTCCGTGTTACCGAGTCTCGTTGACAGCTCTCGTCACCTGCTCGTCCTCTCGGTTCGACGCTCGGAATTAGAGGCGGAATTCTAGCATGGGCTAGAGATCTAGAAGAGGCGAGCGTGTCCAATTTCAATTCCGACGAGGGACTTTCTCCTCGCGATGTCGTGACCGTCCGATTGAGTGGTGGTGAACGTTCGCATCGATGGGACCGCGATCGAGACCGGTTCAACCCTCTTGTACGTACTCTGTGTTGTTGTTGTTGTTGTTGCTCTCTGTGCGTGTGATGTAACAGAGAGGCCAACGCGTTGGCACGCGAGATATATATGTGTACGTACATATACACGACACGAAGGGAAACGAAGGCAAAGTGAATGACAGTGATCCGGGAATTCGTGTATGTACAGTGAGCACGCGAGGACAGCACTCATGTACGTTGACTACGGCGGGGACGTTTACGCCGGAATGGGAATCAAGGCCATGAAGTCCTTCGCCAGGCCCAGAGGTATGGAACCGAGCGAGAACGCTGCCTTTTTTTCTTTCCTTTCCATCGCGCAAATTTTCGCATTTTTACACCACCGCTTCTCGTCGATTTCTGCGGTTTTTGTGAGAGATATGTTTTTTTTCTTTTTGCGTTACCAGCGTCGTACGTACGCACAGTAGTTGCGGTTTATTTGCAATGGTTTATTTCTCGAGAGGAAAAAATTATTACTCTTGTTATTTTTTACGGCTTGCTTTCCTCTCCTTTCGTTATCACGACCGACCGGAGGAAAGTGAAATTGTCGACATTTGTAACATCGTAACGCAACAGACATCCACGCTAGTAAGTATTTGTGGGAAATTTCGAACTGGAGAGATCCGCGTGAAATGCATTGAAGAATCATACAAAATCTTCGAAGAGAGATATCTTCATTTTCTTTGTTCGGGAATTCATAAAAATATGAGAACACGCCATCTAGTGGCACGTAATGTAAAAGTGGATTAATTTACAGTTTGGCGAAGAAAATCAATTGTCAATTTGTCAGTTTATCAATTATTGTTAAATGATTTGTTAATTTATTATTTATATTTAATTATTTATTTAGCATATTTATTTATAATTAATTTATTATTAAACGATCGAAGATACTCGAACCAAGGAACGTAGAGGCCCCTCCCATCGAAAGTTAGACCCCTGGCAGCCATAATCGTTCAGGCTCGCGACGGATTAACTCGTGACGAATAGCGAGACGCTCAAACGAACGTGACTTTGGCACGGACAGATTGTAACAGATGTCGAGGCCGCAGGAGTGCAACCTGCATCCAGCTCGCATAATGCACTTCCTGCAGTTGGAGGGACTCTCTTTCGGATGGAAGGGGAGAGAGAGTCTTGTTCCAGAAGTGGACGACCCTTGACCCTGACACGCTTCCTCTCTCGATCCTCGAGCACACGAGCTGAGAGAGAGAGAGAGAGAGAGAGAGAGCTTCTCCCTGCGAGTTAGATGTCGGGCAAATGCTTCCTTTCTTCTTTTATTTATTTTTTTTTTTCTTCTTCCGATAGTTTCGATTTCATCGTCTCGAATTTAAAAACGAGTGACCAATCTCGAAATTAAGAAAAAAAATGTAACCGGTGTCAGAGAAAGATATCAATTTGAATCTCAAACGGTACGAGTTGATTCGAGTCTTGAATTAATTATTTATTACTAATAACTTAAGCAAACACGTGATCGTGTTATGTGAATTATTTAAATTTCCACAAGAGATTTAATTTGAAATTTCATCTAGAGTGTCATCCCGAGCGATAGATGAAACTATTTTCAACTATTTTCTTTTTTCCTAGGCTCTGTTTCGTTGGCTCTCGGAACTCTTTGATTCTTGGCGCTAATTCTTGGTATCGTTATTTTATTCTCCGAAAACGACGAAACTTCGAGTCTGATCGCTGATAAAAATTTCCGTCGAAATTAAACGAGGTAGATAAATAAAAGATTCTCGCGACCAAGCAAGCGTAACTCAGGCATACGCAGCTTGTAACACCACCACCACTCGAAAGATCTTTTTTTTCACTCCGAGAGACTTCTAACGAGGCGTAAAAATTTATTGATCCGTGAAACGTTTCGACGTTTCGATCGTTCACGTTTTTACGCGATACGATCTCTCTCGAAAATTTCCCTTTCATTTTGCAAGATTATATTTAAGATCAGACTTCCAACGAGTATCAGCGAAATTTTTATACGTATATATATATATATATATATATATATATATATATATATATATCGGACATTTTTATTCTCTCGCGATTGCAACGCTTTGCAAGTAGCTTTTGCTGTTTCCCCTATCCAGTGCAACGTCGATCGAGTTGCGTTCAGGCGAACAGCAGCGAATGCGTTACACACGGTTATTTTCTTTTCTTTCTCTCGAGTGTCGCTGCACCCGATGTAACGTACATACGTTCGTCTGCTGAAACGCGCGGCTTAATGATAAATCTCTCACGGGTGGATTACACACGCCGTTGCACACACGCGTGCTCAGCCTCGCGAGTTCAGGCCACTCCGTGAGGCTCGACTTCGGCCTCTAAGTAGGGGGATATCTCGAGCGAAGAAGCTATCCGACCGATGCTGTTGCTGCTGCTTCCTGGCAACCGGTTCCAGCGAATGGCTTGATCCGTTTTGTTCATGTAGATATCACCGGCAAGGGAAGCCGAAGACGGATTCGAGCGGTTCTCACTCCGACTTTTCCATCGAATCGCGAATTATATAGAAAAATTGCCGATATTTTGAAATTGTGACTCTTGTCCTCGAGAAAAGGTTCGTTCAGGTTGCATAGCGATATCTATACTTGGCACTCTGCTTTCAGACAGTTCTTAGCTTTCTTTCTTTCTTTCTTTCTTTCTTTCTTTCTTTCTTTTTTTTCGACGATATTTTTGCATTACGTAGCGGATGGGAAGATAAAGAGAATGAATTTCATTCTGGAACGTCTCGAAGATCGCGTTTCTTTTTTTCACCATTTTATTGATCTCTGAACGACAATAATTCCATCCTGAGAAGCCGATAAAAAAGGAAACGTACTCGCAGCAAGCTTTGAGAGGTCGTTTCAAAGGAGAAGTTTCAAGCCGACGACAGATCTGATGATGGGAAAAAATTTTTCCCAACAATCTCGTTTTAAACCGATATTTTAATAAAGTACGAAATTACGCGCAATCAAAGAGAAATAATAATCCAGAATAATATTCTACGATATTCGAAACGAAACCTTGAATTCGCGTTAAAAATCGTGCTGCGATTTGCACGAATAATCGTCGATAAAAAAAGAAAAAGAGAAGAAATTTGTTCCTCGACTCGCGAGTATGCGACACAGCCGCGATCGTGTTGTACCCGATCGTTGTGACAGTTAAACGAAACATTCTACGCTAATTGCGGTTTCGGTCGGGGCAGTTTGCGTCGAGTGGCGAGAGCGATCCGATCGGTCGCGATCTCGTTTCGATCCAGGAATGCGTGCGATCGTTCGCGGATAACGAGAACTACTCTGGCTGAGAAAAAAGAAGAAGAAGGAAAAAGAAACGCAAGGAGGGGAAAGAAAAGAAAGAAAGGGTGTGCGTATCGTTGTTTCATCGCGATTCACAACTGGCGCAAGCAGAGAGAGAAAGAGAGAGAGAGAAAGGGGGGACCTTGAAAGAAAGTATTCCGCGCGTAATTTCCCTGCGGTGGATTACACAGCCGGCCGAGACGAAAACTCGGGGCGGAAATTAATAACGCCACGAAATGAGAAAGTACCACCCGTCCCTGAATTTACGCGAATATCCGTTTCGTCACGTGGATTTGATATACGCGAATAAAAATCGCGTGAATTGAATCTGTCGGTATAGAAGGAGAAATATTTGGACATAAAAGCTGGTGAAAGTTTTAGAAACACACGTGTACATATTTATTTCGCATAACTTGGGAAGAAAATCGGTAAGACATTTCAGAAAAAGTTTTATTCGATGTTCACTGTCGCTACTGTAATTCAAAACGATGAGCCTTTTTCTTTTTAATTCGGTTAACACTAGAACTACCGACAGTTAAGACGAAGTTATTTCTACCAAAATTATCTTGATGTCTAATAAATAAAAATAAAATAAAATTCATTATATTATTTCTTTAGTTATCACTGTTGTAAAGTCGTTGCATCGTTGCAGCGGGGAAAAAATTGTAACGTGAAATAGGAATTTTAAAATAAAATTGTATAAACCAGTCATTTTGACTGGTGTGGTAGTTCTAGTGTTAAACTCATCATCTTCGTCGATCGAAATATTTCGAAGTTCGTCTTCATTTTCATTGTGAATGTAAATTATTTTCGGATGAGTTTCTTCTCCGTATTTTCTGTTACTAAGTTTTTCATAAATTTGCTGATATTCGCTTTCAACGTTTCATGAAATTTTGAGGCTCGTTGAATGTTCGGGACAATGTCTATAATGTCGCATTCCAATATTTTGGCCAACTCGAGAGCTTTGCAAAGAGTTTCCAGTGGATGAATCTGTTTCTTCGTTGTCACTGCTACATACACATCATGAGGCTCGGTTTCACATATGATGTTTATTAATTCAGTATCGGTTAATTCACGATCTGCTAGTAAATCATTAATGTCACACTCGTTTAAAATTGTCGAAGCATCCTGTTTCAACCTCTTGCGATAAAGTAATAATTTATAGAGAAATATTATGGGGATATAATTTAAATGATTTATTATATTAAATAACAAAGAAAACGGAGACAAAACAACAAATGATAAATACGAGATAGACAACACAGACGACAATAATTCGAATAAACTTAAACGACACAATTAATATACAACGCAAATTACTCTTTTGACCACACTCATTCAACACTCTCTTTCGACTCTCTGCTGACTCTCTTTTTTTACTCGCACGACTTTCCTCTTTTTAAAAAGAAAAGCGCTCAATGCGAACGCTGTGCCTCTCGCATCACATTCATACTTTTCATTCACGCATCTGTAGATACGATGATCGATAAATAATAAAGTCACCGTACTACAAAAGGGAATTTTTATAATTTAATTTAATGTTTACATGATACAGAATTTAATAGATTAATTACTACGACAGATGACTAATGACTATTAATTTCTTATTTACTGTTATATATATTATCGGTAATTTGTTTGCAACTTAGTAACTAATAATTTGTCGGTATCTCCATGGTAATTTTTGTAAGACTGAATAGATCACGCTACACATCTTCAGCAAACAGGCCATCTATTAAAAGTAAAAGTAACTAAATATATAACTATACACAATAATTTCGATACTACAATATGTACGTATATACATAATCTGACCGCGTGAAATAAGATCGCGTAAAAAAAGTGTCGCGTAAATTGAGAGACAGGTGTGTAATGATCTCTCTCGGTACGATCGTCACGGGTGATATCGATCCCGCCATTGCCGATCGATCGAATATCGAGAAACTGTTAACTCTTTCTTCCCCTCTGATTCCGTTTCCTTGTGAATCGTGTTCCACCTCTCCTTTTATTGTTAGAAATATCGTTGCCTACAACACCGAACGAACGTGCTACGCGTGTGAGACCTTTGAGCGCGGGGGGTCGTATATTTAAGTACACGTGGCTGTGTGATGTTTTCTTTTTTTTTTTCTTTTCTTTTTTCGAAAGGTGCGATGCGAAACACGCATATGAAATCATAGAACAATATATCATTCGCACGCCGCGGCGAATCTATTAATACGTCTCGATAGAACTGCGTAGAAGTTTCAGTCTCAATAAAATCGATCGCGTTCGGACCAATTCTGGATCGGATCGATTCAGTCGCTGCATGGCACGTCAAATATAGCCATTGCACCCGCTCTTCGCGCGACACAACGACACACACGTCGAAACGAACCGTGAGAATCAGAATTCGATTCGTCAAACTTCATATGTCAACGATGATTTACCTGTAGATCGATGATCCTCCGAGTAAAGAAAGAAAAAGATCAAGGATAACGAAGCAGTTTGTGCTGAAGTTCTTCGTTGAACTTTGAACTTCGATTTCTCGCTCGAATGTTCCAGAAAGTTCACTTTTAAATGGCGTGCGGCAAGTATTTTTCAATGGTCGTTTCAATTATTATATTTTCAGTGATATTTGAATTTTCGTGAAGTACTCGCTGACGCGATGTGAAAAACGATCTTTCCGCTTTGAAGTTCACACCAACGAGTGAATTGTTGTTGCAGCGAAATTGTAACAACTTAAACTGTTCACAATTTTTCATGAAACTTCCAACAATGTTATGCTCTTTACTGTGTTAAACCCTTGACACGCGGATCGAATGAAATTCGATATGACCAGAGAATGATATTCATTTCTAACATTTTGTGTAAAATTAACATTTTTATACTCTTGTATTTATACTGTAAGATGTCATGAACGCAACGCTATTATAATACTTAGGTTAATAAAAAAAAAAAAAAAATGGTGAAAGAAGAAATTAATAATTATAATCCTTTAGGACAGGGATTCTCAAGTTCGTGTCGGTCGCTTAATTAAATTTGCAGAAATTCGAGCAAAACTGAGAAAATTCGTTTGACTTCGCCTTTGATACATGTTTTTCTTTATATTTATTATGTCTTTCATGCGAATTATACTCGTATACCAAAGAATTGTTCTCGAGTAAATTTCCTTTACGATTTATCGTCAACAAATATTTTAGTTCGTAGTTCCTAATTTCGCCGAAATAGTTTCGTTCAAGTGGAGTGGAAAAGTTTGAGAAACCCCCCGCTTCGGGAAATGCTTGACGACCTCCCATTGCACGCCAAAAAAGTGAACGAGTAAGAATTCTTTTCTCGAAGCTAAAAAGACGCGTGACAAACTTATTATCGAGCCTGTCCGCACGATTCGAACGATTTCAAGATTTCTCACGGTCAGATCTCAGCGTGTAATTAAGTTATCTCATGCTCACTTCGGGTCTTATCGCGTGCACCGGTGCACCCTTCGTGGCCAGTTAATTGGCAACAAACGGCGTCCTCGCGACGTTTTTCTTTCGTGGAAAAGCCCGCGGATAACGAAGTCACTCGTTTGCTTGCGTTGAACGCGCGCGACGAGAACGATAACGCCGATTGTCGGCGTTATCAGCCGTTTTTATCTGGCAGCCAACACGGGGCCTCTCGGCGAAGGGGAGAGAAAGAAGCAACCGGCTAATCAACCAGTGGCTGACGATAATTGGTCCACCGCTCGCAAACGTCGTCGTCTCGTCGTGTCGTCGTGTCGTCGTGGCTACAAGAGTTTCAGAGGCTGCTTGCACGGACACTGGTTCCACCACGCAACACGAGCGAGCGGATTTGTCGCGTGTATCGGTGAACGAAGCCAGGAAGTTGGCTGGATGTACGAGGACGTTATCACGGGACGCACGCCGCCGTTTCACGATATCTCGGCGAAACACGCAGTTTCTCTCTGATAATCGCCGCGGCTGAAACAATGCCACACGCTGCTGCCACTTTCCTCATCCATCGGCTGAAATCGGTTCACTGCTGTGGAACTCGATCAACCGGACGGATGTGTGCCGTGTAATGAAGTATCGATTATTAGGGCGTCGTTAGGTATCGTAGAAATTCTCGGTGAATAGAAACTCCCTCGAAGGTACCTACCGTTTTCTCGAAGACTGGACTTTTCGTTTGAGGATCTTAGGATTTTTAGGGGAATGTGTCTCAAGCGGGTGAGATTTCACGGGGCATGGACTTTCATTGGAGTTTGAAAAATTTGAGATTTTCGGATTTTCAGATAAGATGTGATCTGATTTTCTCACATGGAGTTTTAGTTTGAGAATTTTAGTATTTTTGGGAGGATGTGTTATTTGCTCGATGTCTCTGGCTTTTGAGCATAGACTTTTAGTTCGAAAAAATGTAGGATTTTATGAAGACGTGTTTCGGATAGGACGATGTCCAGTTTTTGAGATTTCACGGAGCATGGACTTTTAACACTTTACCGACCGTGTATTAGCGGTGAATAGTTAGCCGATTAATAGGCTACCAGTCGGTAAAGTGTTAAAATATGTTAGCCGATTAATAGGCTACCGGTCGGTAAAGTGTTAATTTGAGGATTTTAGGATTTTTGGGAGCATGTGTTTTAGATAGGACGTGTTATTTGCTCGATGTCTCTGGCTTTTGAGCATAGACTTTTAGTTCGAAAAAATGTAGGATTTTATGAAGATGTGTTTCAGATAGGACAATGTCCAATTTTTTTGAGATTTCACGGGGCATGGACTTTCAGTTTGAAAAATTTGGGATTTTCGGATTTTCGGATTTTCAGATAAGATGCGACCTGATTTTCTCGCATGGATTTTTAGTTTGGGGATTTTAGGATTTTTGGGAGGATGTGTTATTTGCTCGATGTCTCTGGCTTTTGAGCATAGACTTTTAGTTCGAAAAAGTTTATGATTTTATGAAGACGTGTTTCAGATAGGACGATGTCCAGTTTTTGAGATTTCACGAAACATGGACTTTTAATTTGAGGATTTTTGGATTTTGGGAGCATGTGTTTTAGATAGAACGTGTTATTTGCTCGATGTCTCTGGCTTTTGAGCATAGACTTTTAGTTCGAAAAAGTTTATGATTTTATGAAGACGTGTTTCAGATAGGACGATGTCCAGTTTTTGAGATTTCACGGAGTAAGGACTTTTAATTTGAGGATTTTAGGATTTTTAGCAGACCGGTGTGCTTTAGATGGATGAGGTTTAGTTTGGATTATCTTTGATTATCCAATAGGATGATTAGGTGGATAGAAATCAAAACAGTGGTAGATCCTTAATTTGAATACTGTGAGAGGATGATGCCTATCTTTTTAGTATCGATTTCTGAATGCGTAGAGACAGAAGAAAGTCTTGGAAGCGATTGGTTTCATTTAACAAAAGAGATGATGTCGGATTTTCAATTAAACTATACAGAGACTGGTGAGGATACATACGATAGTGAGGATAATCACTGAGGATATGTTTGAAATTCGTACAAAATTATACAAACTTCTTCTCTCGTAATTGAATCATCAAACATTCATTATTACAGCTATTAGAAAGTCAATGAAATTTATCAACGATAACGAAATATCTTTTCACTTGTTATACAAATTTATTCGTACCCGTTTATTTTTCAAATAACGTCCAAAGAAAAGTCCAAAAGTTTAAATACCAATCGACAACGGGATATTCCCATATATATATATAATTTTAGTGATATTTCGTAGATTTCAGGACGAAAAGGAGATAATAATTTAAATTTCTCTGTTACGGCGGTGTTTTCGTGTAACATTCTTCTTTTTCGTTTTAAGTTCGACAATAATAACTAATTTCATTTATATATCATATTTCCCACCAATTCAATGAATTACAACTTTTCGACTATAATATCGTGTAATATTCTTGTTTTTCATTTTAAATTAGGCGGAACTTGTAAAATGCATATGTATTCCATTGATATGGTGACGAATCAGTGATATTACGTTGAATTTTACCGTTTCGAATATGTTTTCTTGATATATACATATTTTTCGTTGTAGATTATATTAAACAAGCTAATTGAATAGATTTTTCTTAAATTTCACGACGAAAAAGCAATAATAGTATAATAATAAGCAATAATTTTATATATATATATATATATATATATACATATAATACACACGCGACGTATCGAGAGTCTGTCGCACAGAGAGAATCGTTATCCTGCCTGGCAAATCACAGTGTTTTCCACCAGCGTTTCCGCCAGCGGTTGCGTCCGTTTAACTGATTTAACTGGCACCGATACCGATCGTTATGGAAATTAATAACACGTCACGGGGATTCGTACTTTCGCCGATTAGACGTTAATTATTAAGCGTAACACGCTCGTTGTCCGTCCGAGTTATCGTTCCGAGACACGCGGTTTCGCGATAATCAACAATGTCGCCGCACAGTTGCTCGTTAACATGGCCGTTTATATTATCAAGCTCTTCGCCGTCATTCGAACCGGAGGGGGTTTTTTCTATTTTATCTCCGGATATAACCGACGTTGTTAACCGCTGGATTATAATCGTGGCACTGGACTTTTTCTCTTCCACTTCGGTGCGAACCGCAATGAACGAGCGAGATAACAAACGCCGGTCAGCAGTTTTCACGAAGACTTGCCTCGGAGACTTCAGACCGAAAAAGTCGAGATGAATATTTTATTTTTTACGTCGATGTAAGAAAATACATGTTTTTGTAAGTAGTTTGCAAGTTATCGTTGCTCGTGTTATCGATAACTTAACTACCTTCTAATGATAATTATTTGCTTTTAGAAAAATTAGTTGGAGAAGATCAGTTGATAATATTATACGAATTCGTATCTCGATTGAAGAATTTGTTTTCATCTGTCAAACGTCACAGTGATTTTAATTTCTTTACGAGTGACACAAAAATTCGCAGTTTACTAATCTTGTATATCGAATGAAGTAGAATGAAATCGATGAAATGTGATGAGCAGAGTCGTTCAAATTATTCTTCCTGAAGTAAGATTGTTTTTTTTTTTTCTACGGAAAGAAACTTGACTAACTTTAACTTTGCAAAAACAACAGAATCCCAAAGGAAATCGTACAAAGGTCGCTAATTTTCTTCTTGACGACGAATCCCCAGAACAAGCAAGTTTCGAACAATCTTTCTTCGAGCATCCATCTTTTTTCGGATTTTTAACCCTATTTTCGCACGTTTTAGAAATTCTTCGTATATCTTTTAATAATTCTAATAATACTTTACTTCGCGTGTTTCCGTACGGAAATCTGCATTCGATATTATACGTCGTCAGATTATTCTCAGGTTTCGTTTCTCCAGCGAGTCAAATCGAACTCGAAAAAAAGAATCAATCAAGTTTCACCACGGTTCGTCAAGTTGCGATTTGACGAAGTTATTTCTGCCAAAATTATTTTGATTATTTTAATAAATAAAAATAAAATAAAATTCGTTATATTATTTCTTTAGTTACTGTAAAAGTCATTGCATCATTGCGGGGAAAAAAATTGTAACGTGAAATAGAAATTTTAAAATAAAATTCTATAAACCAGTCATTTTGACTGGTGTGGTAGTTCTAGTATTAATGAAACACACGGTACAGCGTTTGCAGCGTCTATTTAGCGTGCACGTGACTCTCTCGTACACCTGTTGCTCTCGTGGAAACGTGGAACACGTCCAACAGGGGGAACTCACCCTAACTGTGTTGCATTCACCCCAGGAAAGACCAGGAAAGTGAATTAAGGACGAGGGTTGAAAGCCGTGATAAAAATATCGCTGGAACCACGGAACAGCCGCATATCACCAGGGGATGGGGGTAATGTTTCACATTATAAAAATAGTAAAGTTAAACGCGTGTGCTGCACGTTGTTGATCGCATTTGAATCGCGTACTTTTCTGTCGAGAGCAATTTTAACTTTCAAGCCATTCAAGCTGTACTTTCTTCATATATTTCGGAAATTGATGGTTAAACTAAGTAGAATTGGTAGGTCTACGTGCATATTTGACGAACTTTAATTGAACAGGTGAAATTTAAATTCTTTTACAGCGAAGAATTTTATACGAAGATGGGCTAAATGGCACCGCCCGTTTGAAAGAAATAATTTTTAAAGTATAATCAGGAGAGATCGTGTTTGAAATTTAATTTAATTTAAAATTGATAAAATTAGTTTCTCCTTATATTTCGATGTTTCATTTTGAAAAACTAAGCGGGTAGACACTTTTGGCTTTTAAGGACCAATTTTTCGGGAAGGAATTTTCCTCTCCTCTTCCTCAAGTGACTAATTTTGAGTAATTAATTCAAGACAGAAGAGCACGCAAGAACGTATAATATTTACGTAATCACTTCGTTGACGAAAAAAAGCGTAATTTGAAACTCGCGAAAATTTGAGATACCAATCCCATTGAGAGTGAATAAACACGCTTGCCCGTTCCGTTAATTAACATCTTTGTTAAAGTATATACCGCGCCGGGGATTATGAAAGGGTTGACGCGCCAATTTTCGTAATCTGTACGTTCGCCGGCCGTGTGACTCAATTTTACCCCGGAGAAAATGATCCTGTCCAACTTTCCACGGGCAAAAAAGAAATCGCCGGGTGGTTACGACACCCGTGCCGTTTTTAATGTCTTAATTAGCGGGGTCGGGCTGAGGGAAGTGTCAATTAGAAGCACGAACGATCTCTGGCGCAGCGTCCAGAGCGAAAACTCTTTGACAAAAAAAAAAAAAAAAGAAAAAAAAAAGAAAAGAAAAAAAAAAGAACGAGATGTAAAAACGAACTGCGACCGTTTTCTTGCATGCGGAACGCGACACGAGCGTTTTTCTTCTTTCGATTGGTGCCTCTCGTTTGCTCGATCGCCGCGTGATCTGACGTAGAAATTAAATTGGTGATGTGCATTTCTATCGGGAGTACAAGTGTCACAGATACATCTACATGTCTATAGGATGGGCCAAAAGTTTCTTCTTCTAAATGAAACATCGAAATACAAGGAAAAAGTAATTTTATTAATTTCGAATTGAATTTAAATTCAAACGTAATTTCTTTCATTATGTTTCAAAAATCTGTAGGAGAAATATATATAATAAAAAAAGAAATTACGGATTTATTGTGTGCAGGAAGTGATTGTTGGCCCGCTACATAGCTAAAACAGTGGTTTTCTTTGAGCTTTCTAAATTGTAAAATCTAGATGGCACAGACGGCGATGAAAATAAATTTACAAACGTGTTGCGTTAGTTCTTTTTTTTTCTAATCTTTCTAAATTGTAAAACGTAACACAATAGATGGAAGAAATGCCAAGAGTAATATCGCCTCGTTTCTTCAAACTTTCTTCGTCGCGAGTTTCACGTTTCGTCGAGAAATTCGTCGCAGTTCGCAAATTCACAAATTCACAGAAATTTGAATTAAAAATGGAGCGGAGAAATCGAAACGGAGAAAAATTGTGAACAAATCGATCAGTCGTAACGATTCGTTCAATACGGTGGCTCACAGATTATCGAAGAAAAAAAAAATACACACACACACACACACACACACACACACACACACAATGAATTGAAACAAATGGAACAACAGAGAAGATATATTGCAATTGTCGCAATCGAGAATTCGTAGAAAAATTTCGTGAAAAATGAGAACGATGGCCCGAGATGTCCGAGGTGGGAGTGTACCGCTACACATAACGCCGCAGCAAAAACGAAACAAGAGCGTGGAAGATTTTGGAACAGTGGAGTTGCACACACGTAGCCTAGTAGTTTGTTCGAGACAGCTGCCGCAGTTGTTTGGCTGCTGAGTATATTCCAGAGTCGGCGTGGAAAGAGGGATAAGCCAGAAGACGTTGCCCAGCACGTGCCCCGTGTCCGTTAAAACTCATCTACAAACTTACTTCGCCGTGTTCCACGTGGAACAGCAGAAGAAGAAGAAAAAGAAGAAGAAGAAGAAGAAAAAACTTACGACCCCATAAGCGACCGCTGAAGGAACTCGATCGTTTTTTAATTCCGCCGCTTGGAGGGAAAAAAATACGAGTCGTGGCACTGCGCACTGTTTCCGGGAAAATTTCTCGTCAGCCAGACGTTCATTTATAATTCTCTTTCGCCGTTAATTAACGTGAAGCGACGTTTGTCGACTCGTTCTCGATTTAATTACTTGGAAATTATTTCTCCGGCTACGATTTTTCTCTCTTTCTTTTTTTCTTTTTTTTTTTTCTTTTTTACTGTTTGCTTGTCTCCTGACAAGGAATTAATTGAATCGGAATGTTGGAGATAAGTTACGAGGTACGATCGTTTTTTTTTCTTTACAATCGCCATGGCAGTGACAGTATTTTAGAATCGCGACGATGTTTCAGACGTATTTCAGACGAATAAGTAACATCACGTCTTTAAATGAAACAAACTGAATATTAAATTATTTCGTTTCGCGTATTGACTTTCGGGCGTCAGACTGAAAATATTTTATTTCATGCATTTAAAGCGAACGTGTGTGTGTGTAAAATTAAAAAAAATATATACACACACATATATATATATATATATATATATATATATAACGTTCAGCGTGGTCTGAAAATCTGCAGTCTAATTGCGACACGGTTGCAACCGTGAACAGAGAAGCAGAGTGTTTCTCTGCGAAACGTTAGCGAAACCAGCGAATGACGAAGCAAGACAGAAGTTTCATGCATATTCGAAGACCCAGTCGTCGGCCAATCGTCGAATAATTCCAAAAGAAGAATTCAACAAAGGAGAAAATTAGTATTAAATCTCACCGATTTATCGTTCTGAAACGAAACCAGGAAGCCAGGAATCCTGCGTGTCAAAGGCGAATTTCTCTCTCTCTCTCTCTCTCTCTCGAATAGAAATGCGTTCCTTCGGATCAATTAAGATTATTACCCTGCCGTCGAATGAAATATTTTTCTGTTTTGTCTGCGTACGGTATCGACTAGACCTGGGGTTCACCTACTCGGTCACAAATAACGTGCTATGCAAATTTATGTTGAACGGAGCCGGGTCAAGTGTCAGCTGGGTCGCGGGTCATTTAGCTGTTTGCATTTCCATTTGATTAAGCAATGCCCATCGGTTGGACAACTTGGTGGCTTCGATATCGGTCTCGATATCGAATTTTCGTTCTGCGACGAAGAAGGGGTGAAGGGGAGGGGAGGTGGGAGAAGAAAGAACATTCGCAGCTGCACCCATTTCGATCCTTAAACTCGCGAATTATGTTAAGGGTAATGGGTGATGGTAATTCGAATTGGACGAATTTGCAAGTTAGAAATATAGCGTTCTTGAAATATAGCGGAGAAAATGTAAATTATTATCGAAGAAATATCTCCGAATTCTATGTGAAATATCCTCTATGTATATAGAGGAATACGCGAATTATCGCACGAAAGTGGGAATTTGAATTGGATGAGTTCGCAAGTTAGAAATGTAAATTATTACGTAAATATATATATATATATATATATATATATATATATATATATATATATATATATCTATAGCAATCCTGATCTTGACGATCGTAATTATTAAATACCCCTTAATGATCCGAGAAGTACTTTTCAATTGTAAATATTCTTTGCAAAATACAATCTTATTTAATCACTTCCTACTCTTTCTCATTTGATTTCTTTCTTGTCACTTTCCGAATTATATTTTTCTTTTTTTTTTCGACGAAATTGTAAATATTCTTTGTAAAATATAATCTTATTTGATCACTTCCTACCCTTTTTCATTTGATTTCTTTCTTATCACTTTCCGAATTATATTTTTCTTTTTTTTTCGACCAAATTGTAAATATTCTTTGTAAAATACAATCTTATTTGATCACTTGCTATCCTTTCTCATTTGATTTCTTTCTTGTCACTTTCCGGATTATATTTTTCTTTCTCTTTTTTTTCGACGAAATTGTAAATATTCTTTGTAAAATACAATTTTATTTGATCACTTCCTACCCTTTCTCATTTGATTTCTTTCTTATCACTTTCCGAATTATATTTTTCTTTTTTTTTCGACCAAATTGTAAATATTCTTTGTAAAATACAATCTTATTTGATCACTTGCTATCCTTTCTCATTTGATTTCTTTCTTGTCACTTTCCGGATTATATTTTTCTTTTCCTTTTTTTTTTTTCGTCGATAAATGTTCGTAGAATTGTCTTCTCGAAAAGTGAAATGAAAGGTACCTCGACTTCGGGAATATTTCAAGTGACAAGGGTACGATAAAATTCCTCTGACACGAATAGACTCATCGTGTCCGACTTTCTACGATCGTTCACCGCGATTGTAAATACCGCGACAGTCACTGGACGAATAGTTAGTCACGATCATTGACTGCAAAGTAAAAGCAATTAAACAGCTGCAAAAGTATATCGCCCCCGGCGGTTCTACAGTTCTCTATTATCGGCGCAAGAAATGCGGAGCTAGACAAAGTTCTCCGCGAAGTTACTTTTACGAATACCGTGTTACACCACGTAAGAAATAATATTGCCCAACTTCGGGCTCATTCACTCGTTCGATTGAATTTTCCATCGAGCAACTCGAATCTTATGAAACGAACGAATCTTGCGAAATGTTACGTTACTTCAAATGCACGCATATCTGTCAGCGTATTATTCTTTGATGCTTTTGATAACGCAATGTATCGCCAAGTTGCAGAGCACTTGACGAGCACGTTACTTTCTAATTAAGATTCGCGAGTCAATTCGTCTATAGATTTTTCATTTGAACGAATAGCAAAAAAATCGAATGATCGTAACGTTCGACAAAACCAGAGAAAATAAGAACTAACAAAGAACAAGGGCGAAGAAGATATAAATCCGCCATCCATACGTGAGATTAGAATTTATGTGAATGTTACACGCGATTGAATAGAAAGACTCGCCACGTATAACTATCTATTTCTTTGTGCCAATTTTTTTTTTTTTTTTTTCATTATATCATCCTATATCATCGGAATTAAATTGCAAAAAATACGATAATTAATCCTTCGATATTATTTAGAAAAGTCTCGGGCTTGAAAGTCGAAGAGATTACTCGAGGATTAATCAGTCTGCCAGTGACTGGTGTGTCTCAATAGACTGTCATTGCGAACGGATGGGTGTCCCAGCGACGATCGATAACTATGATCATCGCGGATAACAGATGCATCCTCGATATCCATAGGCCCATAGACGTTTGGATCAGTTCACCAACTCTAACAGCCATTACATCAGATATGCGATTAGTCGCACGAAAGGAAACGTAATGTGTCCACATGTTCCATTTGTAATGCAATTACGGCCCGCGGGGCCTTCTTACGCGTGCGGGGGTGGGACTTGCTTGCACTGGCTCGAAAAGTTTCGTACGAGAAAGTGGCGGGTATCAAACGGATACCTCCGAGTATGACTAGGATTATCGAAGAAGAATTAAGAGACGAATTAATATTTAATAGTTTAATACTTATAACATTATTGTATATATTATAATATGTGTGACGCACAATAATATTATAAGTATTATTGTATATCATAATATATTCATCATTATATATTATATTCATTATTATATATTATATTCATCATTATATATATATTCATCATCATATATTATAATATATACAATAATGTTATAAGTATTATTGTATAACATATATTATATCATAATATATATGATATACAATAATACTTGTAACATTATTGTATATATTATAATATATCGATGAATATAATATTATATTATTATTGTATTAATATATATTATAATAATAATTATAATACTTATAAGAAATATAGAATTTCATACGGTTAGATATTTTTTTAAAAAAATTCCCACAGAATTTGGTCTTTGGAATCGAACGTGTAAAATAACAAGATGCAAATATGAAAATTATAGATACTTTCCAATTTGTGAAAGGTAATCCTTTTGGAAAATACATTTTTTTTTTATCTGTTTTGTGAATTCGTTCCTCAGAATGACCGCGTTTGTGTTTTCCGTAACGTGTGTACGATTATTTCGAATCAACTTCAACAACTAGCCACCGCTAAACTCGACGTATACTTCCGATTTTCTTGTGCAATTTTCGCGAGTGCTTCAACTCCATCCTTTAGTTCGACGAGATCGATGAATAAAAACTCGCATCCAGGTAATTCAGTTAGTTATAGAGAAATTTCTATGATCTTGAGGAAGCAAACGTCTGCAGATATCGACACCGTCGTCGAAGCTTCTCTCCTTTCCGTTGAAAAATCCTCTCGCGGCTCGCAAAATTTCCACTCGAATTGACAAGAAATTGCTCGGTCGGTACATTCGAGGGAAAATCGATGGAGTAATTTCCTCGATCACGGAGGTCCTGGCGATTCGTTTCGCGACCGTGACGGGAGATCAATCTGCTGGTGTCTCGGCGATCGACTCCGCCGCGATCCACGGAATCCGAGGGGGGAAAGGACAGCGAGCATTTTACTGGCAGAGCTCGTCGTGCTCGATCATACGCGGCATTCGCAACGAGCGACAGCCACAGGCGTCGTTCCTGCAAATGTGATCCGATTGATATTCCAACCACGGGGCAAACGTGGCACGTGGATTTTCAATTCCAGCTTCTCCTTCGCGAAGGTGTTCGTTCTTCGTTCTTTCGATCCTTGCAACAGGACAGTCTTTCTTCTTCTTCTTCTTCTTCTTCTTCGTCCGCGATTACACGTCTCCCTCGTCACGATGAATAATTCTGTATCGCTGTTGATACACTTTGCATCCTGCTTCTGTTCGTTGTGGAATTTCACGGCGTGACCCACAGTCGATCTTTTGGAGGGGATTTCTTGGACATTCTTTTCGGTATTGATATTGAAGAAAATTCAACGCGGTTTCTCGAAGGAAAATATTCCATTTGACACCTAGTATATAAGGCTGCCTGAGCAAAGGATCGCGAAAAATGCGGTAAAAATTTTGGATTTTGAATTTACGCATAAAAGTGCATGAAAACTCGGGGGAATGTTAATGTTTGGATCGAAATTGAACTTCGCGTGGATCATCTAGATTAACATCGCGGTTTCGACCGAGGAGTATTCGACCGTGTTGTATCGATGTGTCCTCGTTTAGGGTTTCGAGGGTCAACGATTTTGAATTTACGCATAAAAGTGCATGAAAACTCGGGGGAATGTTAATGTTTGGATCGAAGTTGCACGAACTTCGCGTGGATCATCTAAATTAACATCGCGGTTTCGACCGAGGAGTATTTCGACCGTGTTGTATCGCTGTGTCCTCGTTTAGGGTTTCGAGGGTCAACGATATTCATCGTTGATTATTATTATGTCTATCGTGTGTCAAATTCGCCAGGACCATTTAAGGAGATCGACGTGGTGTAGTGTTCTCTAGCGAGTAGCCGGCCGGCTTCGAAGCTCATCGACGGCGACGAAGAGCGTCGATATCTTCTGTACGTTTGTAAGCAGCTCGCCGGTATGCAAATTTCATAGTGGCGCGCGTGTTCTTGTGTACATCGCTGTACGCTCGCGCTATGTTTGTGCGCGTTGAGACAAAGGTGCTTATGGGTTACGGGAGAGTTGCCGTGCGTGCACGCCATACATACTTAATGGACTTTCGGCGGTACGCCGTTGGAAGAGCTTATGGCCATGCAAATCCAGCTGTGCAGATATCCCCGCGTTCCCCGAGGAAACACGATTTTTATCATCACGCCGCGCGTCGTCCGCGAGTTCTTCGAGCGTTTGCTTTCTCGCTTAGAACTCGCACTTTCTCTCCTTCTTCTCTTTTTTCTTCTTCTTCTTACTCGTCTTTAATAAATTTCGATCTCGAATTTATAAGTTAGATTTATTGTTTGGGAAAACAGGTACTGTTTTGACATTCGCGTTTCGGAGGCGAAAGCGAACTGACTGGGTAATTCCGGTTTATCGAAAACGGAAGAAACGTAAGGCTCGATAAGATACAGCCGGTGGAGCTGGTGTGAAAACAAAACCGGTGGCCTGGCAATGGCACGACAATGGCAGGTCTTCGGCTTCCTTCGAACATGAACTCGAACTCGAGCGGATGATAAATTTTCGCAGTTGCGAAGTGTTACTGTTGCAGCGATTGAAGATCTTGGTAAAAGCTGTTCCTTCTTATTGTTTGTGCTCGCTGCCTAAATCTAACAGGGAAAATCACTCTTCGAAGTGAGTTGATTTCGATTGACGCAGTTCCTTGGAGGAATAACGGAGTGAGCCTACAATGAAAAGCCGATCTCAAACAAATAGAACATACTTGAATTTGGAATATTTTTTTCAATTCAACTGGACTAAGAACGTCGACAGAAAATTCATGTTGATGATGAGGAGTGAGTGAGTTTTTAAAATGTGAGCTATTAAAGGCCTTGATGAATCAAAACTTATTCAATCTCCAGCTCATCTGAAGGAACTTTAAATGTTGTCAAACTCCTTTTTTTTTTATATTCACAATATATGAATATATATATATATATATATATATATATATGAAAGGTACGTCATTGAACTCGTCGTTTAAATTCGCAAGAGAGAGAAAAATATAGCATTCCATTTAAAAAAAAGATAGTCACTTTCGCTTCTCAAAGTCTTCTCCTTCGGTTCTCAGAAAAAAACACAGTCCATTTTTCTACAGCCTCTACCTTTTCACGAGGGAGAAACGAGTTTTCGCTCAAAAAGCAAAGAAACCGTGCGAAAAGCGCATCTGATGAACCACCAGAAGAATTCCATCACCGACCCACCCTCGAGGGAGAATTTCAAAAGTCTGCTCGTACGCGCGGACAAACGTGTGTCAGACAAAGAATAGTTTATCGCGGGCAGAGGAGAAAGAGTATTGGATCGCGCCATAAGGCGTACGCAGCGTACGGCATAGAACAAGAAGAAGCGTACCTACAACGACGATACACCTGCACCTGCCCGCCAGTTGCCACCCCTCTTTACGACGATGCTATCTAGGATGGTGTGCATGATGCCCCCTTCGCCTCTGTTCGCTTTCGCTGCTGCTGCTGCTGCTGTTGCTCCTCGACGACACCTGACGCTCCTTCGGCTCTCTTCTGCACGTTGACGCGTGTGCACACTCCACTTTGTGAGAAGCACCATTAACCTGGCTTCTCACACATTCATCCCCGGATTCAACGATTATTCGACTATTACCTCAGTGTCTGGCCTCAGTGTCCCAACAAACACACGGTTCACCACGAATTTTAATGAGACGAATTTTGATAGACGAAAGCTCCGAAGGGAACGAAAAATGTATAAACATGGTTCTCTCCGTTGTCTCGTTTCAACAGTTTTATTATTTTAGCAACGTTTAGTATTTTTTTTTCTCTCTTTTTTTTTTTTGAGGTATTTCAAACTTGTAATTGAGAGATTTGATAGGGATAATTACAAGTTTGCGGGAAGAAATCACGTTTGTGGAATTCTAATTCTATGAGATTTTTCGACCAGTTTCCAAGGGCTTTCCCTTCGGATCGTGACATTTCGGAAGTGTGGACGATTCCGAATTTGACAAAGCTCGAGTGTCTGTGACTATTATCGTGACCCCCGAGAGATCTCCGAGCTGTGGGAATTTAGAGCAATGGGGGCGAATTCTAAATTCGACGATGCGGTACAAATATTTTTATCATCGAAACTGTATTCCTTCGAATTCTAAATTTCCTTTTTGTCGTTGAAATGTAGACAATTCTAAATTTTATAAAATTCAGGCGAACGTTACAGAAAACCCTGTCGTCGGGACAATTCGAAATTTTGTGAAATTCGTGCAAACATTACAGAAAAACTCTAAAATCAGAAGAAACATCAGGAAGTCTAATTAACCGTCGTTGTAAACAACGTTCTCCACTTGAATTCCCTAAAATAAATATATTATGATATACTTGAACGTGTGTGTACGCGTGTTACAGATATACCGGCACAAGTGCCGCCGTTAACACCTGGGACCAACAAGAAGATGACCGAGGCTCTAGAGGCCTCTTTCGCCTCCTGGGAGAAGGAACGAGTCCGCCTCAACATAACCAAAGGTGAGTTACCGCCTTTTCTTCTTCTCCTTCTTCTTTCTTTCTTTCTTTCTTTCTTTCTTTCTTTCTTTCCCTCCTTTCTTTCCATGGCGTACAGGTTTCTCAAACGACTTCTAATTACAGGATCATTGCCACGATACATGTGATCTTATTTCGCGACGTTTTCATCCGATCTCTAACGCGATTGCTTTTTCTACATCCTTACTGTTAACTTTATATATATATATATATATATATATATATATTCTCTTTTTGTTTAATTGTTTTATCTTGTATCTTTCTCAAGGATACCGGTCGCGTTTTATCTTGTATCGCGGAAAATTTTTTCTCTCAAGAATATTATATCGATCTTGCCGGATCGGATATATATCGATATAAGAATGCGTTTTGGTACGATGTTCGACGAGATCGAAGTACTTAACTCTAATCTCATTAAGACGTATCGTCCGCTTTGAACGTATCGTTAAGACGTTAATCATCTCTCGATTCAGCATATAAACTGGCGATCGAAACTAGATATATATACCTGTTGATCCTGATTACGATATCCGAGAAAATGCATTTGATTGAGGAATCGGCGAGTTGCCAGCGCCGATCAGCACGTTTTTTGTAACGGCGTTTGCCTCGTTTGTGGCATTCGCGGTTCTTTTTTTCTCTCTCTCTCTCTCTCTCTCTCCCCTCCGATCGCTATTCTTGCCCGTATAATAATCGGTCGAGGTTCGAATCGACGTAATTATTCCTCGATACGCGTGATTTCTTGTCTTCTTACTCCGTGCAATAAGTCGCCGTTACGATGAATTTTAATTTCCACTTTTACCAATTGCGAACGTGCGAAATTTTCATTAACTTGAATTGAAACACGTCAGCGAGTGTTGACGTCCGTGCTAGAATATCGCACAGGTAATTGGCTTATTTATCAATAATATCAAAAGATCCATTGCTCCTAATATTAATTTATTACTCCCGTTATTGCTCCTTCAGTACCAAAATTTCAAGGTGTTTGTTAATTTTAAAAGTACTTGAACAACTGAGAGCGTATCAATGGCAATGAAACGTTTCTTAACACTTAACACAGACGAGTTATTTCTTTATCTCTCTCCAATTCTGGGCATTTTCGAGGGTATTAACACTAGAACTACTATTAACACTAGACAGTTAAGACGAAGTTATTTCTACAAAATTATCTTGATTTCCAATAAGTAAAAATAAAATAAAATTCATTATATTATTTCTTTAGTTATACACTGTAAAAGTCATTGCATCGTTGCGGGGAAAAAATTGTAACGTGAAATAGGAATTTTAAAATAAAATTGTAAAACCAGTCATTTTGACTGGTGTGGTAGTTCTAGTGTTAAAGAAAAATACATGCAAGGTTTTAAAGTGCAAGTTAAATCAGCGTCATTTTTTAATAAAATTTCTATCTAATATTTAAACGTATATTTTACGGCCTGTTAACGCTAGAACTACCAAAGTGTTCAAAATGGTCAATTTATAATTTTTTGTTAGAAATTTTATCGACATAAAATAACGTATGGTAATAAAGATACGAAAGTCTGTGCAATTTATTGTATCACGAAGCTCTTTCATTTCTTTCATTTCAATGTTTCCGATGGAAGTTTCGTGCTTCGGTCGTCGATCGTACGTTTGAACTTTTTACCATTTTCAAGAAAGAAGTATCCACCTGTTTTGTGATTATCGCAAAGTGGAGGCATCGCATTTTAAAATGAGACCAAGTGGAACGAACATCCTATCTTTTCTTACCAAGTCTCTTATGTCTATATCTCAGTTTAAATAATCGTCAGTCATATTCATTATACATTGGTCACAATTATATTCTTCGCTGTATACGCACAGAACAGAATAATTACCAGAATAATTACCGTATTCCACAAATACAGTAGTCCTCGCTCAACCGCATTTTCCCCCATTTAAGCTACCAGTTCTCGGAATTGTGATTATCTTATCGTGCGACCACAATTCGAAGAGTACATCTTTCCACTTACAACATTCGCATCAGGCTATTTTTCACTAACTTTTCATATAAATTGGGGGGGGGGAGTATTTTAACCTTTTGCACTCGAACTCTTTCTTTGCTAAAGCTTTCAACAGCTCGGACCTTTTGGCTTTATCTGTCTATGTAATATATCAGTTATTCGAAGGGAAAAATTTTATGTAAAATTGAAAAGGCAAAATATTTTTAAAGCTATTTTATTATTGTCGTAATATGAACATTTTGCAAATGAACATTCAATTATAAATTATTTGTAATTTTCGAGGGTGTGATACCGTTTGAAGCAATTAGCAGGATGTAAACCTGATTGACGATCGCAAGTTTTTTGCCAGTTATTGAATGGAAGATTTTCACTGTAGATAACATTATTTAGAGTTTGCGATACGTTTCCTTCACTGCCACTAGAATCACTGTATTGCAGTACCTTTGTTTTTTTTCTTCGCTGGTAAAGTAAATGTCACTATCATCAGAATCATAGCCTAATCGCACGAAACAATCGTTTTCTAAATCACTTTCATATTCGCCCATAGTAAATTCATCATTACTGCTGTCTTGAAGCAACACTTTTTAGCATCACATTTCTAGCCATCGTGAGTAATAAATTTTTTCGTTTTATCGGTTAAGTCAAATTTCTTCTGCCAATTCACGGGATATACCACCCCCTTTTAACCACTTGATCACCGTGCGCGCCAGTCCCTGTACCCTAAATAAAAGCGAGATTAATTTCGATTTCTTAATAGTGAACATCTAGAATCGTTTTCTAAAAAAAATATTCTTCCTTGATTTTGGATATATTCGAAAGCTGCTTCGAAAAAAAAAGGCAAGAAACAAAATTCCACTCTACCCAACTATTTGCTTCAAAGCATTCCACACCCAAGATAAATACTAGTTTTATTGTGTATAGTATATATTTGTATTTTTTAGACTATAATATTATAACACTTGCATGTAACTTTTTTAATCTTTTTAATATTTAGTATTCGATCGATTGTCTGGCAACCCTAGTGAAAATCAAGTGTCTTTTTTTTTTGCAAATTATATCCTAATCGATCGTGGCTCGCTAATTGTGTAAGTAAAGAAACATTTAAATTATTTATTTATTAGTAAAAGTACATTTTTCTTAAAATTGAATATACGTGACTAGCTGACGGTCTTTAAAAAGACTGCGGCGATCAAGAGGTTAAGGGTCCATTTTTCGGTCGTGACTGTAGTCAGTTTACACACCGCTATATCAATGAATGGGATCATTCGTGAATCTGCGTGCCAAAGGAACAGAAGCGTAACGAGCGACAACTCGACGTGTACGATTGGTAACGTCCACGCAACGAGAAACGGTCCCCTCTGGAAACTGTAGGCGGTACGTCGAACGAGCTTCGCGTTTCGTTGCACAACGCGCAAATCGTCACGGTCGGCCGCGTGGACGGGAGAAATTTGCCCGAAAAATCGGTATACATAGTCTCTGCGTAGTGGCTGGCGCAGTGTTGCCGCGAAACCCTTTCGAAACTCCGTGGAAATAAATAAACCTTGCTTGCCCGACGCGTTTTTTTAGCGTTTCTACGTGCGTGATGTTTGAACGCGTGCGTGCGTGCGTGCGTGCGTGCGTGCGAGTATATACGCGATGTGATGTGATGTGCGACGAGGCGGCGATGTGCAGGAATTGTGAATGTGATGTTGATGGTTCTGATGGGGAGCCGATGCCACACATCCGGTATGCGCATTCAGAGCCACGCGGGTGTGACGTTACTTCCGGTCTACATGCCCCGGGTTCGTACCCTCCGGCCAGATCACCTACAGTCTGACCTCCGTGAACCTAACGAGCAAACCTCCGCGCCACGTTCCACTTTACAGCGGACCACGCTGATTTCGCTCTTCTCTTTCTCCTCCTTCGTTCTCCCTCTTCGATCCTCCGCGATCGTTTCGTTATTCCGTTGTAAGAATCACGCGATTTCGCGAGACCGTGAACCGTCCATTAAAACGATGATCCTTTAGGTGTTTTGTTCTTTTTCTTTCAGCTCATCGCTTGTCCGTAATTATTTTGAAATATCGTTTCGTTGTGGATTTTCGTTGATGGATCATCACTAGGATGAAAATCATTATCGTCGAGCAGGCTGTTCGAATGAAATACAAATGCCCGATGTTGATTATTTAGGCTTTCTGATCGTTTTCGAATCGTTTCAAATTAAGTATTAAAGACTGGGACTACCTATGGCTAATCAAAGCGTGAAATTTCCACCAGAGACATTGAAAGTAAAAAGAGACAAAAGCAAATATTTGCAGCACGATGAAATGCTTTCAAAAAGCTTTCATCTATACATTTTTACGAAGGATCGCTCGAATGTGTTTCTTGTATTCGTGAAATGTTCAGCAAAAAATTGGAAATTGGCCATTTCGACCATTTTGGTAGCTCTAGCGTTAATAATAATAACTCTAGATAGGTTTAGGTCAGGTTCGGTAATAATTTTTATAGATTTTTAACGTGTTGATTCGGGTTTATGTGTAATTTCGAAAATTAAAATTTAGTTGTCGTTGAAATCACTTTTAGTGAAAGTACCAAGTTCAGTGAGACAGTCGTCCCTAAAGGCTTAATACATGGTGTATGATATATCTACACTGCATTTTTTTCATACATGTCTTTTAATACTCTTTACTTCAACTCCGAATATTTTGTCGACTTTAATGAAACGCGTTCCTTCTTGCTTCCATATAATTAATATTGTAGAAAATTATTATTATGGAATAACTGTATGTTTTAGAAAAAAAAAATGCATTGCATGACTAAATCCAAGTAAACGAAATCTCTGATCAGAGCGGAGTCATTCGTTCCAATTGGAGATCTTACGTCTAATAATCATTATAAATCATCGATATATCGATCGTATCTGTCCAACTGTAGACAAGTTCGTGTGATTTTCAACTTAGAATTGAAAGAGTACGTTCGCTGCGATTAAAAATTTCACCACTAATGATCGTTCTAAGTTTGGTATTTTTTTGCGTGCGTAAAACTTTCGTACTGCACGATGTGTTCTTCGATTTCACAGAATTTTACCGGCAGTGACACAGAGAGAGATTTTGTCGGTCTTTTTTCTGCAACACGTTCAAACACATCGCTCAAGGCCCCCGAGATTGATCGAAAAATGGAATCGAAAGCAGAGCGGAAAGTTGCTTCGGCGGTAAATACACGATCCCCGTTTTCTCGTCGCGCGCGTGTTACGATCGTCGATCGCCAAGCACCTGCTGCACGGAGACACGGCGTTTGCATTCACGATTGCATTGCAGGACGTCAGAACTCCTCTGACGCATTCGTTTATTATGATTTATTCAGAATTCGCCTTTCTTATGAATAATAATAAGCGCCGCCAACTGGATGTGGTGTAGTATAGTCCCCTTTGTCGAATCGAGACGCGACTCGGTCACGTACCATTCGCGTCGACACACTGTCAGAATGTTCCTCGTCGCTGAGCACTCTCACCATCTTCGAACGTCTGGCCACAACGCTCTACGTACAGGTACAGATCCTCGTACCTGTTGATTCTCTGTAAACCTAACCAAGGTGAAGCCTCGATATAATAAATTAACACTAGAACTGCCGACTGTTGAGACGAAGCTATTTCTACCGAAACCAGTCAAAATGGCTGGGGTAGGTGTTTGAAAAATACGTAATAATAGAATATTTTTATATTTATTGATTCATTATAGAAATCCCATGTTACGTGGTAGTACAGTTAATTTGTCGGGCTTGTTCGACAAATATTGAATAAATCTGCATCTGGGCTTTAGATGGAATGAATTTGTCAATTGTAACATTTGCACCTAGTTTGAATAAACTTATCCCATGCAGCTGATATCAAAGCAAATTCATCACTTTGTAAACGTTGACTCCGTCACTTTTTGTTTATCAAAGCGAATAAATCACAATGTTTCGGTAAAATCATTCCACGGTGTTGGAAAACAAGTTTGGTCCCCATATATGCCCATATATCCCCAAATATGAAAGTTCCAAATTTTTTGTTTCGTGCGTACAAAATTCCAAATTTTTTACCCACAGCTCGAGAAGCTTCTAATTTCATGCGAGGTATTATACGTTCAAGCGTATGGTCGTCAATTAGTAAAGAAAATGCGCAATTTTCCTGACAATTATCATCGTCGTACCGAACGATAGCAGTACAAATTCTAAAAAACGTGTGAGAAGTTGCACGAAACTGATTAACTCGGGTTCGGTAAACAGATTGTAGCACCCTGTTTGGCAAGCACCAGCCATTTTCACCGGTGTTGGTATAAGTAGCCACGATGCAAAATTATTTTGATTCCTAATAAATAAAAATAAAATAAAATTCATTATATCATTTCCTTAGTTAGTCACTGCAAAAGTCGTTGCATCGTTACGGAAGAGAAAATGTAACGTGAGAATAGAAATTTTCAAATAAAACTGTAAAACCAGTCATTTTGACTGGTGTGGTAGTTCTAGTGTTAAATAGCCAGGGCTATTTAATTCATTATCGAGTTATTCGGAATTTTTGGAATGTTTAAGTAGAGAAGTTGTTAACGGTATTAAGAAATCGTATCGTCATTGAACAGAATATAAAGTGTGTGTGTGTGTGTGTGTGTGTGTGTGTGTGTGTCAAATTAATTGTCACATTGTGATATGTAATAAAAAATGTGCAAACGTACACACGACTAATTTGGGACGAAGGAAGTCTTCGGATACTAAAATCGTAACAATGGATACGAAACGAAGAAGATGAAAATAATCTGATTATAACAAATCGCACCCAATTTTTTTTTTTTTTTTTTTTTTGTTTTTGTGTAAAAATGTAATAGAAAGAGGTCTCGAATCTCCTTCGAAAGACACCGTGGTCTTAGAAGACCCGTGAAAGAAAAAAAAAAAAAAAGGAAAAATCAAAATGATTACTCGCGCGACAATACCTCGAATCATACGAGATGAAGATGCAAAAGCACAAGTACGATATCAAACGAACAATTAAAATCTTCACGGTGTGCTACCATAATCTCCATCGAGAGCGTTTCCCCTTCGATCAAACTACCAGAGAGTTTCGTGGAAATGAAACACACGGGAGAAGAAGAGAGAGAGAGAGAAATTGGCGTCCACCTGTCGACGAGGGACCGGCGAAATTTATCACTGGAGGGCAGGTACATCGTATCGTAGGTAAACTGCTTTTTGGCCCAGGCGTTATACGAAGACAGACGGTTCCTAAACCAACCGACCGAAAATCACAGTCGGTATTCCTCGATTATCGTGGAAAAAGCTTGCGCGTGGCACCTGCGGCGATTATCTCTGTTTGAAGATCTGTCGACAAGCCCGATCGCCAACGTGCTTTTTCACGACACCTTTGACGCTAGAACTACCGACGATTAAGGCATAAAATTTCCTTTGAACAGACGTTTGAAGAGTCAGAAGAAAAGAAAAAATAGAGAAACTTTTGAATGGACAATGGACAAGGAAAATATCTAAGGACAAGCTTTTATTTGTATATTTTGCGAAAAATTATGTTGTTTAAATGTTTAGAAATACGCTGTTCGTTTCACAAAAATTAACAAACTTGGCGTCGAAAGCTCGCTATTTCTGTTTGATAATTCGCAAATATCATCTCGTGTCATCGGTAGAACTGTAATGATTCTCTGATTGAAAATGCGAACTGTGGAGATCGGAGGTTGCTTCCTGTGTGAATAAAGGGTTCGTCTGTGATTTTCCACAAATTTTTTTTTTCGCAAGCAAGCCCGAAGTGATTCTCTCCTCTGGACAAATTTAGATCGCCGCGGAGTTTCTTGTCGGGAGGGAATATTCGATTCCGAGAATCGAATACCGATGAATCATGGATCACGTTAAAGAGCAGCTGTCGTTATCCCCCGGTGAAAATTCTTGAGCTCGTTCCAGACGTCTCGGAAGCGATCGATCCGTTTCTCTTTTAAAGATTGAAAACAACTGCCATTGCCGCGAAAGTGATTGAGATGAAGAATAAAATATAATAAATGCTGTGATGAAGATTGACTTTAATTTAATTATTAGAAAAAAAATATATATATATATATATAAATGTAGAAATCAAAATGATGCGAAACTCTGAATGAGCAACTGAGCATTATAAATAGTAGAAAAATTCTCCAGTTGAAGAATGTCCAGTCTCTGTTTGATCAAAAGTTAACGAAGTTTATTAAATTTCGTCGAATATTCTTCCCAATATCACGTGCAACGAATTGAAAAGAAAAAGAAAGAGCTACGAAAATCTTCGAAAATGTCCCTTGTCTTCCAACAAAATTGGGATAAATGATAAATGATAAAAGCACGAACTTTCGATTAAATAATGATATCTGATTGTAACATTTCCAATTAAACAGTAACATTTAATTGTCTAATATCTACAATTAAATAATACAATAACCGATACGGCGCAATCACGATATTTCAACATGGTGTCGCTGCCATCGAATTCTAGTCACAGCTCGTGGCTGTGTATGCCGCGCCGATCTCTCGGTTCGCCGCCATCCATCCGATCCATCCATCAACTGTTCAAGAAAACTGCTCATCGTGTTTCTACCGGTGGCGAGGAACGCCAGAAATCGCCATCAGAAATCAAAGGTGACCGACGAAACGGCCAACAAGCATGATGAAAGAAGAAGAAAAAGAAGAAGAGGAGGAGGAAGAGAAGGAGGACGACGAACGTCAGCCTTTAGTCCTTGGATGGCCATATCGAAATCGCGGAGCCGCGGATCCTGCTCGCGAGTCGATCGTCGCGCGTCGCTACGTGACTCGCCAGAGTAACGCCGTTTTTATGAATGGATGATATATATGTGTTCGTTCTTCGGGGCAGCGAGCCGAGGCAGCCAGCCAGCCAGCCAGCCAGCGTTCGTGGAAACGATGAAACGACGAGCAACCAAGCTGCGTCCAACCAACGCTCGCCGGTGCCGATCCGAGAGAGGCTCGAGGAGATCGGCACACCGCGGCGACAATACATAAATAAAGGGAAAGGTGAGAGAGAGCAAAGAGGACTTGTGGCTCGCGCGAGTGTCTAACGGCACGGCACGATCAAAGCGGCCGCCGATATTTGAGGATCGCGCCGATATTTGCCAAACTTATTCCTTGTCAGCACTGTTAACAGACCTCCTCTCTCTCTCTCCCACTCTTTCTCTCTCTTTCTCTCTCTCTCTCTCTATACTCTCGTTCCGCTCATTCTTTTACGATTACTCGCGTTTAACCACCTTCCAAACTCAGGTCAGGTGTTTGACTCAGAGGTGTTTCTTCTCCTTTCCGGCGGCAGAGAAGATTTTTGGAGCATTTCGAAATCTCCCCGTCGAGAGAGTTTCCTTTTTTTTTTTCTTTTTTTTTTTTTTCATTTTAACTCCAGTTATTGGGCTACAAGAACTGGAGGAATTGTAGCTAACGATAATAAGCGAACTTCCGGTTGGTTGAATTTTGAATTTGTTTATCGGCGTGCAGCGCGGGAAATTGGCGAGCTCCTCCTGTTCTAGCGAACTCGAATTATATAAACTAAGTTTGTTCTCCCCCTCCTCCCCGAGTTAAGATAAATGGAACTCCGCAATTGCAACTGTTCTTTCTACTTTCTTAAATTGGAGGCGTCTGAACGTCAATTCAGATGAAGCGCGAGATTTACCTTCTACTCGTCGCGAGATACTTCTCAACCGTGAAAAAACGAACTATCGCGAAACGAAATCTACCAAAAAAAAAAAAATTCTCCAAAATTCCCAAAAACAACAGAACTTCGAGAGAAAAAAGAACATCAATCGTTTCACGCGCTGAGGAATTTCGAGTTCGTTCTGCAATTTAATTTTCCAATTAGGCGGATGTGATTTTCGCGTTAGAAGACGGAGGCGGTAAAACGGCCGACAGCGAACAGCGAAGGAAAGAAAAAAAAAAAGAAAAAAAAACAAGCGAGCTGAGCGGGGCAAGATGTGCTCGCGGGGGTAAAAGGAACGATTACAGAGCCTCGCTCTCCTCGCTCTCCTCGCTCGTGGCCGCTCTCTCGTTCGCTGGTTACGGCTTTTAATCAACCGTACCGCAATAAGCTAATCTATGCAATTAGTTTCCTACGACGTAATCAACAACCGGCCAGATAAGGTGAAACATAACGGGTGGGAGTTAAAAGTCCTGTATTACATTAAATTACTCTTCTCTCTGCATTATCATCGCCTGGAGGGGGAGAGAGTGAGAGAAGGATATGCAGATCGCCTCGTCGGTTACGGATTATCGACAAAACGAGAAAACATTCAACGAGAGGAACATTCTCTTCTTGTCCAGCCTGTTCTCATTAGGGGCAAAGGAAAAAGAAAAAAGAAGGCATTTAAGTTAATTCCAACGATGAGATAGAAACTCTGTATTATACGTATTATTATCGCTGAGAAAAGTTTCGCCACGTGAGATTCGATTATTATTCATGAGGCGATGCATAGTGACGAAACCGAAACTGTTTTCAATTGCAAACGACCGATTAGCTCGGCTAGAGTTCCAGAATTTTATTATCGTCGCATTTTTATTTCGCCTCTAACGAGACTTGGAAAAATATGATGAAACGACGTCGTTATTGTTAGTGATTCTGTAGTGTTTTCTGCGATCCTTTGTAAATCGCATCTTGCAAGCCGGAGTTTTACGAAGAAATCTACGCGACGTTGCCTTTTTTTTTCACTTTTAACACTTTCACGGCGGCCGTCACATATATGTATATATATATATATGTTGGTTGTCCAAAAATATCAACATAAATAAATAAATGAAAATATTTGTTGACACCAAAAGCAGAATATTCTACGTGCAAATCACTATAATTCATATGATGATCAAAATAAGTCGATTTCTACACTCGTGTTTCAGTTCAAACAGAAATTAATATTAATTTTACACAGGAACAGCCGTATATTTCAGCTAGTTGAAACGAAAGTTTGAAATCATCAGAGTGTTCGATTATAGTTCTGGTACATTACGATAGTTAAATTAATATCAATACAATAACAAAAATTGTACAATTATTATATAAAAACATGTATGAAAGTAATATTTCTTACACTGTCACTTCAAATATATGCCGCAGGGAAAGTGTTAACATCAACGCGAACAGATCGAATTCAATTCCAGTGCGATGGTTTTCACTTTTCGTGAAACTCGTGAAACAGCAGAAATCCTGAGACTCTCCCGAGGCACTCTGACGCTCCGGAACGTTCAATTGGAAAGCTCTCGTTCACCCAACGTCATCCTGAACAGAGAGAAAAAAAAAGCAGAAATAAAAAGATATGTTTACATTCGCGACGACCGGTGAAAGTGTCGAGGGTGGGGGGCAGGAAAAATTGGGAAATAGTAAAGTATTAAAAATCGGTTCGTTTCGACGAATTCTTCTGGCACGAGGAAAAGGAAAGAGAGAGAGAGAGAGAGAGGAAGACGACGACGTGGCGTCAAAGGGAGGAGAGACGGTTTCGTCGTAATTTCTCTTTGCATTATGAGCCGAACTGTACTTTTACGCGGGAAGATACCGCGAGAAACAATGCAAGACACGCGTGCAAATATGGGCGCGCACCTCAAATGGGACATTCCGATGTTTCTCGGTATTGCTTCTACCAAAGATGGCCGGGGCCCGAGTACCGATCATGTCGTCAACCCGGCGCAATATCTCTCTCGTCTTCGAAAAGCCTTTGTCCCTCGCCTCTGCGATCTTTCCTTTCTTACATCTCGCCGCCATTTCTGTATACGTCGTTTCGTTAGCGTCATGTTTGTTGCAATTGGCCGAAAAGTATATGCGTTTTTGCTTCTTTTTTTCTTTCTTTTTTTTTCTTCATTTCCGTAAGCGCAAATTCATTCTGTTCAATCTGATGGCCGATTGTTCGAGCTTGTTTTAAAAGAAGATAAATGCACGATCCTCGGTAAGTTCGATTGTTCGCTCGACGTCGATTTCAAAATGGAAAATTAGAAAGGGAACATTTTTTTTCGCTATATCACTTCCGAAAGGGGGAAGGAAAACATTATCTAGCGAGAAAGCCTTCAAACTGCAAAGTGTCGAAAAAAATTGCTAACTTTCACTGCTGATTGTTCTTGGAACGTTTTCTTGCCGAGAAAGATAAGAACTTCGAATTTTGAAACGCGGAATTATGAAGTTGCCTGGAAAATAATCCAAATAAAAAATGGCCGATGTATTGTCTGGTAAAGTTTTTGTTTCTCATGAAAAAAATTCGCTATTCATTTGCACACGAAAAGAATTTATTATTTTATTCGGCAAATCTACTTTTTCACTGGATTATCCCTATTTTTCTGCGACATTCGAACGACAATAATTAATAAAGAAGAGGATACCGGAAAAGAATAATTAGCTAACTGAAACATTTGAAAACAGCATGTAAGAAAACACGCTTATAGGGAATTAGAAAGGGAAATTAGGGAGTTTTCATTGTGATTTGGAGTAAATAACAAGTTCGAGATTTGTCAGGGCGAAGGAAATCTAAATCAAAAGAAACTGTAAATTATTATTTTCGCTTTCGAAGCGAATACGTAATTCCAAATTTAGCAAGTATGAAATTCAAAGGATCACTCGATCTCATTGCCGAGTAGATTCTTTTTATTGTCGAAAGCAAAACGATCAAATGAAGAGGGAAAGAAGAATGATCGTAAAAGACGGAGACGTTGGAATACTCGGTCGGGACATTAGAATAGATACCGATCGTTTCCTGTTTCAAAGCATCGAGAACTTTAGCTCGATTTGTATAATCATTCCTGGACAGTTTCCTTTTACTCGGCGAGATTCGGCTTGAAACTTATCGATTTTAATTTAATTTATCGAGCAAAATTCTGCTAATTATCTGTCGATCGATTGCGCGAAACAAATACACGCATAATCTTCGAAGATCTTCAGAAAGGAATTATCGTAGAAATACTTAAATTCTCATTGACACAGCGATATCAAAGTGTAAGAATTCTTCAATGATCGATGATGAAGTCATTCATTAGTGATCTACGCTACGTTAATTTTGATACCGATTTAATTTAATTTATTATCGGCTATTTGATTTACTTAGGATGCTTTTCAATATTTAATTATCGATATTCCGTATTTGCCCACGGGTAATTAAATTCTTGAGTCGCCTATATATATCTCGCCAGATATATGAAGAATTATTGGATTGTACGAAGAATTATTGGATTTATCCAATTTAATTCAAACACGAGATTTACGAGGAACAAGGTTAGGGTAACGATTTAACAGTTTATTAACACTAAACGTACCGACATTTTACATGTACCTATATTACCATAAGGGATCATTTGACCCCTTATGAATAAACGTTGATTTTTAGAAAGAAATTCTTAATTCATCAAAGGGAATAATTCGCAACGTATAATTCGTAACTTCTGATTTCTAATAAAATAATCAAACGTATATTTTTATTTAAATAAAAAGAATAATCAATTAATTGCACTTTTTACATGTGACTGGTTTCTCCTTCGTACGTTTGTCCGCAGACAAATTTTTTTGCAAATTATGCAAGCTTGAGTGGTTTTATTACCCGTGCACAATCTTATTTTGACATTTTCTTCGTGATTCGGGAAATATTGCTTGGGCTGCTTGATGTTCCTTGTTGTAGGTTTTCCTTTCGTTCTTCAAGAAATTCGCGATACTCGGTGACTGAGTTCATCTGCTAATTGTAACAGGAAACGCTGTCTTGATATCTTTCATTCCAGTTGTTTCCCGATAGAGTATCCATGCATTGATTCCAGCTAAATCCAGGATATCGAAGAACACGTGCACAGGCCATCTATTGCATTTGGATTTGACGCTGTATTTTCGCGCCATTTTGTCAACCACATCGACGCGAAATTTAGTCTTATTACAAATAACTAATTGTTTCGGGTGTTCGCTTTCCATTGTTTTTGGTTTTGACACATTATATCATGTCTCGAACTTAGTATCGCAACTTTTTTCGTTGGTTTTGATTTACAAATTCAGTCAGAAAAATTACGTAAATTTCGTAAGGGGTCCAAATGACTCCTCGCGATACATAAGGTATGCAAAGAATTTTTTCTCGGTAAAAAAAAAATAAGCTAAGAGGAAAACAGAAAGCGAGAAATTGAATAATCAGAGAATATACAGAATTTACAGAAAGTCAGATTACCGAAAGGAATAACGATGAACGTACGATTTTCAAGTGAATTTTGAAAACGGGGTCACTTGGTACGTTTAGTGTTAATTGATATTTAACGGTTATTCATTTGTTTGTTCACCTGTTCAACGTCGCTACCCTAATCGAGAAAATTAATTAAAAAAGAGAATTCGAAAAGCGAAGCGTTCAATCAGCGTTTCGGGGCGAAAGAAACGCGAATGAGAAAATCATTGTGCGTAAACGGGAGCAAGCGAGACGAAGAAACGAACGAATAATGATGATAATATTTTTCAGATCCGAGGCAATGGTCGGAAGCAGCTGTCGCCCACTGGTTGCACTGGGCCATAGGGGAATTCTCGTTGGCGGGTGTGGCGATGCAGCCGTGGCAGAACATGACCGGGAAACAGATTTGTGCCATGGGCAAGGAATCCTTTTTGGCACGTGCTCCGGCCTTCATGGGCGATATCCTGTGGGAACACCTCGAGATCCTACAGAAAGGTACGTGACTTCTTTTCTCTCTCTCTCTCTCTCCTCTCTTCTCTCTTCTTCTGTAAACTCTCTCCTCGTTTGCTACTGTGCGTATGTAACGTAAACTAGGCTTAATTAATTTCAACAATCGGATCTCTTTACGTGTCAACGTAAATTGAATCGTCGACGCTCGAATTTTACTTCTAAGAAAAAGAGGAACCCTCGAGGAACCCTTAAAAATTAGTGCGAATTTGTTACTTGAATCAGTTCATTTTCCTCCGAGGTATAATCAAGAACGTTGTTCTAAAAATCCTCCGTCGTTAAAAATTCGATTGTTCAAGTTGAGTCGTTAAAGAGCTAAGTCATCGACAGGCTATTTGCTCTTGCACTCTTAATTGTGAGAGAACGAAGACGATGAGACATGATTTCTTCCAAGTAAGGAAGGAAGGAACATCTCCGAACTAGAAGGGAGATTGCTAATTTTCAAATTTCCGAACTTCATTTCTCACGCGGAATAAACGAAATCATCGACGGACTACTTGCTCCACTTGCTCCATAATAATAATAATAAAAAAAAGAGAGAGAGAGAAGACACCCGAATCTTCTTGCAAGAAGGTATCTGCCCCAAAGGTTCTCCAAAATAGAGGGGAGTGGTCATTTTCTGAAGACGTCGCGAGTAGGAAAAACAGGTTGGAGCGGAAGAGTCGTTTTCCTCTTGGGGCCCCATAGCACGGGGACCCCATCCCATAGTAGTACCCCCGGTTGGACAAAAACACAGATCGAATTTCCGTAAAATCGCGATGTCACGGCAGGCACACACAACAGGTACCTACAACACGTATGTATGTACCTACACACGACGGAAATGTAGAGGGAGAGACAGTGAGCGAGAGAGGGAGAAAAGTGCAAGGAGAAAGGAGAGGGATGAACACGGTGAACAATCGAGGAGATCGCGGTGGCGAGACGCGTATCCTCTCTCTTTCTGTGAAGCGCGAGCTTCGTGTTTTCAGCATTTCGAAGCGTTGAATCGGCACTTTTTATTCGGAACGAAGGAGAGAATGGGGAGGGAAAAAAGAGCCGCGCGCCATAGAAACTCCCACTCCGGATATCCTGTGCCACCAGAATGCCCCCGTGCCATTGCCTCGGCCACTTAGGTGGTTTTCGGACCACTCGAACGTCCGTGTGCATCTCTCCCTCTCTCTCTCTCTCTCTCACTCTCTCACTCTCTCTTTCTCTCCTCTCGTGTGTAAAAGCACGCATGAAACCCGGGAATCCCACTCGTCTTTCGATTACCAGATAGAGACTGGCATCTTTTACAATGGGTCGGCGGATTTCCACGAGGGACGAGGGTGGAAATCGAAGTATCAGGGATAATGCTCGGCACCGTGTTCCTTCGTCTAGGTGCTCACGGCGGTTGTTCTTTTTTTCCAGAAGAAATTCTCTCGACAATGGTCTCCTCCTTCCAAGGAGGTGGTCATCGAAATTTTGGAAATTGCTCCAGGAACTTTTTTTTTTTATCTAATTCGATCGAATAGATTTATTAGTAATTTATTCGTTGCTAGTAATGCGCGTTTATTACCGGTGGGTAAGGAACATTTTGCGAAATGTTTTTATTCCCTGAAGAAAATGATGAATGTTAGTAATTGACCACTGTCAATTAATTGTCCATAACAATCCTCAGATTTTTGACTGATCCAAATAAGGTCCCCTGACAAGTGAAATTATCAAGTGATACAATTATGTGAGAACATAAGTTTACCAGATTTTATTACTTGTCTGCTGAATTTTACGATCGGTTTTCTCTTAAAAACCTTGTCAATCTTACACTAAAAATAACACGCTAAGTTCCAGTTTTATCCAAATACCAAGTTTCCTCTGTCACTAAATAGTTACCTAAATCTCTGTACGTGGCAAGTGAGTACCAATTTATTGCCCCCTGACAAGTGAAATTATCAAGTGATACAATTATGTGAGAACATAAGTTTATCAGATTTTATTACTTGTCTGCTGAATTTTACGATCGGTTTTCTCTTAAAAACCTTGTCAATCTTACACTAAAAATAATACGCTAAGTTCCAGTTTTATCCAAATACCAAGTTTCCTCTGTCACTAAATAGTTACCTAAATCTCTGTACGCGATTACCAATTTGTTGCCACGATTCGTGGGATTAAATTGCAAAATTGTAGAATCATGACAGATGGAGACAAGTTTGTTCGACTCTCTCTCTCTCTCTCTCTCTCTTTCTCTCTGTGTCCTCGAGCGAGGATCTTTCGTCAGCGATCGATCGTTCGCGTATCGTGTATCTTTCGACGGAGGGAAGTGTTTCCCTGGAACTTCTACATCTTCGTGAACGTGGACAGGAAGAAGGACAGAGCGAAAGAGAGAAAGGGAGGACAAGACGTACAAGGTATGAAATGACCCAAGGCAGGAAGTGAAGGTTCACCCATGATTTAATTCCCGTTAAGTAAAGGCCCGTACTTCCTCATCGATTATTCGTGTCGTCTGATCGTCGAGGGAAACCGCGATTCAATCGAACGGCTCGATTAGACACACGTTAGTACATCAGCCTATGATATCCGATTTATGCTTCTTTCTTCCATTTTTTTTTTTTTTTTTTTTTTTTTTTATCAATCGCCACTCGTCGATTACGACACGTGCGACAAATTAATTTGTCGCGGATTTCTGCACGTACTCGTATTATTTGAAAAATAAGTTAAGAATTTATTTATAGATTTATATCCACCAAATTAGATACAATTAGAGATTATCTTATATTTTATTATACCACAGTCTACGCGATACGATGAAACGAATACGTTTCATAAATATTCCACTCATTCAAGTTTCACATTCAGTCGGTATAAATAATGATAATAAGAAAAAAAGCAGGGACGCCATTGTGTGTGCCTAAATATAGAAAGAGGAGACTGCAATCTCTGTTATCAGAAAACAATGTGCTGTAACGAGACGAGCCTGGATAATTATTTCAGATAGTAGCGGTAGCATTCATAGTGGAGCATAGATATGACTGTTCGATAAAAGAAAGAACAAAGTGGCATACGGTGTAATGCCTATGTATAAAAATAATATTTTCACGTCGGGTTCTCTTTTCGTAGAATAAAAAAAAAAGAAAGAAAACATTTTTGTGAATGTGTACTTTAACGCGTTATATAAAATTCTGATATCTTGGTTAACTTAATTTCACTAAAATCTGGCTGTTTTTTTTTTTTACCCATGTTGGTCGAGTTTCAAAGAAATCTAAAAATATATTACAAATTACAAAATATTTAATTACGAGTACTGTTAACAATATTAACATTAATATTATTATACATTATAACATACATATTATACATATAATATTATTATACATTATACATATTATAACATTAATATTATTACAATATTAACAATATTAATATTAATAAATTATATCAATCTATTAATACTCATTTTATATATATATATATATATATATATATATATATATATATATATAGATATATATATATATTTCATAGATATTATAAAAATATTCAAACAGCCGCGATTTGTTGTTACACAGCATGTTTTCATATGCTGTGCTCTGTAATTTTGTACACTACAGCCTACAAATATTTGGCCTTTTTTCATTTTATGATGTATTTTAATATACGAATTTGAATTAAAACTTCCCAAAGTAATTCTTATGTGTACTGTATCCTGCGCTCGTACAAGTATTGTAACTGACGAGAAAAATGACATCAATTACTATTAATAAATTTTCCAAATTTTCGACCAGACAGTCAAATCTCCATACCCAGACTCTGAATTTCACCAATAACAGTCGTTATGTGGTCTTACTGATGGAATATTTCACACGATACAATATATATATATATATATATACAGATGCATATAAACATTTCTCTACGATGTGTGTTCGAACACTTTTGGCGAACGACTGTTCTATCGACGAGCTCTCTCGTACGGTGGATGGAAAACAATGGAAAGAACGCTCGTGATCCGTGGCGAATCGCGATTCAACGTGCGCCGGTGAACGCGCGTACATACGCGACGACATAGCGTGGGTAATCGCTTTGATTCCGCGAACGAGAACGGAAATTAGGAAACTCTCTCTCTCGTGCGCCGTGAAAAAAAGAAAAAAAAAAGAAAAAAAAGGGGGGGGGAAAAAGAAAAAAGTAGAAACTAAAAAAGCTGCATCCTCGATGATGCAGGCGGCGTGTGTGCACGATCGAATCGCAGGTGAAACGATCGTTACCTTCGTCGAAGCAAAATTTCTGTCGTTTCATGTCGTGTCTTTTGCGCAATCTTATGATTTCTTTTTCTTCTTCTCCTTCTTCTTCTTCTTCTTCTTCTTCTCTCTTTTTATTATTATGTGCGATGTCATGTCGCGATTTCGTAGCGGTGACGCCATCGTGCCAGTCTCAATCGGGATTAATACTTCGCGCATGGCACAATGCGCTCCTCGAGCTCGCTGCTAGAAAACGGAGGAGGAGGATCACTCGGTGGTTTCGAAATCAATCGTATGAAATTTCGTTTGCTCGATGTTTGCAGGTACTTGGAAAATAACGAGTTCCTTGTATTGCAAGTATTTTCAAAGTATCGAATCAATCAGAATAGTTGGAAACGAAAGCCTTGTAATTGCAGAAAAGAATTTACTTCGTCTAAAAACGAAGCGAAATGCTTCAAAAGTTCTAAATGTCGGAATGTTTATTTATTGTAAAATTCGTTGATATCGTATCGCGTTGGCAAAGGAGTCCGAGATTTTCTTGTAAATCGACGAGTTAACAGGATTTTCGTTTCATAACATTTTACCATCGTTACTATTTTACTGAAATTCCACTCTAAATTACTAAACCTTATACCGTCGTATAATAGAATTCATCAGCGACACGTGAAAACTTCAACTTTGTTAGACTCGCAACTACTCTACATCGTTACGTAAAATTGTCAGATCGTGCAGCGTCGCGCCTATCGACGAAAAATCGCAAATATGTCGACTCTGAAGTCCCTTCAGAGAGAGAAGGTGGTGATTTCGTTTAAAATCCAAGAGAGACGGAAATCTCTCGATTTCACTTTCGCATCACGTCGATAATCTGCCCTTTGTGAATAAACGAATAAATAAACGAGTAAACGTTAGAAGTCGATAGAAAAATATATATAGTGGGGGGGGGGTCGAGAAGAAAGGCGATGTAATGGCGGAGAAGATCTGCCAGGATAGGATTGATTTTCATATCGCGCAAGCCCATCCGCAAGTCCGGGACTTGCAGGATCGTTCGTGTCGTTCGTCGATGAATCACGCCAATGGCAATCGTCTCCTTCGCAATAATGGCCGTAATGATGGAGCACGGTTGCGATCGTTCATCGCGATTGCATTCGCGGTGCTCTCTGCACCGGGATCGTAAAAACCAGGGGCCGGAGTTTTACGCGCGTGCGCGCCTCGACGCCGCCGCCAATGCGAAGCGTAATTGGCTTAATGACATGGAATTCTATAATCGCGTAACTGCGGCCAACAAAACATTAATCACATTCCTCCCGTGTAGCTGCCGCCTGTGCAAACGTCGTATTAACGTAAACAATATAACCGCACGACCGAGTTAAGATCGACTGGGTCGATCGTGAGGATTAAGTATTCCAAGCATGTTCTACTGTAGAGCTCGACGGCAGACTAAAGATCAGGGTCTTCGTTCCTTTAGTCGGTAAACACCAAACGTTCTAGTCGAGATTTATCAGCAGATTTTTCGTCGATCGTCTGTTAACTCTCTATTGCATCCCGTTCCCAATTGGCGACTTAACGGGGAGATTTTTTTTTTTTTCGTACCTGCATATGTGTAAAGTTCCTATACAGGAATAAAATTTTATTATTAGCAAACTAACAGCCATATATATTTTTTTTCAACTCGTCGTAAAAATTCATGCAAATAGAGGGTCAATATTTGAAACGTACGCGAAATCGTCTACGGGGTAACTGTGTTCGATGACCAGGTAGATTCGCCAGGGAATTTGGATTAAAATCATTGGTAGCGTGAACACGTGTACAAAGTACATCCGCGAAATGACGAGAACTATGAGACTACGAAAATATAAGTCAATCGATGCAAGTCAGTTCTCATTAGAGACAATTTATTCTCGTCGAAGTCAATTTATGCGAATATTCTTCTGTTATCGTAAAAATCGCCAGTAGGACTTGGATCGTCGTAATACGATCATTATTTAATGGAGAACGACTTGCACTGATCGGCAGTTCTAACCTCTGTGCCGTGACGAAGAATCCCGAAAACCGTTTCGAATGATCGAAATTGCAAAATCTAGCTTCTCCTCGAAAGATCGGAGCACGGTGTGTGTGTTTTCTAAAGGGTTGAAAAGAAAGTCTGCGAGCAAACTCCATCGTAGGAACATCGCAGTGTTCTCTTCTGACTAAAAGAAACAGTAATGAAAAAAGATACGCGCGAGGAGAGGAGTCTAAAGGAACTAGAAGTCGGCGAGGGGAAAAAGAGAAAAAGAGAAACGAAAAAAAAGAAAAAGAAAGAAAGAAACCGATTCGGCAGAACGTGGCGCAGAACTGAGGAATTTGTTCCGTTTTCCATCCAGATGTCGACGCGGCGAAGGCCACTCTGGAGAACGTGCCAACGGCGAACATGTACGAAAGCGTATGCGTGCCAGAGTTAGGTGATTTCTTGGGATACCAGAGCGGGGCGGCGCATCAGGTCGCGACGCCGGAACACAAGAGTCCAGCGACGCCAGCGAGTTCCGCCACCTCGAACTCGTCGGCCGGGCCTCAAAGCACCGGGAATCAAGCGACGGGCCCACCTTCCGCCGCGGTCTCTCTGCCCTCGAGACAGTATCATAACGATGGTAAGTGTCTCTCACTTTTCATCTATCCTCCGCTCCAGTTTCCTTAAACGAAAAACAGAGAGAGAGAGAGAGAGAGAGAGGGAGGGAGGGATGGAGGAAGGGAGAGAAACGAAGAAAGAAAAATTCGTTTGATCGAATTAGGGAAGAGTGGTGGAAAGCGTAGCATCGAGTCAACGAAATCTCCGAACACTATAGAAATTCACCAAATACGGGCGTCTTATCAGTTTTATACCTTTCGATATGCCTCTTCGATGATTCCTGATTAGTAGATGCGTTAACCAGTTGCACTGGCAACTGATTCGCGGACCGCAACGAGTGACCTAAACCTAACCTAAAATCGTGTACGATACATCGCTTTCTTTTTGGAACCGCGAATGATATCCCCTGGATCAGAAATCACTAAAAAGTGATAAATCTATTATTTGTTTCGCCTGGTGGGGGTAACCGGCGATTGGTAAAACTGTACAATTAGAGTAAATCTCGATGCTACATCGAAGAAGTGCATTTCAGCGCCACGGGGGTCGACCCCTAACTAGATAAATTCATCATTAAACATGCGTTGTAGATAATATTTCGAAATAGTAAGCGTGGCATTCAACGTGTTGAAAACACTTAAAACTGAGAAAATATTGCGATTTTGGGACAAGAAAAAAATTCTCGGCAAGCGTGGCACGTTATTCCAGCGCAAGAAGTTAAACATATATATGTATATATATGCTCAGACGCAACTGAAAATTGCGTTTAAGCTAGGTTTGGTTCGTTCTCTGTTCTCCTCCTCCTTCACCGATTCTCCCGCGAGATTGCCGCGAGTAATCCCGGTTGGGAAACCACCAGGCTGACCAGAGAGAGAGAGAGAGAGAGAGAGACGAGGAGGACGCAAGAGCGCGGCAGCAAGTCCAGCGTGCGACAAGCCGATTTATTTATTTCCCCGATTGCGAGCAACGAGCGAAGGAAAGCGTTGCGAGTTGAAGGCGGTCGCGGAGAAGTTTCTCATTGTTACGTCAGGGTGGGTGCTGATAGCATCTCTCCGCGCCGTTTGCACGTGTTGGTTGTTGCCGCAAAAGTCTTCCCATTATCGCCGTTGTGTTCTTCGCGCCCCTCCCCCTCTTTTTTTAAACAGACGACACACAGGGGAGAGAAAGAACGAAGACGAGGGCAAAAGGGTAAAGCGAGAGGACAGCGACAATCCGCGCGATTTCACCACGCGTTTGGGGGGCGCGATGGAAGAGGACAACTACTGGAAGAGGAGAGACCGAGGATCGTTAACCGAGACTCGCAGCTCTGACACTCGGGGCAAAGGGATTCGCCAGGGGATTTGCAATAACTCTCGCGGCCCCGTTCATGGTGCGCAATTCGCGCCGTGATTCACCTTATTCTCGGCGTTTTCATCGGCCGAACTCTGACGCAACTCATTCAGCCGAAGGACTCGTCGTTCCATAGGCGAACAATGGGAAACTCGGCTCCGACGGCTTCGCCGTCCCATTCATCCGATCGAATAGTCTCCATGTCCGTTGCCCCTGATTTTGTTCCATCGTTTCTCGGCTAGTCGACCGATACAGGAATATAGGAGGACATACGCGCAAAATATCGTTGTAATATTCACTCTCTTTCAATCCAGACAGTTACGTCGTAATCATTTTAGGGAGACTCACTTTGAGATCAAACACATTTCGATACTCTCAGGTTCGCGTGTTGGTAATATTTTCTGGTAATATTTTCCATCGATTCGCGTTGAAGGGACATTGATACAGACATTCGCTGTCTGTCACGAGAAATTCGAACGATGGCAAAATCGTGCAGAAGCGAAGTGCTTAGTTAGATTTTGTACGATTTTGGTAAAGAAATCTGAAACGTATCACGACGAACGATTCATTTCTTCGACGAAGATTCTACGAACGAGACCCGAGAGCCGAGTGTACAAATCCAATATAGTGTGTCAAAAAAATTCGAACGCGAAGATTCGAAGTGTATTTCTTTCGGAGATGAAGAAGCTGCTGTAAAAGATTCGACGCGCGTTGAGGAATCGGTAGTGGCCCGGTCGAATAGAACGGAACAGAGAAGAACATTATGAAGCGAGCGTTCGTGGCGTACATAGATAACAATTACCTAGCCGGAGGCCTTACGTCATTGCAGCAGTGACCGTGGGTGAACGAGGGAAAGTCGGGCCCTCTGCACGCTTCGCCGCGGACAATGGAGACGCGACGCCGGGCTCCGTTGCTTCTCTCGACATCCTCGCGTTTAGTTCAATGGAAAAAAAAAAGAAAAAGAAAAAGAAAATCCACTGTATTCCGTGTCTTCTTCTAATTTCGGGACTTCGACCCGACCGCGTGTATTTCATTTGTACGAAAAATATGATGCTCGCTCTGCGCAAGGAGCACAGTCCTATCCGACGATGTGAAAATTAACAGAAAAAAAAAAACAAAAATGTACGCTTCAATTGTAATTCTCCGAGGCTTTGGATGTCATTCGTTTCTTTTTTTCAGCTCGACAGCTAACAGAAACATCGCAGTATTGCAAGTATTTTTGTATCTTCTCTGAGGTTCGAATGCTCTCAATTTATAGAAAATTTTTTCACTTCTTAACTGTCTCTCTCTCTCTCTCTCTCGCGAAAAAATACCGAGAGTCTGTCGATCTTTCGACAACAATCAAGGAACACTCGTGTAATATCCATGCATTCTTCGAATTCGAGGTATTGTCGCTCGCATCGAAGACTGTAATTTTGTTTCGTTCTCGTGCCATGATTCAGCATGATGTTAGGACTGTTTGTTTTTCCAGAACCTGGTAGCGATTGAATGAACGACATAACGAGCGGTTAGGTAAATAACCGAATGAATTATGGGACCCGTCGTGACGGTTGGAAAAGTTGGAGAACCCGCGTGCAGAAGTTGGTAGCGTAATGTAGCTGGTCGGTTCCATGAGGAGGAGGTCGAAAGCGAGGATAAGCGAGAGTCGAACCAGAGACCTCGAAGAGCCGCGATACATAACGTAACAGTGCTCCGGCAAGCAGAAATAATGAGTCTATTATACGGTCGCATGTGTTGGTTGGTCGTCTTCGCAACGACACGTTCTATACGTGCACACGAGTATCGCGATACAGTTCGCCAAGCCCGAATGAAAAAATCTGCGAAATCGTTTCGATCAGTTTCTTTTTTTTTTTTTTTTACCTGGAAAACACTCCTTGCATTTAATTCAATCGCAACCAGGTAACTAATTATCAACTCTTCTTGGAAATAATTCATCGTTGTACTTGATCTGTCGCAAATTTTTATATCAGACTCCTTTGTTGAATACTTGGTACATTTTTTTTTTTTCATATTGCGCTTCAAAAGTTTATTATAAAGTTGCGCTATTTTTCAAATTTGAGATATTTGATGTTGTATTAATTGTCCCTAGCTAATTTCAACGTATCAATTTTCTTTTTCACATTAACATCAATCAGAATTCATCGTGAGTGGTTTTCTTGCAAACCTATTTTTCTCCCTGGAGCAGACAGCCTTCTAAAAACTTGCCCTCGAAAAATCTAGATATAAATCTAAAGATCTGCGAAATAATATTCCAAAAGCGTCAACGCAAAGTAGAACGTGTCAGTTGCTGGACGAGTCAAACGAAACTCTATAAAATAGTGCTCGACGAATTTGATGGTATATATCTACGCCGATAAATATTTCGAGGATAGTGTAGCTGGACGAGGATCCGCTTCCGTTTTGTCACGTATGCCTGGTCGTACGTGCACGCGACACAGTGTATGTTTGTGTGTGTGTGACCGCACACGCGGTCGTCTCTCTGCATAAATTAGACTCGATGTCGAATCCCGTGCGCGCAAAAGCGATTCCCTACGGTTTACCGACTAACCCGGGCCAAAAAAGGCACGGCCACCGTGACGCCATTCGCTACGTTTATGGGAAAGGTTAGTCAATCGTGCCGACCGAGTACAATGATTATTTGTTAAGCAACCACCGCGTGATAACTAACCGAGGCTGGCCACGCGGCATTTTGATTGCCCCTGGCCAATAACTCGTGTCCTCCGAACGAACGAGCGGTCTTCAACGGCCGTACACAAACCTTTCGACACTGTCCTCCAACGATATTCTTTTCTTCCTTTTATTCCTGTCTAAACCGTGGCCCGCACGTGTGCCATTGAGACGTCGGAGAGAAGAACGATCGAAGAGAGATCCATCGAAGGGGGATGCTCGATACGTGGGTATTGGATGTCGTTGGAACGAGTTGAGTGAACCTTTCGTGAATCGGATCGAAAATAGTTCAAAGAGTTTAAAAGCCTCCGAATGGAAGAAAGAGGATTTTTTTTGAGGTACCAGGAATCTTCTATTATATAAAAAAAAATAATAATAATAATAATAACTCTTAGTTGGTATCGCTGAGACATTGACACAAAAATTATTTAATTTCGGAATTTTTGATTTAGTTGAAGTTTCACTTCAGATTAGTGATATACTATTCGAAGCTTGAAATTGGCAACTAACGATCCTTCTGCATCGAATACGTGATTACCAGAGTTTCACAAGATTCTTCGAATGAATGGTCCAAACCAACCAACTACACACTATAATCCATATTATAAGAGTTACGATATATACATCCCTTCTTACGGTAATCTGAAATCATCCCGGTAAAAAAAAAAAATCGAGACCTCCGTCGAGACCTTCGATCATCATCCCCGTGAAAGTTGGCTCGAGGAACACAGGGATCATGGAAACATGTTGCCGGGGTGTTGTGACGAGGTGAAGCGCGCGAGCATATGTCATCACGGGAGGCCCGTGGACAATCGTACAAGGCCGCGGAAGAAACCGTTCCAGTAAAGAGGGATGAAGGATCCGACGAAGTAGGGTCGTAGGGGGGATGAAACGATCGACGAATGGAAAAGGCGTGCAGATAAGGGGGGGGAGGGGTTTGATGGTTGTTGGCGCAGGTTGTATTCATTCACTCGTTCATTCATAGTTCGTACACCGCCTCGGGGGCCTACAAAGCCTCTGGCTCATTCAGAACTCACGACACGACCGTCGTGTGTGTGTGTGTGTGTGTCTTTTTCTTTTTTTTTTCTTCGTCCCTTCTTCCTGTTCGTGTACGTTCGCCCTCGACGACGACGACGTCGTTCTTCGTCGCCGTCGTCGCAGTTGTCGTCGCAGTCGTCATCGTAGCCCTCTGCAAAACGGGCCACCGTTTTCTGATCGTTGATTGGTAGCTCGTTTCGGAGACGAGAGAAATATGAATAGAGATGGATAGATATCGGGAGAGAGACGCAGAGAAAGGGGAGAAGATTCGAGAGAGAGTAAGAGAGGAGTATAGAAGTGAGTGTGGAAGCTCACGTTACAACCGGAAGCCCGAGGCAGCACGGTGAAAGGGAAGGAGGAGTCCTACCCCAATATTCTGGGCAGCGAGATAGTTTTATAATGTCCTCGAGTGCTCCTCCCTTAATGCACCCCTAAATACAGCCTCCTCGGACTGGCTCTCTCTCTCCTCTCCCTCCGTCTCTCCGAGTGTGTATGCGTGTACGTACATCGCGTGTAGGCATTGTTGCTCACTTGGAGAGCGGACTGGAATCGAACAGATGCGAGAAGGGAGGAAACTTGTAAGATCTTGCACGTCCGCTTTAGAATACGTTACGATACCAGACGCCATTATGAGCCGGTATTATCGACGATATTATATTTTTCTTTTTTTTTGGGGTGGGGGGAGAGAGATTAAATGATCCTCAAGGTTTTCAGCGTTCTTCGATAGGTTTTCACAATTTTCTTAATTTCTTCGGCTCCAGAGTTTTGGGAACGAGCGATAAGTTCGCAGATGTTGGCTGGAGGGTTGAGATAATTCCGTGTTGTTCTTGCTGTTTCGGACGGAGTTTCCGATAGTCACGTGTTATTTCTAGATCGTCCCCTTCTGATATACTTCCTACATTCTGTCCCGAGTCTCGAACTTACATGGGTTTCTTAACTTATATGCTACGTTCCGCTGTAATCGAATGTCATTGTGATATAAAACGATATAAAAAGATGCAAACACGAAAAATCCTGTTTATAAAACGTTAATAAAACGAAACAATTTTAGAGAAATAAAATCACATGGTCCAAGAATTAGAGAAGAATGACGTGAAGAAACAATCGGAAAAAAATTAACCACGCGTATCCTTAGATTAAAAAAAAAAAAAAAGAAAAAAGTTTTTTCACCGCCCGATACCTTTAAGATCGAACCACCAGATCGGATTCTTTGCGCGTAACCCTGTTAACTCGAGTTGAACGCAATGACAAAAAGGGCGTCGTGCCGAAGAAAGGGCGACCAGAGGACAGAATAAAGTGGGAGGTGCAGATCCACGGGACAGGGAGAGAAACGAAAGGCAAACGCAACAAGAGCGTAGAGCAGCAGCACGGGTAACTCGCGCGAACGGTAAAAGCGTGCGGAGAAACGAAGGCACAAGGCGCATCGAACTCTCGTGTCCTTATTGTGCGATGCTCGTAAGTCCCATTACTATTGCCGGCGGGCTATACGAGAAGCGAGAGGCACGAGGCGTAGGGGAGTGAGCGCTTCCGGTCCCCTCTGCATCACGTGCGAGCCTGCCGAACAGAGAAAACCCCCGTTTGCCTCGCCTCTCTTAGCATCCGGTCTCTCTGCGCCTCCCCAGCCAGCCCCCTCTCAAAAATAGGCTAGGCCCTTCAAGTTACGACCTCGTATTATAAGCGTATGCCAGTCTGTATTCTCTCTCGTCAACCTTCTATCTTCTTCCTTTTCCTCTTTCACTAGATTTTCCTACATTTTCCTCTTGCTCGCTTGTTTTATTCCAGATATTTTCGCCACTTTGTCTCTATCCCTCGCTGCTTTCTCTTTTCATACGATTCCTTCTGTATTACGCAGGAATATTACTTGGTTGTTCTTGTATATTCCTGAATCAATTTTGCATTTGGTTAAATTTGTCCGAAACTGTGCGGAAACGATTAATGGCCAGACCAGCGTTTGTATGACACACAATTGCGTAATTACACTGTGTTACTTTGGAGTTTAAATGAATGAAAACATTTCGACGCGCGTCTTCGACTCTGGCAATAAAGGATAAGAGATTTAGTGGATTCGAGGCGGTTAATTAGATAGTTGTGGAATATGTTATATTGTAATGTAGCAGACTTTCGCGGAATGTACGAAATTAAAATTGAATCAGTCGCACAGCGCAATCACAGGGTATCGTTATTAAGCAAGAATCTCATTAGTCAATCGTGGAAGCAACATGCGACGCTGGAATTACACCGTAACGATTACATTCTCTTTTACGAACCAGCGTACGCTTACGGATAATTCCATCCAGCTGCGTCTCTAAACTTTACGACACCTCCGGCTCTTAGACGCCCCTTGAAAACCATCCCAATTCTATCCAATTTACGTGTCTCAACTTCTAATTTACGATCTCCCATAGCGAAAGACCATCGATCCACCAAAACGAACATTAAACTTACAGAACTAAATTCATGCCGACTTTCCCGTAAACGAATCAATTTCTCGCCATTCACAACCCAGAATGACCCAGACAAGACCGTCTCGTAAATCAAGGCCAATTCGCTTTGGAAGCGAATCTTCAAAATTGCATCCGCTATGAAAGACTGGACTTAAGACCTAGCTCTTAAGAGTTTTAACTCTTACGTTCGTTCCCTAATAGAACCTCAATAGACTCAACTCAAACTACGATCTACTCGACTCTCCAAGTTTCGAATTTTCGCAGAAATCTACCGGGCGGCGTTCCCCAATCGGCGTAGAAAAAAATATCGCCTCGGTGGCAGCAGGTGGTTGAAGCTTCGAAGGGGCGTTCGTGATCCCCCTCCCTCCCCCTCCCTCGCTCTCCCCTCCATTCTCGCGTTCCCCCCACCACGCGACGGCGTATCCCCACCGCGAGCCACGTTTCTCCCCCACCAGCGCTTCGCTACCCCCACCACCGGGCAATTCCACCGCCAACAACGGGCAGCAATGTGACGGAGGACGAAACGCAGACCGCAGCTGGTTGAATCGCGTCGCGCGGAGGGACGGGGAGGGAGCAACGTTTGCGTCTGACGAGAGGGGAGGGCTGGACGGGAGGGGAAGGGACGGAAGGGCGGTCGATGCAGAGGACCGGAGAGCGGAAACGGCGCGGCGCTTCGTCACAGTGACACGCGCGCTCACGTCAAGTGGAGAGTGCACGCGAGAGGAAGCTCTCTTCTACGCACGATTCGCGCCTCTTTTTTTTTTTTTGCACGACTCTCTTTTCCTCGTGCCACGCTGGTGTGCGTTCTCTCGTCGACTCGTCCTCGTCCTCGTCCGTGATTCGTCGCCGATTGTTCGCGAGTTGATGCAGTTTCTCCCGTCGAAGAAACGGGAGTTCAGGTTGTTATTCGCGTGAGTAGAGTGTCTGCAGGTTACACGGCAGAGGAGTTTTGAGCAGATAGAGAGTGGTTGCTTCTACGGAAGATAACAAGGGATAGAGGAGAGGGTTTGTGCCTCGAGGGTGGCTACCTACGCCCCGTGAAACACCTGTTGCGCGGATCAACGCGGTGTTCTACAAGTTGCTGTCTCGCCTATCGTTCGTTTCGCGTGCACGGGCGTCGCTCGGTTTGCCAAGTATTTGAAATATATTCCGAAAGGTGCGAAAGGGAACTGTACTCCGCTTGATGCTGGCTGCGAAAGTGTGTTCACCGCGAGGAACGATCGGAGGGTCCGTCGCGGTTCTGTAGTAATACTGTGCGTCTCTCTCAGTGGACAGACGCTGGCCGAAGTGAAGGATTCGGCAGCCAGTCGTCGATAGTTCTCTTCTCGTGTGTTTTGCAAACTTCGCCAAGGATAACCAACAAATATTCAGATTTGCCTGTCTCCGGGGAATCACCGGATTATCGTCGGAAACGAGCTATGCGTATAATCGTGCAAGACGAGCAAGATCTATCATCCTGTTGGAAAGTAACGTCGAAACGTCGCCGTATGCTGGACACCGCGATCGGTCGATCCTGAGAGCCTGCTGGATCCTCTCACGGGCTAGTTTTTCTCTCGGGCACGACACGACGCGAGACGGTGTAAGAGAGGCGGTTGCACGAATGCGCGCGTGCATCGGCGCGAGTAGGTGCGCGTCGACGAACGAGCAGCACCGGGCAGCAGCAGAAGAAGCGGCCGAGGAAACATCAGAGGGACGTCACGGCGGGCGTCGCGGGCGTCGAGACGTCGCGGCCTTCGGGGCAGGCGCCGGCCATAATCGTCGGCACGTACGGGAACAATCATACGGATCCACTCGGTCAGACGACGAGTAGCGGCGCCGCTGCATCTTCGGAGATGGTGCTCCACATGCTGGACACGCTGATGACAGGCCACGAACCGTTCTACGCCGATTACCCCTCGTACCAGGAGACCGATCCTCTCACCCATCCGCATCATCAGCATCCGCATCAGCACGCGATCGCGCGCAACACCGGCATGCCGCCGGTCTCCTTGGACGCAACCACCCACACGCCAGGTATCCGCGAACATTCTCTTCTTACCGACACGTCGAACGCAAAGTTCATGTTTCTCTTTTAATTGAATCGTCGTTGACGATTTTTTTTTCTTTCCTTTCTTTTTTCCTTCTAATTGTGACTTTAATCGGTCGCGGGCGCAAAGTTCGTTTCTCCATTCATCGTCATTTTAGCGTCTCCCGCATCAGGATTTTATTATAGATGAAAAAATTTCTTGCAGTTTACTTACTCGTCGTTTTGTTCTGAAACTGAAGGTTCCTTTTATTTACGCGTACGGAGAGAGCTGTTCGAAGCGGGGGACGATTAGATTCTTCTCAGAAAGAAGTTTCGAGGATAATTTCGAAAAATTAGATTTTAGATTGTAATCGTCAGAGATTAAACGTCGAGAAAAGTTTCCGAGAATATTTTTGGAGAATTACGTCTTGTATTGAAAATTGAATGTTATTGTGTCGTTGGATTTGTTAGAAATTTTGGCACCTTCATTCGTCATTTTTTATCACTTTCGACGTAGATAAAAGTATTCAAAATGACAGAGAAGTTTTTGAGATTTCTAAGATGTTGGTTTTATATTTGTATTGTTCCCGGTTAATTCAGATGTATAACTGTCACAATATTTTAAAACGAATAATGAGAACAAGATGCAGAAGGAGATTTTTGAGGATGTTTGTTCAAATATAAATTAAATACTGCAATCACTTTTTCTAGTTATTAACGCGCAGCTCTTCTCGCGTCGCGATAAAACAAAGAATGTTTTCAGTGATCTTCTCTGAAAATCAATTTAGTATTAAATAATATATAAAGTAAAATTCAAGTATTGACGAAGAATTTAAAAGATACTTCTTAACGTTTCGAAGTTATTCAAATATACTGACTATTAATCGGAATTTCCGTGGCTATTAATTTGATGTTTGAACGATTGAAACAATAAATCTCGTGACGAAACAGCATTGTTTCTGTGGACAATTTTCGAGCAATTTTATGATTCAAAAAATATGAATTTTCTCAGGCTGTTGTTGTCTTTAACAAAGAGAGATGTGTAGGTTTATATAAGTACTGTTTTGCGTTCCAATCGGTCACACGTTAAATTCAATATATTGATCGACGCCAAGTTTGAATATATAATCATCGTTCGAAGCTCGTTTCCTCTGGATCAATGAGACGATAGTATTTTTGTTAGTGTTTTACATTGACAACGGGCACGCTCGTCAGAATTTTATTCATTAACAGTGACGTTAAGTTGTGTGATCCTCAATGCTGTTAACTAATGACGTCTACTACAACGTTTCGTGATTTCTAGCGATCAGCGATGAAAAATGTATTATTTAAATTTGTTTGCATTGCGTGTTCATTTTTTCTTTCGTATTCATTTATTTAAATATTTGATACGTCTATCTTTTTATGGATTCATTCACCGATTGTTTCTTTATTTCTAGCAGAAATCAGATGATTTTGTTGATTTCTAATGGAACTTGCCGCTCTCTGAAAAAACAATAGGACAAAAGGGAAAAAAGAATTACCACGTCTGATTTGCAATTCCATCCGATCCAGTTTACATCATCGAAATCCTATTTTTCATACATTGGCGCATCGAAAGAGGATTCGCTCGATATTTCTTCGCCTCCCTCTATGGATTCCATAATTCTCTGAAATTTCAAGAAACTACCGATTACTGATTATCAGAAGTATCTCGTGAATTAACGCGTGAATGAATCGTCGTTTCGATGAATCTCTTGAAATTGTTGCGTCTTGTCGATCACGATGACAAAGTCGTCGATTCTCGATGCATTCGCGTAGCTTCGGTAGCCACGACAATCCGATTTGTAGCTGAATGGCTGATATTCGATGCAGAGACGAATATGTTCAATCGATCTTCATCGTCGTGCACTGTCAACAGGGTCTCTAACATTCGACAAGGGGATCAAAGTTTTTCGCCCAGTGGTGAATGACGCGTCTCGTTCAGCCACTCGTGCCGCTCGTGCCGCCACGGTGTGCAGCTAATTGGCCATTTGACCAAGGTCAATCGTCTACGATTGCATTAAAGTGCATTACCGGTGTGACGAGACGAAAACGTTCCGGTAGATGTAAACCGAGCGACGATCGAATCGAATTCACGCTTATCCGCTTCGCTGCGAACCTAAACATTTTCGCGCGGAAAATTCTTCGGTCCACCGGAAAAATGAAATCGAACAGTTCGAATTGTCGCTGTGTGCGTCTGCTTGATTATTCCATGCTTTGATCTTGACGTGTCTGTAAAATGCAGCGTTAAATAGCAATGGATGGAAGAGGCACTTGTGCAACGTTACATTTGTTCGTTGCAACAAGTTCGTGTATATCGATTAATCAAGTCCGAGTGAAGCGAATTACGGAAATTTGAATACTGCAGGAATGAGACGTAGAAAATAGACTGATAAAAAAGAAATATTCAATATTCGGATAAAAATATTTTTCACATCCAGTCTATTTACTAAAGGCTCGAAATTCGCGTACACTTTGATGCAAAGAATTCGAGAGACGAGTCGACGATTTTTCATTTTGAAGAATTATAGAAATATCGTTAATAAAGTACATGTTTAGACACAACAAAGGTTTTGCATCCTCCGTTCTAATTTCACCACGTGACACGAGTTTTTCAACTTTCGATAATTTGCATTGCACGTCCATATTTTTGGATATATCTTCCGTGTAAAAAGTTCTTACGCGTGTAACATCACAACGAACTCGGTTACTTTCGTTGTTGACGGCAATAACTTTCGTAAGGGGCCGGTAAATTCTGTTAAGACGTTACTACAGTCACGTCATCGCGTTATTAGAGTTGAAAATCACGTGATACATACTATATCTTTGCGTACACAGCTCTCGTTTTAATTTCTTTCGATTGAAGAACGAGTTTGGTGGTGTTATACCTTCTTTATATAGTATTCGATATAATCGTAACAGTGTTACAGATTGTTTCGCATCTATCATGTTCCCCTTATTTACACATAAACATTTCGCGCATTCAATCGCAACTCAGTACTGCTCGGGAGTGCGTTGTAAACACATACTTGGTATATAAACTTTCCATTTTAATTTCTTCGATGCAGGGAATAGGCTTGGTCACGGCCACCGGGTAACGCTGACGACGTTCGACGGAGAGACGAGGAAAAAGAGAGGCGCAACGGTCGGTCGATAATAATCGTTGCGTCCCGGCCGCATAATGATCCGTAACTATATCGTTATTTTCAACAGGGGCGGGGGGGGGGCTTCTTTTGTTCGCGATGCACGTCGCCAACTCGCAGCCTAGGTGTGGCCCGATGGCTAAATTGCCAATAAACCTGGTGCCATGGCGTGCAAGGTCGCCATTGGCAGCGATCCGATTTTAAAGAAGCGATCCGTGGATCGCGCATGAGATCATGCGGACTATAAACTCGCATCAAAACGGAGAACGCCAGCGTTTTCGTTCGACGTTTGCTGCACCAGGGCCTGCATCGTGAATTCGCGCAACCGTGTAATTACTGCGGTGTCGTTTTCGCCGATGAAGCTGGACACGGTGAAGAATCGAACATGATCGACGATGACTTTAAAGCAAAGGCCCCCCTCTCTCTCGTACGAATGCGAGTCATAGATTTTTGTTGTAAATTTTACGCTTCGTCGTTGGCAGATAATTTGAGGTGACTATGGCGGCTGTTGTTCTTCGAATATCCAGCAGGATATATATTTACGCGCCTTACGTAAATAAATATAATAACGATTAATTTGTGGATAATTTTAGGGATTTATCTTGTGGATGTTCTCTCCCATGTCGTCTCTGTGCTCGGCATTGATTTCTTCCGGAACTTTTGGGATTAATTTTTCTTTTTTTCTCTTTTTTCAATAATTCTACACTGGAATATCGTCCGTAATTAACTTTATTTATTAAAGATTGAAAATTCATGTCATCGAATAAATATATCAAAAACAATAAAGTCAAAATATATATGATAGAACTTAATTTGTTACATGTTCCTCAAGCTTGTAAACTCTTGGCAATTTCAGTCAGCATTCAAAGGATTAGATAGTGAACAGTTATAATGGTAATAATATAAAAAAAAATAAGTAAATAAACTCATGATTTATTAAGCTACAACCCGATGGCGTTACTTAAATATAGTCACGCAACGGCGTGTCTGGCAGGGGTTTGGCTTATTCTACTTCCTCTGAAGCGCGACTGATCTAGTTGCGAAATCTGCTCGGTGTGTCTCTCTATTATAATTTTTCGGTTATTAGAACACGAAATGATATTTGAAAATGAAGCTCAGCTTGATGAAGACAATTGTTCGTTGGGACAATGCATAAAACGCGTAATCTCGACCGGAAGCTCGAGGAAACTGATAAATATGCATTAGGAGTGATCGCGCGAGAATTATTGTGGTTAACTATCTTCAGCGTCAATTCTATACTATCATTTTCGTTCGTCACGTGTAAAGAAACGTGTAAATAGTGCAAAGAAATTTCCATCTTTGGATATTTTTTTTTTCCAATCTTAAATGTAAAGTATAAAATATAAACTATCCCTGAAAATTGAAGCTTACATAGGGTGTAATATATTAACTACATTAACATTAACCAGACTTATATATAATATTGCATTAATTCTCTTGCCTGTCGAAAGGGCCAAATATTTCTTGAACTATAAAAAATTTTATAGTTCAAGAAGTATTATATAGTTAAAGTAAATATTATATAGTTCAAGAACTTTTTCTCTTTGCCAATCATTATCGATATAAATACATTTTCATCGATACTTTTATAAAGAAGAGTAAAAGTCAGCATTAGTTCTACTAAAAACAAGTACATTTATCTTACTTTATTTACATTTATTATATATTTGATTATTTAATAACTTGTTAAACATGCAACATGAAAAAGGTTAAAATAAACATATCAGACAGTCAAGCGAAAGTTTTCAAGTCTTGAGATCACGAAACAAACTACTAAATAACAAATTCAGTTCACGATTACAATAATACGTTATAATCAAACAGTGAGAAATTCGTGAGCCATCCACTATCTAATTCTGGACTATCTGGCTCGTCTAGTAAAGCTTTTACAGCTGTTTTAACACTGCGCGATACAAACGACAAATTCAGGAAGTATAAATTCGGCGTACGTTTTTCATACAAATATAAAAGATCAGTCGACTAATTCGTCGAAGACTTGCGGTCTTTGAAAATCACGAAACAAACGATAAATCGAAGAAGAAGTCGCAACGCAAGAATTCTGGTATACGTCAGAGGCGGCGTAGAAAAATTTCCATGAATTTCCACGCGGGTGACGCGGTGGCGCGTTGGAGCATAAGCCGTTTTGGTTGAAAAAACACGCGCGCACACCGGCTCGTCGCCGCGGAGGCAGACAGTGCGGAGTGTGGGAGAGTTCGCAGGTCACCGGTCTACCGAACAATGCGCGATTTCGTTGCCGTCGAGGACGACTCTTTTTTTTCCCTCTTTTTTCTTTTTTTTTTTTTCTTTTTTTTCTTATTTTTCTCCGAGCCTCTATCGTCGTTCTATCGCACAATTGCCACCGCGTTCTTCATCACCCTCATTTCTTCATGACATTGTCTTCATCACCATCATCATCATCATCATCATTTTCTTCTTTTTTCTATCGTTTCTCCTGAGATTCTTTCTCTCCGCTACTTTGATCATTCATTCATTCATTCATTCTTCCTCTTCTTCTTTGAATTCACATTTGAAAGAAATGTTTCAGTCTCTCTCAGTTCAACGAACAAACGGGATTCATAATGTTGTAGAAAGATGAATGTGTAACGTAAAGCTCAACTTAAAAGAGAAGTGGTTTAATTTTTTTTTTAATTTTAAGGAAATATAAGTAGCAGCAGAGTTTTTAATTTTTTTTTTTTTTTTTGTCATATTCTGTGTTGCGCTTTCGCCGAGATCATCCCCGATGAAATTGCATTCCACGTAAATTTTAGGATTACTCATTTCCTGCCGTTAGTCAAATAAACAATATTATCAGAGATTCTTTTCAATTTCCTTGTCCAACTCGTCAGACTGTTATCGCAAGCGTCGATAAATCGCCAAAATCATAGAGCCTCGCTTGATCTCACGTCGTACATGCAATTCCATCTCGAGTTCATAATTTTATTACAGTGCGAGCCACTTTCAACAATTCGCGACAATTGAAAAATGCATCGAAGACTCGTTTCCTTTGGCACGATATACTTTTGCTACTTTCATTTCACCAAGGAATTAATTCCAGCGTGGATCATTAACAATTTCATCAGATACCTCGAGTTCTGAATTCTCAATCTAGCGTGAGTCTAAAAAACGCTGGAACATTTTTCTATTATAATTTCTCACGAAGACTTGGTTTTTTTTTGTTTCTTGTATACTTCTGCTCCTCTCCTGTTTCCTGTTAACACTTTACCAACCGTGTATTAGCGGTGAATAGTTAGCCGATTAATAGGCTACCGGTCGGTAAAGTGTTAAAATATGTTAGCCGATTAATAAGCTTACCGACCGGTAAAGCGTTAATTAAAATAGAAAACATTTAACCAATGAATTGATCCCGAAACTATCCAGAAACGTGACCAGAATTGGACTGGATAAATTCACCAGATAAATCTCACATATCTCTTCGAACGTGAATTTTCATCCCGTTTAATTAAATAACCCGTGGCGGGTTGAACTTCTGCTGAAGGGATCGGCGCGCACCTGCAGCATCCCGGAGCGACGGCCACAAAATCAAATCGACTCCTCTGCCCTTCTGTGTTTGTGTGTGTATGTGTGTGTGTGCCTGAAAAAGATTCCGATACGGGCCACGGGAGGAGAAGAAACAGAGGAAGAGAATCGGCCGGCTCTGGAGAAAGAAAAAAAGATAATAGGCTTCCGGCGATGAAAGCGTTCGCGGGGCAGGTTTTAATTTTCAAGAGGCCGCCGGGTCTGTGTTTCTTCTTCTTCTCCTCCTCCTCCTCCTTCTCCTCGTCGTCTCCGTCGTAGTCGTCGTCGTCGTCGTCGTTGTGTTCTTCTCCTTCCTCGGCTTATATACACGCAGCAGCTGTGCCAGGCCGCCGACTGGCGTTTCATTCGATTTGGCGCGTGCCTCGTGGCCTGCGTTCGCTGACCACGTTTTGCTGCTCGCCTTGCTGCCTTTCGTTGCTTCGCCGTTACTCACGGCACCTGTTCCACAGCTGATACGCGGCTGGCCATGCTCGCTACCTTTTGCTACCTCGTCCTCTTCCTTCTCTGCATTCTCTCTCCTCTCTTCGCGAGAGAAGTGCCACTTTCCCCTCTGGATTTGATTCCGCAGTTAAATTCGTACATTTCGTCGCAGAATTCTCTACTACGTGAGAAGGGGAGGATGATACGTGATGGACAATATTGCCGTGTGTGACAAAGCTGTCCGTTAATTACAGTTTATGAAATCTAACTTTCTAGTTTCGCTTCTTATATCTTTAACACTTTACCGACCGATAGCGGTAAGTAATAGACGATTAATAGGCTACCGGTCGGTAAAGTGTTAAAATATATAAATATATTATTACACGATATCAACACTTTACCGACCGATAGCGGTAAGTAATAGACGATTAATAGGCTACCGGTCGGTAAAGTGTTAGTAACATCGTATGATAATATATTTGTATATATTAATATACGATATTACCGGTCGGTAAAGTGTTAAAATATATAAATATATTATTACACGATATCAACACTTTACCGACCGATAGCGGTAAATAGTAGCCGATTAATAGGCTACCGGTCGGTAAAGTGTTAACATTGCAATAACCGAGAACATCGAACGTCGGTGCAACTTTCAGCTGCGAATTCTTGACAGGCTGTTACTGAAATTTTATGATATTTTATAATATATAATATATTTTATGATACTAGACAGATATTTCGCTCTTGATTTCAGTGGTATGTTTGTAATAATTACTACACACACAGTTTCTGCTATATATAATGAAAATGGGGGAATAATTTTTCAACATGTGAAAGCAAACAACGAATTTCTGCGTTGCTCTTGTATAGTCCCATATTTGAGCCCAGAAGAAATGTCCAAAAAAAAAGAAAAACCATATCAAATTCCTTTGGCATTTCAGAACAGAGTTCTCAAGTAACAGATGATTGGATATTTACAACTGGAACTATTTACAGTGAAGCTTCTCTCTAGCGAAGAAGTACGCGAAAGAAGGGAATAATAGTGCCACGGGAAGTTCAATATAATCAAGGTTAAAAGCACCTAGATTAGAAGATAGATCGTGCCTGTTGTTCATCAGATTAGCGTGTAACTTAACCCATTGCGAGTAACAAAGAGCCAGCGAACTTGCAATTAATCGCACAGAGATTACGTTACAATATACACGTACTTGCGAAAAATTACACGACACTGTGACGATACACAAAACGTCAGAGTAACTTTGCCGCTCGAAGGGAAAAAATCCTGCTGAAATGTTTGATAGAAACATCTCGAAGAACTGACGAAATTGCAGAAAGTACGCCAACTTTAAAAAAAAAAAAAAGAGAGAGAGAAGACAGCAAGAGAATAGCAAACGAGAGGGAATAAAATGCAATCGAGACAAACGCGAAGGAATAAGAAAAAAAGAAGGAATCGCTCGCTCCGGCTCCAATTGTTCATCCGTGTGAACAAACGCGCGGCCTGAATGCTCAGGAATTTCGGAATAGTTTCGTTGCTCTGCCCCCTTTCGGAGTCGCGACGACGAAGACGATAAAACGCGGCTACGAAGACGAAGACGAAGACGAAGACGAAGAAGAAGAAGAAGGGAAAGGATCGTGGAAGGAGGAACGCGAGAAGAGGGTGCATTTAGGTAGCATGAAAACATGTATGTAGTGCCTCGTAGTAAAGTGTGTTGGTGGTTCTTCACGTGTGTGTTTGGTGTTTGCGGCGTAGGTGTGTGCGTGGCACGCCGTGAGGGCCGACTCGAAGTTGCACTCCCACGCTCACCGTCCATGAAATGGGGTGCGAGGTGCAGCTACACGCCAGGCTCGTGCAGGTGTAGGTGGTGTGCGCAAGGGTCGGTCCCTTGGGCCCCATTAACGTTGCCCGTTCCTCGAACCTATGAGAACCCGCCTGGACTTATGATAATTCCGCGTGTCGTTACACTCTTTCACCCATTATGGTGGTATCTACCGACCGAGTGGTTTTTGCTTTTTTCTCGTGTCTTCGGCTGACGGGGGAGAATTCGTTTAACCCTTGGACAACGTGGATATAGTTTCCTACTTCGCAAACATTGAGACACAGTTGAGCAAGTTGTTCACAGTTGGAGAGCATAAGAAAATTTCGAGAGAAACAGTTGTTTCTCTTCAAAGTCTCGATTTCTCATATTGATCGCGAATATTTAAGAAAATAGGTAAAAGTGGGGATCTCCTTAGAGGTTACAATTAACACTTTACCGACCGATAGCGGTAAGTAATAGACGATTAATAGGCTACCGGTCGGTAAAGTGTTAAAATATATAAATATATTATTATACGATATCAACGCTTTACCGACCGATAGCGGTAAGTAATAGACGATTAATAGGCTACCGGTCGGTAAAATGTTAAAATATATAAATATATTATTATACGATATCCACACTTTACCGTCCGATAGCGGTAAGTAATAGACGATTAATAGGCTACCGGTAGGTAGGTAAAGTGTTAATATATCGTATAATAATATATATTAATATACGATATTACCGGTCGGTAAAGTGTTAAAATATATAAATATATTATTATACGATATCAACGCTTTACCGACCAATAGCGGTAAGTAATAGACGATTGATAGGCTACCGGTCGGTAAAGTGTTAAAATATATTATTATACTATATCAACGCTTTACCGACCGATAGCGGTAAGTAATAGACGATTAATAGGCTACCGATCGGTAAAATATTAAGATAGGTCCTCTTACGTTGCATACTGTAAGATCATTGTTACTAATAAATGTAGAAATATCTGGAAATTAATGAAAACGCTTATGATAAACATACGATACTGTGATTTCGGTACATTGTTGTAACATAACTACTCTAGCGTACGAAAATTATTCTACTTTCGTGATTTATTCAGGGTGAGATTCGTGAAGATCGAAGCTTAGAACATTCCTTCTCGTTAGATTCTCGTTCAATTTATATATCTAATATTGCGTGAGAAATTACTAGCAATACGTGGAATCTGTTTCAGATTGACATTGCGCCCTCTTCTTACAAACTACGTCGCTTCTTTGCCGAAAGAACAAAAGTAACTTTATTAGTAGACTTTACAATCGTTGATCTTTCTGTGTCAACTTGATCGATCCAACATTCGACAACTTTTTCATGCGTAATCAGCGAAACCTGTAACTTAGTTCGTTATCTGGAAAAACTGACGAATCGACCTAAAAGTCTGACTTCTCGCAGCCAGATCGACACGAGTCACATCATATCCATCGTTTCGTGAAAGTTCGTCAACGCCGTGTCGCGAACGATAGAGCCTGGGCTCGTTACGGGTCGAGTGGCCGGGCCACCTGTTTTTCTCGCCGTTAAAAAGAGCATAAGTGTGGGAACGTCGTCTGGTCACACATATCGTGCACATTGTAATTCCGTGTGTTCACGCAACGCGACGCTTAGCCAGTGGATTATGATAATCCGGCAGAAGCCATTGTCCTGCACACGACGACGTTCGTCAGGGGAGGGAGAGGGGATGCCGTGGAATCGCGAGTCTCCTCCTCAGGCTGCTCCGAAATAATTAGCGATTTTTCATGGCTGTGAGCCATGAATTCTTTGACGAAGAAAATCGTTTGACTAAAGTCCGGTGTTGCGAGCTCGATTAACAGATAGGAGGTGAGAAGAATAAAAAGAACCACCGATAATCGCGACGTCGAAGAAATAGCTTTCGATTTCGTATTTCGAGAGTCGAGATCGGCCGCCGATGATACACCTCCGAGATGAGAGAGAATTGCTCGAATAGACCGAGGTATCGGCGAATGAAAAGCCAAAAGGATACAAGCGTGGACGTTATCGTCGCGAAACCCATGGTTTTAACCCATCCTTATCACTGACTCAAATTAAACCGAAAAACAAAAGTATTATCGGATGTTCGAATCGTGTCACCGGTAATTAGGTATTGAGTACTTTTGATGAAACGAGAGTAACATGCTTGCGAGAAGAAGAGGAAGAACCCTGTAACGATAAAACAACTCCTGTACGTAAACGTTCGTTTATGACGAACCGAACTCTTTTGCAGCGTCGTTACTCCAAATTGCAAAGACCGCGAGCAGTTTCTTTGAATTTCAATGTCAGAGACCGACTGTCCTGGCCTGGATTTCGGTGGATCGGAACGATCGGGCGGAGATTTTACTGGCGGGATTTATCACGTCCTCCGTGGCCGATCGAACGAGGACGACGAAGCGAGTCTCCTCCGCAGCCTCCGTAATGGACGCACGCTCGACGAGTGTTCTCGTGGCCGAGTAAAGGAAGTCGAGGATAGGCGGAGTTGGCTCGGGCCAATCGTCGAGATGCGCGCCGCCCACGTGTCAGCACGTTACTCCCTGCAGACTCTGTCTCTCCGTGATATACCGCAAATCCCAGTTCCGATTTTCCACCGATTTTCCACTCGCGATCCTCTCGCCTGTGGAAATTCTGCGCCTCGGCGACGTTTCACCTGAGAGAGAGAGAGAGTCGAAACTCTCCGAAGTGTTTGGAAATATGGAAACCGAATGGGCGAATCTCATTGAGTCGTCGTGCGGTACTTTCAGCGGTGGAAAGAAATTTCTGATGTAGGGAACGAAAACGGAGCACGTCGAAGTGCGTGCATGTGTGTTACCTTTAAACTCTCTCGGCCGCCGATGGCCACCGGATCCGTTTAAAATCCACCCGTGTGTATCGTTCACTTAAAAATCTCGAGCGCTCCGTTGTAATCTGATACCTTGTAATCAGATCCAGGCTCGAGCATCCTGGTCAATGAGCATCCCTCTTTTCTCAGTCGTTAGTTTCATAGATTGTCTCTCCGTGAATGAAGTGACGCGAGAACGAGCTCAATTAACACACGTTCGCGACGGAGCCGAACGTGTATTGTTTATAATTAATGAAAATCGAGCGTACTTCTCAGACTCGATAAAGCCTCGTCCACCGAGAAGTGTCCGACACCGGCCAAACGAGTTGCGGCGCGTCGGTCCCCAGGGACTGACGACAGGCGTTTGACCCTTTGGGATGCTTTTTCCAGGCGGTTACAATCATCTGCGCAGCCCCGTATGCCAAGACGAGAATCAGAGGGATGAAACCTCGCCGCCGCCGCACAGCCATAACACCCAAGCGCCAAATTCTCATTCCAGCACCCCGAACAGCAACAACAATAACAACAATAACAATAACGCGAACAACGCGTATATACACCTGCGGAACTTGAACCAGCTGAAAACAGAGTGTAAGTCACAGATTGTCAGAGTAGATATCAGACTCGATCGTACGTGCTCCTCGAAGAATAGTTTGGCTCAAGTATAACTTGTCATCGATCTTCGTTTGCAGCGAACTACAGCAATCACCATATAACGGAGCATCTTCAAGGTGGTGGAGCAGGATTGACGAGCGGCAACGATCTCGCGGGCACAGGAACGAACGAGAGTGACCTGAGGGTTAGCCAATCGGCCACGGAGAGCTACATGACCCCGGCCCACTATTCCGGATACGACGAGACGTCCGAGTATCACAGCCTGCCGCAGGATCACCAGCCGCCGCATCCTTTCAACCTGGATGGCTCGCCGGAATTTTACAGCGCCAGTGGAATTCACATCGAGCCGAAGTATCAGCCGTCGCCGTTTAAAAATTACCCACGAGGTAATCAATCTCGTTTAAGAAACGTCACGATCTCGCTGTTACGTCCTCGAGATGTTACTATATATATATATATATATATATATATATATATATATATATATATATATACACATTTCGAATAAACGTCGGTCATTTTTATGTATTTTAATTTTAGCGATTGGATTTTCGTCAATTCTCGTTTATTTGAATTCCACGCGTGTCAGTAAAAAGAAGAAGATTATGGTGTCTTATCGTTTATTGTTTAAGAAACGCACGATCTTGCTGCTGTCCTCGAGATGTTACTTATGTTCCAATAAACGCGTCTCGAAGAAGAAGATTGTAGCGTCACTTTCTTTTTTCTGAGAAAAAAGAAGCGAGGCGAGACAGCAGAGAATTAATGAAATCCAAGTGACACGCTGTTTGTTAACGATTTATAATTTGACGGTGATGTGCAACAGGTCGCTATCACGAAGGATACAGTGAGAGCGGCGGATACGGACAATACGATGCGACGCCGTTCCAGACGGTTCCCGGAAGCGGAAGCGGCGGCGGAGGTGGCGGCGTTAGCGGTGACCAATGGGGAGTTGGTCCTCTCGAGCACCTGTCTCATCATCCGGCATTCCTGGCTGGTCTTGGTCCAAGGGACTCTTCCAATCCTCATCACCCTTCGTCTATTGGAAATAATCCTGATCAGAAACCTCTGCTACAAAGCGCGATGATCCCCGGTTACACAAGTAATTGATCGTTCAAAATGATCGCAGCGTAGCGTTCTAATTTTCTTTTTTTTTCTTCTTCTTTTTTTTTTTTACTTAGGAAATTACTTAAGACTTACTTTTTAATATTGCAGACAGCGGGCCCTGCTTTACCGGTTCCGGTCCCATTCAACTCTGGCAGTTCTTGCTAGAGCTGTTAACAGACAAATCATGCCAAGGATTTATCTCGTGGACTGGCGATGGCTGGGAGTTCAAGTTGACGGATCCGGATGAAGTGGCTCGTCGTTGGGGTATCCGTAAAAACAAGCCTAAGATGAACTACGAGAAACTGAGCCGCGGTCTCCGTTATTACTACGACAAGAATATTATACACAAAACAGCCGGCAAACGATACGTTTACCGCTTTGTCTGTGACTTACAGAGTCTCCTAGGGTAAGCTTGTAACTTGCAATAGTTTCTTTCTTCTTTTTGATAGTAACTCGGTGATTAAATTCACCACAGTAGCAGTTAAGATGTTCAATTTTGATTGATTTTTCGTAAAATACACAAGATAAAAACTTGTGTTTTTTTTCCATCACGTTGTATATAAACCGAATTTAACGTGATACGAGTTTTATACTTTACAACAGTATATATGTTGTTCGTTTATAGATACAGTCCGGAAGAACTCCACGCAATGGTAGATTTGAAGCCAGAGAAAAAGGAAGAAGACTGAGTTTTCGTTGTCAGACGTGTTTGAGGATCGTGTCGTTTTGCTAATTTAAAAAAAAAAAAAAAAACAAAAAAGCAAGAAACGACGGGAAAAGGAATACGAGTGATTCCTTAATACCGCACTGGAACGAGGTTAAACCTAACACTGTAACGAACAATGTGGAACGAACAAAGACGAAGGAACAAGCAACTGATGTATTGTTAAACGAAAGAATTCTTCTAATAAATGGAAGACAAACCAATTGATGTCTTCTAACGTTCAGATATATAATAAAATCGAATCGGTCGTATGTACCAAAGACAGGGTCTGCATACCATTGGTGCCTAAAGTTAATGACTAAAAAATTGTGAATTTGTTTCTAAGTGATTAATTTGCCAAGCCAGATTTTAGAAGATATTTATAGGAAATAACTCAACAATTTATACATATTATATATATTATACATATAAATATATATATATAAATACATATAAATATATATATATATATATATATATATATTTTTAATGTTACATGATTTCTAAGTACCACGTCGAGCGCACGATGCGTCTAAATTATTTATGTCCCATCATTTTAAACATGCGTGTTATATCTCGTTGATAGTTAACACCATATGTGATTGTTATTACTATAATTTTACTACAATAAAGCCATTATACCATTATTATAAACGGCGAGCTTGAATTCGATGTTTAAATGCTTTTCTACGTGATTATTCACTAAACTAGATTATTAACTAAGTTCTAGTATTAAAAGTACTGTGTTTCGAGCTCGCTTGACTGCAACAACTGTTATAAATTCTTCTTTTTTTTTTTTTCTTTTCTTTTTCCTATTCACTTCCTCGATGTTTGATGTGCGACCAGTCGGAGGTCTATAATTAAGAAAGCGCTTTCAGGTGCGAAGAAAGTATACTGTTAATTTCTCTACGAATTGTATGTTCGAATACATTTCTTTTTTTTTTTTTTTTTTTTATCTTAAAAATGAAATGACTTCATTTCGTTGATCTCTATATTTTTCTAACGGTTAAAAAGAAATGATCATTTTTTTTCGAAGGAAGGGACGACGTGCAACCAGTATTGAAGATCATAGATGCGTAAAACAGTATTTGCAATAGAAGGCGATAATACTTCTTGGCATTTAAAGATTACACTTGAAGCAATTGCTGATCACCAAAATTTTCATGTATTTTTCCTCGTCCGATGGTTCGAATATTAAGTAATACTAAGCATTCAGTTAATACTAAGTATACTAATATTAAGTATTCATTGCTTCTCTATTTCGAATACTGCTTTGTTTACAATGCGCAGGCAAGAAATGACGACGTCTGCTTTCCGTAGAAAATTTTCTGTCAGATCTTATTGTAAATCGATCAGAAACCCGTAACGCTGTCGTTTTCGCGGATCATAGCAATAATCGAAATATAACCATTCTTAAGTGATACTTTATGATTTACATTGTATATAACGTGTACACGTTCGAAACACTCTCGGTAGTGCGTGTATAGGAGAAATTCGACTAAATAACGTTACGACTAGTTTGCGTGATCCTCACCGTGTTTCGATGAGCATTTTCTACATTGTAAAAAAACGTTGTTCTGTTGAACGTAATGATTAATTGTAATGATATCAATTGTATTGATATATGTACGACGACAGAAAAGATAGAAAAGAAGAACCAGGAAATTTCTTAGATGCGTTATATATATATATATATATATATATACGGCTGTAGCTACATATTTTATATAAATTAAGTTTCTTTAACAATATTTGTTAAATGTTCGGATCAAGAGAGAGAGAGAGAAAGAGAGAGCGTGTATGTGTGCGTGCATGTATATGTGCGAAAGAGAATGAACGAGTGAAAAAGAAATGACGATGGAACGTAAACTATGGTTGAACAATATTTGATAACGATTATAAAAACAAAGACTCGTAGATCAAGATGATTAACTGCGATTCACGAAAGTTAATTAAAGTTAATCGCAAAGATAAATGATCTTGGCATATCCGTCACGATTGTTAAGTTTTCTGTATCGAACGGGAATAATTTAGGCACGTTTTGACGAATTAGCAAACATGTGTTTAACAGTATACCAATTTTCGAAAAGTAATTCACGAACAAAGTTCGAAATAAAGTCAACGGAATCACTGCGGATGTAGTGTAATTTCGACATTCGTGGTAAAAAAAAATGTAATAAAAAAGAAAAAAAGAAACGCGCGTAACGCGTTATGTGGTTTTGTGAATCCCTCCTTCTCTGCACACGACTAGACGATTCGTAAATTACATTTGAATACTCTTAGTCGAACAAAGCAGAAAATGAAAATTATGTAAAGTTCTCTACTACGTATGTGTGTGTAAAGCATTCAATCATCGTTTTCGACTACTATGTGAAGTTACGACCAGCGACATGTGAAAATTTTTCAGTAGTTGCAATAAAATAAAGAAATTTTTATAAATATATTGAAGAAAAGGACAATTTCATTCAACAGAATTCCTGTCCTTAATCAATGGTGGGATGTACAATAATTGTTAATAATTAATCGATTAAATAAAGATTCATATTCAAAAATGTGTGCTTGAAACTTATTGCGCGCACTTTCAAATATACCCGCGTTCCACTTCGACTTAAATTTCGAAATGCTTCGATCTGTTCGTTAGAATTTCTAAATTTTTATACGAGTGTTTTATACGGATGAAATAGGGTATAGAAAGGAAGTTGAGAGCCTACTAAAAGTTACGCAATTGCAAAAGTTTATAAATTAATCCTCTTAATTAGCTTTTCCTGCAAACGAAAATTTATTCAATTTATGGACACTGAAATGCTAGCGCCACGTAGCGGTGAAACACTGGAACTAAAATATGCTGTTCTTGTCACACACTAATGCTTTCCTTGTCTAGCATACGCATTATATCCATCCTTGTCGCACAATATTATGCTCCTTGTCTGCCGACAAGTGCTGCCATCTATCGAACCTTAATAATTTTAGTCTTTGACTAAAGATAGAATTGACCGGACATGAAATGTGAAAAATCTCGTCATGGTGCGCATAGATGGCAGCACTATTCGTAAACAAGGAGCACAACAGTATCCGACAAGGAAAGATATACGCAACGTGCTAGACAAGGAGCCTTACAATGAGCAACAAGGAGAGGCCTAATAATTGAATTTTGGCGCGCAATTTTCAAAGTTTTGAAATAAATTTTTTACCTACGCGCGTACGCACGGCGTATGTAGTCACCTCTGAGTAATAACTGAAGTTTTTTAAGCACTTTAAAAGATGATATCAAACTAAATAAAGAGAGAGTTCTATTGAAATTTGTACTTTGATTTTTGTTTCTCTTTTTTAATATGTTATTTACAAAGACGTTATTTTGAAATTTTTAGCGAGGTTTGCAGATATCAAATATGTAACAGGCGGTAGATCGAGAAATTGATACCCTTCTTTTGCTGATGTCGCTAGTAGAGGGAGACAACGGCGCGTAAAAAGCTTCATTACTCTAGCGTTATCCAACATTGTTGCAAATGATTAACATGGAAACGTCAATTATTGCCACGACCAATGTAACAAGTATTGCAGATTGCGTCTTGGAGCTGGTACATTTTATATCGTTTAAGCAAACATAGACTTTTACATTTGATATCCCTTTGATATTTTTATAATTTTTCTCGACAGGTATCGAATTCTTTGAGCGCCAATGCTACATCAATTGCAATACGATTTCATAATAAACAGCGGAAAATTCAAGTGATAGATAACGGTATAGGGATACCGAAAATACAATTGAAACCGATGGCAGAGTATAATGATGAAAGCATTCTGAATTGTTCAAATATACACGATCTGTGTAGCTGGAGGAAACGGACACTCAGTAACATTCGTAGACTGTCCAACGTTATGTTTATAACATCTAGATATTACAATTCGCAGAAAACATTTATGAAGGTACACAGTCTTCATAATTAAATCATTCGTTTGAAAATATAAACTGACAAGTTGTTCATAGATTTTCAAAGTAAACTGTAAGTCAAAGATTGTCAGAATTGAAAGGAGACCTTCTCAAGGCACTACAATAAGCATTTACGGATTCCATGAATTGTGTTTAAACAAATGGAACATTGCTTTTATGTATCATTTAATTGGAAACATTGCCATAGCAAATCCGCATGTAAATGAACGTTCAGTAACGCATTAATGGATTCTTACATAGTTCATACTGACATGTATTTTATATTCGCAGACTTCATTCACCATTAGAGATGATCAAAAAAAGAAAGTTACCATGATAATTGCTAAGCCACACAAACCATTAGACGTTTTCAAATCCTTATATAGTAAGGAAGTGTCACTTCATAAAGTGTGGTATACAACGTGTACAAAAAAATCCAATATTAAATTCTGCGCATACATTGGATTAACTGATTCTAAAACTGCTGCTTCTCAGTATATTTTTGTAAATGATAAACTCGTTCATTGTCCCTTAATCTTACAAGTAATTTCAGCTACTTTCATAGATATATTAAAGTTCTTTAATAGAACTTTAATAGAAGGAAGAGAACATTATGAACAGATATCAAAAAAGGAAGCAGTTTTCATTTTGCTGTTTATCGCGTGTACCAATTACATGTTTACTATAGAGAACGGAAGAAGAACTTTAATGTTTTCTAACATACAAGATCTGTTACAAATCATTAGAAAGAAGATACTGAATATTTTTACAAAAAACGTTAAACCTCTCTCTGATATTGGTTCAAGAAGTAGCAACACAGAACAGAGCTTTGAAAGCAAAGAGACACAATTGATTCTAAATGATTCAATACAATTATTTACACCTGCTTTAAAACATGATAACAATGACAAAGAAAGTATGCAACTAACTCTTTCCGAATGGTCTAATTGGAGCTTGAAAGAATTAGAAAATGATTCTCTCAAGTTTTATAAGCATTTTGATTTTTTGCCACAAAGATTACATAAATTATTACGTGGAAACACAAAGTTGACAAAAACTGAAGTTCTAAATGAATATAATGGAAGTACATGTTCAACCAAATTGAAATCTGGATTACAAAGTAAGCATTTTTTAATTTAATTAGAGAATTAATGTATGAAATTACTTGTAATGCATTGCGTAATAAGTCCCAGATATAATACCTCATCAAGAACTTGATGTGCGTCCATGTAAAACTGTCCAACGATTCCGTGAATTCACATTAAGTAAGGATCTGTTAAAACTTATTAAAGTAAGTAGTTATAATTACAATAAGAAAACTGAAACTACAGTAGTCTTTCTTTTCTCAGATATTAGGACAAATGAACAATGAATTGATAATAGGATTAATAATTCAAAATAATGTAAAAATGCTTTTATTAATGGATCAACATGCAATTCATGAAAGAATTAGATATGAACATTTACTTGATGGTAAAACTTTATAATAGTCTTATATAAAAACAAATAATACAGGTATAGCAATTTTGATTATGCAACTGATTTTTAGGCTACAAGATACAGATAAGAAATCAACTATTCTCTGTCAAATTGAAAAATCCTATAGTTATACAACTTCCTGCAGATAGCTGCAATTTACTTTTGTCTAATAATATGATACTAAAAAAGTTTGGTATAACTTTTAATGTGATAGATAATAACGTTCTAATGATACGTGCAGTGCCAGAATTTTTAAGGAAGAATAAATATCATTATGACGAATTAAGATTAAAATTAAATGTAAAAAACCTTTTAAACGAATTATTACAAAATTTTTCACATTATAATGGCATTGATCCAATCAACAATTTACCACTTACTATGCAAAATGTAATTGCAACGGAAGCTTGTCATGGTACGTTCTTTCTTCTTTTCTATCTGTAATCTCATAAATTATTTAACAAATAAAAAATACATTTAAAATATAAATAGATAGAGTATATATTTTTCAGCAGAAAATATTAATAGAATAACAATCTCATTTTTTTGTACATTACAACATTATATTCAATACTATCTAATAAAGAGTATTTTAGGAGCCATAAAATTCGGAGATCCGCTAACATTAAAAGAATGTAAATGGCTTTTGAAATTATTAAACAAGACAAAGATACCTACTCAATGTGCTCATGGGCGGCCATCCATAGTGCCTCTATTGGAATTAACGAACTTGGAAAAACGTCATAAGAAAGTCGTTCATGTACGTAACAGATTTTTCATACACCATTATTAATTACTTTATTTATAAATTCATTCACTTGAAGCAATTTAAATTCTACATATCTTAGCAATTGTTTCAATTGTTCTTTGCAATGAAATCACTAAAGTGAAATCTATTATGACGTTATAAAATCCAGATTTTTATTTTAATAAAATTATACGTCCGGATATGCCGAAATTAAAATATCTTTTCCAAAGTAATTGATTCTGCTCACGAAAATCACGAACTCGGTTCCTCCGAAAGAAATTGGACAAGCATTATTAGGCCTAGTAAAGAAGCACATCGTGTACAAAGCGAATTCTAATTCTGGTGATGTACCGACAAAAAGAGTCGTAACTGGTTGCACTATTCCATTTAGCGATGAACGTACTTTCAAAACTGCTCCTTTCTGTAAAATGTAATGCAGCGAACATTGATATAGTGCTATGGACTGTTTGTTACATGCATTGCATGTTGTTACTTACATCGCTCAGTTTGGCTTCCTTGATATATCCAAGATAATTGAGCTTCTTGTCAGCTTCTTGTTTCGCGTAATAGATCCAATTATGCAGCCCAATTATATCTGAATCAAACTGTTCGGCCAGGAATACAGTTTCAAAACCGGAACTCGACGCATCTCCGTCAATTCGTTTGAATTGAGAGAACCATATACGTTTCATAGTGTCTTTAAACTCATATTCATCGTCCTCGATGTATCCTTTATCGACTAAGAATTTCATAGTCGCTTTCATCACGTCTGTTTCGAGGATCTTATCAAGAAGGTCCGATTCTTCTTTTCGCTCTTCTGGCGTCGTCGTCTCTTTCGTTTTAACGTCAAGTTCATAGTTATCATGTAAGGCTATCACAGATTTCACAGTTGGAATTTCGTAAGCTTCGTCTTTCACAGTCAACAACCTGAAATAATACATGGAACATGGAATTATAAAAACAGTTCATAATTTACTTTCCGATTCTAGAAATTCGAAGCGAATCGGTAGGTACTCACGGTTCAGAAGCATCGTCACTGGTGCTTTCATCTTTCTTCTGGCCTTGCAAGTTGATCGTTATGTATTTAAGAGCACTGTTCTTCTCTTTTTCGAATAGACCTTCTGTCAACTTTTTGATATCATCGTTAGAAGTGACGAATCCCAAAGGATTAGGATTATTCTGCGTTGATTCTTGAGAATTTGGATTATTCGGCGATGCGTTGGTACCTGCATTATTCTGTGAAGTTTGCGGTGTTTCAGCAGCAGCGGGTTGAGCAGCTGACTGAGTTGGTTGAGACTGAGAATCAGCTGCTGGTTGGGCTGCAGGAGCTGCGGCAGCTGCCGGTTGATCAGAATTTGAAACTGGAGCAGTTCCATTATTATAGTAATTATTATAGGTAATTTCGGTGTGAGTGGCGGCACCTCCTCCACTTCCAGTGCCTCTGGTGCCATAGATTCCTCCTGGTATTAACCTGTTCACAGCCGCGTTTACTCCAGCGCTCACACCGGCGAAGACAAACGCTTCTTTTGCTAATTGCCCTATACCAGGCTTCGCCGCTTGCTGTAAGAGAATCGTCTGCTGTGGCATTTGTCCCATGGATGGACTGAAAGACTGTCCAAAGCCTGGATTGTATCCACCATAAGATGGCTGTGCTCCATAAGGTGGTGGATGTACTCCTCCTGCAGGATTGTAGCCTTGACCAGGTGCTGGATTATAACCATGACCTAGTGAAGGATTGTACCCTCCAACTGGTGGATTGTAACCTTGATTAGGGTTGGAGTTTGTCTGATAAGGATTGCTGGCTGGTTGACGAGGATATCCACCTAGAAATTATTGTCGATTAAATATCTCGTATAACGTTACATTGATAACGGATTACAATATCTGTTACCTGAAGGATTATATCCAGATTGGACATTAGTCGCGCTGGTTTTAGCATTATGTTCAGATACAGGAGCGGAAGGTTTAGGCGCGGTATTGGTATTGGTATTGGTATTGGTTCCACTTGTTGGCTTTTTATTATCTCCAACGTTCCACCCTATTTTACTAGGATTGGAACCCCCTGTGTGAAAAATAGTCAGTAATCTATGATCGTCGAATAGATAATAATTTCAATTGCCCATCTCTACTGGCAAGTAATTGGTCACTTAAAAACGAAATTTGATACGTCGGCAGTTAATCAATAATCGATCATATGTTACTGAGAGGTAAATAATTCCATTGCACAGCACAAAGATGGCTAAGTATTGTCGAATATTCTGATACGAAAATTACCTTGGTTACTCTGTTGATACGTGTTGTGAGATGTCTGGGAAGGACGAGGTGTTGACCTCGAGCGGAACACAGAGCCCCATCCACTGCTTCCGCTTCGCCGTCTACTCGACTTTGCATCTCCAATGTCAACTACGAAAATTGGCGAGGATTTAAACGCGACGTAGTAGCGATGAACATTGTCGGTAAATTGTACACAAATGATACGCAGTATATAGTATAATGGTGTGAACGAATTAGCCGTTATAAAAGCAACGAAGCGTGAAACGAATGAAATCTCTGAATAGAATCTTAGCAGAGATTACGTATTCAAACGATTGTGATCAGCGCGAACAGAATGCGATGCGATCATCAAAATTTAAAGTATCGCACGTAGAAGTGACCATTGGTTAAATGGAATATACTGCGTCAAAGAATTCGAGAGGACTGTTATATAATAATATTTCAATTTTATCAATAACAAGTGCTGCGTGCTCGAGTATACTATACGGCTCATAATATTCCACCCACTACTTGTTGAGCTTCTCCATCACTCTATGATAAATTATTTCATACAGTCCCTAACAATTTAGCAATTCGCTAAATAAAATAATGATATATCGTTAACACGCGGGACTGATTATTTCTGATTAAATCTATTTGAATGTTTTCAATATTGAAATAATAGTTAATGGATCTCCCACGCTACGAGTTAAGCCCTTTTTAAAAATAAGGAAATAAATATTGTTTCAGTAGGAAATATTCATAAGGAAATAAGTATTGTTTCATTTCTATTTTTAAAATTCCAATATTTGATTTCTTTGTATATTGTTCTAGGATAATCTTGCTAAATTTAGTACTGAAATAGAACTTTGGAATAGTAAAGTAAATCTTTGGAAGTTGATTATTGGGACTGAACATCGGACTGGTAATTATTTACACGAAACCACAATGTTCTAGTAAATTTCACGGAACTTAATGAAATTTTCGTGACCATACAGCGGAACGAATAACACCTTTCGTGGAATTGCTTGTAATTCATTAGAGTGACTCAGTGCTGCTGGCCTCAGTCGTCTGGCTGTGACTTTCTAGAAGTGTTGCTTTTGCGACTTCTTTTGAAACCCATTCAACAGACAAGTGAATAATGCTCACGTGCATTGGTGCATGCTCGAGCAACAGTAATTTACTCTCGGTGAACTTATGTTATGATCTGTTTGGTTGCAGCTTTATGATGTCATTTCGTGATAGAATCAATTGTTAGATTCATAGACTACTTTATTCTCGAATAAACGTGAACTGCTGTTTTTCTCTAGAATTTTATCACCTTCGTTTAATCGTCTAGAAACTTGGCCTGGATTAAACAGGAATTTTACGTGCGTACAAAGTTTGTGCGTGCAATTCTTGTTAAAAAGCTTGTCACAAGGTTGTCTGTAAATTATATTCTGTAATGAAATTCTTCGTAGTATATCATAGCTCGATTCATAAAATATTGTATCAAGCAAATCTATTGCCATATAGTTGAAACGTTCATTAAAGGAAGAACGATACTTTTTTTCTTGTTTGAAAAAAACTGGTTATAAGGAAACTTGCTTACCAAACACGAACAAAACAAGAATTGTGCAAATCAAGATTAGCTTGATGTTCATATTTCTTGTTATTTGACTTCCTCAGCTGTCGTTTTGCAATTTATAATCGATGACACGATCAAATATCTCTCTGTAGAATGATCGATGTACACTGCACGGCGGTTTATTCGTTACTAAGACTTCCCGTGAATCGACGCATACTAGCCACACTGAAACCAGTTTGAAATTGCAACGTGACTCGTAAGCTTTCTCCTCTCGCATTAATCTTTGATATATTCACAAGTAGTAGGGATCTAATAGAATAATCTGACAATGAGCAAGGTAATGATACGTCCCTGACTTTTAACCATAAGGACGTTGCACCTCACGAATACTTAATGGCTCTTCATTTTTTACGTTTTACGTAGATCTCCTTTATTCGACGTTGATTTGTAATTGTATTTTTTCAGGAAAAATTGAATTTTAGAGTTTTAAAGTTGTACCATACAAGAAGATCTGAAAATTAATTTAAAAAATTAGAAGAAAAATTCAGACGGAAATAAAATAAAAATATAATATAAAATTATATAAATTTAATTTCAATTTTCTACTTATAATGATAAGTTTCTCATATTATTTACTTTCATATCATTTTCTATTGTTGATAAATTAATAAATGTGTAATATTAAAAATAAAATATTATTTTTTCAATCATTTTTATTGCTGATAATTATATTATTTACTTGTATAGAACAATGTAATTTACATTATATTAACTTCTACATGTATGTAACTACTATAAAATATCTGTATTAGAACATTGGAAGAGCGAGGTCTATAATTTCAGTTCCGAAATATTTAAACGAATGCGTATAAATGTTAAACTTGGTGCCACCGAGAGAAACAGGACAAAGATTGTTTGGTCTTGCATAAAAGCATATCGTGTACAAAGCCATCTCCAGTTCAGGTAAAGTACCTACAAATATTGTTGCATTTGGTCTAACGATTCCATCCATTTGGAAGTTTAATTTTATCAATGAAGCAGTCTGAAAAGATAATTATATTAAATAACAATACAATATTATTTAATCAGGAATAACTCTTTAGTATTTTTTAAATCGCTTACACTTCCAAGATCTAGTTTATCTGTATAGCCCATGTAATCTATGCGTTTCAAAGATTCTTGGTATTCGAAATAAATCCAATCTTGCACACCAATAATGGCTGTACCATAATTTTCAGACGTAAACACACGTTCGAATCCGCATGTACTTCCGCTAAATACAGTAAACCAAATTCGATGAAGTACGTTTTTCCTTTCAAAATCGTCCGGATCGATAAATCCACGATCAGCTAGCCATTGCATAGCTCTTGACATCTCGTTTGTATTTAAAAAGATATCAATTAGAAGATTCTCCTGTTTTCTTATTTCTAAAGTGCGATTCAATTTCTTGCGGGAATCATGCTCGTAGCTATCATATAGAGATCGCGTTATATAAATTGATGGATAGTCTAATAACTCTGGATCTACCTCAAACAATCTAGAAAAAAAGATTGATAAATAAAAGCAATCAAATTATTTAGAAAGGTATGATTAGGACACATACGGTTCTTTGGCTTCATCTGTTGTTATGTTAGAAGATGTAATTCGAGTCTGTAGATTTATTTTTATGTACTTGTATATATTATGCGAATTTTTTGCAAATAGTTCTTCTGATATTTTAAAAAGTTCATCGTCCGAGATCCTATAAAATGAGTTACCTATGCTAGCAGGATTATTAGGTACATTATTTTGGCCATTTGTCACTTTGGCTTCAGTTGGAGAAGTTACATTCTCATTTACACGTGATTCAATAATAGATGTTCCACTTCCAGTTAAAATAGGAATATTGGATGTGTTTGGTGTGTTTTCTGACGAAGGAATATTAACTCCTACTACATTTGTAGGCGTTATTGGAGAAGTAGGAAGCCGACTTGCTTGTGATGCATTTGTGGAATTCATTTTGTCATTGTCATTAGGTGCAGTATTGAAATATTGATTGTTATAGGTAATATGAGTTGTAGGTGCTACTGGAGAAGGATCAGCAGGTTTGCTTTCTACGTAATGATGAGTATGAGGATTTATTAATCTATTTACTCCCGCATTAATAGTTGAAAACACAAGCGCTTCCTTGACCATTTGGCCCAAACCTCGGCCAGAGTCTTGTTGTCCAGGCATCATTAGAATAGTTTGACCAGGTACAAATGGCTGTGCTGCAGGTTGTGCAAATGTGTGTGTTTGCTGTGGATAATAAGGAGCTTGTCCAGGTACATTAAAGGCAGGTCCAGAGGGGTGTGTAGAGTAAGGATTACCTAATGACATTGAGTTTGTTGGATGAAATGGCGAGGAGTGTGTAGAATAAGGATTCCCTAATGGCATTGAATTTGTTGGATGGAATGGTGAGGTGTGTGTAGAATAAGGATTCCCTAATGGCATTGAATTTGTTGGATAATGTGGAGCAGAGATAGAATTTGAAGGCATTGGATGTATAGGATAAGGGGGATGTCCATTTGCAGATGGATTGAATTGAGTACCAACAGAAATTGGACGAGCCTGTGGATAATCTTTGAAACCAATTGGAAGTGGTTGACCACCTGATGCAGCCGGTTGAGAATTTAAAACAGATGGTCTATTTGCGTTTGAATAAGGATTGCTCCGAGAATGTGTTTGAGTTGAGACTGTTGCTTTATTAGCGTTATAATAAGGATTGCTCCAGGCTGGATTTGTTGAATGACCTATATAATATTATGATATAATATTATGATATAATATAATATTATGATATAATATTATAATATTATGCTCGAAATGAAAAATAGTAACCATACCAATTTTTTATATTATCTATACCTTGAAGTGTGTCAGCAGATTTCATAATAGATTCCTGGGAGGGTGCAGAGGGGTGATAAGGTGAAGTCTGTCTGCTTTCTGTTACAACTTTTGGTTTTGATACAACAGCATCAGGCATAATAGGAGGAGAATATAATGATCCAGAAGGCTTTGTTTGAACTTATTAGAAAATATACATTTCATAATTTTTATTTTATATTTAATATAATATGTACAATGATATTTACCTGGTCGTGTAGCTCCCCCACCCTCAGATTTTAGAAAATCTGTATTAATATTTTTATTTTGAGATCCTAAGATTATGAACAAAGAATGAAATATTATCTTACGCTTGATATTATATTCAAATTATACAACACATTAAATTACCAGCGGAATTTCCTGTAGAAGGTTTACCATAAGATGATTCATAGCCTCCAACTCTGCTTCCAGTATGTGGAAATCTATGTGAGGATTCATGTGACGTTCTATGTGATGTTCTTCCACGCGAAGATCCATATGATGTTCCCCGAGACTTTCCTCTTCCAAAACCTCTAAATTTTGCGTTAGTACCATCTACAAAAAATAAATACATTAATAAAAATATTCTATAGAAAAATAATCTGACTGTACTTACTGATTATAAAGAATACACAAATAAATATAAAAAAACACGTTTTCAATTTCATTATCATTATATGTAATGTTGTGGCACTAATAACAAACTAATATCATCAGCACGCTTAAAACTTATATTTATTGAACTTTTCCTAGTGAGTACAATATATCTTACAATATTATCTACAGACTTTTCCTCAAAATCATACTACATAATAAAGGGTCATTGCTAATGACCTCGAAGAGATATGGGTATCTCCAGCAATGAGAACAACATTTCTTTAACAAGCTTTTATTTGATCTTATTAACAACCTTCACCAAAATACATGTTTTTTATAGAAATATTAAATTACAAAATAGCTTTATAAACTCCTTCGTACTTTGAAATTAATAATGTAATAATATTTACAATATCAATAGTAAAGTTACGGGTTAAAAAAAAAATTCATGTTGATTGTTAGTATATACCAGGAATAAAACTTCTTTCCCACCATGGGCCGTGCGAACTGCATTTTTACGCTCCAGTTTTTTTATTGCATAAAACTAAAGTGGTATGGAGGGGATCGTTTTTATATGATTCTGCGGGGTAAAAGTCATGTATGATGCAAGCTACTAGTTCGTCACTCCTGGTATATAGTACATTTTTTTCAAAATTATTAAAATAATACTGAGATAAAATATTGCCTTTTAAAAACAGCACGGTTTAATGATTTATCCTTCTTTTTTAATATATCTATCCAAAATTGCTTCACTGGGATAATCTGGAACTGATAATTGACGATATGCTTCATCATCTACAAAGCAAATCTCATGGCTATCCTAAAAATAATAATAATTATTATTAATACGTTTTTATTAATATTAATATTATATTGTATTGTATTGTATTTGAAATGTCCTTACTGGGTCAGCAAGAATAATGACCCTCACAGAAGTTTTTCCTGGAGTATCTAAAGTGATTAGATCGGTCAATATCTTATGCCCACTATTTTTTATTCTCTTTTGAATTTCTGGTTGCTCTGCATGAGGAATTGAGAATGCTATACGTCCATAAGCTGTAGCATGATCAATTTCAGAACCTAATCAAACAGAAAGATATGTTTTATTATTGGAGCAATCTGCATTATCAAAGTAAGTATTACACAACATTATGAAATCATTACCAATGTCTTTAAATTCAATCTTTGCTTGATCTTCGCTGTATCCTAATAGTACACTCTTCTCAGATTGATCAAATACTTTTAATTCTAAGATATCCTTCCAATAGGCAATAGATTTTTGAAGATTTGAACTAGACAATGTTATTTTCTCTACAGGATCTGTTGGAGAAATATTTCAGTTAGGTGCTATTTTAGAATAAATATACATTGGAATAGATCTGCATTAATACCTTTATTTGTAGGTTGAGGTTCGTCAATAACATAATACTTATAACCACCAGGTGCTTGTAAAACAAACTTTCCATTTTCTTCTTGCACTGGCCATCCGTCTGCTTTTGCTCTTTGAAGTGCTTCCCTAGACCGAATTGTAATACCATCAAAATCATTTCCCACTTTGTATTCTTTGATCCCATAATTATAAGTTAATTCTATCACAAAGTGAGTATCTTCTGTTCCATATCCTATCATGGTTTTACTCCATCTATTTGCGTATGGTCTATATAACAAACATAGGATGTTTAATCATAACTATTTGCACATATAATATATGACAATAAAAGAAGAAACACAACAGATTACAAACCCATTACAGGCTGCTTCGCAACCTTCGGAAAATTCCTCGTGTCGTAACACCTGTCAAAAAAAAACTTCTGTAAAAGGGTACCAATTTGAATTATGAAACTACTAACCTTCATCCCAAGAATTTCTCGATAAAATTTACAAGTCAATTTTCTGTCTGGTATTTTAAATACAAAATGAAGCGCTCGTCCGATGACCATTTTTAACAAACCTGCTTTTACAGCCGTGTTTATGACACTAATGACTCACACTGAGTCTCTTTAATACGAAATCTCGTCTTACTAATTTCTTTTGCCGCTTTTTATCCTTCTCTGTAATGACTAGTCATTAAATTATGACTAAACTAACAGTTATGTGATACAAGTATTTATTCTATACGATTGTTTTACTTACTCCTTGATGTATCGATGTCTACGTGTCCTATAAATGATATGTTATTATCAGTAAAAAAATATTTTTACGTGTTTGCTTATCTATCGAATGAATATGTTCGTAACAAAGGTGGCGCTAACAAAAATGTAATGGAATACAGATTCATTATTAACGTCAAATCAATGTATGTATGGCAGTGTAGCCATAACAGTAGCAGACGATACGTTCGATAATGTCCAAATACACATACGACAGTTATTTATCAAATTAAAAACAATTGGTCGATTTTTTAAACTAAAATATCGTGGAACATCACTTATTAGAAGAAATTTATAATTATAATATGATAGAAAATCTTGCAGCAAAATTATATTTACTTCTGCCGGAAAAAGCGCACTCAGGTAATCGTACAATTCTTAAATAATGATACAGCTGTTTGTGAAATTTCTTTTGTAAAATTTTTACAAAATTGTGTGTAAGATCTAAGTAAAAAGTTACAATGTAAATTTGTATATATTTGCATATACGTTGTAATATGGCGATGATGAAATATATATGAAATAAAAATTTGTTTTTTAGCCGAACAATGGAAATTACTGGGTCAAGAGAAAGATGGATCTCTATTAGTTGGATGGACAGAAGAGACTGTAAAAGACGATGTAAACGTATCATATACGGTTGTAGGCCACTACAGCCGGATTAATGATAAGTTACAGGTATGTTAATCTAATCTATAAGAATACAAGCTCTTTTATATAACGTAACGCACAATTAAAAATGAGAAGCAATATGATACAGGTATTACACCAATTCTCAGAGGTACTAAATATTGTACAAGCAACAATAAATCAAAATCGTACCGTTTTTGGATATGTAACAAAACAAAAAGTTCCTGTAGAAGCAAATGCAAATTCAGAGTCTACAGAAGATAAAGATCAGGATATATCAGTTGAAATTGAAATGTACGAAGCATCTATTGTTGAATTAAAAGGACAAGAAGTAAAAATACACACTTTGGATACAAAGAAATCTAAACAAGTGAGAATTCAATTTTTATATAAAGAAAAAGAACATGGACAATGGGACAAATTTTTATTATTAATCCATCAAGAATGTAAGAATCATATAATATATAAATTACACTTGTATATTCTTAAAAAATACTAAACTTCACTGTTTAATGCATTATCACAGGTATTATAATACATACTATAATCTTTGATACATCTGTATCAGATATTTATTCAATACAGGAGTTAAAATCTGAATCATTAGTTAAAGCATTTATTTGGGCTCAGTGGGACATGATAAATCAGGTTTTATATCATATACACCATAAAAAATTTCCACTAAGTTTAGTTTCTGAAGATGAGGAAGAGAAAGAGAATAAATCAGAAAGAACTAATCCAACACTTAGCGGTCTTCAATTTCATGATGAATTGCCACATGAAACAGTGGTAAGTAACTAGGTATGTGTGCAGTCCAATAATAATTTCAACATATTTCAAACGATTTATTTCTTTTTTTTTCAGCTAAATATACCATTGAATTTACCTCAATTATCAACTTCTTCCAACTGTGGAACTTATGAGGATGATGTTATACCTTTAAGGGTTCATGATTGTTCATTAGATCTTATTGTAGTTTCTGACTCTAAAGGAATGGTCTGTGTTTGTCATCATTATTTATATCGTCCAGTAAAACCACAGCAGCATATACTTAATTCATTGAGTGAATCTAATACAGTACACTTTGCATATTCTGTAACGCTTCTTCATCACAGCTGTGTGATTCATTGTGTTATACCGGGCATACCATGGTCTCATGCTAAACTTATACGACCAACGTTTGCAATATATAAACATCATCACATGATTGTTCTTGTACCAGGATTGTTTACTCACCTTCTGGAAATTGGAACGAATCATGAACCATGTTGCCACATATTATGTGGTCCTCTAACTTCTATTCCATCTCGTTCTTCTTATTTAGTACCATTACTTGAACTAGAAACTAACGCTAAAGGAAGCAAAAAGAAGCATGACATAGCTTCTTTGGAAGGAAGCAATACATCTCAATATAATATGAACATACTAACAATAGACTTACCAACGCTGGATTTAGTGCAATTAACAATTTCATCTGATTTCCTCACCGAAGTATTTCGTAAAGAAAATTCGACAGAAGTACGCTTAGGCATACTTCATTATTTTCTTTGTCATAGAAACGATCTGGATGTTATTTCAGAATTAGTATGTACGATTGCAGAGAAACCTAGATCATTAGAATTCGTACGGTATATGCAAGAAATTCTTATCGGTGGTTCATATGCTTTGGTACAGAAAAATTTATTAGCAGATGCTATACCTTTATTGGCTTTGCTGCCTGTTACGACTATGGAAGAATACATAAGTTTCGAGATCAAAGTGAATGATTTAAGTATAACATTGAGTCACGAGAAGCTTTGGAATACATCAGTAATGTTACTTTCACCACAACAAAGGTTGATTCCTTATCGCAGTGATTTGTGGACTCGATTGTGGGATCAACTTAGCAAAAATAATAGTGATAAAATAAGATTCAAGCCAAGCAAAATCGCAGAAAAGTTATTAGTTTCTTTAGCATGTTATCAACCTGAAGCATTATCCAGGTCCAGTACTCCAATGTCTCCAAGTGGAGGGTAACATTTTAGCAAATTTTCATTTCAACCGTTTAATTACATAAATGTTCGTGAATAATATAATTTGCATCTGCCTCTTTAAATAAATGTATACTTTGATTTCACCAAATTTTCTTGTAATTATAGTACAATTTTTTTTGATTAAAATTAATTTTTATAAACGATATTTTAGGCTAGTTGTGGCTACAGTATCACTTGGAGACTTAACAAGTGGCCGTAGTAATAAACTCATGGATTCCAATTTGCCATTTAATGAAACAGAAAGTTGTACTGCGTCTAAGCAGGAACATATTGTATCTGTAAATTTACGGGAATTGTCTGTATATCTATTAAAACATGGCACCCAGACATCAATAACGCATTTTAAGGGATTGTGTACTCCTTTGCACGTTCACGCAATGGCAACTAGACACGTGGCAGCACAATTAGAGACATCACGGGCTCTTTGTCAAATGTTATGTCGAGCTGCTAGTGTCGATCCACGAATTGAACAAGAACGTGGCTTTATCCTTGTGTAAGTAAATTATTCGTGATTAATTATGAATACATTATAACAACAAAATTTAAACTGAAATATAATTTCAGGGATCAGTTAGACGAAGTAAGACGGTGGTTATTGTTCGTATTGTTGGAGCGCTATAGACGTGCAATAGAAAGCATAGCATTCCCAGCACCACAGGGGTTCACATCGTTTTTTACTTATCTTGGATATAGAACGTTAAAGTATTCAATGTTTCTGCAATATGTACAACGATCAGTGTTCGAATTACAAGTCGATGTTAGCAAAATTATCATGGCTGGTATATTCTTTAAAACTAAACTTTATTATTATCTTAATCCTCAATGTCAGAATAATTTTCACTTAATATGCTTACAGATATTAGTGATACAAAAGAAAATGCCATTCGTAAATTAACTTTATTATCTTTGCTACCTAAATCACGCGCGAAAAGACTTTTAAATCAATGGTTACACCCTGTAAGTTTTATGATAAGAGCTCGTGAACATGCTGCGAATATTTTATCTGGTGAAGTGTGTCAAAACCGTGGTAGAACGTTACAATACAGAAATCATCATAATGGTAAGAGTAAATAATTAATCTAGAATACATGATATTAATAAAAAATAAAACATCAAATATTTTCAACTATTTCTTATCATATAAACTGTATGCAGGTTTAGCGGCATTTCCTTCGGCTGATCGTTTATCTCCATTAGATACATTCCTTGATCTTCTTACAGCTAAAGGTACGAAAATATTACTATTACTGGACTGTACAAATTTTAAATTAAATTAATTTTGTTTTACAGCTAGTCTAGCCGAATTAGATTTTGGTTTGCTTATAGAAGCTACAGTAACATCTACAGAAGATTTTTTGTAGATAAATATATTTTAATTTATTATCCTAGAATTATGTATACTCGAAAGAGTAATGCAAATAGTCGTCCGAACGTGCGAAGTGCCATTAATATCTTCCGAAATATTTAGTATTTACAAGTATATAGTTTCAGTCGCGTTTCATAAATTCCTATGTTTCTGTTTTTGGAAATTTTAGACAGGGTAGGTATTAGATAAAGTAGGATAATGTATGCCTTATATACTTAAATAATTTAATACGCTCATGTTTTAATTTATATTATTTTACAGTTGGATAGACCAGCAATTGATTTTTATGGCTGTTTTAAAAATATTACATATTTAACAATTAATATTTATCCAACTAAAGTTTATGAACCGGTTACTTCATGATATTACAATTTCGCAAACTTTTGGAAGGACTGTATTTCGTTTTTTGTATATATGACTGGTTGAATTTTTGTTACGAAGCTAATAATTTTATACTGACGTTATTAATTAATTAATCAAAAGTTTATATGTGATTTTCTTCTGTACTTATATTAGTCTGTCAGTATACGTGTCACAATATGTTATACATATGTGTATTGCGTAATTAAGTAATTTTTTTCAATTAAGAAATTGTATTTCTTTAGAAAAAAAATCGTCTGTGTAAACTTTTAATGCTTATTGTAAAAAGTATTACCAAACTACATATCAAAAGATATGTACAAAACATACAACATACACAGTATTAATCATTTTTATGTAAAAGTGAATATAAAAAAATTTTCAAAAATTATTCTGCGTTTTAATATTTATCTAAATCTTACGCTATATCAAGAAGAAAAGAAAAAGGGGATAAACTTTCTTATTTCGAATTTATCTTCCGCTTATGTTCAAAAATTATCTTCCGCTTTACCTTTCAGGACTTCGTCAAGTAGCATTTTCAATGAAGATCAGCTTACCATGTTCAAGCCAATTTTAAAAAGGAACTGCCAATAGCGTTTAACTAACGTTACGCGATACGTGGCGTTGCAATCTTAAATGAAAATCAAGCATGTTCCTCCATTAAAATATTACCCCTTCTCGCCCCGTCTGTAAGCACTACTAGCAGAATAACATCGTCAGCGGTCAGCCATTGTCGTGAGATGTGAAGTCTTTTTTTCGTGATTCGTTTAAGACTAAGAAACTTGAAAAATTGTTATCGATTGAAATTAAAATATCGACGCTGAAATGCATACGATCCCTGAATTAGGTACAAGTGTACCAGCGTTCCTTGCCAAGCTTTGGAAACTGGTCGAAGATCCCGAAACTGACGACCTTATTTGTTGGTCACCTGTAAGTACTTTTATTTTGTTATTCATTTGTAATCACTTAATCTCTGTACGCGATATGTACGTACGAAATTCCAACGCACCGGTCGACGTACCTTTTCACGGCGGCAATTATTTATTTGCAATGGTAATGTCGCATGAGTGAATAAATTAAACGTAGGCTAAACGTTGACCTCCGCAATGTACATTTTTACGTACACAACCTATATTTCACATGCACCCGACATCGCTGTAATTTATTCCGTACTCAGTCGATTATGCATGTGTTTACATTGCATTATTTCAGTAAATCTGCATTTTTTCTTTTTCTTTTTTTCTTTTTTTTTAATCGAAAGTGAAGTATTGGAGACTACGAATGACAGCACTTCTCTGCGTTAACAAAATATATTGGCCGCAAAATGATATTTAATAACGTTTGCCGAACGTTTTGTAACTTCTTCCTTTAAATTTGACGCACGTGCGTCACAATAATATTTGAACAAGAATGACTTTTGTTTTGTATGATCAAGTCTTCATATATTTCGAACACTTTATTTATATTGATATTTTAATAAAAAACTGCAAAGACTGCAAACTGTGAAGACCTGATACCAAAAACGCATACCGATTTTTTACTACACTAAAAGATCGCTTAAATACAGTACTCTATTTCAATAAATAGTCTTTTAGAATGCTAATAACAATATTAACAATAAATTATGTGTTAAATGTGTTGCATCTTACTGGTTTAATTGCAATGTTTCCTTTTACATTCTATTAAAAGAATGGAAAGATCTCATTAAATTTTGTTTAAATGATTATTTCCTCATTGCACGAATTTAATTTTATTAGTTGACTCATTTATTTTTTGTGATTATTTAATTCAGTTTATATACTTATTTTATTTTATTCAGTTTATGTTTATACATTCATGCAGATGTATTACGTGTATTATATAATTATCTTTATTTATATTGATAAAATGTTATCTAACCTATCAGTTCGAAAGAGATTTTTATATATATTCATTTGTTTTAGAATGGAAGGAGTTTTTTCATTAGAAATCAAGCACAATTTGCCAGAGAATTATTACCACATTATTATAAACACAATAATATGGCCAGTTTTGTCCGACAGCTGAATATGTGTAAGTAATAATATATAGAAGAATGTACAAAAGAATATTTATGTATATATAAATATACTTATATCTAATGTGTATACATATGTTTTTTAGATGGCTTTCACAAGAAAGTTTCTGTTGAATTGGGTGGCCTAAAATGTGACAGGGATGAAATGGAATTTGCACACCAATTTTTTTGTAAAGGCCATCCGTATCTTGTAGAACATATTAAAAGAAAAGTGAGTACTTTCATATTATACATAAATTTCCCATAAACTGAAAATGCTTGTTTTAGATTGCCTCTAGTAAAGGACAAGATCCAGCACTTACTCCTATTAAACCAGAATTAATGAACAAAATGCTTACTGAAGTAAGAAGTATGAGAGGTCGTCAAGAACATTTAGATTCAAGACTTGGAGCTATGAAAAGAGAAAATGAAGCACTGTGGAGAGAATTAGCAATGCTTAGGCAAAAACATCTCAAGCAACAGCAAATTGTCAATAAGCTTATACACTTTTTAGTGACTCTGGTACAGCCTTCTAGAAGTGGTGGTCTCTCTGTTAAAAGGAGATACCCGTTAATGATCGACGACTCTAACCGTCAACGTAAACAGGCAAAGTTGTCAAAGGTAGTAGAATAGGGCTATATAGAATTATCTAACTGTGTAGAATTCATCGAATTTTTAAAGTCTTAATATACATTTTCAGTCGCAAACATCACCGGCAGGACCTGTGATACACGAACTCGATGCATCAGAACCGGATCTGGATTCAGAATATATTGTTGCAGAGTACGTGACTCTTGTTACATTATAAATTAATTTCCTTTTAATTATATAAACTAATTGTATTTTGCTGTGTCTAGAATGTTAGAAGGACATCCAAATCCAGCTATTGAAAGTCCAGAACATAATAATACATCAATAATAGAAGATAACAATATGGAATCAGTTCATTTAGTTGATGATTCTATTCAACTACAAGATGATATACAACTTATTAATCCACAAGAAATCGACATAAAGAAAAAACGTGGGTGTAAGGGTAAAAAGAAGTAAGTTAAATAAAACTATTATTATAGTATTCTAGTGATAGATTTATTTATTGATATAAATGACGTATACATGATCTATCACGTCATATACAATCTTTCAATTTTAGAATTATAAGATTTTGCATGATAAACACAAAGAACTATCTATACTACAAAAAAGTATTTTTATACTTCTATTTTGCTTGTCTTTTTTACTAAGACCAAGAAAATTATAAGAAAGACTAGAGATCATAATATATGTGTTTTTACACATTCCAATTATTTTCCATGCATGGAATGTATGAAATGATTAACTTAATGGAATTAAAATTTATACTCTATTTGCTTCAATGTAAGATACAGGGGCATAAATTTTTATCTTCGTTTCACACTATGATAATAGCTTCATTCGTTCCATAATTTGTACATACTAAAATTAAATGCACGTGCATATATCATAATCTGATTATATCTACCAACATAGAACACAGATCAGGAAAATTTATATCTAAATGACTTCTTTTTCATACTTCGTAAGATTAATTCATCTATTCTTTCAACTATTACTCATATCATTGCAATTTAAATATTGCCAGGAGGAAAAACAAGGTGCCGGTCAAAATTTTGATCCCATCGACGGAGAATGGAGAGGAACCAAGGTTAACATTTTTCTCTTGTTGTCATTTGGTGTTGGTGTTTATACTTTAGAAATAATAATTATACAGTATCGCAATTTTGCTTAGTTTCATTTCTTTGCATGAACGTTTGGCAATATTGCGATGCTTCTTTGAAAATATTTATTTGACCGGTTGATATTAAAAATCTTTCAGTCTGTAACTCTTTCAACTATCAGTAGTTGCTTTTTTTAATTTTATTTCAATTATAATTCCTGTGTATTAAAGCATTCAAAGAAAGTTAAAGCTTCGAAAAAATTGTTTCAGTAGTATATTATTTTTATTGGAGAAGTCTTGTTAATCCTTGGTTGAAATGTTTGTATTTAATTTCATTATTTATTCTATAATTCTTCATTAGTCACATAATTTCATACTAATGTCATTTATGCCATTACTTTTGATTATTTATGTGATTATTCTATGCCTCGGAGTATAATTGTTGCTATATTAATTATAGTTTATTTAATAGTCGTCTCGATCTATTTTCTGATGTGAAATACATTACGAAGTTCATCTTCTATTTTTCATCCAGATTCAGATATATATATGTGCATGAAAGATTACTTTATATTTAAAATATAACGTATTGTTTTATAATAGAAAGGCATTAAGATTTACTCCATGCATGATTGTGTTTTAAAACGTATTTATATACGTAATAATTTATTTACTTGTATTTAATAATAATAATATAATGTATAATAATTACAATTTTATGTGATCTTTAGATCATAGAATTTTTAATATAAGAGACATTTAAGAAAAATCAAACTGAATTGACCATTAAATATTTATGTTTAATTTGAATAACAAAAATGATTTGTAAAGTGAAATATAGAAGAATGAGTATACTTGTAATTTTTCAAATTTATGATATCACAGAAATTGAGGAATATTCGCTTTTATTAAAAATTAACAATTGATCTTTAACTTTCTTGTTCATATATATTTCACGTATATATGCACTATTTTACATTAATACAGTTCTCTTTTCTTCATAAAAGTTCATATTATTATATACTACAACCTGACTAATTCATTGTATACTTAAAAGCATGTTCTTATACGTTGCTTTAAATTCATCTATGTTCTCGCAATACTTCCATCAATCCAAATTGTAGTCGAAAGTGTATTTAAAAGCAGATTATGGCACAACAACGATTCTAAAAAGAAAAGGAAGATTGGCAACTGCTTACCTTACTTTTCTAGGGAAGAAACACATTTACTTGAAATGCCATTAGAGGATTCACCGGTGATTGCTTTGCTGGAAAGTAACTCAGTCTCTAAGCCAGTACCTGTGGCAACTGTGCGCAGTTCAAAGCTTGCAGCAATGGCAGCTAATATGACCAAAACCACTGATGTAGAGCATGAACTTGATTTGGAAACTCCAACAGATATGGAGGAAGATATTCAAGAGAACGATCCAACCCTAGTGAAGCTGGAAGACATTTTAATAGTACCAGAAATTATCAATGAAGATGTCGAGGGCACAGAAAACGTTGAGTTCGATGAAAACAGTGGCAACTCTGAAACCAATGAAAATGATGTTACATTGAGTCAACTTAACAAAACAGATGATAATACTGAACAGGATAATAAGAAAAACGATTCTTGTACAAATGGTGCTGAGAAACATTTGGAGCAGGACAAAGTCAATTGCAATGGAGCAAGCACAAGCAACTCAAAACATTTATCACTGAGTTGCGTCATTCCTTCTGGCGTATCTGATGCTAATTACAGGTTAGGATCAATGTAAGTGCAACACAGACCATGAGCTAGAAAATGTTGAATGCAGTACATTCCACTTATCTGTGGAAATCCTTAATCAAAAGACAGAGGTGGGAGCCAATCAATTTATTTCTATTTATATTACAATTTGGAAGGTTAGAAGTAATAATACTTCACTATTAATATGTGACTTTTTATTAGATCTCTAAATGGTTGCCTTTGATCTAGGGATTTCACATTCCATAAAGCCTGAAGAGTAAAGGATTCCTTGGTATCATTTTTTTCATCTTTTCCAAGTTATCGTAATTACGTTGTTATTAATTTTATCACGTTTATTCATCTTGAAAAAAATTGCAAAGATCTAGTATTCAGTTTTTCTTGAATTTAACAGAATCTTATTTTAAATAAAAGAAATCTTGTTAATATAGATTCAAATGCAAAACAAGATTTTCATCAATTAAATCTATATTAATGTAATTTATTTTGTTCAAAATAATTATTCTTGTTGACAAAATTGTTAATTAAAATTTCGAAATGTGTTATATCTTCGAAAAATTATTCTTGTTTCTTATATATATATATATACATACATGTTTGTTATATTTGGTAATTGTGGTGTTACGATTGTTAGATCTTTACTAATGTTATTTACTGCATAATTTGATTGTTCTATTAGTTCTTCATCTTACTTTCTAGTTTTCAAAGGTCAATTTGGTTTGAATATACGTCGATATAGACTGCATTATTTCAAACTTTGGTGCAAAATATTTTAAAAGTCGTGCACTACAAAATTGCCAATGTTTTTTACAGAATACCAACCAATCTCTTTCTTGTGAATTTCTTGATTACTTGATTCTACAAGCAACAGTCATAAAACAATTATTATCTTATTTTATTTCTACACTCATAATTTAAAAAAAAAAAAAATGAAACAGAAGTTTGGTTCAACAAAGAAAACAAATATTGGTCTGCTTGTGAAGTCATTGATTGACAAACAGAAAGATTGTACATTTCAGGACGAATATTGAAAGGATTTCCAACATATTCCTTTTTGATCCATAAAGTGTGGATAAATTTCAGTGCTTTTATACATTTTGATCTACTTTAAATAATTCTCTATAGGGAAGAAGTGGATAATCATCTCGAAACAATGCAAACAGAATTGGATAATCTCCGTGAAATTCTACGAGGCGAAGGTTACAGTATTGACGCAAATACACTTCTTGGTGTAAGTATTGACGCAAACACACTTCTTGGCGTAAGTATCCAAATAATATATGCAAACTTTATTCTTTATTAATTAATAATGTTTACAGTTATTTGGAGCTGATGATCCAATGTCCTTCGGTATGCCAGTTAATCCCGAGTTGAATCCACATTCTGAGAAAGAAGAAGATGATCACGTTAATGGTAAAACTTCCAATCGTTAACGTTTCAAATATTGTTGAACATAACTAAATGTCGTATGTTTTAATTTACTTATAGTTACAGAAAACATTAATGGAACGGGTGGTGGTGAACTTATGGCATATAATCCTACTCCAAACTTCTTAGATTTCGACGATGACATTTTTTTGGAAGCCACATCTCCTGTAACTAGCACAGCAGATGATACAGCCACAGTCAATTTTTATAATTCGGATCCTCTCGATTTGGAAGATAACAAAGTTTCACTTCTCAATTCCTTAACAAACGATGTAAATACTTCGTCATAAAGTCTTATTCCTATGGTAAGTTTCACAATAATCTCTTCTTAGATTTAACAAACGATCATTTCGTTAAAAGGAAAAAATTAAAAAAAGAAAAAAACATTTTTATTATCGTATAACAAAAAATAATTACTGATACATTAATAATAAACACAATTTTTTTATATATTGATTTTAAATTATATTTAAAGAATTTCTGTTTACGTTTATCGAGTAGTTGGTCACGTAACGCGTCTTTGTTGCAAACGAATTACGAATATTTCTTCGAAATTATCCTTCTACGAGGTTCAACCTCTTTCCAAAAAGAAATTAGTAGTCTTAGGATAGATTTTTTTGCAGGTTCAGATCACTGTTGCGTCCAATGCTTTGGTTTCAGTATGTTTTATTCTCGATGGACACCATGAGCATGCTCTCTCTCTATTTCTATCTCTGTCGCTCTCGGTGTATTTTGATGACCAAATAAGCAACGAGCTTGTATTGTACTGACGAAAGTACTTATATACCTGAGGAGAATGCGGTCTCGTACATGTATGCGGTCAATCGAATGATCCCATCAGTTTATGGAGAGCAATAAATGACTAATAGCAGAAGCACATAAAATCCTTTGGATTTGCTGCTATACAATATGTATACATATGTATATATATACATATATATACACAAAATGATGATAAAATTTGATTATTAATATTGTCCCGTAATTTTATTTATTAACAACATTTCGGTAAAATAATGAGAAAATGAAAAAATGAAATTGTTCATATGCTGATAAATTTTATAATTACGCAAATTTTTTTTTTCTTTCATATATATAATTCGAGTAAAAAGAATATTTTTATTTTGAAGATAAGAGAGCACGTTATAGTGACTAACGTTTCCTATCTACTGTACAATGTAAAATCGAAGTTCCTGTATAACTTATATCAAAAAAACATCGTAATTTATTGCGTGATCTTTCTCGAGCAATTCGAACAAAGATTGCAAAAATGCAACAAAACAAACAAATTTTATTAAATGCATCACTTAGGTTTCTGTGTATTTTTGTCATCTGTAATTTCTTACGATCTTATTATTTATGAGAATTATAGTCTCGCTTGAATTCCATCCACGTAAATGATTAAAAAAATATATACGAAATTCGTATTTTTTGTACAGAATTCTTTTTACAAAGAAGAGTAATCACACATAATATATACTGAAAATTTAGTAAATAATTATATTAAAATGTCCAGTGTTCTTGTAGATCAAGCTGCATTGTACAAAAAGAAAAAGAAAAAGAAAATGGAGACGAATTTTATATTTTTATAATAAAAAAGATCTCTGTGTTGAACATTTTTCTGAAAATAATAATTAGTATTTATTTATGAACGTCGACTAATTGTTATATAAAACAATTTTTTCTATATTTGTAAATATACACTTAGGTTCTGAATATTGTAACAAGTTATAAAAAAATTTGTGATTACATTGAGAAGTATTTTATCGACTTATAATTTATTACAGAAACAACAAGTAAAAACACCTTGTAAATAGATATTTGAAATAAATAGTCAAGAAATATGTATTGTAATATGTAATACAGTATTACATTTTATTTTCTATATTAGAAAATATATGTTTGAAACAATTTGTTTCTTGTACATATTGGATATAATTATAATAAATTTCTTTGTTTTAATAAATACAGGATGAAACTGATTATAATTAACTTATGATATTATAATATTATACAAATATATAACAAATACTTCTAAAATAAATATATGAATGTCTTTTAATTCATTTCTACATTTCTATAAACCTGAATCTGCAGTATATGCTGATAAACATAAGTTTCTTATATCCTAACTAATTTATTTGATCTACAAGTCAAAAATTACTATTGGTTGTCAAAAAGTACGAATATGAATATAAATATCTTCTTGAAAAAAGGATAAAATATTTATTTTAAATGCATCAACTATTTGAAGATTTATCATTTGTTTTTGTTTAAAAAAAAATTATATTATATAGAATTCCTTTTGTTCTTTTTTTTTATACTAACAAAATTAGTTCCATGTGTTTTCAGCTAATTATTCAACAGCAATCGGACACTTCGTTATTTTATTTATGTAGCTTAACAAAAAAAAAAAAAATATTCTTTATCAGGCTAAAATTAACTGAAAGCAAAGTACAAATTATCTATACCTCTTAAAAAATGACCATAGGAAAAATCTGTGGAGGGATCATTGATATTTCAGTTACGCTTAAATAAAGGTATTGCCTGATACTGTTCAATTCATCAATAGTTCAATGATTTATCTTATATACATGTAACGAAACTGTATTTAACAGTATTTAATCTCGAGACTCCTTTTCATCGTTTCAAGCATGCTGAAGAATATTTTTAATTAAAAAAATTAAAACGAAACAATATAAAAAGAAAATTGAAGAATTTATCCATTATATGCGCAAATTCAAATTGCTACTAGCATAGACTTTCATTCTCTTCTATTCATAGATATATATAATTGTGTTTTTATTTTAGCCTTGGAAGAAAGACTGCTGGATTTTTAATTACCCTATTGGTAATGTCTTCATTTTAATTAGCAAGTATGATGCTATGGTGAATCCTGTTACAAGTTCAATATATGAAGGGGATGATATAAAAAAATTAAAGAGGTATCACATACAGTGATTCATGCTTATAATTGCTTAAAGAAGAAAATAAACAAGATAAAGAATCAAACGATATAAATCTATAAATTGGAAAAAACAATTTATTTATTTATGTTGATAATGATAGGAACTAAGCGAATGAAAATTTATCCCACAAACTATTACTGCAAAGGAGATTGCGTAAAAAGAAGAAAAATAAACGAAAATGCGCGTATTGTGTATGTATGAAAGAACTGTAATTTCCATTTTCACTGACTTGTATATAATCACACAGGATTGTTGCATTGATAAAAAGAACATAGGATGTTTTCTAAAAAACCATCACCTGAAAAGTAACAATTTTTTTACATAATGTGTGTGTAATGCACAGTATTAGATTATAAATAAAATAATTCTACATTGAGCGACGCGTATACTAAGAATATATGCAAATATATGTATATATAAATTTATATACATGAAAACGTGTTAAAAGTATAAAATTTGTTTAATAACGTCATTATATTTTTCCGTAACTTTCATTATAGTACAAAATTTAAACAAAGATAAAACATGATAGTACAACCTAAGATTTCAGTGTCAAAATACAAAATTTTCTTATGTAAAAGACTTCTTTGTTTTTGACTTTTTCGTATATTCAATCGTTAATATTTCTTTCTTTCAATATTTTTTTCTCTTCTTTTTTTTTTTTATTTTTGGGTCTGTCATGAAATTAATATTATTAATAAAAATATCCGTTTAACGAATTCTGTAAATAAATTTGTATAATGTAAGAAGAATAAGTAAGCAGAGTGTTAAGTAAGTATTCAGAGTATTTATGTAATTGAGATATTTAACTATTTGCTCTATATTTTTATTGCATAGAATAAAAACATTTACTTTTATTTTAAATAAAAATTGTTTGCTCATACTAAACACACGCGCGCGCGCACACACACACAATTTATGTACACTTGTGTACGGTGGAAAGTTCGAAGATATAAATATCTTTCATCGAACACTGAAATCTTAATGTTGAATCTTTAAAAGATGAAAAAATAAAACGAATTTGTGTATATCAGAAAATAATAAAAATAGAATAGTACACTATAATCTTTGTTAGATTAACATGTTATTTTAATTTAGTAATAAGTAGATTTTTTTTATATTCATTTGCCAAGAAAAACAGTTTATATTGCATTACAAACTTAGCATATATTATATAATTATATATACAGTGAAGTGTCAACCATACATTTATGTAGTCTATTTTTTTTCTATATCTTAAAAATAATTTCAACACATTTTATAGTTTTTTAGATTTAATCCATTTACATTACTTATCTATGTGTTAATATTTCTTTTATTATGTAATTATTAAGCGTTTGTTAATTTACAATACAATAAGTGAAAATTCTAGAATGTCTTTTTGGGAATATTTATGAAAGAAAATTGTTATTGATCTTCTATGTGCTAACATTCTTAACTTTGTTTTTATCAATTTCATTTAAAAAAAGGTTTCGAATTGTTAAATCAAATTGTCTTATAATTTGATTGTTAAATACACGCTTTAAAGATTATTTATTTCAAATGACTATTCACTTACTCATAAAAGATCAAATTACAACTAAGAGTGTAACAAAATCAAAATGATGTATTCTATACAGAAGTATAGTTGATACTACACTGCTTATAGGTATCCAATTTTGTGATGCATTAAATGTTTTGTACAAAAGGATAGGACCGAACTAATTATAAACGTGTAACGATTCTTCATTTTCTGATCATGAATTGTGTGTTTTGCTACTAATTATAAAAATACTAGTTACAATAGAATTAAAGGATAAATTAAAACACATCTAAATATTGAATGGAAAACATTGAGAAAAAAACTTGCAATTTTTATTCATCGACATCTATCATGTAAATTCTATATCTATATTCTTATTTTTATTATATCACAAATGGAAATTGACTTTTTTTATTCTGTTGCCTATAACTAACGTGATAAATATATATCTATATTTAAAAAACCAACGATCGATTAAAAACATGATCCTGTCTTTGAGAAATACAATTTTAATCGAAATTATTTTATTTGACACAGATAAACTATCATTAAATATATAATAATGTTAAATTTGTTTGTTTCTAAATAAAATTTAGATCATTGTTTACGTAATCTTATTACATACACATCCCTATATAAATATTCTGTATAAATTGTGTACAGTAACGCACCATTCAAGAAATTTTGATTATTTAAATACTAAAAAATACTAGAAAGTTTTCAGTATATTAACGAAGCATATATTACAATATATTTAAATATTTTTAACATTAATATTTTTAACAATTTGTTGAAAAGAGTAATACTCGAATAACATTTTTTTTATATAATGATACTGATATAATCTTTACTGCAAGTCCAATTAAATTATATTTACATTTATTTTATTATGTTTATTTTTTAATGGCAGCATTTCCATAAAAATATTTTGATTCAAATTTTAGTATTAATATAGTTTTGTTAATATAATTTAGTTGCAAGTTATTCTATGTACAAAAATTTGTTTAAAAATACTTTCATCATTTTCAGTTACAGTTATCTATTCAAAAAAGAATTTTTAATAAATTTTTTGTTTTAATATACAAAAATTCTTAAGTTTTTAAAGTACAACGAATATCAGAATTTCGAATTATGAGCATCAGAAAAAGCGATGAATCCTTAAAACGTGTATAAAATTTTGTACGTAACTATTATTTGTATTATTTCTATAATAATTAATAAGTTTAATTATAATATCAGTTACATTATATCATAAAACAGAATAAAATTTGTTACAAAATCATAAATTAATTACTCGTTTACTGTTTAATTATTTACCAATTAATGAAAAATTATATTCTTTAAATTATATATTATAGCTGATTTATTGCACTTAATTAATATCGCATTATCACTCAATATTTCATAAGTATTATAAATATTCGTTTATCTTACATTTTATATTTTTCAAATCGTTGTCAAATATTTGATATACTGCAATTTCTTCTTTGTTCTTCGCATTATTATACATAAAATTTTTTTAATTCTGTGTATATATATATATACAAATTACTACGAAAATATTTTTAAATATTTTACAAACCTCGATATAATCTTATAAACGTTTGTCTGGAAAATTTTTTGTTAAATTAAATCTTTTTGTCGTAATATATCTATTTTTAGCTTTTAAAATAATACTTCAGTTTTCCCTTATCCTATTCTTAAAATGCGAAAGGAAATATTGAAGCCGTCTCTATGGCAAAGATGGTAACGACGGTAAAGGCGGGGCAGGTGGTGGTAATATTTCACTTTCTGCAGAAGTATCTGTTTGCTTGTGCCAATCGATGTATAAATGTCTTAAACTTTCAATACCTGCTACTGTCATTCCGCGACAATAACGTGTATCCAAATAATATAGACTTTTACAGTACAATTTAATAGAATCGAGAGTGTGATCTGTGAGCTGTGAACATCCCTATAAAGAGAAAACACCAACGTAAACTATGAAGAAAATAGAAGCTAATTTTTAATTATAAAAATACCTGTATAAAAAGTCGTTTCAATCTATGCAATCTTTGTGCAAGATAAGATACGCCGATATCAGATATATTATAACAGCGGTTTAAATTTAAATATTCGATTGCTGGATTATTTTTTGATAAATAATCCAGTCCGATATGTGTAATCTATAACAAAAGATTAATGATACAAATAAAAAATTATAAATACAAATAATTTTAATATGCTGTGTAAAGTACGATTTATACCTACCTGTTGGCACTGGCTTAAATTTAAGATTTTTAACTCTGGAAAGGCGAATGCATGTTTTAAACTGACATCAGTAATTTTATTACATCCAGAAAGATCAAGCTCTTGCAGACATTTAAGCCTGATTAAGGAATATCCGGAAAACGAATTTAAAGGCTTTGATACGTTTTCGCAAAGTTGCATTATTTCTCGTTTTCGATCAGCGTCGCGTACTATTTCTTCTTCGGCCTTTGAGCGTAAACTGATTCTTAATCTGGATTCTGTAAATTCTGGTTCATGTACAACTTGTATTTGTTCGACATGCTCATGGTTACCAGTACCCATACCCGTTAAGCCAGCATCACTGACCTCATCACAATGGCTTATTTTTAATGTTTGCAAATGTACAAGCTCCTTGAATATCATCTATAAAAGATAAACTTACTTTTATATGCATGAGCATCATCGCTGGTACAAAAATTTATGATTTACAGCGATTCATTGACTCTCTTAAGTTTTAGTAATTCCTGAAAGTTCAGGAAAATCATCAGCATAAAATCTCAATCAAAAATTATTATTTGTCTGTTTCTAATGAATAATATCCTTTTCGCAAATCTCCTATGATATTAAATTATAAAATAACGGTAATAAAATAATCTCCGCATACCTGTATTGTTTTATCGGTAACGCCATTAAAACAGTAACTAAGCTCAAGCTGCTTTAAATTTGGAAAAGATTTAGATATACATTCAACTGATTCTTCATGAAGATTCAATGCATTTGCTGATAATATTCGCATGTTTTCTTTTCTTATCCTTTCTTCTGTTACATGATTCTTTTGTGAAGAAGTGAAACTGATATTTTCATCAATATTTTGCTCTATGTTATCATCTATTATATTATAACTAGAGCAAAGACCATGAGTAATAGAATCACCGGTAAGTCGTTCATCTTTTGAAATGTCGAGTTCTTTTAAATGTTTTAATAACTGAATATACTTTATACCAATATCGGTTATTGCACGACATTGTTTTATTCTAAGTATCTCCAACTTTGTCAAATTTTTACAAATGCAGAATAAACTGGCGTCTGTAATACGCACGCAAAAACTAATATCAAGGACTTTCAAACAAGTTTGATAATCTGTCAGACCTTTGATGCCTTCTATAGTTAACTGATAACATCCTTGTAATATCAAAGATTCCAATCTCAGATCTTGTAAAGCTGATAAAGTAGCTAAAGCAGTTCCGTCGATTAAAGTATAACTAAAATTCAAGTGCTTCAGATTATGCGCTTGTTGTCTGAGATACTGTAACGTGTTCAAGAACGTCAGTACTGATTTTGAAGCATCTGAAAAGTCATATACTTGTGGATAAAATTTCTTGTATAGTCCACAATGAAAGGATATTTGACAACCCATGAGACTTAGAGATTCCAAGTTTGGGCATGTGGCGATTAATCTGTTAAAAAGTGCATCGCTTAAAAAACGATTATATCCAAGGTCCAATTCATGAACATTTTTAAACGTTTCTGAAAGTTCTTTTATATCATTTTGATCTTCTAGAAGTCTGCCAGACATTAAACACTCTCTGCAAGCATTAACGCGCAATAATTTTAAAGATTTACAGCATTTAAAAATTTCTACTAATGTTTTTTCACTTAAATCACAACACAACTGAAAATTAATATATAGTATTAAGAAAATACTCATAGAATATTCTCATTTTAATAAAATAATATTTCACATTTAATTAAAATAATTTTACCAATGCTAAACTTTTCATGCGAGGTCCATATTGATCCCAAATTGGCATATTCCTCTTTAATTCTACTTCTCTAAAAACAAAGTGATAAAATGGTCTTGTAGAATGCTGTAACAGTTCTATCACTTCATTCAAATTGTCTGCCCGTGGTCGACCAAGTACCAATTCTATTTGATCCACAAACTTCATGGCAAGAGAAGCTTCGTGCCATGTTTTATTAATTAATCCTGCCGCCAACCTGTCAGATGTAGACAGATATGATAATACGTGTATAATCACCTAAAATTAAAATGGATCTAATCAATAAATTTACATTACCTATATTAAACAGAATACAAAATTCAAAGAATCACTACTTTTTAAAGAAGTAAAAAGTAGCTTGTCACACTGTAAATTTATTGTTCCTTAATTGTTGAAAAGAAAAAATATAAAACCGTTTAAATAAATTAAACTTTTTGCATGAACCGTTAATGTTTTAGTTAGGTTATCATAAACATTTATTTTGTACAAACAGTCATTATGTAAAGAAGTAAATGTAAATGATGTAACAACAAACAAACAATTAAGTTAAATGCGAAAAATAACAGGAAACTTACATCTACAGGCAATTGAAAATTATCAATTTCTGACATGTTTTTCATATGAATTTTGTTGTCAGACACTATCGCCATAACAAAAACCGTTGAAACAACGTATCGAAATGTCTTGTTCTGACGAATGCTATACCTATCCGGAAGTCCGGATTTTAATTTGTTATTGTTTGTTAAATATCACGTGCAACAACCGAACCATTGCTCAGATGATGTTACAGCTGATTCAACGATAGTCACGTGCTTTTCTAAAATCACGCCATAGATATAACACTCCAGACATCTCTCATAATATTTATTACAGAAGTTTTCATGATTTTACTTATCATTATTGTACTACTTCTGCGTTGAGTCTAGATATTGATTGAATCTAGGTATTGTACAAGTAAACTACAATTTTCTGTAAATATATATATATATAAACTTTTACGTTTTTCTTTAACATAGTATGTAATAAACAAAGCGTATCTTTAGACTATATTTACTAATTTCTTTTTATTATCAAGGAGCTTGCGGTTACGTAACGTACGCAGATATCATTCCGTTTTTTCGTTGACGATATATATATATACCGATCAGCTGATCCGTCAAAACAACAAATCTAGATGGATTTAATGGCATACGTGCCCCACTTCTCAAAAGCGTCGAATGTGGAGGTAAATTGAATATTAAAATTTTAAAATATCAGTCAAGTTCGTCCAATTGAACAACATCGATTCAATCATTATATCAATCACGACTCTACGAATGCTATATACTGTTTCAAATATGTAACTCTTGTATTACACAGCATGCTCCGGTTATTCAACATGTCTGCGAGCAACCGCAGGAACAGGATGAAATAAGGAATATTATAAAAGGAGATCGGATTTGGGATAAGCTGAATCGTTGGTGTTTAAAACAACGAATTTTATCTAGAAGACACCCTCTGACTCGTTGGTGCCTTAAAAGCACAACCGCGGTGAATTATGAAATTTCAAGGCATCTGAAATCGCATCGTTACATGATACATCCTTTCAGCTTGTTCAGGTTGCATTTCAACCTTCTCTTCCTTTTGACGGTTGTATACATGTGAAACCCTATCGTTACATGATACATCCTTTCAGCTGATTCAGACTGGCTGATTCAAATCTCTTCTTCTTCAAGTTTGCACTTATTAAAATACAATCTGAATTTCCACAGGATCGTTTGGGAATCGTTGATGATTGTGTTTACATTTGTGGCTCTTTTGGTTACACCGGTGTTAATCACATTTTTCTTCGACAAACATGGTAACTGGCATGTGATTAACGACATCATGAACGTAGTGTTCTTCTGCGATATCGTCATGTGGTTCTTTACTGGTTACTACGATTATCGTACAAAGGTCACTGTCCTTGATCCCATGATAGTAGCACGGTACTCTTTCTACTTTCTAATTTCTATAAGTTATAATACTAATCGAACGGTAATTGTACGTTAACGTTAATTGTACTTTTTTCTTTTTGTTTTGTATAGGAAATACTTACAGAGTTATTTCTTCGTAGACATATTGACCGTGTTACCCATAGGAATCATCGATTACATTATACCTAGCTCGATGTGGTACTGTGCTACGTTGAACATGATGAAGATATTGAGAGTCCGCAACATTATCTTTTACTTTAGCAGACTCCGTGATGTTAGTGCCTCAGTGTTGAAGATCACGAAAATGAGAAAACCAGTTGATTAGAATGACGATCTCGTGATTTCAGGTGTATAGAATAAACTTTCAATTGCATAAAATTCTCGAGACTTGCACGGTCGTGATAATGTGCATTCACTGGGCAGCTTGTCTGCAGTATTACGTCCCCATGTCTGTAAATACGTTAGGCACATTGAGTAACGAGTTAGTATCTAATGATTTATTAAGTTCGTTCCTTTCTGGGTTCGAATTCTGGGTTTATATTCAGCTCTTGGGTCAAGTCATCGTACTTTCTAAATAAACCAACGAAAACCGAGATGTATCTCGTGTGCCTGCATCGTACGATCGTCACCTTTGTACGTTCTGCCCACTATTTAAATGTGAAAACGCACGAAGACATTGCGCTAAACCTGATCCTGACGATCATTGGCTTCCTTGGTAACGTGTATATATTAAGTAAGCATCTGCCTATCTTCAACTGTACTGTATATCTTCGAACAAACGAAAATCTATTGTAAATCTATTTATTTATCGTAGCGCAGTTCTCTCAACTAATGACGACGTTTTACATAACTATCAAGCGCAACCTGAAGATAATACAACAGTTACAGGAGTACATGCGATACAAAGAGCTTCCATATACTCTGCAACGTCGTTTATTAACATACTATCATTATCGCAACAGAAAGAGTTTCGAAAGAAACAAAAAAATCATTGACGAAGTTTCGCCACATTTACGAGAGGTTTATACCTTTTTTCTTTTTCTTTTTTATAAAATTACAATTAAAGGATAACGATTGTTCAGAATCAACGATTCTTTTTAATGTCCTACGTACATATATAGGAGACAATGTACAGTCAGATATCTTAACAATAAAAAAAGTTGTTACCTTCCAGGAACTCATTTTGCATAATTACTTGAGACTGATCAATAGCGTAGAATTATTCAAGCATTTACCGGACACCGTGATCGTGCAATTAACAAATTCATTACACTCTGAGATTTATATGACTGGCGACGAGATCGTTAAAGCTGGTACTCGCGGTGAAGCTTTGTACTTCATCTCTTCTGGCACCGTAGCAGTTTACACTATAGTGGGAAAAGAAGTAACGTTAACATTCATCGTAACTCTTCATCGGCTCTTTTCTCATATTCCTTATTCGCCCATGAAACATGAAGGTTTGCCACTTGGAAGACGGAAGTTATTTCGGAGAGATCGCCTTGGTGATGGATACTGAACACAGAATAGCAACCGTAGTCGCAGTGGAAACATGCGAGATCTGTGTACTGCATCGCCACGACTTTCAGAGATTCATATCGCCGTATCCTGATCTGTTGAATCGTTTGCAAAATGTTGTTCTCGAACATCTGAACAAGAGTCTCCTCTTGGGCTCGGCACAAGATCTAGATCTAACGTCCATTACGCCGCAGTACATTAACATAAGCAGCATAAAAAGCAAAAAAATGTAGTTCCGTTAGTACACGTTAAATATCCATTCCGTGATTCCGTATTGAATTTAATATTTTCAGATCCGAACTTTCTATCTTGATTTTATTTGTTGCGCGTGTTTCTCATTTTGCAAAAACATTCTGATTTATATTAACACTAGAACTAGACTACCACACCAGTCAAAATGACTGGTTTATATAATAGAATTTTATTTTAAAATTTCTATTTCACACGTTACAATTGTTTCCCCGCTGCAACGATGCAATGACTTTACAACAGCGATAACTAAAGAAATAATACAATGAATTTTATTTTATTTTTATTTATTAGACATCAAGATAATTTTGGTAGAAATAACTTCGTCTTGACTGTCGGTAGTTCCAGTGTTAATAGAATAAAATAGAAAATTCGCCATAATTTACCTTGTTAGAAATTAACAACGATAAACTCTCCGCCTGTACGGATTTCTATACGACTGTTGATAAACCGACATGAGTCTCCAGTGTTCTGGAAAATCAGCATCTCTACATCCATTGGCTACACTGAACGGAGGAGTTAGAGTGTCGATGCAAAAGGACTTCCTAGTAAATGGTGATTTTCGTTTCGATATCGTTGCCTTACTTTCGCCTCTTTGATGACCACTGCCAGGCTTCTCGGTACCCAATGCCAATCCAACAGCCGATTTGATCAATCTTGGATCTTCGCGAGTGTTGTTTCTCGCTTGACTATTGCAGGCGGCGCACTTTCTGAAATGCCCTGCCGTTGGTCGTTCGTCAGCTTGAACTTGCTTCGAAACTTTCATTGCGTTCAAACTTTTGCAAAGGCAATCGCAGCAACATTTGCCACATTTCCTATCCTCTTTCTTATTTTCATTTCTCGAGCGATTCGAATCAGCCTGTGATTTGCAGCGACATCGGCAACATCTGCAACGTTTGTCATTCCTCGAAGTTCCAGAACTGGAACCATGCTGAACAAGAGTGAATATAGCTGGCGCGAGTCCACCTTGCGAACCATCGATGCGAGCAGGCCTAGACGGCTCGTAAACTGGATTTAATGGAGTTTCCCAACAGATAGCTAAATCCATCTTCGTCTTGGGCTTCTTGCAGCCAAGAACTGGCCCGTAGCGTTTGGCCAAGCTCGTAGAATGATCATCCACTTCGTGCTTGCAATATCTGCAGAATTTCTTCGATCGAACTGCGTCGCAACGTTCGCGTTCTTGCGATCCGACATTTTTAAAGACAGAATCGTCAACTCTGTCAGGTAGCGGTTGATGCTCCAAGTTCTCTGCATGAAGCTTCCTCGCTATGGCGAATTGATCGTAACAGGCTGATCGATTCTCCGGCAGCGGTTCCGCAAGCGTCTCTTCCTTAACGTCTCTGTCTCTGGAACCGTGTGACGCATTCTTGTTCAACGAAGATATTCTTAAATTCGCCGAAACGTATCGTGGTTGGCAGCATGCGTGCGACTCGCTTTCCGAAGCGATCAATTTCCCAGGACAATGAGCGCAACACTTCTGAGTCTTCGTATCTGTCGGGTCTTCATTTTCTTTCCCTTTCCTCGGGTAAGTTAAATCCGTAGACATAACGTTTCAAGTTCGAACAGCAAGTCACTTACGACGAGAGAACGATCGATAAAATGTTTTTTTCGTCGTTTACGAAATCCAGGTTCTATTCAGTTTTGCCCGCTCAGCTTGAACCAACTGACTGTAGGAATGTTGCCTTCTTATCTGAGAGTTAACGAGAGAGGATGGTTGTTTACTTGACAACGGGGGTAGCTCGATAATCACGACGCTCTACACAGTTATACCAAACGAATCTGCGTCTGTATAATTTTAGAATTCAGAGAATATCTCGAGGTCTGAATCGAGGACAACCTCGAGAACAACAACGAGGAATTATTCAATTCTGTCTTATCTAATTACGATCTTTTAGGCATAAAACTGAAACATTTTATAGTTTTAAATGTATATCTTAGTAATTACTCAGCTCTCTCTTCTCTCTCGTTTCTCGGAAACGCGATGATCGTACGGATAGATTGTTTCACGCGGTAAGATAAAACGTCTCCGATCGAACCGCACGTTCGATAAATTCACGCGAATTCACAGAAAGCTTTCTCAAGTAGTCCACGATTCTTCGTGTCGTCACACAATGCATTTAGACGTGGTATGCGACGTGGCTGTAACAGATTCAGAGTGTTTCGAACCGGGAAACACCGGTGATGGCTGATGGAAAATACGATGAATCTACAGTGTTACAGTCATGGTCATTATACAGTATTACAGATTCGGAACAACGTTCGCTTCCGAGTATTCGATTATTATAGTCTTCCAACGAAACGAAACAAAAATAAAAATCTAGTCTGAAAACTTGTTTTCACGTGTATTTTTAGAACAGACTATAGATACCTATTTAATCACTCTAATGAAGATCATTCATGAAAGATAGAAATCTTTCACAAATAACATAAATTAAAAATAATAGTCCATTCACTGAGATGATCCAATTGATCCAATTGATGACAAGAAATTTCAACAGTAATGCGAACATCAGGATAATCTGAATATCGTCGAGGTATTCCTATTGATCCTAAAAAATGTTGAGAGGGAAAAAAGTTAAATTTACACCAATAAATATGAAGAAAAATTGAAACTTTCAAACCATTTCTGATTCATTAGTGATCCTGAAAATAAAGGAAATCAGTGAATAAATGCAATAATTGAAAATACTATAGATAATACATAATGAAAGTGTCCAACAACGTAGTATGTGTCAATCGATGAATTTGATAGTATAATTCCTGTTACTCCTCCAATTGTAAATATTAGAATAAAACTCATTGATCGTATAAATGAAATATTAAATTTCAATTTTGATCCATGGTAAGTAGCTAATCAACTAAATACTTTAATTCCAGTAGGAATTGCAATAATTGTAGTTGCTGATGTAAAATAAGCTCGTGTATCAATATCTAATCCAACGGTAAATATATGATGTGCTCAAACGATAAATCCTAAAAACCCAATACCTAGCATTGCATATTTGTAAATCGTTCTTAAATTTCCGAATACTTCTTTTTTCCCCCTCTCTCGTTTATAATAATTTGAGAAATTAATCCAAGTCTATATCTATAACTGGCATAATCTTGCGCTATTGTTAGAATTCTACAAGTATTTTCTTAGAAAAATTAATTCTCTGGGAATTAGTGAAAAGTTTCGTAGAAACTCGCGAATTTCCCCGAGGAAATTTACATATTATTTATAGCTGCGTATCGACGATCTCGCAAGATCCCATTGGAGCAATGCCATTCCCCTCCAACCGCGAGAACCTTGGCATAAAGCGTCAGAGCGCGTCTTTAAATGTAACTGTGAGAACACATGGCAGTTGCACTTTGCGCGCAAATCTTACAGCGTTTCCTTTTACTTTGTTTAAAAACTATTTGAAAAGAAAGTCTTAATACAGTTGAACAAAGAGCTGTATGTGACGGATTGCAGAAACGTGGTTGAAAAGTGGTTGTTCACGATAAAAAGAAAGAAAAAAAAAAGAAAAAAGAAAAAGTGATGGTTAATTTCATTGCACTTTCATTGCACTTCCAAGGAGAACGAGTATTCATAACACGGCAAAGTGAACCGACTCTTGTCAATACAAAGGAACAAGTGCAATCAATTTCAGTAAATAATAGCCTTGAGACAAATGGTAAATCCACTATCCGAGGGAAAACATGACGTCCTCGTCGATATCGCAACAACGGACATGAATCAGCTAGTTTGTCAGCCGGTGAATGAACAATTTGCAGTCTATTAAAACGCTTCTCACTCGAGTTAGGTTTCAATTAAACGCGTTGTCAGTCAAAGCACTCGTGAAACGGGAGATGCAAAGAATGTGCGCCGTATCAAGACTCAAGAGGAGTACATCATATAAACCGGCCTTGCAATTCTAATTCACGTCTCATCTGTCCGTTTTGTTACATCTTAAAAGAAAGAAGCATCACCAGGAAGTCAGGAAATCAGAAGGAAGAAGGTGCTATTGGAACTTGCGTGGGACTTGCTTGCAACGTGGTTATCACCAGACGTGCTCCCTTTCGTTATACTTCCTATACTGCGTTATCTGAAAAATATTGATGTTGAAAGTGATCGACCGAGTAAACTATTCTGCCCGCGTCAAAAGTTGCAGTTGTTAAACCATGACTCAACAAAAAAATAAGATTAATGAAATTATTTACATGGACGACGTTAACGATGACGAACGATCGTCGAAATCATTGGTTTCTAAACCATTACGGGCGAGCGTTAAATCGCGTTCCGGTTCCATGCTCGAAACAGACAATACAAACAATCTACGGCCTACGTCCGGTCCAGAAATCGACGACCTTGAACCAGGCCTTGGAAATTTCCCCATTGGATTTGGTCCACGGATAGGAATTGACGATGGTCTTCTGCCAAGCGAACCGGAAGCACCGGGAACTCCAAGAACCCCATTTTTACCAGTGCCGCCTATTCAGCCGATACCTGACGTGAATATCTATCAGCACAAGAAGACGCTCGCACAAGGAATGATGGATCTGGCTCTTTTGTCTGCCAATGCAAATCAGTTGCGTTACGTTTTGCAAACTGACGGGGGGCATCCATATTATTATCCGTCTTTGGTGTTAATAGGTTCCAGCCTGATATTACAAATTGCTATAGGAATAGGGCTGATCTTGAACAGCAGGTATAATGTCAAAGACGATGCTCAAATGTGCAAAGCTGAGCGGGCTAATAATTGGACAGTGATCGGTATATTTCTAGTGACAATTTTTAATGTTTTCATCTCGTCGTTCGGCGTTGTTGATCAAGTATCAGTGATACCTGTAGTATCTAGAATTGCTAGCGAAGATGACGACGTATAATTGTATTATTGTTTCATTATAAATTTACTGCTTAAATTATGAAAAACTATTTTTTTATATTTTTATCTTGTCATTCAACGTTGTTGATCTGTCTGTAATATCTAGAATTGTAAGTAAAAGTTAACGACGAATAATTGTTTTGTATCATAAATTTTATATTTAAATGCTGAGAAAGTACTGATTTTTATTTTTCTATGAAAATTAAACGTGAACACAGTGAGGAATTGACTTCAAAATTTCTTCTAGTTTCTCAGAAAGCTTCTTCTTTTCTTTGGCTAAGCTTTCTGTTTTCTTGGTCAATTCAGCAGATATTTCAGAAAGCCAGTTTTCTATTTCTGTGTTATTACCCTGGATCCTTAGTAAACGCGAAATACATTTGGGTTTATAGTCTTGACAATTTATGGTTTCTTTCTGAGATGACAAAATTTCAAACTTTTCTCGAGTCATACCATGTAATAAAGATATAAACTTTGAAACCTCATTCCAATCTATATCTTCTAACTGAAGCTCAGATTTATTATGTTCTTCAACTACCGTTACCTGTAATTTTTATTATCACTGTTGGATATTTCATATAATAAAATACATGAATATGATATAATCTATTCAATTTACCATCCATTCAAAAAATATATGTTTCTTTTTAGACCATTTCATATGAACATCTAATAAATTGGCAATGGTGAATAATTCTTTTATATATTTTTTGTCTTCGTTGGAAAGTGCATTTCCGTTAGCGGTTGAGACACGTTTTATCAGTGCTGCTTCTGATACGCTTAGATGTGGAAGACCACTAACATTCACACTCGCAGCATGAATTCTGTTTACTAATTTAGTCTTTTGAGAAATCAGTTCAGATATCTCTTTTATGTTATAATTTACTTTACCATTTAAGTACAATATATTGTTTATTTGCGCGCTGAATGTTTCTGGCACGTTATATTGTGTTTCCTTCTCCTAAAAGATAAGCAAATTGTAGATTTATATTTCATTTGATATTTTAATTTATTCACATTCGGTTAAATACTTCTACACTGTTCAATTGTGAACATTCTCTTCCTAGGACACTATTAGACAGGTTTATTCGAATGATAACACTTAGAATATCTTGCGTTCCAAGAAGCCATGCAAATGCTAATAATAATGGCCTGTTATTTTTACTCTTCTCGCTTAAAGCATAAAACTCTACTGCTGGGTATTGTAAATAAGCAAAATACAATTTGGTAGTCCTTAATGTATCTACATAGAAGAAAGTTCAGTCTTGTAAACGTTAACATCAACTGAAATGAACAACAAAATTTACCATATAAATTTACCATATTGCTTAAAATCAGTTTCAATTTGCTTTTCTTTTACAGCATGATGACTTAAGACGTTCAATGCTTTCCAAAACACGTCAGCCTAATACAAGAAGATTACAAACTAAAAATCATTTATTTCATGGATATTGAAACGTGTAGCATTGTAAAAAGGTTATGTGATACCATAATAATACTCACGACATTTTCGGCCTTGCTATTAAATTTTGCTAGCCTAAAATACTCAGGTTTCATCATAACGTTGATCGATAAATTTAAATGTTGACATAATAGAGATAAAACACTCTTTATATCGGACATTATTGTAATTGAAATTGAGTTAACGTTTCACATATAAAGTTCCCGATTTATTTGATCTCAAGCGCGTCTTTACACTGTTGTTTACACGCTATAAAAATCGATTTGACTATTCAAATAAATCCTGTTTCAAGGAAGGCTAATCTTTCTTAGTACAGAATTCTAATGCATCTTAAAATTTCACTGTTCCGTACAGCTTAAACGTTTCGGAAATTTCAAACTTTCATACTTTCCATTCACAAGAATGTCATTCTAGGGAACAATAGCAGATATGCCGAGTTATAAAACCATAAAACCCATCGGTAAGTAAGTAAAGTTTTGCGGAAACAAAGAAGATTTGCAGCTTCCTAAATATCAATAGCAATGTTTGATTTATAATTTCTAACGACGAATAGAGACACCGTTATTCAGGTCGAACCTTTTCGCCATTTATCAATTGAATATAGATACCGCTGGTTCATTATTTCTTTTATATATTAACTTAATATATATTTAAATTTAAATTTGCTCCTGAACTAATCCTGAACGTTTGCGTATACAGCACAAAATTTCTGAAAAAGAAAAAAGAAATATTAACACTCAGACACGGGAGATATTGATTTGGCGCGTAAAAAAAAATGCAAACACGAAGAGAATTAAATATAAAGTTATTATTACAGATGAACAAAATTATGCATAAATAATAATTGGCGCGTAAGCGTAGGAAGAAAATTACAAACAAATTCACAGACGAAGGAAAATATGCACGAACAAAATTAAATACATATAGAGGTAAGGAAAACGTTAGTTTGGCGCGCACAACGAATTGTTATGCATCAGTACGTGTTGACAATTAGAGACACCGTTATTCAGGTCGAACCTTTTCGCCATTTATCAATTGAATATAGATACCGCTGGTTCATTATTTCTTTTATATATTAACTTAATATATATTTAAATTTAAATTTGCTCCTGAACTAATCCTGAACGTTTGCGTATACAGCACAAAATTTCTGAAAAAGAAAAAAGAAATATTAACACTCAGACACGGGAGATATTGATTTGGCGCGTAAAAAAAAATGCAAACACGAAGAGAATTAAATATAAAGTTATTATTACAGATGAACAAAATTATGCATAAATAATAATTGGCGCGTAAGCGTAGGAAGAAAATTACAAACAAATTCACAGACGAAGGAAAATATGCACGAACAAAATTAAATACATATAGAGGTAAGGAAAACGTTAGTTTGGCGCGCACAACGAATTGTTATGCATTAGTACGTGTTGACAATTAACTACTGCCAACGGCTGATGGTTTCTGTCATGAAATATTACTGTTATACGAATATTCATAGTGCACCGCAGGAGTCGCTTACCTGAGATATTACAAGCAATACAAATGGAACCCCACCTCGTAGTCCTGATCCATGGGAACATAAGACGAAGGAATAGATCGATCAGGTACCATCAGTCGAACATATAAAATCGTCGAGCGGCCGTACGAAGACTTCAGTCTTCCTCTTCACTTCTCCAGTTTAGTTTGATACTGCTGCGTATGTTTGATAACGGTTCGTTTCTCGGCATAGTGTTTCGTATGTGCGAGAAGAAGTGCGCGTGTCAGAATACACAATCGAAGCACATTAGCGGCAGGCGCGTGCTAATGAGCAAAATTAAAAATAATAATACAAGTGCTCTCCGGTGAACTTCGGCGTGAACTTCGTTCACAGTTGTTAAATATCACAAAAGTGTCGAGCCGATCGATTACATTGGAAAAGCAGAAACAAGATGACCTTCAACAGCAAAGATATTGGACAAGGATACAATAGTTTGGCTCTTATGCACAAGGATACAATAGTCATCGGACTTTGTTTTTTAATAGCATTGGTAAAAGATCAATTTTTAATAGAATTTAGACGAAATTCAGATATTTAGAAAACAACAGACACTTACGTGCAGCGAGCTACATATTTGCTTAAGTTACACGTTACCGTTTCCGTTCGGTGAACGATGGATTTTCAGTTTTACAACATACTTGATACAGAATAATCGTCGGCGACTGCGAATAAATAATTCAACCGCATCGTGTCTAAAAAAAGTTACCCAGTCAGAAAACGTTGCAACGTGAATAGAAATATAATTATCTGGTATCGATGGAATTATTCTATTTCTGAATATTACGCGAATATTACGAACGGTAGGAACAATGTGAACGCATGTGAAATTGGACGAACGGCCCATCGTATTTACGTAATCCGCAATCTGATATTATCGTGTAATAGAATCTCTTAGTAGTGAGAGTACACACAGTATTAAATCAAATTATATCAACACTCTGTTATTTCTGCGCTGAACTTTGACAAACGATAGGAATGAAGCTCATTTTTCTTTTTCCTTTTTCTTTCAGTTCAGATGTAACTTACTTTATTGTTGACAATTAGATCATTAGATTTAAGGAAAAACATAAAAACATTGAGTGTAATTTTCAATTTCACACGAATATTCAACATCTTTTTAACTCGACACGTAAAATTCACGTAAAATTCATGGATATTATTTCGTTTGCGATAAAGATGAAATGTATTTTCTCATTATTCGTTATTTACTCCCTTGGAATGATAAATTATTACGTTTTTGAGTCATGTCAAAAAAAAAAAATTTCATGAGTTCTTCGTTATATTTGACATTTCCTTTATTATGTTTATTTATTTTTCATTTTTTTGAATGTTTATACTGTCCGTCACTTTGGTAGCGATTTACATCCTGAAAAATTCTTCAAATTTTCAAAGTTAAAAAACGTTACAACTCGTTTATCCTGTCTTGAAACGATGTATTTAATAAGGAAAAAAGTAAGAATAAAAAAAATCTTGTTCCTTGAACTCATCAAATGATTAACGCAAGAGCGAACAAAAGCTTATATGTAGTTAACACTATAGATAAACAAATAATATTATTTCAAGAAGCTATTGTAATTTTTCGAATAACAATATCTTGTCGGGAAGGCAATTATGATGTATCTATAATTTCGATTGACTCTGTTGAATGTTCTCAAAATATTTACATTATTTTTAGAAGATGGTTAGTGAACTCCATTTTTTTTAAATCGCTGTCCTTTACTTTTTACAGATGACACAACATATTTGCGCACATCCACAACGAGATCACTCGAGTGAAAGAAGTGCTGAAAGAATTACAAGTCTTGAGAATGTGAATCGAGTGACTATACCTCTTGACCATAAAGTCACAAATACACGAAGAAGAGGGATGCTTGCAAGTGAGAATTTTTAAACAGTAGCTTTAAAAAAAAAAAGTTGAAAACTCTCCCATAAAAGTCCATTGTAAAACTAATTTTTAATATTTCAGTTCGATAAATTGTACCTTTTCTGTTTCATTAGATCCTCCGGCACGTAATTGGCAATTAAATGACCAAATTATATTTCCTGATGAAGGAAGAGTCAGCAGACGTGTGCCTGTTTGCAAAGGCTCTACTTATTGCGAAACAGTCGATTCTTATCCCGAAGATGTAGTGAACAGAGCGCTTCAAAAAAACGATAGTATCAGATACCTAGCTGGTATAGATGTAGTAAGTATGCAGTTTCTTTCAACATTCAAAGAAACGTAAAAAAAAGTTTCTTCGAGTCTAACGAACTTTGCACATTTCTAGGTAGATATAGGGGAAAGGATTGAAACATCGGACGAAACAATATCTCTCTGCGTATCTACTGTAAGTATAAACAAACAGTAACAGCTTCTTGTAAAAATAAATGTAACACACGGTTGAACATGAAAATCTCTACTATTTAAGGAGCAAGTGATATATCCTCAATCGGGGGAGAACAAGAACAAGGAATGGAAATTTATTGCGAATCAAGAAAATTTCAAACAGGGTGTACGGGTTGAGAAGTGTAGGTAAGTGCATCGTAAAATATCGCGACAGAATTATTTTTTCTAAAGGATGTAAAATTTTCTAAAGAACATAAAAAGTTACATTTCACGAGGGAATAACAGAAATGTTTTTGTATGATTTATAGAACGAACGGTGCCAGCTGCAGCGTGATAGGTGAAATTGCTGCAGGTTACAAAACAGTTTGTAAGCAGAAATACATTTATAGAGAATTGGCATCCGTATTGGAAGACGGTAGCATTGTTCCGGATAGTTTCCGATTTCCATCGAGTTGTTGCTGTCATGCGGTCTTCACCGGAAATCCGTTTACAAGGATGGGTGTAGGGATTCCATTTACATCTACGAAAAGACCTACTGGAAAGAAATAAATGTCTGAATCGACATTATAAACTGAAATACAGCATTTATACAGCATTCATTAATATCCCTTTTATTCTCAGAAACTTTTAACAACTATGCATTCGTAATATATCCATTATTAAAAAACAAATCGCGAAAGGCATATTCTGGAGATTAAGTACTACATATCGAACAGAAATATATTAAAGCTTAAAAACGATTTGTTTTTTTCATTTCCCATTGCCTCGCGATTTGTATTTTAATATAATAATTTTAATACAATATGTATTAATACACATGCGTGTTTATATAAATGTGTATGAAACATGAGTGTAAGAAACATAATGTAACTCATATTGCATAGTTTGTAGACTTAATTGTTGGATCTAAACTTGTAATAAATAAAACGACAGTAGGCAATTTTTTCAACACTATCCATGGACATTTGAAATCTATTTTAAAGCAACATATATGATGTATATATATATATATATATATATATATATATATATAAATGCACACATATATGTTTAGAGTATAATTTATCCAAAAGTTCCTTTCCGATGATTATACATTTTTTACAATTAAAGTACGTAAAATATTTTATAATAAAGATAGTATATCATGTGATACTATCTGATATTTTCTGATCATATTGATAATGTAATTCCTATAGTTTAAGAATATTGCTTCTTCTATGTTCTTCCACCAACATTTTGCATTAAAACAAAAATTATTAGTTATTTGTTATATGTTTGTTGTAAAAAATATATAATACGAAGAAGATAATGAAACAATTTACATCCAAAGGAACCACTTGAATACTTCTGATTTGTAAATACATTTCTTACACATTAAATACAGTACTTACAATTATATTCTATTCATTGTTTTACCAAAACTTTCTACGATTGATCCAACATTTACACATTACGGAATTATTTCTTTTATTTAAATTTCGGAGATATAAATAATTATTTGCGACGTTCAGGGGATGAAAAGATATTCAAAAAATTTAGATATCAACAATTTTTGTCGAAGTCATTTAGTAAATTCATAGATTATTGGTTTAAACTAAGTATAGTATGTTAATTAAATTCTAGAGAATTTCTTTGGAACCCCTGTTTTCTTTTACACTTCACATTGGTCCATGGTTATATTCTCAAGAGATCACAATTTGTAAGTTCAAAATATAAGAAACAATGCATAATTCATGTTTAATAGAATAGTTATAGACTAGGCAAATACGTATAAATCATTTTCTCAATTTTTGACACATCTACGTTCCGAAAATTACCTAATGTAAATTTATACACCCTATTCAGGGATGAATACAGAAGTAGGAAAAATGGGCCGTGCTTTGTGAACATGGATGTTCACCATATATATGCTAAAAATATTTATCCATTAATTAGCACAGGTGAACTATGCAAAATACATTATTTCATTTTCTTTTTACAAAAACACTACTTAGCGACACGGAGTACTTACATTTGCACTTGCAATTATAAGAACAGTATTTAATACTTCTTAATGATAAATCTACTACAGTAAAAGTTCTCATATCAAAAAAAAAAGAACAAGTAAATATGATTAACATATAATGTAACAGTTATTACGTCATTCGTAAACTTCTTTTTAAATGGAAGAATAAGTGTAAATAATAAAAAATGAACCTGAAGGAAGTTGTGTATAATATGGCAGTTTTTGTTTCTATTAAATATGCAGTCTTTACTGTTTAATCCAAGTAGCATGGAAGTCAAATGCTTTTATACAATTAAAATGAATATTTTAATCATAAATTCATTTCTGCACGAACGAGAATAACTTTCATGTGTGAGATAATTAAATATTTTTCATCGTGCTTCTGTCTTAAACATATTCAAAGTATTTTCTTTGAGTATACTCTAAAAATACAATAGCTGCATGTATGTACGACCTTTGCACAAAGATCGTAAGTATTAAAACTCAGTCATTTTTACTCTTTTTTTTATTTGTTTCATAAGATTATTGAGAATGTCCTATAATTATTTTCAACATGCCTGAAATAAAAACGATTGACATTGAGATTTACACATTGGGAACTTATATATTTGTTTTCATTATACTTATATTTTGATAATTATGTGTTATATACCTTGACGCTATATGCATTATCATAGCCTCCTTTCATTTGCATCTGTGCCTGAATATTTGACAATTGTGCACTGCTCATATCGAGATCTCCACTACTAATGTGGCCAGTATGTCTAAAATTCGTAGGTACTCCAATCATGCTACGATCTATCCTTAGCCTCTGATGTGACCTCTGTCTTCCATTACGTGTTCTTGGTCCTTGTTGCATTAAACAACAGGTAAAACACTGTATCCAAAGTTCTCCACTGCCAGCCATTGTTTGCTTCAATTACGTTTACTTCGAAATCTAAGGCACATTTTGAAAAATAAATATATTTCGTTATAAATTCGTTAAGAATGTACAATGAATATCTTGTTAACTTATAAAGTTCTTTTATTACACACACACACACACACGATATATATTTGAGTAGGTCTGGAGAAACATAGTAAGAAAATTGCAAAATGAGATCTTAAGGAACGTAAAAAGGAAAAGTATGTAATAAAATAAATAAACATAATGTACCATTTAACGTCTCCTTTTCCTTAAAAAAAAAAAAACAAAAAAAAAAAAAAAGGAGATACGAGCAGGGAACAGAAACATATAAATAGTTTTTATTAATCAAATTGATAAATTGTCTTTATCGTTATGTGAATGAGTCAGACGTACAGATTGATAAAGAGTTCGTGCACTTACGAAGTCGTCAAGTGATCGTACTGTCGTTCGGTCTAACCTTCGCGATGGTTCGAGACTCAAAGACAGATAGAAGCAAAACAAACATTCCCTTTTGATCGATGAGTTTACATGTGTCTGCAAAGGACATCGAGACTATTTGTACGTTACGCACTACACAAACTAAGAAACCGTAACAACGTTCAGGAATTCTGTGAGAAGGAATGAACAATTGTTCTTCATGAGAAAATAAAGGGATGCGAGTGAGACGTACCGGTTTGCAAGATGTAGACTTTCGTATTAATTCCCACAAGGCACGTAGATCTGCGTCCTTCTTTTCACTTCTAATCCATTCGTTGAACCATCCTGAGACGATTGTTTCTCAGTACATGTTTTATTAACATACTTAAAAGGAGATCGAACAGCAGTTACTTTTATCGTCTTTTTCCTTTGTTTGAAATAACTTAAATGACGTTCAGGTCGGATTTGAATCAGTAAAATGTAAAAGCCGAACGTCAACGTGATCAACGGTCGTCAGTATACTGAATTTTACTATACATTGCAAAAATCCGACACAATTCGAAGAAAGTCGAAGATGGTCGAACATTACCGATCCATAGAATCCCCATCGGTGTATGTATACATGTGTGTACGTGCAAAGAGTAACTTAGGCTAAGTATAGCAATATATTCACCAAGCGGGTGCTTTAACACCTAATTTTAAACAAAAGTTAAACAATGAATAAAGTATTAATTCTTTCTTTTATGACTACATTTCTACAGCATTTGTTTCTATGGTATACTATAGTACTTGCATTGTCAGGATACATACGTTCATGAACAATAGCGTGACAGCATGAATACGCTTTATTAAATAAATTATATACAGGTTCTCTCACATACAGACATTGTCGCATCATCGCAATGCCACATTACTAAATAAAATATAAATTATCATACGAAAAGATCTTCGACTACACAACATTGACTTTAGAGGCCTTTACTCTTGAATTAACACGTGTGGCTCCAAATATACTCTCATTCTTTCATTGAAATTATTTCTTATTATCGTAAGCCAAATCAATTTCTAAAGTATCCTTTAATTGACCTTGTGTTCCCACAAGAAAAAAACTTCTGTTTAAAGAAATTTCATGAGGAAAATATAAAATTTTGATCTCATTATAAACCCAGAGTGAGAGAGTATCATCATTCTTTAAGCGAGTGCCTAGAAGATGTGAAAAAAAAAAAGGCAAATGTATATACATATCAAATGCAAAATCTGAAAATAATTTCATGTTGCTTTTTCGTACCAATTCCTTCTTCTTTGTTGTGTCCCCCTTTGTGTCAGGACTCTTTCATATATCTGGTTTATAATAATAGATATTATTAGAATTATCACAGTCTGTGTATTTACAGTTTAAACGTTAACGCAACATTCTTCTTAAATTAATTTAGCAACGTTCTTTTTTTTTGTGATTTGTGTTCTGAAAAGAACCTCAGGGGAATTAGCTCCATCGTTGCGCATGGACGGCAGAGCATTGCGAAAGGGGAAAAAAAATATATTTTCAATTCATATAAGATAAAAAGAAAAATAGAAAAAGAATACTTTAAAGGCATGCATATCGGAACTAATGTTTTCTAGATCTACTGAATAAATCTGCGTATCGTATGAAATAATATCAATAATAACTTAATTATTAGTTACATCTTAAAGTTGGACATGTCTTATTTGTATCTTGTATTTACATCTTAAATATTTATACAATGTTGCGTGATAAAAATCTGAAACGTTTCTCCGTACTTCCTTTTTCTTTTTTTTTTTTTTTTTTCTCTTTATCAATCCCTTTTTATTTTATTGTATCTGGACGTCAATAAATTATCCATTTCTTTTGGTTCCTTAATTCTTGAAAATCATTCAAACGCCCAACGGAACAACATTCTCCATTTTAAGCTATAAGGCAGAGTCGAAAGACATAAAATGATTGATAAAAACAAAAGAAAAGAATATAATAACTTTTTGAGAATTGCACAAACGACGAACATAAGATATTCATTGCAATCTACTTTGCAACTACAACTCACTCTGCTCATTTAACTCTCCATAATATTCTCATCGAGAGAAAAAAAGGAATTAACATTTCATGATTAATATTTCATGAAAGATGTTAATTTCCACTTTTCTATACTTGTATCATCCTTATTCTTCCTATTCTCTTCCGCACAAATTAATGCCCTATCTCTCTTTCTTCTGTACCTCCATTGAAAATAGCCTTAACGATTTTGATCGCAAGTGCTTTCCTTTTGTCAAATTTCAATTGAATTCACAGGAATTAAAGACTCTAGAAAAAAAGAGAAAGAAAAAAAATACTCTCCAATCAAAATACACCAATCTCTCAAGCAGTCGAATAAACGAATGACAATCGTTCTTTGCTTTATGGTATTGCTGTACGCTGTACATTCTAAACGACTCGGTTAAAATATCAACTGTTCTATCGTGCGAATCCGAGGAAATCCGTAAGTCTGTCGTTCCAATCGTGAAGCCAGTGAGTAGGTCCATGACTCGATTGCCTCTGTTTGCAGGGATTGATCTCTGACTCCAAGGGCATGTACTCCTCGCCCCTGATGCAGAAATAACTCTTTATCGGGCTTCTGCACATCGGACATCGGTCTAATTTGCCAAAACATGATGCGCAGATGCAAGTATGTCTGCAGGGCAACAGAGCACGCGACAGAGGAAAATATTGGCAAACAACGCAAAGCTGTTCTCCGGCTGTGTTCCATAACGATCCTTCGGGATCGCCTGTTCCGGAGGCAACCAATGCGCCTCTAGTCGAGCTACCGCTATTGTTACAAGGTTCTGCAAGTGCCAGAGCTGAACCTAGACCTGAAGACACATCTCCTTCGTCGTAGTTTGTCGAGTTACCGGTAGCTAGGTACAGTTGCTGCAATAAAAGCACAATTTCATGAGTGTACCGTTCAATTTGTGATTGAAATGAAAGTGCACAACAACAGTGTTACGTAAAACTGTTTAGAGATTACTAAAATATTCATTTTTCTACAAAAATACAGTTTCATTTGTACATTGTAGTCCTTCAATTTTTATATAACAAAACGTGCTGTTATATTTCTTATAAGACAGGAATCATCAACTACTTTTTTTTTACCATTTCTTCTCTTTCCAGTGAATATAACGTATTCTCTCTATGGGAAGAAACTAATAAATTGTTTCTTTTGTGTTACATTTTAACACGGCGTGTAAAAATTGAAAGTCTTTGGAAATTTTAATACGCCGAGGCTCACCTTAAGACAAGACAACTGGCCATTCGCCTGTTTTAAATATTGCGCCAGGATCGAGGTCGGCAACGTGCATACACTGTCTTTGATATGGACAACGTTCACCAGTGCCACCTTGCAAAGAAAAGAAGAAACAAATTAATTAATGCAATTGTAATATTTATGTATTTATACGTCTGTTTGTTTTAATGGGAGACCGAGTTCATTCAACTGCAATTGTAATCGAGGCAGGCAACATTTGTCATGCCTCGACAATGGACGTTAAAGCGTATAAGCCTCTAAATTTCATTTTCAATTCACACGTTAATTCTCACATTGCAATTAATCACATTGGCATTGGTAGAATTTAAAACAAATTGAAACGTATTTCACGGATAGGTTAGCGATGATAATGATGATATAAAATGATCGGTGTTTCTTTCTTTTTATAGATGTTTGAAAGATACCCACGGTCTCGTCCGGATGAGGATCTCCGTTATCTCTGCGAGTCAGGAAGATCACCAAGGGATAACAAAGTCTAGGAGGTGTCCCAAGTTCTAATTCTGGAGCCGGAAGCGACAATCTCAACGTTTCTTCACCGTGTGGTTGTCTACTATATTTCTCGATCAAGGAATTATTTATTGGTATCATTAACGACGCGTTAATTATTGTACAAACTATTTCCGAACTATAGAAGATAATCAACCCTTAACGTACTACTAACAAACGTAAGCGAGATTATCAGAAACTTGTTTTTCACACACAGGTCTGGTGTGTTGTTCAAAATCTTCTGAGAATTAATACTGTTATTAAATTGTTCACTGCTATTACTAATTTTTCATCGAGTGTATGTTTGCAGTGAATATTCTGTAACTTTTCAAATTTTGCAAGAAAGATACGTGCCATGTTTCGTGTGATTCTGTAACGATTAATGATCTTCGTACGTTGAGGGTTAAATAAGAAAAATTTGAAATCAGAAAGAGACACGAAGAAAGACAGTTTTATATCTTTTATTTGAGAAAAGGATACGTTTGTGGTGGTGTGAGATATTGCGCGTGGCCTTGAAGGAGAGTGCCGTTCAAAGACGCGTCTCTAAGGGTGCTCCAAGGTTTCCAAAGCGCCAGATGAAGTTCCCTTATACTAACACCCCAGAGCGCCTGTAGAGAGTACTCGACTTGACTCGATACTTCGCATTCTACCTCTGCAACAGAAAAGCAAAAGAACCATTTTAGTATTGGTTGATACACCTACATACAGGATGATACAACACGGTAACATAATAAGGTTTGATATTCATCTCATATAAAAGAGACATTCCTATAAGGATGATTTGTTGCCACAGTATACAGAATATATATATATATATATATATTCTATATTTTTTACAGAGACTGTAAGACAAATATTCTGTAGAGACAAATATTCTATATTTTTTACATTCTACCTCTGCAACAGAAAAGCAAAAGAACCATTTCAGTATTGGTACACCTACGTACAGGATGATACAACACGGTAACATAATAAGATTTGATATTCATCTCATATAAAAGAGACATCCCTATAAGGATGATTTGTTGCCACAGTATACAGAATATATATATATATATATTCTATATTTTTTACAGAGACTGTAAGACAAATATTCTATATTTTTTACATTCTACCTCTGCAACAGAAAAGCAAAAGAACCATTTCAGTATTGGTACACCTACGTACAGGATGATACAACACGGTAACATAATAAGGTTTGATATTCATCTCATATAAAAGAGACATCCCTATAAGGATGATTTGTTGCCACAGTATACAGAATATATATATATATATTCTATATTTTTTACAGAGATGTAAAAACAATAGGACTGTGAATTTAATCAGAATAAGAAGAATTTTGTACTATACTATACTATACTCAATTATCTTATATATATTATTTAATATATGTAGTACAATATAAAATTCTTTGCAGCTGATTAAATTCACAGTTGTACAAGCTACGTTCGTACATGTCCGATTATCACGGAAAATAATGGAAAAAATCACGATTCAAAGGAACAATCGAATGATTTTATTGTCGATTTTATTGTAACGCAACAAGAGCTGAGAGCAGCCTGAGGAAAGATTACATCGTGACGTTACTTAAAATGATTATGTAACGAGCCGACTTTCAACTTTTTTTTTTTTTCTTTCCTCTCGTTTGGCTTCAAGATATCTCACTCGGTCAACGGGGTTTCCAGGTCATGCGTGAGAGGACAGACCACAGTATACTTCCTCTCAGGTCTGATTCTCGCGAGTGCTCATTATCCTCTGCGAAGAAGCACCTGGAACCCTACTGCTCGTTGGTTCATTCTACACTGGCTAATCTAAGGATATTTATAGAAATTCATACAAATGGAGAATTATATTATATTCGTTTGAAAATTATAACAGGTACTACACTATATTCTCTCTATATATAGATGTATAAAAATCCGCGGTCTAGTCATTGGATTCCTGTTTCTGCTATCACGATCTCTTGTGCTTCGCGGTATAGTCAGCTAACTGGTCAGCAACTGCAACTCTCGTCAGCCTTTCAATCGCTGTATTGTACTAAATCGAATCCATAAATTGAAAAATGGAGAGGACGTTGATAACGTTACGAAGATTATTTTTAAAGAATTCCCTCGGGATTCCTTTCGTCTTTCACGTTGCTCGAGAGAAGTTGGATGAAAAAACGACGAAATTAAGAGATTTACAAAAAGAAAAAAGACAGAGTCGATCAATTTCAGACAAGAAAGAAAATTTCAATTTCTGCATCAAGGTAAATATCGGTTTTACACGCGACAGCAGATACGTTGAACTTCATAAAAAGTGATAATAATTATGCAATCTCTCGAATGAGTCACAGCAGTCTCTTCTCTTCTTCCCATCGTTATCACCTTTTCCTCCTCTTTCCTCATCTTTATCACTCTCTCCTGCTCTTCCTCTTTTAATCACCTGACTGCAACCTTTTCACACTTATCTATGCTAACGAAACGAGCAAATGTTTGTTTACCGAGTTAAGCGAGTTAACGAATCGTCCAGCACCAATGAGAGAATAAAAATACATATAATTACGCGACACGAGAAACGACACGAGGAAGCGGTGAATCGTGACTTGAATCTCGTGAGTGATCTAGGATCTTGTACCTCGATTACTTTGATTCAAGGTTCGCATGGTCACTCGTAGCCAGAAATTCTGGTAGAGGAAAGGCTAACCATCGGCGAGATTGTTTCGAGATCACGCGATGCTAGTGTGAACGAAAGTGAAAGCTGTTAAGACGGATCGTCCAACACGTCGGTCTCCGATGCAGGTAAAGTAAAGTATCGAATCAGTCGATCCACGAAGCCGTGAAATAATAGGTAAAATTTAAGTGCTTGCATACAAGAATAAATACACACACACACACACACACACGATGATAATTAAAGAGTTTGTAACAAGAAGGAGTCTACTTTTTACACATTTTTTTTTTATTCTGTTTCATTAAAAAAACAAGTGATCTTTCGTAAAATAACGTAACCGTTTCAAAGTACGAAGTATTCTCTATCGCGACAGTCCTGAGTTCGTTTTCTTTTTTTCTCTCTTTCTTTCATTCTCGAGAATTGTAAAAGTCCGAACATCGAAAGAAAATTTTCTTTTTTTTTTTTTTACAGCTGGATCCTGATTTCGAAAGTCGACGATTGAAATTTCACGTTAAATGTTATTTTCTACCGTCGTAGTTTTTTCTCATTTTCGACATCGTTCCGACATCGACATCCTGGCATCCGCGGACTACCAAAAAAATATGTACGAAGATGAAATTCTTTTGAAAAAAACAGCAACGTAACCTGGATAGCGGTGAGGAGATTACAAAATTTCAGCTTACATTCTCAAATGGATTTTCCTATTGCCAAACGACACGGTAAGCGCAGAGAATTGCACAATTTCGAGTTAAAGCATGGCTGGTCAAGCACAACTGGAGTGGCTGGCAGAGACTTAACACGTAGTCGCTGTCATAATGAGCTGAGCGATTTGGGTCAAGCTTCGCGAATGATATCCTAGAAGTTCTGCAGGAAACAGGGATTCCCACTTTGCGATTGATAACTAAATCTGAAATCAGCCTGAAACCCTAGAATATCCCCCGTACAATCTGAGATTAATCTGCATACCGATTGCTGCTACAGCTTTAAAGATTGACAAGATAATTGAACTCTGAACATCCGCTCGACACGAGAAATCCTCGACACTTGACCCCTCGGTTCGTTTCGAAATTCACCAACGAAGCTCCACTTTGGAAAAAAAAAAAAAAAAAAAAAAAAAACGTCCGTTTTCACACGTGAGATTAACGTTTAAGAAATGGCACGACGTAAATTGCACGTTGCAAACACGCGAGACAACATTCCTTATCCTGCAGTCGAATTACTGTTTCTCGAATTTCTGACTAAATAAAATGTCGAGCACACGCCGAGTAACAAAAGTATCAGACTTGTTAGCGTTATAGATAGTTTTCGCCCTTTTTCACGGCGCAACGAGGCAACGATTTTGAAAATAATTACCATCCGAACCGTATTAACGATTGCAATATAATTTTTAATTGTTTAATTACTCGCTGTTGTCGATGATAATTATCGTAAATACACGGCTAAATTTCAACCGCTTCCGACTCTTTTCCCCGATAATTGCTGTATAATGAGAATAGCAAACATCAATTGGATTCTGCGGGATAATGCTAAAAGAGTTTTCACGCCGAGTAGAAACACCGAGCCACTGAACTGTACCCTGGAATTTGGGTTAATTACAGCCCCCTAAATCGAACACTTGAAACTTGGAATGTTCCACCGGACGGTGTTAAAAACCAGTTTCCGTCCGAGTTTGAAATGTGCGTATTGTTATTAATACCGATGCATTATCGGCCGGTGAACGCAGTAGATCCGCGTGTGTTCACTTTGGTGTAACATAATGCAACCGTGGCTGTGCGGTTGCAATCTGTTTGGCTGATTTGCTGGCCTTTCACCGATCCGTTCGATCGTTGTACGTACACATATGTATCTCGACCGATCGATCGTGTCGTGTTCGATAAATTTCGTTACGGCGAATGATTCGTACAACTGTAACAAAGCCTATGTCTGTTGGTTCGAAATTAGTAAAGAAATAATAGAAGGAAAAGATGGTGCAACGATGCGCGAGCGTTTTACAATTACGCTGTTTTTTTTTTTCTTCGATCGAGAAGGTTGACGAATAATCGTGATTCAGGTGGGTCAGTCACTGATAGCTTTTTCGGAGAAATGTCTTTGACGAAGTTATTCGAACCCTTTCGCAAATTTTCGTATATATATATATATATATATAAATTTCGTCACACGCAACGCGATTAGTAATTGTTCGTTGAAGTTGAAAGTATACGGCGAATGATTCGTGCAACTGTAACAAAGCCTATGTCTGTTGGTTCGAAATTAGTAAAGAAATAATAGAAGGAAAAGATGGTGCAACGATGCACGAGCGTTTTACAATTACGCTGTTTTTTTTTTTTTTCTTCTTTAAGTAAAAACCTTTCCTAGCGAACTTTCTTAAATGCAAATGCGACATTTGAAAATCGCGAAACAAGAAAAAAGTCGGAACATGTTTCTTCGTTGTACGAGAAAACAGCCGCAGCATTTCACGAAAATATTCGTACACTCGTGCTACATGCAGAATGTTGATACAATATATCGAATAATTTTGAAATCTCTCTAACGCTCAGACGATTTATTGTGATTATGTGATTTATTGTAAATCTGACAATATTGGTACAAAATACTTATTGCAAATATGTGTATTTAATCCGAAGCATACAAGCGACAAGGATGATTCCACTGATTGTGACTGTCGCGTTAAACAAAATCATTCGCTTGCAAGGATGCTCGTACCATATCGAGAATTACGTGTACACGTAAGAATATTTATCGTAAAAATCCCAACTTCCTCGCTATAAGAGTCGATTGATTATCACCTTCGACGAAACGTGAAAGAGATTGAATAATGACGATGATAGCCAGCGGTGGAATAGTCGATTATCAAACGTCGTTGCATAATCAGAGCAAACCCGCTAATTCGTTCGCTTGGTTGCACCAGCTGCTTATGGAAATCGGACCATTTCGCGTGCACCGTGCCCGTCGTCCCCTCCGTCGTGTTCACGGTTTACGGAGAGCAAACACGTTGTACGTACAGCGGGAAACGCAAATGCGATTACCGTAATATATCGACGTAACCCGGTGAAATTGCGAAATTACTCTTCATTCTCCATTTACCAGTCACGGATGATAGAAACATAGTCGAAGGTCGGCACGCTCTTCTATCACACGTAGGAGTCATCACACGCGAGGAATAACACGGTAATTAACAAACGTTTCGTGCCGGGCCACGACTTTTCCCTCGACTTTTCATTCAGGGCCATTTGATGTTTTGACTGAAGATTAGAATGGGCTTTGACAGAAGAATGATCATTACATCATCGATCTATAACTAGTTATCACAACGTATAGAGTAGTTATCACATGTATAGAATAGTTATCACATCGTGTACCACCGGTGGTACACGCGACCTGAATGGAAAGTTCAACGTGTACCATCGGTGAAGATTAGAATGGCCAAAAAAGATTAGAATGGGCTTTGACAGAAGAATGATCATTACATCATCGATCTATAACTAACTAGAGTAGTTATCACATCGTATAGCGTAGCTATCACATGTATAGAATAGTTATCACATCGTGTACCACCGGTGGTACACGCGACCTGAATGGAAAGTTCAACGTGTACCATCGGCGAAGATTAGAATGGCCAAAAAAGATTAGAATGGGCTTTGACAGAAGAATGATCATTACATCATCGATCTATAACTAACTAGAGTAGTTATCACATCGTATAGAATAGTTACCACATGTATAGAATAGTTATCACATCGTGTACCACCGGTGGTACACGCGACCTGAATGGAAAGTTCAACGTGTACCATCGGCGAAGATTAGAATGGCCAAAAAAGATTAGAATGGGCTTTGACAGAAGAATGATCATTACATCATCGATCTATAACTAACTAGAGTAGTTATCACATCGTATAGAGTAGTTATCACATGTATAGAATAGTTATCACATCGTGTACCACCGGTGGTACATGCGATCTGAATGAAAAGTTTAACGTGTACCATCGGTGGTACACGTGGCACGGAACGTGTTAACACTATTACGCCAGTCAAAATGACTGGTTTTACAATTTTATTTTAAAATTTCTATTTCATGTTATATTTTTTCCCCGCAACGATGCAATGACTTTTGCAGTGATAACTAAAGAAATACTACAATGAATTTTATTTTATTTTCATTTATTAGAAATCAAAATCATTTTGCATCATGGCTACTTGTACCAATGTAAATCAAAATGACTGGTACTTGTCAAAGTGTAAAATACGGTTCTACAATCTGTTTACCCGAACTCGAATTAATCAGTTTCGCACAACTTGTCACACGTTTTTAGAATTCATACTGCATATCGTTTGATATCGTGGTGATAATTATCAGGAAAATCGCGCATTGACGACCGTGTGCTTGAACGTACAATATCTCGCACGGAATTAGAAGCTTCTCGAGTTTTGGGTGAAAAATTTGGAATTTTGTACGCACGTGGAGCAACGAAACAAAGAATTTGGAACTTTCGTATTCGCGGAACAGAAAATGGCGACCAAACTTCTTCTCCAACACCGTGAAATGATTTTTACCGAAATAAATTGAGATTTATTCGCTTTGATAAAAAAAAAAAGTGATAAAATCGACGTTTACAAAGCGATAAATTTGCTTTGATCAGCCGTATATGGGATAAATTTATGCAAAATAGTCAGACTTTGCTACAAACTAGGCGCAAATGTTACCAATTGACAAACAACTCTTTCCATTTAAAGCCAGATGCAGATTCATTCAATATTTGCCGAATAAACCCGACAAACTTCTTATTAACTGTATTACGTAACGTGGGATTTCTTCTGTAAGAAAGTAATAAATCAATAAATATAAAAAATATTCTATTATCACGACTGAGTTTTGGTAAAAATAGCTTCGTCTTAACACTAGAACTATCGACAGTTAAGACGAAGTTATTTCGACCAAAATTATTTTGATGTCTAATATATAATAATAAATAAATAATATATATATAATAATAAATAATTATATATATAATAATAAATATATATATAATAATAAATAAAAATAAAATAAAATTCATTATATCATTTCTTTAGTTATACACTGTAAAAGTCATTGCATCGTTGCGGGGAAAAAATTGTAACGTGAAATAGAAATTTTAAAATAAAATTGTATAAACCAGTCATTTTGACTGGTGTGGTAGTTCTAGTGTTAACTGTCGGTAGTTCTACTGTTAAACACACTATACGGCGAACGATTTCATTGATCGCCGGATATATATACATATTCACGCGTGAGTGAATTTTTGCATTTTTTTCTTTTTTACGTTCGTTTTCCCGATTACGTTCTCGATCCTTTGTCGATCGATGATTTGATATCCATGTCGATCGATGATTTGATATCCATGTCGATCAACGCCACTGGACCTCGGACGAAAGACTCGGAAAACTTCACGAGGTGATTCACGAGGCTTTCACGAATGAAAACGATTATTATAAGATCGAATGGGACAACGTACGTGAAGGAACGTTCATCATTCTAAGGACACGAAGGAACAAAGATTAGCGATGGGCATCCATGAAATTGCTTCCCGATATGTCTTGCCGCTTGATTCCTCTTCAGAGAGAGAGAGAGAGAGAGAGAGAGAGATTTCAAGCGGTGGCACACCTCGTCGCGTTATTCACGCGTTGATCGATTCGACGTCCACTTGAATTTCCTGATGATCCTTTTGCTAATATTATCGACTGCAGCTGGTGAAATGGAAACCAGTAAAACCTCGCTTCTTTGTCTGATCGATGATTTGCCACGAGTCTCGAGCGGTATTCCCAATCTTCTTTTTCCCCTCGGTTTTAACCGTGAGTCAACCACTCGGCTAGAGTGTTCCAAAGAACAGATGCAACAAGAGTATGTGCTTGCTCTTTTGACATTTCGCTGTATCGGCGTGTATTTTCCTGCATGACTCGATGACTTGTTCGAGGGCAACTCCGGCTCCGATCTCTTTTTCTTTATTCTCTTTAAATTCACGAAAACGTTGGAAAAGGCCGCTGTTAGAGAAGCACTCCTTCGAGAGAACTGATCGCAGTAACTGAACTGCGAATATATTTATGAGTGTTAAGTTGCCAAACTGAACAGAGCCTAAGTGGGAATTTTTCATGGTAGTATACTCTTTGGTTACATTATTTCGTATATTTTTACACGTTGTATATTTGCGTTTCGCACTTTGTCGTTCTTTTTTCGCTTTCGAGAAAAGATTAAAAAGAAAAAAGAAAAAAAAAAAAGGAAGAAGCTTATCTAATTCACCGAGGAATACGTTTTTATTGAATTTCAAATATTCAAGACGACCAAGTTTACGCTGAACTTGACACGGTTAAAAATCCGACAGATAAAATTGAATTCCTAGGTCAAGATACGTCAGTCACTATCACCGCTCAAGTTCGTTTAACTGTAACTACGTTATCTTCGTCGTGCGTGCGTACGGATCTAAAATCTCCGTGTCTCTGTGGCAATCGCCGAGATTATCTCGTTCGTCGCGAGACTGCAGAATCTAAGCCTCTCTGATATCAAAATTACGAAATTTTCTAAAACAAAGAAACGAAGCTTCTGAATTTCTTCGATGTGAAAAATAACGACAGACCGTTGCAAGAAACACCAAACGAAACTCCAAACTTCGAGATAAATCGTTCAATTCCCGATGTATTAGTCAGCCAATTAACACTGATGGCATACTTTTCACGTATCGTGTTTTCACTCGTACAGTAAGAATTCACACGTTCGGACAAGACGGTGACTTCAATCGGCAAATATTCCAATCGATCGCACTTCGTGTCAACGAAACGACGCGAGATTCATTTCTTCGTTTGAGAAAATGAGAAAACTCTCATCGATCTAGAGTTCGTTGATGTAATACGTACGTCGCATTCACACCGAGCTCTTCCACTGATATACATGCAAATAACGTTAACTCTGTTACCAGTTGGCACACGTTCAATCAGAGCACAAAGGAACACGTGATATATCACGATAAAGATATCTGCAGAATCAGAAAGGCCTACATAAACGGCATATATATATATATATATATATATATATACGATCCTTTTTGCCAAGACCTTGATTGTTCTACGCCCGGGTAGTCACGTAGTCAAGCCTGAGAGATTTTCTTGTTATTCGATTTTTGTGCGAGATGCTGGTATATCGCCAACTTAGTATGTCTCCCCGTTCCGTTTTTGCTCGGCCGATCGCGTGGCACACGGAGGAAACCGATCCAAAACCGGCGGAGTGGTCGTACCGTACAACACACAGTTCCTAGCCTTGAGCCAGCCGATGTCGAAACTCCTATCGTCGAACAAGCAACACACGCAATCGCGCTTCGATCCGATGTGTGTTGTCCGCCGCAGAAACTCGCGGAGGCATTACTCCACGAAAAATGATAAACTATAGCGTGTCAGTTATGGCAGGAATTTCTGGCCAACTATGGAGAAAGGCAGTGTCTCTTGACGTTCAATGTAACGAAGTTATGTTGAAATGTATATATATATATATTTATATAAATATTTTTTTATATATAATTTTTTTTATATTTATATAATTATTATTAAATATAAATATTTATACAAATATATTTTACATATATATATATATATATATGTCTATATGTATATATGTATATATTGCACGCAGCTGGAACAGAATTGAAACGATTTATTATTTTTAATTGACTGATTGAAACGAGTTATTTTATTATTATTATTTTTTTTTATCGGTTATTCGTCGAAATGTACAGCGAGAAGGCAAAGATGTTTTTAACACGACGAAAAATAAGGATACCTTTTTGTACTTGAAAGTTGTAGAAGCATCAAGCCTCTGGAAATGTTGAAAACATCTTTTCGCGATTAGAGCCGCCTGAAATCCTGAACACGTGACGTTCTTTACAACGATACTTTGAAACACTTGTTGCAAGGTTTCTTTTCTTCGCCATTTTGTTGAACTTTAAACGCTGGAATTAAACGTTCCTTAAATTTCGGTCATTTAACCCTAATGATAATTTGAAGTTCAATAATTTGGCGAAAAGAAAAAAAAAGGAAATCGCACAACAAAGGTTATCGTAAGAAGGTTATCGTAAGAAGGTTATCGTAAAGAAGAGGCTTCAGTTTTCAAATTTTCGACCGGGCTGGACCGTGAACAAAAAAATTTTTGCAATGTTTCTAGAGACATGTTCGAATGCTGTTCGAAGGAACACGAAATATTCACATAAATATTCACAGTAAGAGAAATTACGTTTCTATTTCGATTAAAAAAAAAAAAAAAAAAAACGTTTACTCTCAGGATATCTTTGGATTTTAAGATTGCACTGCATCTCGGCCCGAGTCGAGATTCTGTTCGAGCAGCTTTATTTTTAGTGTTTAAGACATCTCGTATTCCAGAGGTTAAGTTTCTCCGAACAGCAACCATTGAAAACGTACAACGTAATACTCGTAATACTTCAATTAATTGTTATCGGAAGATTTGTAAACACTTTCGTCGCGATGTTTCCGGAGGAGGAAAGAAGAATGCATGCATATTCAGAAGATTGCAAGTAGGTAAGTAAGCTGAAAGGCCGTGAGCTCGTTGAAGAGTAAAATCGTTTCGTGGCAAAGTAAATTGAATCTGTTCCACGGTTCTTTGAAAAGAAGAACAATTGCCGCTTGGTATTAAATTGACACAGTGGTAAAAGTAAAAGATTGATGCAATTGAGAAAACAAATAAAATCGATGTAAAGTAAATTCGCGAGAAACAGAAATCCTACTCTCGCGTTTGTTCATCTTATCCTTTTTTTTTTTTTTTTAGCTTGAATTCCGCAATGGGCTCGTTTGATAATTATGTTGAAAATTAGTACATCTACGTATCTTCGACAAGGTGGCGCGTAATCACGGTGTAATAACTGAAAGGCAATATATTGTCCGTGTAGAAACTCTGAAACGTTGTCTGCAACTCTTCTCATCGAAGATATCGAAACTACATGGCTATACATGTTACAAAGAATAAATGTCGCAGAATCTCCATGTCCCTTTAAATAAATGTCACTGTCTCTTTTATCTGCGTCCACGTGCCGTATAAATAATATAACAATTTTATAAGAAAAAAGAATGAAATCGAAACGATGAAGGAGCGAGGGTTAAGTCAGATCAACAGTTTTACGATTGTTGAAACTCTGTTCGAACGACAGAGACAAATAGAAGACGATAATACTGGCCGTACACGACCATGAAATTTAAAAGCATAAATTTTTCTTTTCTTTTTTTTTTTTTTTAATATTGTTGCAGCTTTTTAGCGCGTGCACAAGCAAACAAAAGCAAGTCATTATTTTCAACTGCTTGACAATTCATTCACAATGCATTTCCGATCAGTGACAGTTCTATGCAGCTCGCGATCCTTATTTGCAATTTATCACTTCTAATGTTTAAGCAAGGAAAACGTACCGCGAGAATTATCATAGCCATAGTTGCAGTTGTACCTGTTAATTCATCCAGTCTATTTGGTATAATAATTTATTCCACTGTTCCATTTCTCTTACGGGTAGGTTTTAATTTATTAATCGGTCAAGTTTCAATTCGATGACTTCGATTGCAAGATTAAATTTATCTTACGTCTAAGAGTAATCTACTTATGCGAGCGAGATTAATCGATTGATTCTGAGTTAACTTTCAGGTCAGGTTAATTTTTAGAAGTCAGAATTGACTTGTCATCTGAGTTTCTGCTGAACACGGAGAACATCGCATTCGAATCGATGTCGAATACGCGTATTGCAAAAGAACGTGCTGATCCAGTAGTTGAGATATAAACAGAGAGAATTCAATAAACCAGATATTCAATCGTGCGAGAACAGCCTTCAAATTCTTCTAGACTTCTTTGTAACTGTTTTATCTCGGATTAATTGCAATCACACATCAACACGCTGACACCTGTAATAACCAATTAATCACGATTAATTGGGAAAAATATCGTCGTTCCTTGCTCGCGTCAGTTTGCGACTTCGTTCGAGAAAAATGTTTAAAAAAAAGAAAGAAAAGAAAAAAAGAACAAAGGCAAGATAATATCGCCGCGAGGAACAGAATAGCAGATCCGCGAAAATTTCGAGTAGATATAACATAACGATAAATATTTGCCGGGAGTAAATTTGCAAAGAGACTCGGCGACGAGAAAAGAAAAGTATACGCCGCGTAGTATATTCTTATTTTCTCGAAGAAGAAATCCCCTTGCATCGCGAGGACAAGCAAACGGGACCGTATAGTAGGTATAAAAATGCCTTGAGCAAGTTTGTGCAAATTTCTCTCATCCGAGTTCTAATCGTTTGCCTTTCCTCTCTGTGTCCTCTCTTTCAAACAACGTTTACTTCTGCGATCATCTCCTTGGGTTTCTTTTTGTTCAAAGTTCGAACAAAAGGACGGAAAAAAGAAGAAGAAGAAAAAGAAGAAAAAAGAAAAAAATCGTACAGGCAAGTTCTAAAGGATCGTTGGAAATGAAAAATTTCGATCTTTAAGCTCGTGTGGTGGATACAGCGACGAGAAAAGTTCCTCAATGTTTTTAGAAACAACGTTTGAATTTTTACTGTTCGCCGAAGAGGATGAAAGTCCACGTCTTTGAAAAGAAAAAAAAAAAAAAAGAAAAAAGAGAGAGAAAAAAATGCACTCCTGTCTGTCGAAGTAGAGAAACTAAATATGAAACTAAATATATTCCAATGTGATTTTTACAAAATTATAACAAACTCAAAATGTCGACGATTTCTCATTTTCTCACGTGCGAGTAATTTCGTTGCGCCGGAGTATGTTTAACACTAGACCTACCGACAGTTAAGACGAAGTTACTTCTACCAAAATTATTTTGATTTCTAATAAATAAAAATAAAGTAAAATTCATTATATCATTTCTTTAGTTATCACTGTAAAAGTCATTGCATCATTGCGGGAGAAAAAAATTGTAACATGAAGTAGAAATTTTAAAATAAAATTGCAAAACCAGTCATTTTCACTGGTGTGGTAGTTCTAGTGTTAATAAAAATGTAAAACTTCTTCTTCTACGCTGTATTTCCAAGCGTGAGAAACTGTAGTTGCTGTCTTGAATCTGTTAAAAACGAACGATCGCAATACGGTTTCCACGCGTATAAGATAACGGTTTCTAGAAAAACTGTTTCCCGTTTAGTTGCCTGAGTTTAGTAGATTTTACGGTTAGTAGATTTTACGAGAAGGATATTAACACTTAGAACTATCGACAGTTGAGACGAAGCTATTTCTATCAAAATCAGTCAAAATGACTGGTCTTTAAAAAAAGAACGACGTAATAATAGAATATTTTTATATTTATTGATTTATTACTTTCTCACAGAAGAAATCCCACGTTACGTGATACAGTTGATAACAAGCTTGTCGGGTTTATTCGGCAAATATTGAATGAATCTGCATCTGGCTTTAAATGGAAAGAGTTGTTTGTCAGTTGGTAACATTTGCGCCTAGTTTGTAGCAAAGTCTGACTATTTTGCATAAATTTATCCCATATACGGCTGATCAAAGCAAATTTATCGCTTTGTAAACGTCGATTTTATCACTTTTTTTTTTTTATCAAAGCGAATAAATCTCAATTTATTTCGGTAAAAATCATTTCACGGTGTTGGAGAAGAAGTTTGGTCGCCATTTTCTGTTCCGCGAATACGAAAGTTCCAAATTCTTTGTTTCGTTGCTCCACGTGCGTACAAAATTCCAAATTTTTCACCCAAAACTCGAGAAGCTTCTAATTCCGTGCGAGATATTGTACGTTCAAGCACACGGTCGTCAATGCGCGATTTTCCTGATAATTATCACCACGATATCAAACGATATGCAGTATGAATTCTAAAAACGTGTGGCAAGTTGTGCGAAACTGATTAATTCGAGTTCGGGTAAACAGATTGTAGAACCGTATTTTACACTTTGACAAGTACCAGTCATTTTGATTTACATTGGTACAAGTAGCCATGATGCAAAATGATTTTGATTTCTAATAAATGAAAATAAAATAAAATTCATTGTAGTATTTCTTTAGTTATCACTGCAAAAGTCATTGCATCGTTGCGGGGAAAAAATATAACATGAAATAGAAATTTTAAAATAAAATTGTAAAACCAGTCGTTTCGACTGGTGCGCGGTAGTAGTTCTAGTGTTAAAGAAGAATTTAAAAAAAAATTACATCTCCTAACCAGTATCATTACGATCATCTCAAAACTGCAGTTATTTAAAACTGATATTGATCGTGCATGTGCTTCGTTTGAGAGCTGTCTGGAAGATTGGGGAACATTCATTCGTTTCGAACGAACGTTTCTTTTAACGCTTAAATTCTTCCAAATCGGCAAGAAAGCAACGACTTTTCGTACCTTCGCTGAGAATCCAACTTTCACATGCTTGCTCCTTTGTTTGTTCGTTTGCCTGTTACACTGTCATTTGCACTCTCGCGAAATGAACGTTGAATGCACGATCGTTTTCGAATCATTCAGAGACAGAGAAGAAATCTGTCTGTCGCGGGCGGGAAGAACGACGAAATCGGTCAAGAAACCGCGCTCGTTCGAAGAGCTCGTTCTTTTTAAAATTACTCCGGATCTCCGGAGCTCTGGAAACTGTGTTTTGTCGATCGAACGAAACACCGGGGCACAGGTTGTACGTGCCGGTGGAATATTTACCGCATAACTCGACTCCTTAAAATAGACAGTTCGCCGCGCGCTTCGATCGCCAGCCACGTCGAGATCGATTCTTCACACGGCTGGAAGCGGGAAGCTCGCGATCAACGCGATCGTAATTTAAAATTTCAAGGGCGACGATCGTCGCCGGTCCTTGTTGATTTCGCATTCGGATAAAGATCTTATGGCCAACAAATCTTACGATCCCCGTGTGGCGATCTTCCTCGACGAAGATTTACAAGATTTACGAAGTAGATTTCTGTAGAACGTCTTTTGGTTTCTCGAATTCGGTGTCAAGACGTAATGGCAATTGAAAGGACGAAGACGAAGGCTACGCGAGATTTGCCCGATTCGAGAAACTCTGTAAACCTAATCAGTTGTTGAAATCGGGATTTCTGATATGTAAATGTTTGTCCCTCGAGGAAAGGGACTTTTGTTCGAATTCTTTTCTTTTTTTCTTTTTTTTTTTTTTCTCTCAAGAAGAATCAAATACTCAAATTATCCTTCGAGAGAAGAAATTTTTTTTATAAAAAAACACACTAATGTAAAATATGCTTTCTATGACACTCAGTGCATGATAAGGATGGTGATTGATGAGATATTAGATTTTAAAACTGTTCTCGTATGAAGCAAATTAGAAAGCTCAGAAGCCATTCAACAGCTACTATTCGACGAGATTATCGGAGGACAACGTAATATCTTGATAATATATTGAGATATCGAATATTGAAAATTGTTCTCGTACGAAAAGTTACTCCATCGCGCAATATACGATCCGCTGAAGAAAGCTCAGAAGTCGTACTTCGATAAAACGATTAAACATAACGGGCAAAGAGGTACGTTGAAAAAAAAAAGAAAAAAAGAGAGAAAAGAAAGAATTTATTTGCAGCTGGTAAAACGACCGGGAATAGTCCAATTTCTTTTCTAACAATGCAGCCAGCTGTTATGCATTATGGGAGCAGGAATGAAAGTAGGAGGCGAGTCGAGAGCTCACTCGCGAGGGTAAGTGCAGTCGGCGAGTTCATTTTTTGTGCAATTCGCCAGGGACACGTGTGTAATAATAAAAAAAAAAGAGAGAAAGAAAGAAAGAAAGAAAGAAAAAAGAGCGAAAAAGAAAGAAGAAAAGAAGAAGAGAAAAAGAACGCGTTCTCCAATGTGCATTTTTTCTTCTCTCTCTCTCTCTCTCTCTCTTCACATTACCCTCCGTGTACCACGCGGCGTTTTACGTAATACAGAAGCAATGATTCGACAGGATGTTGCATTATGTGCGACGCCACGCTACGATGCTCGTACGTGCCAGTGAAAAAATTTCCTGAAAACGACGCACTGTATTTACCTGAGTGTAGGATGCGCCACGAGAGGAATGTGAAAAGAACGTCAAAGAAATAAGTAAAAAAAAGAAAAAAAGAAAAAGAAAAAAGATCCGAAGCAAGAGGAATTTAACTCCAATGGAGTGTATGAATGTTTCGCTTCAGATCGATAGAAACGCACGTTTGATATAAACTTCGATAAATATAAATTTATATTTCACGCTGTCAAGATGTCTGTTACGGATATCTATTACCATTTCCATTGAATTTATAAATATTTAATATATTTCATATTTAGTATACATTCGTTACATTTTTAACGCGAAATTCTCTCTGCATTCTGACTTCATTCGATTCATTTATAGCATGTTAGTTAATTTCTTCGATCGAGACTTTGATGGCAAAACTTGTTGAAAAAAATTGTTGAAAATAATAGAAAAATATAATTAGAAAAATATGAAAAAGAAATTGATGGATATAATTAGATTGGCGATGGTCGAATAAACAGGGGAGGAGATTTGAAGTGAAAGAACTGGGGAATAGAGGAAATAAAAATGGCACAAAATAAAACTGAAAGAGAGCGATCTGTCGCTTAAAAGATCGGGACGTTTTTCATTTGATACACGTAATTTGATTACACGTGACGTAGTTTTTTTCTTTTAGTGACGATATTAGACACGTGATACTGTAAAAAAAATCACGACTGTCTCGTTAGCGCGAGCTTAGAACTGGTTCTTACTTAGAAATACATCGAATCACAAACTGATCGAGAAATGATAATAGGACGAATCCTATCAGATAATTTTTATTTCAATGCTAATTTTTATCATGAAGTTTACCCTGTAAATGGAGTAAAAAATAAAATTAAAGCTTAATATTACGTTTCTTTTTTTTTTTTTTTTTTTTTTTAATACCTTGACGATTCACGTAGTGCCTCCATTTTATTCTTGTTGAACATGCTATACCGAACAAGGTTGGCATTTGCAAAATGAAGGCCCTTGCAAAATGAAGGCCCAGGCAAACAAGAACAAGGTCTACATCATGAAGTCATTCGCGATTCAGTAATACAGTTTAATGAAAAAGTAAGTTTGCAAGTATCATGCTGAGATGACATAAATATAAAAGCGATTAGATTGTCAGACAAGTCCAATTTTATACATTCTTTTGCTTCATTTTATTCACTACGAAATTTATTCAATTCTGTGAAAAAGCTTAAATGTAATTTAACAAAAACACGCGTGACACTCAAGAGAGAAGAAGATAATGTTAATGTAGACAAACGAAGATAGTAGACTCTCTTGTATGAACAAATAGTAGCGGAAGATTACCATTTTCACTTCACTTGACTTACTTTGATTCCTAACTGATTTCTTAATTCGGCCATTTTCGAAATGATAATATGATTTTGAAGAAAGGAAATATCTTTTTTTAATTTTACTATACTATATTCTATTCTATTCCTATTACTATTCCACAGTTTATTGTTACCATTTGCTACAAGCTTTTACAAGCTTGTATAAAATACTTTATTTTAAACAGGATATAGAACAGAGTTTAAATAGAAAATACTATTTTAATAAAAGAATTCCTATTTTCACGTACATAAGGGAGAAGCCTGGACCTTTCAAGAATCATTCAATTTAACTTTATTCTATCTGCTCCATTAACGTAAGAGACGTAAAAAAAATCTCAAATTTTAAATACTAATCTAATATAAATTACTGTAATACCAATACCAATCATCTATAATCACCTACAATGACACTACTTTGATATTAACACACCAATTACTGTTATTAACATCAATCGATCGTTACTCGGTCAAATGCGTATTCGTTCGAAATATCACGAACGAATTCCATTCATTCTCTACGCAACGTTCGCATTCAATCGCGAAACGACTAACTCGACAATTATCGAGAATTGCGTACGCGCTTCGACGCGGCATTTTGAAAACTTCGTCGTCGTGAAGAGACGTCGCGAAGTCGCTTGAAAAGTAGCGACGGGCCAAGAGAGTTGATCGTTTCGTCTCGAAACCGACACGATCGCCAAGGCGACTTATTTCTCTCTCGTCGAAGGAATCTTGCAATCGACTCGCGAAGTTACGCCACAGGTCTTACCTTTCGCAACCTGGACCACAAGCTCTTCTCTCTTTCTCTCTCTCTCTCTCTCACTCATTCACTCACTCTCGATTCAATTGCGATTACATGTTGCACAATGAGGCCGGGAGAGCTCTTCAGCGCCGGCAGCCGCCAGTTCGCCAATACGCAGGCGAATGTGATATTTGCACGGTAAAAAATGCCAGGCATAACGTGAATGAGCTTTCTCGTTCTCATCCGAGTGTGTTGGGTGTTACAACTCGTAACACGCTCGTTAAATAAGTTCTTTTCGAACGAGTCGATGAACTTGACACGCATGAAACGTCGATCGAAGTGGGAAAGAATTCAATCCAAAGCAAAAGCAAAAACACAATGCTCAAAATCGTTTCTCTGCTTGTTTCTACAAAGTTCTTACCTTAACCGCCTAGTACCATCGTCATAGTAATTTCTGTATACATAATTAATTCTGTGCTGCATTTTATATCCTTCAAACTTCCAAGTAATTTCCAAGTAGAAGAATTGAAGCCTAGACCGACTGACCTATGTAACAAGGCCACTGTTGTGTAGTCGGAATCTTATCTCTGTTATTGGTAGACAAACAGTTCGATTAACCCCTTAACATACGAATTAAATGAAATTCGATATAACCAAATAGTGATATATATACCTTTCATTTTTTAACATTTGTGTAAACTTGACAAAGACAACTTTTACACTCTTATACTTGTAATGCCACGTGAGAAATAATGCCACGAACGCAGTACTTGCAAAGAAAATTAACAAAAAATGATGAAAGAACAAATTAACAATTCATAGTCCTTAGGGAACGTATGACGTCTCCAAGACGTCATTATATGTTAAGGAATTAACATTGATTCCAAACGGCGGTTTCGTCATTTGATTATTGGAATCCAGTTGTCGAAAGCAACAGAGCTTTTCATTCACAACCATTCGAGTCTTATTATTCAAATCCATCAGTATTGTTCGAATTCCAATTATCTTTTAACATATTGACCGTCGCGACGACAACGAAGCTTTTCATTCGCATAATGATTGCAGAATGATTAACAAACGACCACGGGTACTATTCGGCGAGAAGATTTTCCAAATAACGTAAATAACTACAGCGTGAAGTGAAAAATGTTTAATATAAACAATAGCGTTTATATAACATTGTATAGTGTTAATATTATGTCATTTAGTATAATATAATATATAACTGTATTTAACGTTAAATTATGATACTGCTACTCACATCATATTAACACTTTACCGACCGTGTATTAGCGGTGAATAGTTAGCCGATTAATAGGCTACCGGTCGGTAAAGTGTTAAAATATGTTAGCCGATTAATAGGCTACCGGTCGGTAAAGTTAATACTACACTTTATTATAACACTTTATTATAACAAAGCAGAACACGTAGGCTTTTTTCATGCTGGTCAACGCAAATTGACTTTGTAACAATCAAGTTGTATTAAAGCACAGCGCAATTTATCGATCAGCTTATCTGCTCGACAAGATGGCATAGCATGTCATTGCCAAAGGTACGATCGAAGAACCTCATTCGAAAGTTTTTCAACTACCAACGCTGTGTATGCACTGGTTTATTAATAATCGAGTTTATTCGACGATTCCACGCGATCGGGTGGAAATTATTTCACCTATTGTCACGTAACTCACGTAAGAACGTTACGTTCGTTTCGAGTACGAACGCTGTCCTCGATGAACAAGAGTGTGAACCTCCGCGATCGACCCTCACGGTTTTTTCACATGGCCACCTTTTGATTACGAGCGTGGAATTCGAAAATACTCTGCCCTCACGTCGCGCCCACCACGAGATAGACCTAGCGGGAAAAAAAAAATTTATCGAAACTGAACACCGCCACTCATCTTCGAATCACGATCATCGATCATTTCACGAGTTTAATCTCTAATTTCATCTCCATGTTCATTCGTGTTAGCGAACTATCGCATACGCGTTTATTCGCGTTTTGTTCAGAGTTGACGATCAAGTAAACCGCGAGACACCGTAGATCAGAGATTTTGGCGATAGAATTATCCGAAGAAAATTGTTGGTCGACGATCAATGACGAACTTACTTATTCATCGTGGAGGTACTAACTCGTAACACTGTGTAAGTAAACTGCGTCCTCGAATTATATTGGATATTTCACAGAAACGAGAGAGAGAGAGAGAAAGAGAGAGAAAAAAATTGAAAGAATGTCTTGAAATTTCATCGAAACGTGAGAAGAAAGGAATAAGCAAACCCTTCGAATTTCTCTCTGCAGCCGCACGGAATTTAATTGAACACTAATTGAAAAAATATCGCAGATCAGTGAATACATGAATGAATTAAGAATCATCGCTGCGGAAATTTGGAGGCGCAAAAATACGCGAGAAATAAATAACTCGAGGCACTAATACACTCCCTAATATACTAATATCTAATAAATCAAAAAAAATTCTCTACTCAAGCCTATAAAGCTCTACAAAGCTCTATAAAAATCGGCGGTCTATTCGTCGTTGTGGTCCAGAGAGAAAGAAATTGAAAGGAACTGAGACGTATTTTTGCGCCTCCAAATTTCCGCAGCGATGATTCTTAATTCATTAATGTCACTAATCTGCGATATTTTTTCAATTAGTGTTCAATTAAATTCCGTGCGGCTGCAGAGAGAAATTCGAAGGGTTTGCTTATTCCTTTCTTCTCACGTTTCGATGAAATTTCAACGACCTCTAAGAAAATTCCACAAATTATAATTCTTTCATTAAAAAAAAAAAAAAAAGAAAAAAAAAAAAGAAAAGAAACCAGTGTTACAAATGACAGCGTGTTATTACGACGACCGTCATCGTTCTGATCGATCAAATTTCCATTGACGATCGGAACACATGCTCCGTGGATATATGATTCGTCCGTCGGCTTGGTCCGTGGCATGGTTCGAATAAAATCCAAGGCACACTCGCAAGGCTAACAGAGACTAGTACCCTGCACGTAACAAACACGCCCGCGATCGCACGAATACGCGGTGGATTAATGAATTTACCGAGGGTCGTCGAGCGTCAAGCATAAATCAACCGGTCGCGTAATAAAACGTGACCACGACGGGGGAGAGAAAGATCGTTTTTTTAACCGCGCGCACGGTATACATCTTCGCCGGTTTCAAAAATATCAAAGTCTTCTTTTCCTTTTCTCTTTTTCCCTCGCGCTTCACTCTTAACGCTAGAACTACCGACAGTTGAGACGAAGTTATTTCTACGAAAATTATTTTGATACTTCTAATAAATGAAAATAAAATAAAATTCATTATATCATTTCTTTGGTTATCACTGTAAAAGTCATTGCATCGTTGCAGCGGGGAAAAGATTGTAACGTGAAATAGAAATTTTAAAATAAAATTGCAAAACCAGTCATTTTGACTAGTTCTAGTGTTAATTATATATACAATATATACAATATATAAATATATATGTATATGTATATGTAGTATCGAAACTTATTGTGTGTAGTTATATTTTTAGTTACTTTTACTTTTAATAGACGGCCGGTTCGCTGGAGATGCGTGAACGAAAAAGTATGAACGTGATGTGAGAAGGCACACCGTTGGCATTGAGAGCTTTTCTTTTTGAAAAGAGGAAAATCGTGCGAGTGAAAAAAGAGAGTCTGGAGAGAAAAGAGCGTTGAATGAGTGTGGTCAAAAGAGTGATCATTCGTGTTGTATAAAAGAATCAATTGTGTCGTTTGAGTATATTCGAATTATTGTTGTCTATCTTGTACTTATTATTTGTTGTTTTGTTTCCGTTTTCTTTATTATTCAATATAATAAATCATTTAAATTATATCACTACACACACACACACACACACACACACACACACACACACACATTCTATAATCAAGCAAATCCTTGGGCTGTTGCAACAAGCACTTGCACGTACTTTCGTTCTTTTTTTTTTTTCAACGAAATTTCTTTTGTTGTATTTCATTTGTAGAGTATGAAATAATTCTATGTGAATCTATCGATCATTTAATGTATTTATTTTGAAACATAAATACTATAATAAATATAATGATACGCAAGAAGGAGATACTTATGTTATGCCCCGAACTCCCCAAATTTCTATTCTTTCTGGAAAATCTTTCGAAGATTTGATTTGAAAATAGGTTGCAAGAATATAATGAAGATATAAATAATCCAACTCATATTTCTGCTCACATTTTTTTCGCTAGCCTAGAACAGTAAAGAAACGAAGCGTGGAACTTGAACAATCGACAACGCGACAATGCGCTCGTCCACGAAAGGTTAAAAATTGAAGAATTAATACGAATGATTACACTTATGTAAATGAACACGGAACAATTTTCAAAAGTCCGTTTGAAAAATTGAATTCCAGCAAAGTGTGAATGAGCCAGAAAATTATTCAACACTTCGTCTTGCAATTTCCTTACGCAAACGCTTGTTTACAATAAATTGAAACATTATTATAAAACGTTGAAGCTATTTTTTATTTATTTTTTATACTTATCAACGTTCAATTTCAAAAAAAAAAGAAAGGAAAAAAAGAAAAGAAAATTAAATTCGATGTTCGAGTTGAAAATTTCGCAAAATTGCAATTTACTTTTCCTGATCTACGCGATAAAAAAAGAAAAAGAAAAAGAGTAAGTCTGCTTAATTAATATTCAATCATAAATAGACACAATTGACAAATATGAGTCTTCTCAGGCTAGGAAGATAAACGTGCAAAGAAAAGTATCCTTTATCGCGAGATGGATCTGCTCTGCCCGCGATCAATTATCCCCGGTTAAATGACTCACAATGACCTGGCCAAGCGGTCAAGGTAACGTTTCGTAACTTCAGGTATCTTCACACCTGCATACCAATGACAAGTGGCAACGCGGGTGGATCGTCGTCGTCGTCTTTTCTTCTTCTTCTTCTTCTTCTTCTTTTTTTTTTTCTTTTTCTTCTCAGCCGTGTGGTGTCTGCGACCTACTTTCGAGCCGATCGAAACTTTATATACACGCGAAGAGGGTTTTGCTCTCCTCTCTCTCGAGAGACAATTAGCCCAGCCAGAGCCAAGAATTGCGAAATTTTGAAACGACGCTTCTGTCTCTTGGAAGCGACGGTGTAGAATTGCGAAATTTTTTTGCGAAGATCGAGAGATCGGCAAGAGAGAGAGAGAGAGAGAGAGAGAGAGAGAAAGAGAGAGGAAGAATCGTTGCGAGAAGCGTTAATTCACCAACGAGGATGTAGACTCGAAAAACGTAAAAGGAGCTGGCTGGAGTAGCGAATCGCCGTTCGGAACGACGCGTGAATTTTGACGAACCTTCAAACGCCGACGAATACTAATCCGGCGAAAATTAGACGAAACGAAGGCGGCACACGTCCCACCGTTTGTACATCAATTGTACGAGATACGATCTCCGATCAGTTTGTCAGGAACGAGTTTGTCGTTTCTTATTTATTTATTTATTTGTTTTTTTTTCCACCGCCACCAGTAGTTTCTACTAATCGGGAATGTTAACACTTTACCGACCGATAGCGGTAAGTAATAGACGATTAATAGGCTACCGGTCGGTAAAGTGTTAATATATCGTATAATAATATATATTAATATACGATATTACCGGTCGGCAAAGTGTTAAAATATATAAATGTATTATTATACGATATCCACACTTTACCGACCGATAGCGGTAAGTAATAGACGATTAATAGGCTACCGGTCGGTAAAGTGTTAATATCGTATAATAATATATTTGTATATATTAATATACGATATTACCGGTCGGTAAAGTGTTAAAATATATAAATATATTATTATACGATATCCACACTTTACCGACCGATAGCGGTAAGTAATAGACGATTAATAGACTACCGGTCGGTAAAGTGTTAATATATCGTATAATAATATATATTAATATACGATATTACCGGTCGGCAAAGTGTTAAAATATATAAATGTATTATTATACGATATCCACACTTTACCGACCGATAGCGGTAAGTAATAGACGATTAATAGGCTACCGGTCGGTAAAGTGTTAAAATATATAAATATATTATACGATATCCACACTTTACCGACCGATAGCGGTAAGTAATGGACAATTAATAGGCTACCGGTCGGTAAAGTGTTAATGACGATTTCAACGACCGGATATTCGAATTAATCGAATATTTAAATCTGTTCTCTTCGTTCGTGTGGAAATGGAATAATGAATGTTTGTCTCTTAAACTTTTCGGCGCTTTGGTATATGGCACTGGCTCATTGATAATTTAATTACAAGAATTATTTGATAATAGAATTCGTAGATTTGTTCCTCGATACTACGGGCGAAAATACAAAATGAAATCAAACGTTAAATTACCGTAGTCATTTATAACGATACTGCTTAATAATTAATATAATCAAACCAAATGATACGATACTATTCTGGTGTTATTTGTTCAGTTATTTCTGCAACAACAACTTTTCTACTCTTTTATTTTTTCACATTTAATTCCATTCGTCCGACTTTGCCGATGAGGCTAAGATTTTACGTGACTTTCTTTCTTTATAAAAAAAAAAACAAACGATTTTTCAAAATTTCCTCGATATTTCACTCGATTTCTTCGAGATGCTTGATCAATTGTAAAAAAAAAAAAGAAAGAAAGAGTAATGTAAAGAGGAAAAAAATTGAAAGAAAAAGGGAAATACGAGTATTTAAGCGAGAACTTACCGGTATAAGTGCTCTTGAAGCTTTCGTGAAGCTTGAAGGTAAAGGGAATGTGGACCTTCATCATCTCCATCTGAGGTATACGCGGCGAATGTGTCATTACGCTTCCACTCCCTCCAAACATCAATTCGTCGCCGTGAATACGAAGCACGATCATGTTCCTGCACAGAAATTATTTTTATTTATTTCTTTTTCTTTTTTTTTTTTTTTCATTTGATTCATCATCGGTCGTTTCATTATTTACTCTTCGTAGGCATAAGAAGATTCCACCCCTGATTTTCTTTTTCACTCTCAAGAGCCTTAAAACTGTTTAAACAGTCTTTGCTACGTCATACAATGAGTTTTCGAGTCAAATCTCCAAAAGAAAAAAAAAAAAATCACATTTCCGTTTTTCCAATATTCTTTTTCAATATCTTCACGAAACAGTCGTGAAGCTCTTCGAGCAGTGTAATTAATCAAACATTGCACAATTACGTTTCACATATTTTGCAAGTAGATTTGTAGAGTTCAAGCTCTCCCCAAATGCTTCGATTCCCAAGATTATGCAAAAACGCACAGGCTACGGTTCTTCATTAAAGCTTAATTAGCTTGGAGCGACTTAATTCAAAACGTTCGATCAGGAAAATTAATATTTATAACTCTTCGCTGTTCCGTTTGATGTATTCGTAATTCAACATACGAAGTTTCATCTGTTCTCCGGAGCAGCTTACAATTAGTACTCCATTCACTCTTGACACAGCAGATCCTGGTCTATACGTAGAACAGCCTACGTGCAGGTATGCGTCATCCTGAACGCGAGACGATTAGGAGATCCGAGAAATAACAGTATTTCATTCTTTTCTTTTTTTTTTTCTTTTGGCAACAGGTACGAAATAATCGGCTACTTCCCGCTGTCTGATCTCTAATCTTTCTTTTGCTTTCCTCCTCGACGAGATACGAGAATGAAATCGAACGCAATAAAACTGCAGAGAAAGCAGCATTCTGGGAGACAAAATTTTACTCGACCAACGATTTCCATTTGTTCTTTTTTAAAAAGAAAAAGAAGAAACGAGTGGAATTTATTTATTTATTATCGTATAAAAACTGACTGTAAATTTCAAAAATGCCCCTGTACAAATTTCCTGCTTATTGTCTTTTATCAGTTCATTGGAAGTTTTATCATCACTGCGGACGATCTGTCCGCAGTGTCGGGCAAAATTTTACTCTCAACAACGGAATAAATGTCGAATATGCGAGTGAATTAGTTGGCATAGAAATTTCTCAACATTACGACTACAACGAACGTGTTAGTGTATTAATAATCAATATATACTAATTAATACATTGCGCAGAACGAACGACAACGCCTCGCGCGATAACAAACTTTTTAGATGCGACTTGTGCTATGAACATTGCACTCATGACTAACAGCATGTTGGATTCTCATTATAAAGCATGCGTCTATCATTCGAATAATATTGCAGGAACTATTCAAATAAGCCGCCCGAATAAATAATAGCGATATATATATCCGAACAAATAAAGACGGTGAGTCATTTTCGCGCTGATAAACTGAAATCTGAATCTCGGAATTATTCAGCAAGTAATTATATTCAACGAAATACTTGTCCAGTTAAGTTAATTTATTTATTTTCGTTCAAGCGTTCAGTCAACTTGGTTTGTTCCAACAGGCCGAAAACATTCGAGAAATAATATGGCCGAAACAATGGTCGATTCTGCCTCAACATTCTTATGCCGTACGTAATACATTGAGATGCAAAGAACGAATAATAGTCTGGCAAAAAAAAAAAAAAAAAAAAAAAAAAGAATTCAACGTATCGCCTCGTTTCCGTGGACCTCGTGCCAATAAAAAGTTAACGACAAGGCAAGCAGAATGGAAAAGCACAGGCTGTCCATCGTCCTTCGATATTTAAAACAATCGGGCTGCCTTTCGTTATTCATCCTTTTCGAATGAATTAGCCTGCGAACGATCGACAACTGCCAACAACCTCGTGGCCATGAGCACGCGTGCATCGTATACATCGCTGCGAATTCGTCCGTAGAGATGAAATCGAATTTTCTGTCAAACTTTCGCGAAAGAAAAAAGAAAAAAAAAAGGAAATGTTCTAACGTGAGAATTTCAACTCGTTTGCTTAATTCGTTCCAGTGAACTTAAATTTGAATGCACAATTTCGGAGTTATTTCATGTTGCAGTTGCAGGATATAAAAAAAAAAGAAAATGTTAGAGTAGGTAGGAGACACCGTGAAAAATTAGAGAAAAGACAAAGACAGGAATTCTCAATGATCTTCCGTTATCTAATGAGTTTAGACTCGTTAAAGACACTCCAAGGCATTTCAACTTGCAACAGTTCAACTGCAATTCTGATTTCAATTGATCTGCATCGTTAAATTCTATTTTTTTTAAATATTTCGAATATTGTGAAAGTAAATCGATATCAAGGATTCACCTTCTTGACACTTTACCGACCGTGTATTAGCGGTAAATAGTTAGCCGATTAATAGGCTACCGGTCGGTAAAGTGTTAAAATATGTTAGTTAGCCGATTAATAGGCTACCGGTCGGTAAAGTGTTAAAATATGTTAGCCGATTAATAGGCTACCGGTCGGTAAAGTGTTAACATCCTCCGTTGTGTGCTTTCGTTTAAATCTCGCAATTCTACGAAATCCAAACTCGTTAATAGATACGAATCGCTCGATTCTCAATCAATGCGTGATCACCGAGATTTCGTGGCGATTCAAAATTTACGTTTCTGCCAAATTATAGGTGATCCAGATGAAAGAAGAAAAAAAAATATTACATGGAATCTTTGAAATTCCTTTTTACGATCGCGATACTTAAAGAACGAAATCAACGTAGGTGAACGTGGATTAAAAACAAAAAAAATTGCAAACTGGTTCTTAACAAAGTCGATGGAGTCGATAAAACTTTCATTCTAAAATGTAATAGAAAGCAAATTATTTGAAGTTATTATTATTTCGGTCTATTATTTTTCAGTATATTTCCGCTTGAAGATGACAAGAAATGACAGTTTATTTTGAAGTAATAATCACTTCAAGTGAGAAGTAATCTCTAAAGAGATAATTTCTTTTCTTTCTACTGCCAAGGATATAATTCTTCAGATAACGCTATCAGGCATATACCGTCAAATAATATTGCCAGCAAAAGTGATCGTTAATATCGCTGATAATGAGAATTATTGCACAAATTACTTCGAATATCGTGCTTCAAACGCGAAATAATTGTCTCCAATATTATTCCCTCGAACGGTATAACGAAAACTGCATCTCGAAAGCGAGACAATTGTAAAATCAAATAACATTTCGAATTAACGTGTCATCTCAAACAGTACAGTGTCCAGGTTCGATTCGAGATACAAAAATAGTGCGTTGTCGCGTGGAAAAATTTTACGAAACTGCCACGCTTTTTGTACGAATTGTCGCAACGAATGATCGTCATCTAACTGATTGATCCTCCACTCGTATAATAAATTCCATTTATTTCGATGGATCTAAATTCGGAGTTATTTCACGGCGGAGCAAAAAAAAAAAAAAAAAAAAAAAGAAAAGAGAAATAAATTGTGCGACTTGGGAATTTCGGAACTTGGCTTTCTCTTTTTTCAAATGGGTGAATCGCACGTTTCGCATAAGTGTGTTAACGGTTTATTGACATAGAGATCACCGGGTCGACTAGCTGGCTTCTTCGTTGTGGAAAAACATATTCCGAATGATACTAAAAAGTAGTGAGAGTTTATTTAGGCTTCGTATACTTCCAACTCGGTTCTTTTACCCTCAACCGCTGCATTATGCAAATTTTTGCCCCCCAAAATTCAGATATGATAGAGGGAAACTGTATTTACTCGGAGGATTTTATTTCCGTCCTTCGAACTTGTTTGCGTTAACAATTTGGAAACGCAGATTCATTTATCGAAGTTGTACCTTTTACTCTTCACTCTCTCAAATCTCACGACTTTGTCTACGTTTCCTTCGAATTTCAATTCACACACTATCATCCTATTCCCAATGGAGGGATTTCAAGTTTCAAAAACACACGGTTGAACATTAACGTAGCTCTGTTGTAAAATTATCTTTAACAAGGCCGAGATCATCCAGTGAACACGGCACTGTGCAACAACATACGAGCGAAGAACCAGGAAACTCGAATCATCAAGTTTCCCTGGTTTTTCCCTGATAAACCGTTATCTGGGAATTTGCACAACGATAAAAATCTGAGAACAGGACGTCACATTCGCGTGAAACAGTCCAGTGTATTACACTAGTTAAGCATAGCGCAGAGATGCATAACTTTCTATTTAATTTACTATGGTGGGTTTACTATCTCTTATTTAAGAGGAACGCGTTGCAAACAAGAGAATCTTTGATCTCAAAAAATTGAATAGGGCTCAGAATATTATATTCCAATACAGATACAAGCATGTTTCTAAATAAATAAAATTCTATTTAATTTACTATGGTGGGTTTACTATCTCTTATTTGAGAGGAACGCGTTGCAAGCAAGAGAATCTTTGATCTCAAAAAATTGAATAGAGCTCAGAATATTATATTCCAATATAATACAGATACAAGATACATGCATGCTTTTAAATAAATAAAATTAAATAAAATTAAATAAAATTAAATAAAATTAAATAAAATTAAATAAAATTAAATAAAATTCTATTTAATTTACGGTGGATTTACTATCTTTGATTTAAAATGAACGCGTTGCAAGCAACAGAATCTTTGATCTGAAAAAATTGAATAAAGCTCAGAATATTATATTCCAATATAATACAGATACAAGATACATGCATGCTTCTAAATAAATAAAATTAAATAAAATTCTATTTAATTTACTATGGTGGGTTTACTATCTCTTATTTAAGAGGAACGCGTTGCAAGCAAGAGAATCTTTGATCTCAAAAAATTGAATAGAACTCAGAATATTATATTCCAATACAGATACAAGCATGTTTCTAAATAAATAAAATTCTATTTAATTTACTATGGTAGGTTTACTATCTCTTATTTAAGAGGAACGCGTTGCAAGTAAGAGAATCTTTGATCTCAAAAAATTGAATAGAGCTCAGAATATTATATTCCAATATAATACAAATACAAGATACATGCATGCTTTTAAATAAATAAAATTAAATAAAATTAAATAAAATTAAATAAAATTAAATAAAATTCTATTTAATTTACGGTGGATTTACTATCTTTGATTTAAAATGAACGCGTTGCAAGCAACAGAATCTTTGATCTGAAAAAATTGAATAAAGCTCAGAATATTATATTCCAATATAATACAGATACAAGATACATGCATGCTTCTAAATAAATAAAATTAAATAAAATTCACAACGAGACTTAGGAAAAATGGCTATTACAAGCAAGAAGAGCTTCGATCTCAGAAAACCGAACCAAGTTCAATTTTAACATAGAATGTTACATTCTGATCTAAAAATATCTAAATGAAATTCATAGCAACGTTAATATATTGTTCCCTATATTGATCTCTCCTTTTGGAAAAAGGCGCACTCGTATCATCTTTTCTACCAAATTCCTCGCTAGACGAATAGCAACAGAATATCGCAACAGAATAATAACGTTTCGATCAAGCGTCTCCAAATGCGGCACGATGTTGCATAATTTCCAATGAAAGTTTTTTTCCAGAAAAAAAAAAAAAAAAAGGCCAAACGACTGGCAAAACTGGCGACGTAATAACGCGTCGATTCGAGTACTTACACGAATTAGGATACGCGGATTGCACAATCAATCCGACGTTCGTGAAACTTTATTCGTCATTTCCATTTGCTTTTACATAGGTTTTGATCAGGTAAAACGAGGGCGATAACGATGTTGCGAGGCTATTTGAATGCCGCTCATTGACTTCAAATTATCCTAACTCTTACCCTCGATAAACGGATATCTAACATTACGAACGCTTCGATTGCCTCGTGAACGAAATGTTGTCGATTAGAAGAGAAAATCGGGCAAGATGTACAGCGATGAGAAATTGTCGATATTTTCATAACTGTTATAACTTCGAGAAAAAAAAAAGACAATTCACTTATTGGCCTTACTTTAGCAACGAACTGAGTTCGTTTTCTTCGAAGAAAAATTACTTTTTTGTACAGAAAAGTTGTCTTTTTAGAGATCGAACGAGGAAGTAAGGATACTTTTATTCTCGAAAAATTCACACGTTGTCTTTAAAAACATTGAAAAATTTTTCTCACGACTAGACGCACCATAATCTTGACGACTGAAGTCCCTCCCTCGCGAGGATCCTTTAAAACAATTTTTCATTTTTTTCTTTAATATTGGAATTGACCGACAAAAAATTCAAGAAACTCTAGCGCTTGCTTCGACCAATCTCGATGTTTTTTTACCAAATTTGATAAATTTGGTAAAAAAGAAGAAGAAGAAAAACAATACAAAGGGATCGTCGTAAAGAGGTGGATCAAAAGAATTTTTCAATGTTCTTAGAGACGCTCTTTGATAAAAATATTACACTATTGTTTCAAATTAAACTGGTATATTATACCTTGTATTGATAGAATGTCTATACGATGGATGAAAATAAACCAATGATCAAATTTTTTCCCCAAGTCTGTCTATAAAAATATGAACTTGCACATCGACATTGGCAGTGCTATTATTAATATCTGCCAACATTGGCATTGCTATTAATTAGCGGACTCGTCATCGGGTTTTTCCACGAAAGTTGTCTAGTTTAATAATGATGTATAACTCTGTTATTATTTCTAATAAAAAGATAGCCGGATTTTATTATAAAATCATATATTTAAATACGAAAGAATATCTAAGAATCTAAGAGTCTATGAATCAAATACCATAATTTTCGATATTTCTCGAATTTCCCGCAAAATTTATAGAAATCTATGCTCTGGAAAATCAAATGAAAAAGTTTACTTAAATCCTTCTAGCCAGGCTGATAATCCATTCGGATAAGCAACAGAGTTCAATCGACGAGAACAAAATTCGTTCTCGCGGAACAAAATTTATAATCGCGTTAAGTAAAAATTCTGCTTTGCCGACGTTTGTTGCTGAACTTTTTCGAAACAAAAAAAAATTCCTTCGACTTCAGACGCGAAGTAGAGTGTTGTTTGCATCGACACGAGAAGCTTTTACAGAGGAATTGACATTCTTTTTATATATTTTATCCTTACAGTTTCGTGCAAACTGATACGACCTCTTTTCAACGTGTAATGACTCCTCCATCGCACCACCCTTCGCGCGTTGATTACAAGAATCCTGAGTGATTTCTCTCAGTGTGTTTGAATAGCTGTTGTCAGGCATCCCGTGGTCCTCTGTCCCATGACACACTTTTACCAGCAAACTGAAAACGCCGATTTATCGTCGGTCTTTTACGACAAATTTGTCTCACAACGCCCAGTCCCAGCCAGTGATCTCGCCTTGAGATGTTAAAAGAAATTATCAAACATATTAAAAGAGAGTAGTTAACATTGTGTTAAATGTATAATATAACACGATTACAATATAACATTGTAACATAATAATATAATGACAATAGCGAGGTATAATGATAACTCGAAACAGCGAATCATATCAGCTATTTGTTATATTTGTTATTTTCACAGTGTTTTTACAGATAGCGCAGAAAAAAATAAGCGTGTTATATATTGAGATCAATTTTAGTTCATTTCTTCGATCGAGACAATGAATAGTCGGAACTGGAATTTTAATTAATTTAATTTGAATTCTAATGCATTGCAGTCTGAGTGCATTTGAATTGCAAAGCATGCGAACTATTTGACAAGGTGATAACATTTGTTCTCAAAATTGTCTAATTCTCAGTTATTCTTCAGTAACTGCTCAATTGTTCATAACATAATATAAACAATTACTAATATTATTATTATCATTATATTTCTGATAATATAATATGATTTCATAACTGTTTGTATTTACTATGTATTATATTATTATATTGTATTATATTTGTATCATGTATTATATCATGGTGTTGCATCATGTTATAAGAATAATTATTATATTATTATACAATATAATTATAATTACTCGTTATATTATATTATTTGCATACTTATTTTTATGTATATCATCGTGCTTTATACTACGTGTCATATTATTGTAACTTCCGAAACGGCGAAAAGAAGAGAAACAAGACGCAACGAAAGAAGCAAAATGAAGAATTATCAACGCGCGGCAATTTCTCGTGAGAACGAAACGTTAGATAAATCTTTATCAAAATACCGAATCTACTGTGAAATAAATCGACGTTAACGCAATCGCGAAAATCGATGTAACTGATGATTTCACGCGTCGCTTAACGTTTAAATAAATATTTTTATTCGCTCGCGACGAAACGAACGGACCATCGTGAACGATCTGAATGGAATCGCAAAATGTCGAAGATCACGAAACTTTCGCGCGATTTTTTGCCTCGTTTTTGCTCTTTAGCTTATTGTTTGCCCTTCGACTCGCGCATAAAGCGTGGGGCGACGATCGAAAATTTGTCACCTCGCTCTTTTGTCTTCAAATAAATTTCGAAATAAACTTTGAAACTTCTTACATACGAATCTTATAATTTCCCGATGTTTCAAACGTGTCGATACGAACAATGCCGAAGAACTGGACGTTTAAGATGCTCGATTTGCAAGTACACACACGGAGTGTTTAACGCTTTTTTTTTTCTATGACTCGATCCCCGTTGCACTACAATTGCAAGTTCTGCTGATAACTTTCGACGATCGGAACTGGCTTTATCAGCTGTCGATATCAAAATTTCTTTCAAAGTTTGCACAATCGTGCAGAAGATGTATTTGCTTTTGGGTATTTACGTTTCTAAATAAATAATCTCCTCTAAAATAATGCAACACACGGCGGAGAATAGAATCGTATACGAATACTTCACAAAAATTATATAACTGAATTTAGAAAAGAGCTACTCGGTTGATAAGAGTAGAAAGAGGATGTTCCGACGCAGGATCAGATGGAAAAATACAACTTTTTGTTCCTTCCACGTTGATGATAATTTAATTCATATTGATTGCCATGGTAATGTTACTCCGGTGCAATGGTATCTAATATTTACCAATTTAATAACTATATCTACAATCGTGACTCGTTAGACATAAAAGATTTGCTATTAGTCATAGAATACTTTTTAGCCGGCGTTGATGAGCAAAAGAAGAGAAAATTCAGGAAAGTTTCTTTTCTTTTTTTTTCTTTTGTCAATTGCGTAGACGTGAGGAAATTCGACCTCCATCGAGCCTCGAAAAAATTCTGACAACAGTCCAAAAGTCAGGCGAGTACAAAAGAATTGATTTCCCTGAAGCAACACCGAGCAAATATTTGTCGAATGGAGGAATAAAAATTTAATTCGTGTATCTTACTTATTCTGGCTATATCTGGCGTTCTTTCGAATATTTACTTATCTTATCCGCCTCGAAAGGCCAGCAGTAATGTTGATGGTTTCATTTTTCAATGCGTGCAAGGGTGCCAAAGTAAGAAAGAAAAAATATTAATCGAACGTCATTTGTTTCAAAGTACACACACACACACACACACACACACGCGCGCGCGCGCGCGCGCACTCACTCACACACGCACACACACACGTACACACATATAACTGAGGAAAGAAAGAACGCACGATATCATCGGTTTACTAGAAGAGTGACACATTCTCAGGAATGTCGCTTTTAAGATATCTTCCAAGGCATTCGCAGATATGGCCAAAGTAATATATTCAAAATACACTGCAACGTATATATCAGAAACGCGTATCACGAGTTATTTCGCAACGTTGCTCAATTTTATAACCAAAGTATCGAAAAAATAGTCGAGCAAAATAAGGGGCTTAACCGCTGATATCGGACACCGAGTCACCCATTGGGGTGATACTTCACTACAAAGGAAAAGTTACATACGCAGTTGGATGTAATTGAAAAGTTTCTACTTCGATGTTTTTAGTTCAAACATGTATTCCGATATGATTGACCGACCATCCCTAGTCGCGTCACTCCTCCGGTATGAACCGACGATACATTCGATACGCGATACATTCGATATACAAATACCTGATGATAAACAAGAAAACGCCGCAGAAGCATATCGAGACTGCGAGCACGAAGAAAATGTTCGACAGTTCCGCCACGGATACTAACATCGCCGTCATCGTATATTACCGTCGCGTTGTTCTTCCGTGTACACTGATGCACACGCACAACCGCACACCTCCCGAATTAACCTCACTTCTTCGATAGGCAATCTGTCAAAGTCGCCACCGAGGACGACGACGAAAACGACGAATTCCGCGCTACCCTTATTAAGCACTGTACACAAGTATTCTGTCCTGCGACGTGTAGTGACCGACGATATAGCAGCAGCAACGATAGAACGAGCTGTCAAAGCCGCATCGCGTGCCCGTACGCCGACGACACAAATTTTCGTTGCGTAAATACGCCAGCCTAACCTCATCGACTGACACGAAGCTGGTGTTTTTCGCGTGCTCGTACACAGACGTACGGATGGTTTGGTCGCGTTTCTACCACGTATGCTCGTATCGATCGGCGATCTCGCGTCAACGGGGCAACCCTTCTTCCTTTTCTGTCAATCGAACGTTTTTATCGTTTTATCGAGACGACGACCTGTGCAAATCGAGTGTACGACGATTGTCTACCATAGCGCAGAATCGCCGTGCTCCAAGAGTTTCAAAGATAAACAAGGAGATAGCCGCACGTAAAACGAGATACGCGGCACATACTGATAACGCGATCGATCGATTGCTTCGGACCGACGGTGAGAAGAGAAAGCTTTCGTTAACGTTTCGCGAAGATAATCGCACGCACCGATGGCAAACACCGCGAAAACAGATCCACTACGCGTTGGCTGTTGGTTTGAGACTGGACGTGGGCACCGAGGTGGGGACGACTTATACGCCTCTGTACTTGGCGACTTTTTCGCTGCTACGCTGGTGCGCGCGCTTCGGGACGCCGACCAATGGCAGCGCCGATACGAGCCACCGATCAGCCAAACACACGTCCGAATAGAATTTGACTTTTAAATTTGAATTGTCGTGGCGATTGCTTTTTGCTAATTGTAAGTGATATCTGTTATCGTTCCGCGTAAGTTAAATTAGTCTGTTAAATCTGCTTGATTTTTCAAATAATCGCAGCGTGAGAGATTGAGACGGTAAAAGAAAAAAATTGACGTAAGTATTTATAACGCTTTTCTAATCTAAACGTGAATTTCTATTCAAAAATACGTTCCTTTTTTACTGTATCGTTCGTCTCACTGCATGATCGTGTTTTTGACGACGGGATTGATTTAAATTGAACGTAATATAGATTAAAAAATATGAATCGCGCCTGTATCAACTCTACTTAAAATTCAAATTAAGTTTAATTCTCTCTGAAACGCATATCAAGAGTGGTTTCCAAGGATACCGCTATTAATCAGCCGGAACAGCTGATGGAATCTCGACTGGCGACATCTAGTCGAACACGTCACGAAACTACATACGCAAATTCGGATTTTTCTCCAAATAATAATCGAACTTTATCCAAGTGGTTCGAGCTTAAGATTATTCTCTGCCTTCTCGTCGTATTACCATTTTTATCAGTGACAACAACGTTAAATACAAATCCAACAATGTCAAAATTAGTCGGCGTCGACTTTGAGGTTTATGGAAGAGTGCAAGGTAAGTGTGACTATTTCCCTGTGACAGACTAGCAACGATACTGATTTTACGTTTCTCTTTTCAAAGGCGTGTTCTTTAGAAAGGTAAGTAAAATTTATCGTATAAACTAACAGTTAATAACTAACGTAAATTACGAGGAAAAACGTTGCAAGTTTCACGGTGTGTTTGGCAAAGAAGCGACATCTGGCAAGCGAAACGGTTACTACGTTGCTACATCGGTACTTCAGAGTCAGAAATGAAACGTATCTGAAATTTTTTAAAATTCCAAAGTAGAAAATAATTTTTTTAGATATTTGGGTAATATATATATATATATATAACACGTATGTTCGTGATTGTACGTGTAAATTGGTAAATCAGTTTTCTGCTGAACGGACCAGAAATAATTTCCAACAATTTGTCATTTTTGATATAGTACACCCAAAAACGCGGGACCGAGTTAGATTTAAAAGGGTGGTGTATGAACACCGATGAAGGTACAGTTGTTGGTCGTCTTGAGGGGTCGAAAAGCAAAGTGGAGGAGATGTAAGTTTGCAATATTTTATCAGATACATTGACACATCGTTGATCAGTAATTTTAACGTGTTATTAATTGACTGTTCTTACTTGATTATATTTCCTTTTTAGGAAAAATTGGCTACGTTACACCGGAAGTCCTCAGTCAGCCATAGACAAAGCGGAGTTTCGAAACGAGCAAGAGATATCTCAGCCTACATTCGCTAGTTTCGAAATTAAAAAATAATCTTTATCAAATGTTATATATTCCGAATCATCTGTTTAATCGTTCGTTTTCTTCGGCATTTGTATTTATATTTATATTTATTCAAAATTACAAGCGATACGCCATAAGCGTTTACGCTTCGTATGAAAATAAAAGAACGCTATCTTATCTTCGTGTATTTGCAAGTATAATAAGTTTGTACAATAAATAAAAATCTAACGCATGGAAATGGATATATATGCTATTGCACTAAAATGAGTATATTTTTCAGTTTTCGAAATGTCTATATCTCCGCACGCTTTGACGTTCATTCGTCATTAAATTGTCCTTACCAGGACATCTATTAGCTTGAATATTTTATAACATTCCTGACGTCTCTCCTAGTTATCTGGCGAAACTTAATGGGACAATTTCGCCGTTTTGCTGCATGTCACGGGCAATGAGCGTACGATGCTTTAACAGACGACACGTTACCGTCTCGTACAAGTTCCACCGCTATCGGCTCAAACTTCATTAGTTGTCGAGTGCTCACCGACGTGTGCGCTTCAAAACTTTCGCTTGCGATCTGTCTCTCGTGCGAATGCGATTGCATTTTATACTCATCCGTCCACTGTTGAAAATATCTCTGTTCGTTCGTTCAATTCGCTATCAATCGTCATAATCTATTTTATCGTAATTGACGAATGTCGGAAAGTTTGACGTTTGACATTCTCGTATTCTGTGCGAATGTAATTGGAGATGGACATGAGTGGCCTAATTGTATGGATCTGGAGTCATGTGTTGGCCAAGAGTGACTCTTAAATCATAGAATAGATTGAGAAGAATGGACCAATAATAACCAGCAGATTACATGATCGTGATAATGCGGTGATTGGCAAATGGAAAGGAATGTCACATCGAGCATGAGGTGTTTCAAGAGTTTCTTTCAGCACACTTGGCATCCTCAACAGGTGAGCACACGTGTATATACCATGGGACAAAACTAAATTTCTTTCCCAATCTCGAGTCTTTCTTTCTTCGTTTAATCAGACATAATATTTCTTCGAAGAATCTAAAAAAAAAAGAAGCACCTCTAACGTGTTGTTTAATTAAATACGCGCAAATGATCGTATTTGTCAATACGAGTTGTATACGTCATGTATATGTATACGTCAGTGTACGAATGACCTTGGACAGACGTCACATAATTGCAAATATATACGCAATAATAAATACAGCTCGTCCCGCCTCGAGAAAAAGTATATTCGATATAATTTCAAGATTATCTTTCTGTTATGTATTTTTTTGCTACTTTGTTTTTCAGCTATAAAGCTAATTAACAAGCTGTACGTACAAAATTATGTACGTACGTGACGTACGTGTTCACAATTCGCAGAAAAGCATTCGACAAACTTGCTCGTTCGTCATTTGGAGCAAAGTAGTCTCGAGACTACTTTGTGAACCAGCTACTTTCGATTCCTTCCACAGCTTATCATAACTTTCACCTGCTCGAAATCGTGTTTTCAATGAAATTAGTCATCAGAGTTCATTGAACTAGCGTGGCTGGTTATTGGGAAACAAGGAAGATCGATTGGTAAACACGACAGAACGAAAAAAAGGAAAAAAAGAAGAACAAATTAATAAAATTTAACGAATGATCCGTCGACAAACTTCAATCCGTTCGTACCAGTGTGTCAAGCAACACGTTTCTATACGGTTAAATTTCAATGTGATCGATCGCAGTGTCACGTTTCATTTCTCTATCTGTTCCATAAAATGGTTCTCCTCTTCGATTCTCGTGCACCGAGGCTTTTGACTACCTGTTGAAAACATGAGTCTCGCCAGGTTACGCAAGGTATCCCCTACTTATCATTATGCTGGTGCATCCTCGACCTGTTGCGCATTACCACACGTAACGATTCTCCTATTCTGGACTAAACTTTCCATATTCTATCATTTCGAGCCATCATCTCGCTGTGATTGTTCGCAAACATTTTGCAATCCCTAAAGGTTGTTGCACCGTACATACCGATCCGTGCTACGTCAAAGTTTATTACTGAAAAAATCGAAAATTTAAGATCAATTTTTTCGAAAGCGCCTATTTTAACAGCCTGTTCGATTTAAAGGTGGCAAATGGCAAATACGCAGGTAATAATTATTATTTGCGCGTCTAAAATATATAACAAACATAGAAGAGAATGTTTCAATTTGCCGACAGTTGACGTTTCTACGAAGGTAAATAAATTTAGAGAATTCGAGAAGAACGTGCTGAATTTGACTCGCTGAAAGTTAAGAGGAAATAAAACAAACTAATTACTTTCTTTAATTTATCATATCGCTCAAAAGGTACGTCACGGGGGATCGAATTTCCTCGATTTACGATTTGATTAGCAGCGTTTCATTGACATTTACACCACGGTAGCGGTTTGATAACGAAAGATCAGGGGTCGGGATTGATAAAGCCTGATAATGGTCTCCGCTTAGCGTAACTGGTCAGTTCCTTCGGTGTTGCACGCAAATAAACTACTAAACTTTCCTTTCGTCTCGTCTGCTGGTTACACATTCAAGAAACGTGTGTTCTCCGTTTGAGAATTATATACGTCAATTAGTTGAATGTTTTCGAATTTTTGTCAGATGGAATTTTTCATAATTATCAGTGATGCACGAATGCCCAGTGATACGCTGCCATTGACTAAAATATGAACGACGATGGGGATTGTCACACCAGGAAGTATGAATACTTGAGTTTGATAACGTGAGTGTCTAATTTTATCATGGTTTTCCTTTTTCATAAAAACTTCTCGCGTAATTTACATCGTGAATCTTACGCTTGATTTTCCTGTAAAAAAAAATGTCACGTAAGTAATTATCACAAATGTAAATAATTTATACGCTCAACGCCGTCAGATAAAGTTCGCATGGCCAATTCATGAGTCATTGAACTGGTGTCAATTTTTATACGACCTTCGGTGCTTGCTTTGAAAATATGTATTACGTTCAATTCCTGCGTTGTTCATCCACTCGAGGATTTGATCGTTGTAAAGTTCGAGTGAAAGTTATTTGCGACTGCACAAAAGTTCGTAACGCGGCGAAAGAAAAATACAACGAAAACGACACAAGACTTCGCTTTTAATTGCCATAATTATATCGATAATTATATCTGTCAGGATGATATAAGTAATCGTTGCACTTCACTGTTGCAACGTGAAATCACACTACGTTATATAAATAAATAGAAAAGCGCATGTGAAAATTTATGTATAGGGTAGCCCATCAAAGAAATTATATCTCGTAAAATTATTTGTCATTTGTTTCACGTTCAGTTTGTTATTTACTAATTTCGCAGATATAACTTGCTTAAAATTATATTTCATACCATAAAACAAACAGCTCTGTAAATAATTGTATTTACAGATTGAAATGGAGCACCCTGTATATAATGATATCATTGACAGATGGTGATCGTGCCATCCCCCGGATCCATATGGGATTATCCATACTTGGACCAGGTTAGCAGTATGATGGGTTTGGTATATGGGACGGGGCCGAAGCCTAAGCAAGACCCATTCCCCCCCAAGATTCGGATTCCAGAGACGCATGTAACGTTCCCACTCCTTCCCCTTTCACCGTTTCAGACATTTCAGAACGTTCACCCGTTGGCCTTCGATCGATTCTGTTTTCCCTCTTTTCCTCTTTTCGCCTCGATCTCTGTAATTCTCATTTTCGAAGGAATCTTTGCAATCGCGAAAATGTCTCTCAAGAGACTCTTTCTTCTTTCGCCTTCTCGTCCCCTTCTACTTTTTTTTTTCTTTTCCCTCGAGCACACGTGTATAACTTGAAGAAACAAGGGATACTTGTCGATAAGAATCACTGGAAACACGTTCCACCGCACAATCGAGCGCAATTGCGAAATAATCAATAATTTGGTGTGGCCGCGTCGATACGTTGGTTGCATTTCACGCTCGTTCAATTTATTAGAAATTCTGCTCGCGGCGAATATTTTACAATCGTCGCCGACCGGTCCTTCTTCTTTTTCTCTTCGTTTTCTTTTTTTTGACACTCTCTGTTCGAAAGACGAGGACCTTAGTCGATTAACATACATTACCGTTATTCATGGATAAAAATATACTCCAACGTGTTCCAGTTAGTAAGTTAGACTACAAGCCGCTTTCTTTCTCTAAATAGGAAATTGTGGTTTGACTTGATCTTACTACTAAAACCACATTACGGTTTATTCGAGTTGAAGCAAAGAATTAGCTATTGTGTTATTATCTCTCTTTTCGTTCCAAACGGTACAGAACTTTTTTCCTTCGTTTGTTTATTCCGATTTTCAAACCGAACGTTTGCGCGGGTTCGCATCGCAAATATCTCTCGGATAGTAATTCATTCTAAAATCAACTAGGCGACTAAAATATCTATACAATTCTATATATAAATATCTATCTATAAACTATTCGTGCAACCGAGTCACTGCAGGACACATTGTATGCACAAATTGAATCGTTAGTTTTCTACATAATCTTCTTCCATTCTGTGTTGATGTAATACTTTCGACAAATTCCTTAACAAAGAAAATTACCATGTTTCTTAACGTTCCAATTTCCTTTCCATATTCGGCAGAGATGTGTTCTTCTAATCTCGAAAATTTGCATTCTCACTTCTATTTAAGCCTCCTGTTGATTTCTTTCCAACGCTTCGCTCCTTTCGTTGCAAGTTCTGCCTCGAGAAATCGCACGAGCGTAACAACGCCTTCGTCAGGCAGACAGAAATCACAAATTAAGACGGCAAACTGCTCGCAGATAACATTAATTGCAATCTGGTGACGAACACAAAGTCGCCGATAACACGATTGATAACACATTAATCCAACGAAAAGTGTTCTTGCAGCGACTGACTGACTGACTGACTGATCAGTATTCATTCGCAATATTAATTTCAGATGGATAGTCCGTCGAGGTTCGAGCTGACGAAGGCAGAGGTTGAAAGCGGCGAGGAGACGGAATTAGGCGAGGTGAAAGTGACGCTACCGACGAGCACCGTCGCGACCTCGACCCCCGTGCAACCCGGAACTATCCCATGCAGAAACGGCGGCTGCAAGAGCTGGACAAGCCGCGCGGAATCGAGGATGGAGAGCCCTTGGCACTTCTTAAAAACCATCTTCCTTATATCTGTGATCGTCGCGCTGATCCTTTGGATAATCGTCTACACGTTCCTCGCGCAATATCGCATCTTGTGACGCGTTTTCGACGATGTGAAAATCACGGAGAGAGACTCGAATGATTCCGTGCTCTATTCCCATATGGAAGCGATCTTTCGTTAAAACGGCCGCATGATAAAACGAGAGAGGGAGAAATAAGAATATTTCTTGAAGAAGTACAAGTAGAAGATGATAATTTTTCTCTCGATGATAATTCACCGTGTGTTTTATCGATGTAGGACACTACGAGCGAACTCTCCGTTTCCTATCGATCAACCACCGTCCTTATTTACGTGCAAATAATTCCACGCGCTCGAAATTGTAGATCATTCGTCGACGAAGTTGTTTTTTGCTCGAGCGAGCGAGTGTAAGAAGCCAAGCACTCATGGACACAGAAATTTTTAGAAATCCTCGCAGCTCGAGAAATTGCGTAAAATTGCTACTATATCGTGTCTTCTGTTTACACACGCTCGCTTTCGTCCGAGTTCAGCGAACAAAGAAATTCCCAGTGTTGAGAAACATTCAATGTGAAAAATGCTCGAGAGAGAGAGAGAGAGACTGTACAAAAACGTGGTTTCACGTGGAGTGCTAGAAAATGTTAAAACGATACTAGTCGTCGTAATATCTGTTCAAATTGGATATCTTCTAACCAAATCAAATGGCCACCATTAAAACCACGATTGTATCGTATCACTAACGCAATTCTAATCTCTTCGCGATATTATAGAAGGAAAACATTTGACATAACCTGTTTGTAATTTTCCATCACGGCGAAAGAATAAATTTATCTCGGGAACCTCTGAAATGTTATTTCTATCTCGCAAACGTACGCGCAATCTTGTCTGATAAACGATGCACGTGACGTTTGTATACCTTTCTTCCAACCCAGAGAATTCAACCAGATAACGTCAAAAATCTCTTATCAACTCCAATAAGAACGTATGCGCGCATGTTATTTATTGGAGATTTAATACAGCCATCTTGACTTTCAGATCGATTAAAAGTCGATTAAAAGAAATTATTAATTGCCCCCCTCCCCACACCAACTTACGCGTAATTGTTCGTTGAAGTTATCTGCGGATATACGACGCTCTACCAGCAGAATTCGTGTTTTTCTTTTTTCTTTTTTCCTTTCTTTCTTTCTTTCTTTTTCACCAACAACCTGTCCAGCACGTCCAGCGATCGGAATTCCCGAGTGAACTTTCTTGACGGATAATCCAGGAGGGGGGAGGAAAAGAAGAAAAAAAGTGAAGGACGACGAACGCCGTTAATGCCACACGATCTCGAGGCTGCGTTTCGCACCTGAAGTCTGGCCTTCGAAGCGACGTTTTATGCTTCTACCTCGGTATATCCGAGCCACACGAAGTCCGTAGGATCTCTGGTACGATGTTTACGAAGGTAGGAGTTGCTCTCTCTCTCTCTCTCTCTCTCTCTCTCTCTCTCACGCGCGCAAAAGAAGAATCACGAAAGAAGAACGCGCACGAGAGAACGAAATCGCGTTTAAAGAGGCTAATCTTATCGAATTGATAATGTATTGTATATATATCGAGTAAAGTGTAGTCGTTTTCGAGACTTATATCAACGCTTATATATACGTTTCACAGAGTGTGCACCGGGCATTGAATCGGTTAGAGAAACGTTCAATTCCAGAATTATTGTTCGACGTTGTTATCTAATCTCCGGTTCCCTCGGCAGCACAAGAGATAGATCGAGGATCCTCGAGGTTCGCCGATCAAGAAACAAAGTTCAACGTCTGGAGACGTTGGAACACATATTGTTCGTCCACCGCGAGTTTAGCAGCGAGTTCACCGCGTCGAGTTCCCCGTGATAGATGCCCCGAGGGAAGTACACACCTAGCCGGCAATCTGAAGCGGGAAAACGAGAGGACGATTGCGCGATATTTGGAGAGCTTTTTATCTCGCACCCGAGATCATCAGGGCGGGACATCGCGACAGAATGATCCCGGGAAAGGTACGTCAAACATAACGTTTCTTCACGTGCTTTTTCGCAGTCTCTTCGCGAAAAACTATTTGCTAGTTACACGTTTTTCTCTTTCCTTCCTTCTCTTTCTTTTTTTCCTTTTTTTTTTCTTTTTTTACGGAAATCATAACGTGAAGAAAAGATCGCACGTTGAAGGCGAAATTTACAAAACGTTCGAAGAGTTTGTTTGCATTGCTTGTTATCAGACTTTGTTGAAATTTAAATGTGAAACCTGTTCCTACATAAATATTCGCGGCCTTATTATTTCGCCTTTCTCCGAGGTTGTTTATTAACTAGCGTAGCAATGAGAAAACGCAACGCAACGCCGACAACCGTTAAGATGTTACGATTTTCCAACCGTTTGCCAGCCGTTTGTTGAAACTGAGAAGCTCTCGAGAAGTTTCTTTCTTTCTAATTAAAAACGCGACATCCGCAGAGAGCGACGAAGCAAAGGGAAATGAGACGACAGTGAGCGAACCGACGAAGAGGAAAGCTACCACCGGCGCAAAGGTCAACCATTCGAATAAATCACGAGGCGAAGAGATCAGGCTGACAGCTTTCGATCGTCCCGGATCGTCCAAGTCGCCACAGTTCAACAAGATACCTGCGTCGAAGCCTGGCCCGAGTAAAGCGAAGAATACTCAAAGCAAAGCGACACAAATGCGTCAGAATTCGAGCACGCAAAGGCTGCAGGGAAACGAGGACATCGTCGACGACGACAACGTAAGTTCTGTTCGACTCGATCTCGACGACTTCGGACATCGAAAAAATCTGTTTTTCGTCCGTTTCAACCGTGTGTCTCTTTTCAACTGTGTGTTTCAGTCATCTTCTTCGGGCGTGGATGACGCTGGAAGATCGAAAAAATACGTCCTAGTCGGATGGGACAACTTCCGTTCCAAGCTGATGATACTTCTACTGGTTCTTTTCGTCTTGTGGGCAGTCATCTATTTCCCTCTGACTAGAATCTGAAGTTCAGTCAGCGCTATCTCGACGAGAAAAAGAAAGACTTTTAAAGCTACCAATCTAGAAGAATCGTCAGTGAACGACGTTATTACGAGTATATTTTTATCACGAGAGACGATACACACACGCTGTAGTTACATCTGTAGTGTAATTTCCACTAGATCGGCTTACGTGTATTTTTTGTCTGTGTTTATTTCTTGCAAATCTCTGGATGTTAATTCCAGCTTTGCCTGTTAATTGACCAATTTTTTTCAAAATCGACTTTTATTACAGATTTTTCCTGCTTCTGGCCACGGTTTATTACGATTTGAATTAGAACGATCATTTCTTCTCGTGGGACTATGATAGTTACTTCTACGCTCCATTTTGAATTGCATTCCGCGTGTAGAAATAGGCCATTCGTTTTGTGTTTATTTTTACCATTAGGCACGACTAATGTTTCGATATAAAAGTAAAATTATCTTTTCAACAAATGAAAATATACGTACACTTTTCCGAAAGACTGCTGGTAGTAGAATCACTGAAATCTAGTTAGGAATGGATGATTCTGATTGGTATATAGAGATGTTACTCACAGTGTAAATATGTATATACACTTTTCGCAAATAAAGCACGATTGAATGATAAATTTCATTTTCCTATGTATCATCGTACAATTACTCGGAATACCTCAACGTTTCCAAACGTTTACGTTCCCTGTGTTATTCTCAGGTCAAAATTTGATCTCGTTCTAACGAGAGTCGAACTAAACTCAAATAAATTCATTGGTTTGGTTCATCGAGAGGCAAACTTTCGCATATACCGACAGCAAGTAAATCCAAGTAAATCCATCATGATCAATTCCTTTAACTCGTTTAAGTCGTTAATTCAACGCTGTTTCCAGTAGCTGTTTCCAGTTTGTTATCTTCCGATACCTTTGTTAACTTGTTTGTTCATTCGCCCTCTCAATAACAAACTACTCGTCATCGCTGTGTCAATAAATTCGAGATTCGAGATTCGTCACCGAACTGACTCGACGGAACTTCGAACGGCAACAACTAACTAAGAGCAACGATCGAAAGCAACAAACAAACGACGAGCAAGTTTCCGATCAGAGAAATTGGAAATTGTAAACCACAACCGTCCCTGAATTTACGCGAGTAAAAATCGCGTGAATTGAATCTGTAGAAAAGGAAAAATATTGGACATAAAAGCTGGTGAAAGTTTTAGAAACACGCGTGTACATATTTATTTCGCATAACTTAGCAAAAGAAATCGGTAAGACGTTTCAGGAAAAGTTTTATTCTCGATGTTCACTGTCGCTACTGTGATTCAAAACAATGAGCCTTTCCTTTTTAATTCGGTTAACACTAGAACACTACCGACAGTTAAGACGAAGTTATTTCTACCAAAATTATCTCGATGTCTAATAAATAAAAATAAAATAAAATTCATTATATTATTTTTTTAGTTGTCACTGTTGTAAAGTCATTGCATCGTTGCAGCGGGGAAAAAATTGTAACGTGAAATAGAAATTTTAAAATAAAATTCTATAAACCAGTCATTTTGACTGGTGTGGTAGTTCTAGTGTTAAACTCATCATCTTCGTCGCTCGAAATATTTCGAAGTTCGTCTTCATTTTCATCGTGAATGTTTTTTCTCCATATTTTCTGTTACTAAGTTTTTCATAAATTTGCTGATATTCGCTTTCAACGTTTCATGAAATTTTGAGGCTCGTTGAATGTTCGGGACAATGTCTATAATGTCGCATTCCAATTTTTGCCAACTCGAGAGCATTGCAAAGATTTTCCGCAGTGAGTGAATCTGTTTCTTCGTTGTCACTGCTACGTACACATCATGAGGCTCGGTTTCACATATGATATTTATTAATTCAACATCGGTTAATTCACGATCTGCTAGTAAATCATTAATGTCACACTCGTTTCAATTGGCAAAGCATCCTGTTTCAGCCTCCTGTGATCAAGATGTAATAACTTATAGGAAAATATATACGTATATACGTATCTGACCGCGTAAATCAATTCCGCGTATAAAAAGTTCCGCGTAAATTGAGGCACGGTGTAGCTGGAAAAACGTGGAAAACCCGTTACCGACGGTCGGAACTGAAGGGAGATCGTAGATCGAGAGATCGTAGAGCGTCGAATCAGGATCAGTGACAGCTGAAGACATTTAGCGGCCTTTTTCCAAGTGTGAAAGACGCGATGTGCGACGACCTCAACTACAGGGTCTCTCGCGAACATGCGAACGAGAGGCGGAGGAGGCAAGTGGAAAGCGTAATCGGCTGGAAGTGGCCGATTCCGGCAGACGAGGCTTCAGTACGTCTTAAAACGCCCACGCCCTAGCTTCTCCACGCTCTCGATTCTATTATACCACGGTTGGAGAAACCGGCGCGATCCGCTAGATCGTTCCAATCGGAGAACAGTCATGAGGATCGTGAAAAATGTGCCAGCGATCTTCATCGTGCTTGCGCTCTCACTGATATTCGTTGGTAAGCGAAACTTGCACATTTTCTACCGGCGTCTTCGAAATTTTCGAATTTTTTTCGAACAGGCAAACAAACTCGTTTCGCTCGATCGTACGCATTGAATCACACGCGCTTTCAGAGCGTAACGTGATAATTTTTTTTTTTTTCGAAAGTGAAAGTCTTGGACTCACGTTCAGAATGAATGAAAGATGCGCTTTATTTCCGTGAGAGTGAGTTAATGTGATATTCGAGAGGAGTATCTGGCACGACTCGAAACGTTTGAAATATTCTGAAATTTGTGTTTTGCGCATTTCTGTTCGACGTAGTTTGTGCTGTTTTACTTATGTGTTACAGATATATATTATACGACGGGCATTATGTAACGATTTTTCTCGAGGCACTGTTTAGAGAATTGTTATCTGCTGCAACGAAAAACTACGTGATCTCGCCAAGGTTATCGCGGGTTCACTCTCACATTCGCGAGATCGTCGAAATCGAGGACAGAAATCTGGGGGGTTTTCAGAGCAAAGAATTGCCTGGCATTTTTAAGATAAGTCAGACAGCAGAGAAGATTCACGGTACAGGAAAGGAGTTACAACGTCATAAATCTTGTTAATTTCGATTCTGCTATACATATACGATACGATGTGTGTGCGCGCAGAAAGAAGAAATATGCTTATCGATGCACCATTATTCACTGTAATTACTGGATGTATCAAACAAATGGCCGCGATAATCTTACTATCTTCTTCTAACAAATGATGCAGGATGTATTTTTAATTTCAATTTTTCCACGCGAATTACCATTAAAATCGTAGATCATTGAAAAATAAAGGCAAAATCTGTGGAAGAAGCAAGGTATTTTAGATAATCTTGCAAAATAATTTCATAAAAGATAAAAGTGCGAATACCAAAGTGCGACAGAACTCTACGATTTACCATTCAAAAATTAAATCTTCCGCGTATTGTTATTCTAACACTTACGCATTGTCTGGTTTTCTAATTTTCAAGTATCAATGCTTTTTGCTCGTTTCAAGCAAACTACGCAAACACTGCTAATGACTAATTATCCTAAATTATCTACTCGTCTTTCTCTCTCTCTAAAGGCTCTCTATGAACCTTAATATCTGACCATCCAATTATTTACACGTGGCGTTATTAGCAATAAATCTTGCAATTCTTAAATAATCTTAAATGATACTACATCACAAAAAATTGTCTATATTCCAACGCAATTTCCAGACGACGCAGAGGCAGGATGGAAATTCTGGAAGAAGAAGGACAAAGACGCAACAACAACCACCACGACAATCGCTCCAGCAGTGGCTGGAACCAATCCTGAGCCAACGAAATCGAACGATCCGCCAGGTGTTGTCACACCTGTGACGAACAAATCACCAGGAAGTCCAACGAACGTTAGATCAGCGGTGCTCGGAGCAGGGGATCCTGGACTAGCGATCGGTATCGCTTCGACCGGAGAAAAAGTAAAAGAGAATGCTCGGCCGAGCAGGCCGAATCCAGGAACGGAAGTGGGTCTCGATTTCCCGGTATCGAAACCAGGAAAACCAGGCGGTAACAATGGTCAAGGGTACAGAGAATGGGCCGTAGATCTAACTGGAGCTGGAGAACAACCTGGAAGACAACCACCAAAATTGCCCGGTACAAGACCGGCATTAAATTCTGCAGGTTAACTGATCGACTTTGAAGAATTTGTAGTTTTTGCAATTTGTTTCTAATGTGCGAGTTGGCGGACTAATCCAGTGGATTTTTTTGTAGATTCGAAATTGGGCGCTGCGGGCGTGGCACAGCCGCAGATACCAGGTAAAGATTAATTTCATTTTTCGATTTTGCGTGAAGAACAAGCGAAAATAGGAGTACGATGTTATAGACAGAATGTAGGATAAAATAGAGTTCTCGTTAGAATATTTTTAAGGGGTAAAAGATATATTTCTGCTTGAGTTCTACTTGCTGAATTTGCATAAATGCCCCCGTAGTCGAGTTGTGGGAAATTGTTTGTTGCTTTTATTTAAAGCTAAACCAATCTCGACGCCAGGAAACGTTCCATCACAGCCTCCATCGCCAGGTACAAATTAATATAATGTAATTAGAAGATCATTTAATTTTTTCGTTTCTCAGGTGCCAAACCAGGTGCGGCGAGTCCTGGAAATGCACCATCGTCACAACCTCAATCTCAACCACAGCCACAGCCTCAGCCTCAACCTCGACCTCAATCTCAGCCTCAGCCTCAGCCACAACCTCAGCCTCAACCTCAACCTCAACCTCGTCCACAAGCACCAGGTACACCAATATATCAATACACAGAAGAAAATAGTTTTGATCCTAATATTCTTCTTTATCTGAAGGATCACCTACACCAAGCTACTCTAAGCCAGCTGCTGCACCAGGACAACCTCAACCTGCGGCTGGAGGCAATCAAGTGTCCTCATTGTTTGTAACACTGAAACCTGGTCCAACAACACCAACATCATCTAAACCAGCAAGTCTTCCTGGCTCTCCTAGTGCACTAGGAAGTCCTGAATCTCCTGGTTCGCCAGGAAGAACCTGGGCAGACGTGGCTGGAGGTGGCAGCAGACCTAACTCGCCTACACCTTCTCCAAGGCCTGGCTATCCAAATCAACCTGGTTATCCAAGCCAACCAGGTATAACGAATAAATTTTGATCATCCTAAAAAATTATAACACATTTATAGGAAATTAGAAGTATGCAAATATATACATAACATATAATATGATATAGTACGCAAAGACGTATAAAATGTCCAAAGTAATAATACTTAGTAAATAAAACAAATGTTTAGTAGTTGAAGCACAGTGGGCGAAGCTTCTTTGTTTGATAAATAGGTCAAGCTCAACCAAGGCCCTCGACACCGACTCAACCTGGAAGAACAGGGCTATCCACAGGAGCAATAGCAGGAGGTGCACTAGCTGGTGGTGCACTGGCAGGAGCAGCCGCAGCAGATAAGAAAACCTACTCTAGTAACCCTACTTATAGCAAAGGGAATTCCATCACCGACGAAGACTTGGAGAAACTTTCCGAGGCTCTCTACATTAAGGACAACAATAACGCAAATAGATATATCACGTTGAATCTGCAGAAGCAGACAACCAGCAGTGGCACAACAGACGACGCGACACAGCCGTAAGTTTTTAAATTGCAAATGAAGAATAGAATCGAAGACAAACGAGTTATGAAGAATAGAATTTTTATAGAATTTCAACTTATTCTCGGAAGAAGACTGCGCGAAAAGGGAAAAGACTTTTGATAGAGACTTTTGAGATGTACCACGTGAATCTTAAACTTTCTCGTACAGTAAAATCGATAGAATAAATAAAATAGTGGAAGTCTACGTAGAATGAATATTTTTAGAAATTTTATTTAGTTGAAATAATCAGGGAAATGCTAGAGTTAACGAAGCACAGACTTCGGGAAGATTATTTATCAAAGATATCATCCAAATTCTAAATTTCTCGAGTCTCGTAGACAACATAATTTGCGGATTGAAGAAGAATCTTCCGATTTCTGCTTAACAAAATTTGTACTTATTTCACGAAGGTAGCCTTAACTTGCAGATTGTTCACGGTGAACGCAGAGGCGTACCAGGGTCCCACAATTCAAAGGGTGATATCGATCTACGATAATTACAAGCCGGAAACCAATGTAAATGAGCATATAAGCCCGTTGCAGAGGCAAGAAGAGAGTCTTCTCGTGGACACGTTCCTCAGCACGAACGTCATGTCCGCCGCCATGAGATTTCTAGCCGACAAAGGGAAGATCCGCAAGGATTATTACGAATACAAAGAGACGTTGAGGAAGATATGGTTCAACCTGTTCTCAAGAGGACAAGGGAAAATTGGTAGCTCGGGTTTCGAGCATGTTTTCATGGCGGAACTGAAGAGTGTACCAACTGGTACCGAAGTGGTCGGCTTGCACAATTGGATCTACTACAGCAAAGAGGAGACCAATGGGAAAGCAAATTACGCCGGGTATTTGAACAAAGTCGACCTCGGAGATGTAAGTTGATTTTCCGCTTTCTCAAAAAAAAAAATCCTTTCTTCGTTGCATTCTCTTCGAATATCATCAAGTCATTGCAGTGCGGCAATTACTTCTCCTTTTCGAAGAAAAGAGAAAAATATGAAAGTCCGCTCGTCTGTTTAACACTAGAACTACCGACGGTTAAGACGAAGTTATTTCTATCAAAATTATTTTGATTATTTTAGTAAATAAAAATAAAATAAAATTCATTATATTATTTCTTTAGTTATCACCGTAAAAGTCGTTGCATCGTTGCAGCGGGGAAAGAATTGCAACGTGAAATAGAAATTTTAAAATAAAATTGTACAAACCGGTCATTTCGACTGGTGTGGTAGTTCCACTGTTAATAATCAGATATAAAGAAAAAAAGAAAAAAATACGTTTGTCGAATGTATAATGGATTCCATTCCACTTCCAGCGCTTATTATTTGCACAACGTCTATTGTCCCTTTCGTAGTATTCCGAGAGGACTTATGACTCACTACTACGCGAGATGCCAGCTAATCACTCTTGCACGTGTTTGTTCTTTCAGAAGGCGTCTATTATTAAAATACGTACGAAGTACAGCGGGTATGATAAACCGGTGACGACTATGTTCGTGGGTACTTCGCCTGAACTGGAGATGGCACTGTACACAGTGTGCTTCTACGCCAGACCAGACGAAAACTGTCCGGTGTCTCTCGGAGGGACCAAGTTGAATATCGTCACTCATAAATTTAGATATAGGGGAAACGATCTGATAGGCACCGCCTATCCAGATGTATAAGTTCGTCGAGATTTATATTTTTGCTTGGATTTTGTTTCTTTTTCTTTTTCTTTTTCTTTTTTTTTTTTTTTTTTTTTTTGAAAAATAGAACGTAATTTTGCGACTGAACGAGAGCAACGAAGAATGACACCAGTCACGTGACATCGACGCACTCTAGTTGAGTTTAAATGTAATTTTGCACCGAAAATGTCGCGTCCTCTCGTCAGTGAAACTTTTATCAACGCCCGTTTTTATATTGAATGATATTTTTGTTATTAATCTGGAAATAAATATTGTTTTGTGTAAATCGACTGTTCGTATATAATATTTATCTGTTACCGAGAATCTCGAGTAAACAGATAACGCTGACATGCGATCGGAAGAGTGGGAGGTTGGGGGAAATAATAAACTAACTCGGGTGATAGAGAATCTGCCAGTTACGCTGTAGATTTCGCAACGAAAACAAGAATGCACGCGGTTATTCGGTCATCTTGCAAAACTAAATATCCACGTTTTCGATGGATAGATAACCGTCTGGTTTCGAGGTGTACAAATCGCTCTACGCGATCGTACCACAGTAAAAATGACGTCTATGGATACAAACCGAGGCCACAAAGGCATTTTGAAGGTATTTCGAACATAATATTTTTTTGGAACGATATTTGCAAAAAATATTGAAAACACTACTGATCAAAATTCTACTAACATTTCGATACGAAAAACTCGAAATATTGATATTTATTTATGATAGGTTCAAGCGAACAATTTGAATTTGAAAACTAACAATTTTTCCCGCGTGGTGTCGCTAGTGCATTTTAATGCGTTTCGTAAATGTATCTTCAAATTGAGACGAAAACGTGCACATTTTTATGAAACAAATTATTTTTACCTCGAAGTTGTCTGTAGATCTTGTTATTCATGTCCTCGGGATGAGAGCGGTACTTTAAATTACACCAATCACTGTGTTTTTAACCACGAAACACGAAACTAAAACTTCGAACACGCGCAACACTTTGATTCCCCGCTTCCTCCAGAGCGACTGCCGAAGAATTGCGTAAGAGGCTCTTAGCTACGCGCGTACCGCGCATGCGCAACAAATTTGAAATTGAATTTCCCCATTTCCTTTTTTAAAAAAATAACACGCGCGCAGTAACTGTTATAACTGATATTAATTCTGTTTTTAAATAATAAAGATATTCGAAAATTAATCCTTTTGCATATTATTCATTCAAATTCATATAAATATGTGTACTCTTAAATAAATTTATTATGCGTTTAATCTACTTGTTTCAACATTAAGATATTTATTGCAATGCTGGTATTATTCGAAGTAATTAATAATATTAAAATTACATTAATTAAATTTAATTGTAATTGGTATGAAAAGAGCGTGGTAATCTAAAGATAACAAAAAAAAACGCAACTTGGAATATTTTTATTGCGCAAGAACTGATAAAATTTCACGATAGTATAAAAATAATTTAATATTGAGATATACAATAAAAATAAATAATTAATCGTTTCTCTTTCTGATCTTGTTAGTACCAAAAGATTACTTGGATATACGATCGAAGAACAGCAATTTCTACAGATTAGTCAGCGCTTATAGAGAATATGGTCATAAACAAGCTGACGTAAATCCTGTAGCGACTAAAAAGCCAAAACCACTGGCAGAATTGGAACCAGAGAGATTCGGTTTAAATTTGAGCGATGAAGTTTCATTTAGAGGGATCTTGTCATTGGAGAAAAATGAAGGAACCGTAGAAGAGGCCTTGAAATTTTTGAACGAGACATACACTGGACCTATAGCAGTAGAATTTAGTTATTTAGAGGTAATAATTCATTGAAAAAATTTGAAAGTTATCTTCTATTGAAGTAAGTCAGATATTTATTAGCTTGTTTCTTTGTAGAAGATCTGAATAAGTACCTGATTTCTATTACTGTCTACACAGACTGAGGAAGAGAGAGAATGGTTCGCAGAAACTGTGGAAAGAATTGCAATGGATCCTGTGACGGACGAAACGCGAGTAGCCATCGCCACGGAGATGTTGAAGAGTCAAACTTTCGATCAGTTCTTGGCCATCAAATTCGTAAACTTTAAGAGATACAGCGGCGAGGGTGCTGAGAGCATGATGGCCTTCTATCATGAATTTTTTAAACTATGCGCCAATGGTAAATAAAACTGTAACATTTGAAAACACTTGTTACACGAATCATCTATTCAACATTTTAAAATTTAAATGTACTCAATTACATTGAATTGCAGATGATTTAAAATACATCGTGATCGGCATGGCTCATCGAGGTCGTCTAAATTTCCTCACGGGAATACTGAATTTCCCTCCGGAAAAATTATTTCGACAGTTACGAGGATATTCCGAATTTCCGGATGACGTGAACGCAACTGGTGACGTGATCAGTCATTTTGTATCTTCTACAGATCTTAACATCAATCGAAAGAGCCTGCATGTTACGGCATTGAGAAACCCTTCGCATCTGGAAGCTGTGAATCCTGTTTCGATGGGGAAAACTCGAGGAATGATGCAAGCATTTAAAGACGGAGCATATAGCGAGGACGTAGACGCTCAATGGAGTGATAAAGTGTTGAATATTCAAGTATAGAATCTGAAGCTTAATCTTCTTAAGATTTAAATTGGTATTTGATATAAACTTGCAAACAGGCAGTTGAACTTCTTCTAATTTCTATCCTAGATTCATGGAGATGCAGCTTACGCTGCTCAAGGAGTTGATCAAGAATGTTTAGCGTTATCTGCAGTTCCTCACTTTGAGATTGGTGGAGCAGTACACTTGGTGATCAATAATCAATTAGGCTTCACGACTCCGGCTTCCAGAGGCAGATCGTCGAGATATTGTACGGATCTAGCCAAAATGATATCTGCGCCGGTGATTCACGTAAACGGGGATGATCCTGAGGTGCATATAATTTCTCTTTAATTGAAATCAAATTTTCTAATAAATCTTGAAATATTCTAGATGGTTGTCCGAGCTGCTAGGATAGCGTTCAAGTATCAACGAAAATTTAGAAAGGACGTTTTCCTGGATTTGAATTGCTTCAGAAGATGGGGTCACAATGAACTAGATGATCCTGTTTTTACAAATCCTATCATTTACAAAATTATACACAGCCGCCCGTGAGTATTTTTCAATTGTAACAGTAGGCGATCTTTCTTTAAAACTAATTATTTTATTTCTAACTAGGTCGGTGCCAGATCGATATTTGGACAAACTGGTGAAGAATAACATTCTTTCAATGGAAAAAGCCAAAAATATCGTCGAAGATCATAAAGCCAAGCTGAACCAAGGTTTAAACGAAGCAGATAATTACATTCCAGAGCCTTCATACTTTGCAGGCTTGTGGAGCGGAATGCAGCAAGCTGATGCGAGAGTGACACAGTGGGACACGGGAGTTGATTTAAGCCTATTGAGGTTCATTGCCGAAAAGAGCGTTCACATTGATGATGACTCGGTGAGAACGTATGTCATGCGAGAAATGTTGTTCATTTTCCCCAACTAATTCAATATACTACTTTCTCATGCGACAGATAATTCATCCTAAATTAATGAAAAGTCACGTCCAATCTCGACTGAACAAAATAGCGAATGGTGAACGCTTAGACTGGGCCACTGCCGAAGCCTTGGCAATTGGAACTTTATTATATCAAGGATATAATGTAAGATTAAGCGGACAAGACATAGGTCGTGGAACGTTTTCCCATAGACACGCCATGCTTATTGATCAATCTACTGAAGGTATTTACAAAATAATTCTAATTACAAATTACTATGTTATCATTAAATAAAATTTTATCATTAATCATGATCCTAGAGATGCATGTTCCATTGAATTCGATGGTCGATGGACAAACAGGAAAATTAGAGTTAGCTAACAGTATCTTATCAGAAGAAGCGGTTCTGGGCTATGAGTATGGGATGAGTATAGCTGTACCAACTACTTTGACAATATGGGAGGCACAATTTGGAGATTTCTTTAATGGGGCACAGATCATGATTGACACTTTTGTAACCAGCGGTGAAGCAAAATGGATGTTAAGCAGTGGATTAACGATACTTTTGCCACATGGCTATGACGGCGCTGGTCCTGAACATAGTTCCTGTAGACTTGAGAGGTTTTTACAGCTTACAGACAGCAACGAAGATAAACCAGATGGTGATGATGTTAATATGTGCGTAACGAACCCCACGACACCGGCTCAGTACTTTCATCTATTGAGAAGACAAGTAAGATTCTTTCTGTTGTAATAGATTTTTGATTATATTTTTAATATTATAAATTGTCTACATCTCTGTTAGATGATAAGAAACTTTCGAAAACCCTTAATAGTGGTGGCTCCAAAAATATTGCTGCGTCATATCGCAGCGACTTCGCCGATAACGGGTATGCAACCACAGACTACATTTAAAAGCGTTATAGGTATGTTGGATATAGCTCAACAGATAATATCTCTCCCCTCCCCCCCTTTCTGATTATATTCAATTCTAAATGAAATAATCTAACAGGAGATGAAAAAGTAGAAGAATCTAAAGTGACCAAAGTGATCCTTGTGAGCGGCAAACATTACTACGCCCTTGATAATTTCAGAGAAAGTACAGATCAGAGGAATGTAGCAATCATCAGAGTTGAAAATTTATGTCCTTTTCCAATACAAGAATTATTGCAAGAGATCGATAAATATAAATATGCAAAAAGTAAGTTATAAAAAGTAAATATTTAAATATATTGCGAGATATGAATATAAATATTTCCTCAAGCTTTCATATGGAGTCAAGAAGAACCGCAAAATATGGGAGCATGGAGTTTTATCAAGCCTCGTTTTGAAAATTTATGTGGCAGAGTAGTAAGTTAATAATGTATATAATGGTTGAAATATTTGCAAAAATAAAATTGTCACTTACAGATAAAATATAGTGGTCGTAAACCCATGGCTGCAGCAGCTGTAGGTGCAGGGAAGTTACATCAACAGCAAGCTCAGGAAGTGACCGCAAGACCCTTTAATATGAAATAAATTTTATATTGTATACTTCACTTTGTTTTATTTGTACACATGATTTAACTGCCAAAACTCACATTTATTTGCATAATGTCATTATATATTACATGAAGAAATAAATTATTTACATATCATTGAGCGAGTGTTATTGTAATGCATTATTATTATCAATAAAATATATTCACGGCATAAATGTGTAATTTCTGAAAAATTACACATTCAAAAATTATACTTTTTATCATTTAATATGTTCCTCTATCAAAAAAAAAAAATGATGATATAAATACAGATAAAAGCAGGGATTTTTTATATCTTCAACATCCTAAATAACGTTATTATAATTTCTTTGAAGCAAAATATCTTCTGTATTTGTTTGTCCTTCTTCTAAAAGAAGTAGCAGTAAAATCCGAAGTAATCTAGAAAGCTAGATTTATTTTGTAATAATTAGATTAGAGGAATTAATCTTTGTTAGTTTCTGCATTAGTTTCTGCACTTAAACGTTCGTGTTCTTTTTTTATCAGCTCTTTCAATTCATCCTGAAAAAAAGATAAATTTAGACAAGCTATGTTTCACAGTTTAAAGTAACTAAACATATAATTTAAAAATGAAACGTACACCCCAGCCCAACTTTTCTGCTAATAATTGACAGCCAGTATCACAATCGCCTAACCAAGCAACATCACGACCACCATGAGAACTTCGTGTATCAAAGATCAAACCATGTCGCAATCCTAGAAGTCGCGACAAACGGTCTTGCATACCAACTTTTTCTTTATTGATAAGTAAGCGCGGACAATTAGGTCGTACCCTTCAAAAAGATTATAGTTAAATGTATGTACTAATTGTATGTGAAAATTGAGTGAAATGAGAACAATGTGATGTTTACAACTAATACATACCTATCTACTAAAGACGCAAAAGGCTGAACAACCAAACTTGATCCCATAATTATCAAAAGATCTGCTTGTGCAAAATCTCGATCAGCAAGGAAATGGAAGCGTTCGGGTAACATTTCTCCGAAAAACACTATATCAGGCTTTACTACACCTTCGTTACATTCTTCACATTTTGGTATAACACCTTCCATAATTTTTTCTGGAAACAGGTACTGAGTTTTGAGATATTTATATAACTACAATAATCGTGATGTTACTGTAACGTTAAACAGAAATATATATATATATATATAAAACGAAAAAAGCTGTACCTTTCATCCATGAAAGAGTGTATGGTGCTCTACACTTAAGGCATCGACCAGTATGAAATGTACCATGAGCTTCTACCAATTTTTCAGGGGGTAAACCAGCCATTCTTTCTAATGTATCGATGTTTTGGGTATAATGTCTCAAGAGTAATCCCTTCTCCCATAAAAGACGAATAAAATAATGGCATGGTGTAGGCTTGAAACCTTCAGGTAACAATTCTCTTGCAAGCGTAAAAAATGGCTCAGGATTTTCCATAAAGAAATCTAATTCAAAAATAGCTTGAGGATGAGGTAGATTATATTTCTCTAAATTATGATAAAGACCACTTGATGGTGATCGAAAGTCAGGAATTCCTGCAGCTGAAAAATAGAAGAAAAAGTAATAAGCATTTTATGCAATCTATCTACACAAGATATAATTACCTATACAATATATCTATTCACATCTAAGATTGGAAATATTTTTCAAAACGTACATGTGGAGATACCAGCTCCAGCCATAGTAATGATTTTACAGTTTTCATTTTCTTTTATATAATCTACCACTCCATCTATGCTAAGTTCACGGAGGACTTTCTGCTGTGACTGTTCATCATAATTTGATGAATCAGAAAGTCTTAACATTTGTGCTAAATATTTACGTATTTTCTCCATCTCAGAATGTTCTACCTCTTCTTGTTCTGAAGAACTATTTGCTGCCTCCTCATTTGATTTCTTCTCTAATACAAAAAGAAAAAAAATGAATAACAATTATAGCAATATAGTAGCAGGACTACGAACGTAACATTTGTTAGCAAGAAAATTTAACAAATAAACATGAACCATGAATTTTTAATTTTTATCACATAATCATACATCACGATTGTCTACTTCCTATTAGCTTTAGAGAAATGTAACATGCATTATTAACCGATTAAGGCAATGAAATAACAATAAACTTAATGTAAAAAGAGAAGATATAACAACAAACTTAATGTAAAAAGAGAAATAATTCATTTAAGAAAATTAATACATTCTACTGACTCCAATAAAAATACATAAATACAGATTTTCGCCAGAGATGTTGGACAAATAATTGCCGTTGTCGGCTGATTAAAGGAAAAATGATGTGCGGTAACATTTTGACCCGCTGTAAACAGACATCGTAATGTTACGACTGTAGTACAACTCGATAAAGATACGTGTTATTTAACAGTTACCTAAAACTTTATAATAATGTGAAAATTTAAATATTCTGAGACTATGGCAATCGGCGTAGAACAATAGCTCTTCTTAATTCATTTTACCATTTTATTTAATTAAGCTTTATCCAAGCTCTGGGTGACAGTTAACCTCTATCATTCTCATGTTCACTTCTTTATGTTCATATTACATTAATTAATGTTACAGTAGATACGTAAAAAAATTAAAAAGTTCCATAATAATAAAAAAATCTTGAGTTCATTATTTCATAATATTTTGGTATACAAGGTTAATGATTTCAACCGAGATTGTTCTTAATTTCTGTTTTTGAAAAAATATGTATATTGAAGCAGAAAATTTAATCTTTTAAGCTCTGTGCCTCGATTTAAAAAACGATTTAACCGATAGAAAACAAAAAATGAATTCTACTTTAATGGACAAATGACAGTTCGAAAACGTTACCCTTTTCTGTGTCATCGTTATGTTCGGACATGTTTTCAAGTTTGTATAACTTTCTCAATTAATTTTAAGTGAAATTGTTCGATATCGTTGTCGTTAGAAAAGTAATGTTATTTATATATTCACTTGCATGTACGTTTAAAACAGATTGTCGAGAACAACTCGTATTTGACTAAACATGAAGAGATAATGTTTTAAGGTTTTATATTTTGTTTCTTTATTTTATATATATATATACACACACATCATTCGATATATATATATATATATATATATATCTCGAATGATATTTTCGAGAATTATTAAATATTACTTTTGAGCATTATAAATGATATGAATAATATAAAATATTCTTTTTTTGAAGCTAGTCAAATGATAAAGTTTATGTAATGGTAAAATAAACACAGTGACAACGCAGATAACCTTTTGTAACTCATAAGTTAAGAACTGAATATTTTGAAACTTTTTAATAAATTACGTTCATACATATGTAGCGTATGTATAATGTACATACTTTATAAATGATATTTTAAAACGAAAACAACTATCCTTCCTATTACAATGTTTATTTCCACCCACAGATATTATAAAATGTTAATAAAATATATTAAATCTTCATTTATATTAATGAGATTTCTTGGATGGTTCACCTCCTATAATTTTACGTCTTTGAGCAAACATGTGTAAATATAAACGTGGGAAGACTGTAATATAAAGAAAAAAAATTAGTATCTGATCAATATATACAACAATAAATTTCTGAAAAACTTACTAGGAATGTACGATAGCATAATAGCTACAAGAACACCACAGTAACTAAAGATAAAATTCCACGAGTTAGGAAGTCTATAACTCCAGAAATCTGGATGAGAACTTGCATAATTTACAGCTGAATATAAGCATAACAATTCTCCAGTTATACCTATTGGATATAATGCAATGAATAATGTGTACCTGTAACAATTAAAATATTTCAATTTTATATGTTGAAATATAGACACGATTGCTCATATAAAAAAGCTCTAATATAAATTGTTAAATTACTTACCTTAACCATGTAAGGAGATAGGGAACAAAGTTATTGAGATTCAAGTAGTAAAATAAATATCTAATTATTTCTGTTATTGACCATGCTAAGATGGCTAATGGAAGACCAGCAGATGATGCTGCATAATTATCTGGAGTTGCTAATAGTACCCCGCTTACAACTATAATACGACTAAACACTTGAAAAATTGTAATTACAGGATTTGATTTAACTAAACCAGTCATAGCATGGAATATCTGTAATAATAATAGTTAATTTTTTATGAACAAAATCAAACTTAATATTAATGTTTACCTCCAAAATAGCAGCATGTTGAAAGATAATAACAGGCCATTTAACATTGTGCCATAAAGTTGCTTTTGTCACAGAAGAGTAATCATTTACCACAAATTTATAAAATATATAACTCCAGCTACAAGTGCATATAATTTTGTAAGTATTTGCAAGAATTTTTTATAATTTTAGATAATATTTATTTTTTATTATTAACATTAGGTACATCTTTTAATAAAAAAGTTATTAAAAATTAACACAAAAAATACAGAGATTTCAGTCAATAAATTTTGAAAACATGATAATGATAAAATGTTTTATTATCTATATATCTATTTATTTCATAATTATAGTAATATCATTTCATAATACTTACCCAAGAACTTGTAGCAAGTTATAAGTTTTTAAATATAATAGTCCGACGCTATTTGATTTCTTTGATTTCATATTTACGTTCTTTAATTCAGAGCGATTTTATTTACTTATAACGATATATATATTTTACAAGAGCAAATAAATTATATTTTCGTATACTTTTCAAATTTATAATCTGTCGAATGGAGAAAGCGAATTAACGAAATCGTACGTTGCGTGTTATACTATATTCTGCTTCAATCAGGAACGTAGCAACTTTATGAAATTCAAGTACCTTCAATGATCTAACGTTGACATTTGAATACACATAAAATTATAATTAGGTGCAAACTCCACAATTTGAATATCATTGCTTTTAATGAAGTTGCATTGTTAATGTAAGAGAGAGTAATTTTTTTAAAACATAAAACGTTAGTTAATGTTAATAATTTAATTCTCAGGTATATAGAGTAAAATTTAATTGAAAAGTTATTCGAAATATCGATTGTTATAGATATTTATTTTTTAAATAATTTCTGATAATTTTAAATTTTTGTTTTCTTACAATTTTAATTTGTTTTTTAATTTATATACTAAAAAATATTAAAATAATATAAAAAATAAATTAAACAATATACTAAAGCACGTGTCCTTTTTTTGAATATACGGGAAGATTGATATTTATGAACAAATACTATGATATTTATAAAATTAAAAACAAAGTTCGCCTTTTATTCACATTTTAGTTTTTCATGTCTTGGATCAAAGATCAATACTTAATGAATCCAAAGAGCGAATACGAAATAAGAATTCATTAACATTTCAGTATTTAATTAAACTCATTTTGCTTACATGCACATTATATATTTTATGAAGGACTGTAGTATGTTCTACTAAAATACAAAATACAAAATACAAAAATGTTAATTACTAAAATACTAAAATACAAAAATGTTAATTTTAAGACTATTTTTAAGTAAATAATAAGGCTAGGATATAATTAACATTTTTCTAATTATTAAAATTATTTCATATTCGTGGACAATTATTGTAGTAGTTTTAAATAGAAAATATAATTCTTTGCAAATTTGAAAATTGAGTACGTTACGTACTTTTTGAAATAAGCTCACAATATAAATATAATAGTCAATAGATCGAAGATATTTGTTATCGAGATTTACGTTAAATTATGTTTCATCAATCAAATACATTTATCCATTATTTCAAATTTTATCAGAATTATGAGAATAAAAAGAATTTTTAGAGGTTAATGACGCATTCGTTTCATTTTATCATCAAATACAAACAGCTAGTATTTGAATGTTAGTAGAGTATTTATACATACCTAAAAGCATGAAAATGCAGTGGATGAATTTTCAAAGATTTCTTGAAGCAGTGAAAAGGATTAATTTATTAAATAAGCGTCAAGTTAGCATTAATTGCAAGACTGTTGTTTGTAGTTCTGATGTAGAACTGGCTAAGAAAAATGGATTGCCAATTGTGGCTTTGGAATCCACAATTATTACTCATGGGATGCCTTATCCTGATAATTTAAAGACAGCCATTCAAGTAGAAAATGTTGTCAGAAAGAAAGTAATTATTTATAAATTATTGAAAAGGAAAGAGATTGTTACTTTTTCTATATTTTACTTTATATTTTTGTCTCATTTTAGGGTGCTATACCTGCAACTATAGGAATATTAAATGGACAGATGCATGTTGGTTTAAACAATGAACAACTGCAAACATTAGCTAAATCAGATTCTATTAAAACTATTAAATGCTCACGTAGAGATATATCAACAGTTGTTGCTCAAAAACTAAATGGAGGAACAACTGTTAGTGCAACAATGTTAATAGCAAATTTATTAGATTTGCCTATAATGGCAACAGGAGGTATTGGCGGTGTTCACCGTGGAGCAGAACAGACTTTTGATATTAGTACTGATTTAATAGAGCTTGGACATACCCCTGTAGCTGTTGTTTGTTCCGGTGTTAAATCTATATTAGATATTGAAAAGACATTAGAATATCTGGTTAATATATTTTCTTCTTGCATAAAAAATAATTATTACAATAGAAACTAATAATCATTTCTGCTTGTAGGAAACACAAGGAGTTCCAGTTATAAAAATTGGTAAAACAGACTATTTTCCTGCATTTTACTGCACTGAAACATTTCAGAGAACAAAAGTGCCACATATTGTATCAAATTCACAAGAAGCAGCAAAGATTCTTAAAGCACAAAGAGAATTAGGTCTTCAAACAGGATTATTGTTTGCTGTCTGCATTCCTGAAGAATATGCATTAGATTCTAAAGAAATGGAACTAGCCATATATAATGCTTTAGAAAGTGCAAAGAGTAAAAATATAAGCGGAAAGAATGTCACACCATTTTTGCTAGAAGAATTAAATAAAATTACACATGGTCAATCTCTTCGAGCTAGTAAGTAAATAAGTTCTTTGATATAATAAGAAATAAATAAGAAAGACATAAGCTAGATTGGTATTTTTCACTTAATTTTTATCTTTTTAAAATTAACAGACATGGCACTCATAGAAAATAATGCAAGCGTAGCAGCAGAAATTGCAATAAACTTGGCTGAAAGATGTTCCCAAAGTTCTCTGAACAATAATGCATCCAAATGCACTCTGACAGCAGAACGAAATCCAGTAAATAAAACAAAAATATTATCCTAAAAAGTGTATAATATATTGTTTACCTTATTTTCTCATTCTGTAATTTGTTTATGTTATAGATTGTAATTGGCGGCGCTATGATGGATACCACGTTGCAAGTGAAGGAATCTGAGATAAAAGTAAGTCAAGTCTTAAGTCAGGATTATACTAAATAACCAATTTTCCTTGTATTCATATTTCAGAGGAGTTATAGAACGTTTAACAGTATTTACATACAATTACGACCACATAGGTTTTATGTACATTTAAGAATATGTATTGAATAACACGAACTCATAGTGTAGAGTGGTATAGGGAAGAGTGGTATGATACGATAATATAATATGAAAATCATAACGTATGATTAAAGCGAAAGTTAAAATGTCCATGCAGTGTATCGAAATTAAGTTAATCAAACGTTCTACAAGGTAGAACATTTTGAAAAAAGATACTCGTTCGAATTAAATTCTTCCAAGTTGTTCTTAATGTCTCAATCAAAAATGTAGTTGTGTAAGTATTCTGTTCTCAAAAAAGTTGGAGATAAGCGTTTCCCGTTGTGCATAGTAATATGCATGATTATGAAAGTATAACGAACGCATTTTATAATCTAGTTACATTTTTACCCATACTTGGCTATGGTAGTCCTATTGGATTTACCGTGTACGAAATAACGTACATACCATATCTAACCATTTACAGATACAGTAAATTAGGTTTCTTAAGCAGGCACTATTCAAAGCTCCCTCTCTTTCATTCGTCTCGATATACGTATTACATGTCATATTTAAATGTCAATCAGTTACAAATTACTACACATGTTGAACCATTTTTAAAGCCTTTCTCATTATAGAATTGTTATTCATTGTTGTCTGGATATATGTACGTCTAACTAAAACATAGAGTTACGAGTCTTTCGTTCGTTTAACGAGTATACGATTTAACGATTGAACGAATCGAAGGAACGAATTAAAACGTGAAAAAACAGTCATATCACTGTTTCGTTTAGCCGAAAGTTTTTGAAGCTTATTCTAATTAAAGGTAGCATGTAGGTTCTCATGTTTCTGGGCGGCTTGCAGTAACATAGTTGCCTTCCTAAATGATCGGTTTAAAAATTAATTAACGCTATCTGTTGTATGTTTTACATATAGTATATCCTTATATACATTTAGTGGCAGAGGCTGTATGTCTGCGAGGTGTAAGCTTTCATATTATTATTGTAGCTTAGTACATTCAACGATAACTCGATGGCCTGATTAAGAAAGAACCCTCGATTACTTCTCTTCTCGCGTTCCTTTCTTTTTCTTCTTCTTCTTCTTCTTCTTCTTCTCCTTCTTCTTTTTCTTTTTCTAATGATCAAAAATTGTGTGTGATAGAACCGAAAGGAACAAAATACGTATTCAAAAATGTATCTCGTTAGGAACACGCGTTAATAAACGTCGTGTCGTGTAATAAATGACTTGTTTGGTAATCTATTCGCGTTACAACGTACAATGCTAGGAATACCCTGTTGTCCAGACTGATGCAATTACGAGAAAGACAAAAGATCAAATCTGAATTCTAACGATGAAGCTCACAGCTTGTGTCTTGATAGTCTCGGTAACTTTCGTTTCATGTTTGTTTCGAACGTAAAGTAAAAGAAAGCTGATGCTTCTCGACATATGCATACATGATTGAATCGTGCGCAATGGACTCTGGCTTTTTCTTAAACAGACGATCGACTCTTAATATTTGACTACCATACATCGCTATATAAAGTCTACTAATACGTATATTCATTATTTTTGCATTTGTAAACGTATATAATCCCTAAGATTTGGTTAATCCTAGCTAGGAAGCCAATTACTTTGAGTATCGTATTGTATTTATACGACTTACTGCACAAATCAATACAGACTACTCGCGCTGCATGTATCGTTTTATATAAAAAGAACTAGGAATTTATAGTCGTTACTTTTATGCGGTGACTTTGTGTGTTTTGTCTGTGTGTGCGTGTGTGTGTCTGTATATATATCTGTGTGTGTATACGTATGTATTTTTCCCACAATCCAACGTTTTCGCCTTTTTTTTTATTTTTACTTTTCTTTTTTACATCTCCACTATTTAGCATAGCTCGTCGAAAAAAGAGATTTCCTATTTTTTTTTCTCTCTCGTTTTTCCTACATAGTCGTATATTTTCTTTTTTTTTTTTTTTTCGCAAAGGGAGAATCAATTTGGCAGTAGTATCCCACAATATTCTCCCGTAACTATCGCATTCTTCGTAATCCTCGGCTTCGAAAGTACGAGTTCGTTGCTAGAACCATTTACCATGAAATGGAAATAGGGGGAAAAAAAAAAAAGAAAAAACGCCGTAACATCGAAGAGAAACAAGTAAAAATAAACCACGCTCGCGTGACGATAAGCGATTAACCTTCGATATACATATCTCGCCGATACGTGTGCTAAAAAACTTTCGATAGCAAGCAACGCACTGTACTCTCTCTCGATCGTGTATAAATGCAACCGAGTTCGTTGATACAGCTCAACACAATTTCCGCCAATTTCAAGTGGGGAAAAGAGAGCGGTGAACAGAGAAGTGGAGAGCAATTTCCATTATTCGCTTAATTAAACGCGCGACAACGATATTCAAATGTTAATTAAAAAAAAGGCTGAAGGCGACCAGCTCGCTTAAGGATTATATCAACCCTTTCGAATAGCGCACGATAGTTACATTTTGCACTTTGTGACATACTACTTGCGTTAGTGATTCGCGCGGTAAAAATCAGTATATAACTTCGGCTTCGTGTTCTGAAATGCTCTTTGGTTCGCTTCGGTTCAAAGAGAGATGGTTTCATATAGGAAAACTTACTGCTAAAAAATAAATCTACAAAAGTAATTGATTATTTTTCATCGTATTCTTCTTCTTCTTCTTCTTCTTCTTCTTCCTCTTTTTTTTTCCTTCTTCCTTTTCTTTTTTTTTTTCTTTTTTTGTTTGTTTTCTTTTTTTTTTCTTGTTCACCGACCGTGCGAGGACGGAAAGACATGTGTAAGGAATCATTACGCGTAGAAAGAGAATCGAAAGGATGTCGGAAGGCAAGCACAGACAGACCTTCCTCTTTTCCCCTTTGTGCAGTTTCGACGCACCTCTTCCGTTTTTTTCTTTTCTTTCCTTTTCTTTTTTTTTTTTCTTTCACTTTTTCGTGATTTTTTTCTTTCGTTCTTTCTCTCTCCCCTTCGTCTCTCGTTCGATCCTCCTTGTAATTCGTTCGTGTCGATTCTCGCTTCACTCCGGCCGGTCGTGTGTCGTCACGCAAAAAGGAAATTTACTCTGTTCATCAGCACTTTGGGTCGCATCGTCGTGCAAACTCTGCCACTTGCTGTGTGCAATGGTCACGAGGATAGTGTATCTTGAAAATCGCGTGTAGCTGCTAAAACGATTCGCCCACTCGTCGCGTCACGGGGCGTGTGTTTAATGTAACGAAACGGGATGAAACACGTTGGCAAAGTTGGTTTACCCTATTTGTCTAGCCTAGCCTCGGGTTTGGAAAACAGTTTCATTTCAAAACAGTTTTGTTGAAATAAATGTCTCTCTATCGTCGACTACAGGGATTCGGAGTGTGCCCTATCCGATATACAATATCAAGACGATTCAACGATACACTTTCCTGGCGACGCGTAGAACTTTGAACGTTATTCGCTTATTGTGGGCTGGTGTGCTCGTGTTGTCGGTAGAATCTTTAGAAACCTTAGCTCCGGTCTGCGGACCTATCCTTTAAAAAATGAAGATACGCTTAGTATTGTATATAGTTTGATTTGGTCGTTTCGTTTATGTTTATTAATCTCGTAATCGCGGTATCGATTTCGAAGTTAAATGCTTTGGTCATCTGTTACATAGTTTTCATTCTTTTTTTTTCTTTTTAATTTTATATATATATATATATTTACATATATATATATATATATATTTTTTTTTTTCTCGTTGCCGCCTAATGTTATTCTTTCTCGCTGCAGTCTTTCTTAATTTTATGCTACTCGAATCCTGGGAGACGCAATGATACAAATGCTCGTTCGCAGTACAGCAATAATACGTTTCGTTTAACGCTAACAGAATAATCCTGTTCGATTCGCGAAAAATTCTGGCACAGGTCATCCACCGAGTTCCGAGTTAGTATCTACCGAGACTAACGACGTGTCTGTCTCAATTAATCCCCCATCCGACTTCTAAAAATATAACCTAAACCCGGAAACTCGGGTTCAGTCGGGTTCGCGATTATCAAAATGTCCGATTCTAATCCGATCAAGTACACAAAGCGGACGTTGAATAGGAGGAGCTGATCAGTTCGACGAAAATAGAGAGATTCGTTCGCGGAATCGAAATCAATGACGCTGGAGATGCTCGATACAATCGAATTTCCCATGTCTAAATCGGAGATTTCTCCTGATACGAAGAATTAGAATTATCGATTATCTGACGAGTTCCTTTCTTCTCTTCCTAATTCGCACGGTTTGTCAATCGCAACAACATCGGGAAATCCCGCGAATAATATCGATCTGTAGCGAAACTGTCGCCTCGATTGAAGCAAGATGCAAAGACAAAAGAGAAACACGATGACCCGGAAGGATGAATCGAAGTTGTTTCGATAACAAGTATAATTTCATTAACGTTACGTTACTTTCTGTTTTGTCGCGTCGATCAACGATAGTTCGATCGAAATACGTTTCTGCTCGTTCGAAGAGCCACGAGTATTCCGTGTCCAGTCTAAGTAAGAGGGAACAGGCAAACTGGCTGGTGTTCGACTCACGATTGTTTCGTTCCTCATTCGCTATACGTCTGTAGAACAGTAATTTGACGATTTCAACAACGTTCGCAATGAATGCCCGAAGCAAGGCGAGTAATTATCATTTCACCTAGCAGACAGAGGTAACCATCCTGGCGAAAGGTTAAAAATACTAAGATAGAATAGAAAAATACTAAGAGATGTCAATCGTCAGCGACTCCAAATGTGTCAGTTTGGTCTCTTTCGTTATTTTATCGATTTGAAAAGGTAATTCTCTTGTCGCGAGATAATTGAGAACATTTTAAAAGAGGGTCTGAAAACGCGCGTGCGTGTGTATGTATGTACAGCGATGTGTGCGATTCAACGAAGTGAAGAAATTAGGGAAGGGAGGCGATATCATACCCTGTAAGGGTGATATATCGTAAAATACGCGGTTAATTATAGAAATTCACGATTGAAACGTAAAATGATGGATTCAACGTCGCACGTATAATCACCACGTCGACTTGTGTCACATCGAGTCTATCATGCTAGTTTTAAGTTTTTTTTTTTTTAATTCACGTGGAACGATTAAAGATCGAAACGAAGAGATGCTCGATTTTACGTGAGAAATTGAAACATTTTTCGCGATTTCAGCGCGAGAGCGACGATACCATCTTTTCTCGTTTCTCCGAGAAAAAGTGGGGAACCATGGCGTCCTCGTAAAAAAAAAAAAAAAAAAAAGAAAAAAAAAAGGAAGAAAAAAGAGAACGGGAGAAAATTGATCTCTACCAATAACTGAAACTCGATGGAGAAAAAGAAACTGCCCGTTTTGTGCTCTCGCTGGGATATAAAGAAACGGATAGCGAACACGGTTGCACGAACACCGCGCGATTTCAAAGAGAAAGAAAAAAAAGACAGGATGAAGGATCAAACAGGAACCTCCCTTCGGATTCGACGGAAACGCTGAAGACAGGTTTACGCGAAAATCAATACCTCGAGAGCGTAATATCCTTTCTCGATACGTCTCTATAATCTGTTGTGCCTGTGTACGTGTGTTGTATTGTCTTCTCAGGTGAAAGATCAAGGGGGTTCTCCTCTGTTTATCAAAAAACAGCTCTCTATCGCGTTACAACTATTACACGATTTGTTACAACTCCTCTACTTTCTATGTCTCTTCCTTTGAAAAAAGAAACTTAACCACTGAACACCGCACAATAGTACGCTACACATGTACACGGGTTTCATTTGTTTGTAACCATCCGATCTACGGTACCTCGTACTAAAAATATCTATGTATATATCTTATTACAAAAGATATACTATACACTCGTCTACGTTTATAAAACGTACGTAGTAGGGTTTGATTACTTTAACGAACCAAGGAGAGCTTTGTACATCAAGCAGATATTCGAACGAATACGAGAATCCGAAGGTCGATTCGTATTTCATCTCTCTCCTTCTATTTATCCGTCTATCTTTCGGAGATACAAGAGAGGAGAAAAAAGAAAAACGTCGTTTCGTTAACCGCGCTTTGTTAATTAACACGATTAACAGCAATTCGCGTGTATAGAGAGGAGCCACGCGTATACGTATAGGCTTACTTATACACGGTGATCTCGGCGGACCGATTGCTCCTGTAGAGGAGACGGTTCGACGTGTTTCGCCACCACTTCCATAGTCAGGTGCGCCTGCTTTGACCACCGGCTGTTATACCCGTGCCCGGGCTGCCGCCGTTCGACAGCCACAATCTCCTGTTGAACTCTCGCATCTCGTAGTTGTTGTTGCCGTTGCTCTTCTCACGGTTGCCGCAGTTGTGGTTCGCCGATGTGGGCGTCGTTTCCTCGAGGATGAGCGCGCAGTGGCTGTTCGTGTCGCTGTCGGCGCCGCCGTCCTGCAGGTTGTTCGCCAACAGTGGATGCCTTCCGGTGTTGCACTCGTCCGTTTGGATCAGCAACGATGCGTTCCCTGAAATTCATTTGGTTTCCTCTCGTCATTCGTTCGTTCATTCATTTCTTTCTTTCTTTCTTTCTTTCTTTCTTTCTTTCTTTCCGGCTTAAACTTCTTTTCTTTCGTATTTGATTCGTTTCTTTCATTTTAACACTTTACCGACCGGCAGCCTATTAATCGGCTAACATATTTTAATATTTTACCGACAAGTAGCCTATTAACCCATTTGCATCATCGCTCTAATTCAGCTACCGCGTGATGGAACATCAGCGACGTTCAACCGAGGACTGACTCGTATCACCGCGCGCGGTCGATCGTATTTGCAGTAACTTGGATTTCATGAATTTAAATATAGATTGACAGCACTTACTCATAGTTCCAGTTTGAAAGATTTTCACAAAAAATAGAAGAAACGTTCCCACAAGTTGTTAAACGTGGTCTGTCGCGACGAAAGAATATTTCTCAACTGGTAGAAAAAAAAGCAGTCGCGTAGGCTCGCGGATTATTCCGCGCTTGGATGCAAATGGGTTAATCGGTTAACTAACATATTTTAACACTTTACCAACCGGTAGCCTGTTAATCGGCTAACTATTCACCGCTAATACACGGTCGGTAAAGTGTTAAAACTTGCTGCTTCAAATCTACCGTACGTAGCGAGCAAAATTACTCGCGAAATTACTAGAGCAAAGTATTGTTCCGCCTGTGTTTTGTTGTTGCTAGACAACAACGCTGGACAAGGCGTTTTCTGATTCATCGACCATTCCGAATCACACCGATCTCGCCGCAATTGCCAATATAAACACGTGTTTCACGCGACGAGAAATGCGCATGCAGTCGTGGCAAAAGGGCGGCGAGAACCTTCGACCTTTACGCGGTAACATCCGTTTTAATGTTGCGGCGGTTATCGATGCACACATCGCGTGCTGTGCGTCAATGCCGCCGTTGGTTGGCTAGATCAAAGTTTCTACGTTCAAGATGCGTCGATCGCACGCGTTCGTCGCAGATAACGTGGCCAACGATCGTTAGATCGATAATGGCACTCGAGTCAGCGACGACTACCACCGATCCCATCGGATTAACGTAATCGCATGAGATTTGGGGAGAGGGGGGAGAGGAAAGAAACTCGCTGATACACGTTCTCTCGATCGGTCGAGAAAGATTGAAGCCCTGATGTTGAGGGGGAGATATTCTCAGCTACGTATTTGATCTCTTCTCCCTTCTTTCTTTTTTACTTTTCTTTTTTTTTTTCCTTTTTTCTCCACGAACGAAAGGGAAGTAAGATAAATGTTTCAACGATCGTTCGGAGTGACGTAAACGTCACGCGTATCCCCTTCGATTTTTGTCGCAAACACGTTAACCATTGATCGACATTAAGGAAGAATGTTAGTCTGAAACTTCGCACGCTTCTGCATGAGGTCGGTTCTCTTATTCTTGGCTGGCTGTTTTAAAAAATTCATCGGCCACCAATTACACGGTACAGGTGTGTGGAATTATTTTTAGCCGCACGTGTTTCGAGGGTGCAGTGTGGCACGCGTTACGGATTCCGCTCGCTTCGTTTCAAGGGCGTAGAAGAAAAGAGAAAAGAAAAAAGGAAAAAAATTCCGGGTTAAAAAAGGGTATTAGGCGGAGCGTGAAACAAAGGAGAACTCATTTTTATCGCGAGAAAACTGCGGCTAGGAATAATTAGTCGTTAGTAGTTCGATAGCTCCATTGAAAATTTCATCTTGCTGACGAAACACCGAGACGGTAGGAACCTCCTGATCGTCGAGGAAATCATTGTCGAGAAATCATTCGCTGCACGAAGGATGTCCCTTGAGAAAGGGCAGGGCGAATGATCCGGCAGAAACATTCTTCGTCATTCTGTCTCACTTTGACAGCCGTCAACGATCGGGCAGACCTCGAAGACACGGCCGCGGAGGCTTTCGATTACGAAACCGTGGCTTCGTTTCGCGAAGCTTTCATCGATGTCAACGTTGTGACACCCGCAGAGGAATCTGTATTGCCCGGCAATATTATTTATGTAATAATCGATCGAATCGCAAATCGGTCTTCGTTTTTTGCAAATTTGAAACGAATCGAGTACGAATCGGCGAAAAATAGATGAGTTCAGGCGGATAAAAAAACGCGACGACTATGGCGAAAGGGATCATTTTTCACGGCGGTGATATCAACGATATCGAAGCAGCTCTCTCTCTCTCTCTCTCTCTCTCTCTCCTTATCGTTGGCCAGACGTGACCTTTGACTACACACCGCGAGTCTATATTCCAAGTTAAAATCCGCTCTATCCGTTACGTGTAATTACCAGACGGGGGTACGAGAACCGGCGCTAAAATACTTATTATACTGGAGCACGCAATGCCCTAGTTCTTCTACTCATGCCTCGAGCAGGGTTATACTTGCGCAGGGTGTATTACTTAAATGACTAGCTCCGGACTAGGACCGCCAGGTAGAATTATGCATTTGCTTGTGAAACGGCTCGACGTGTTCCCACTTTCGTTCTTTCGTGCTTTCGTTCCACGACCGGTTTAATGCACGCGCGCGGTCTCTTCCGTGTCGTTAACCCCTTTGTCGTTTCATGCCAATTATTTTTGGAAGTCCTTTTCTTTTTCACTCCTCGTCGAAATGCTTGACGCGAGTCGCTGTCCTCGCTGCATCGCTCCCATCCGGTTCCCATCAAATTTGCCTTGGAAATTTTTCAGCTGGAATTCGAGAGAAAGAAACGTTTTCCCCAAGACTGTGCTTACTTTCGAATATTTATGATACTCCTTCAGCTTAGTTTTTAACAACGACGAATTTCATCAAAGTATAAAGTATATTCGGTCTGTTTTTCTTCACTTGATGTATTTATGATTATGCTATGTTCTGTCACTATCAGCAGTCGCATCCATCAGTTTTTTTACACGTCTGTCCATCAATTTAAAAGAAGCAATTTTATCGCCGATTATTCGATCAAGCAACGATCCGAGAAGCGATAATTCGGTTCTCTTCCCAACTTTCCCCGTTGCGTGTGAAAACCAATCTCTTCGAATGCTGTTGACGATCTAAAATCGTACTCCGTCTGAAACTGTCTGAATACATCTGTTCACCAGTTTTAGATATCCAGACTGTCTGAAATCCTCCCGCCAGAAGTCCGTTTAACCATACCGAAGGATCGAAACTCGCGTGTTAACAATGACTCGTCGACGATGATAGACTCGTAGATTCGTGGATCTCGTGCAGCCAGTAAACATATTTGTTCGCCGTAGAAATCGCATGTCGAAGAAACAATCGACAGCAATCTAGATTCGCCAGCGAGCTCGTGTATGCACGAGACCCCGCGCTAGTTTTATCTTCCGCGAATCTCCGTTGAAACGGTGTACACCAGGCTTCCGGTCAGCTTCGTTTCGGTATTGTTCGCCTTCTCGTCAGAAACTGTCGGACCTTTTCACGGACCCGTTCAACAGTTTCGTTTGTTCATTGTTTATGTATGGAAGACACGAGAGAGAGAGAGTGAGAGAGAGAGAGAGAGGGAGAGAGAGAGAGATAACAGGCTGTTAGTTCTCGAGGTTCGCGAAAAGAGAAACCGAGAAACACGCCGACACCCTGGTGTCGTTGTTCCCGTTTTCAATCGGCGTGGCCGACGAAACGGCGTTTGTAAACCGTCTTCCGGTTAACTTCATGCTGCATCCAATTATCTCACGTTAGGTTTTTCGCTCGTTAATCCGATCTTTTCGGCACGCCCCTGCGTCGTTTAAACCGTGTAAGTGCTATTGACTGCGAAGCCAGGCAACTGCCGAGATCTCTTTCGAACGAAACAAGAGAAAAGAACGACCTTAATAAACATTAAAAAAAAAAAAAAAAAAGAAACGATCCGCACGGTTGCACGCGTTTGTTCCACCGAGCACGCTGAAAATGGCGACAATTTGGCCTCTCGGTTTGTGAGAGAAAAATTGGTGGAAGAAACACCCGCGATTCCTTGAATGCGAATGCTACGAAATTTTCCGAAAGAAAACTCCGCGCGAGACGTTGCGCTTCCTTGCCTCTTCCTTTCTTTTTTTTTTTTTTTTTTTCTTTTTCAATTAATAGACTAAAAACTTAGCCTTAGCCCAGATATCATACACTTCGGATTTGATTTATAGTTTCAATTCTATAATTCTGGTGAAAATAATTACGTTACAATAACGGTATGCCAACGAAAGCGCGAATGCTCCTATTTTTTACAGTGCTTTCACGTTATTTAAAATTCGTCCTGTTTCGATCGTTCGGGAACGATGATAAATTCATCGAATAGCAGCAGAGAGATTTGCTCGTCGATAGATCACAGAAGTTCATTACACGGAGACGATAGAACTTGGAGATCTTTGTTGAATATTGAATACCATGTGTCTAGACTTCAGCGAAGTGGAAGTCGAGGTCGAGAATAACCATCTCCAAACGACATTGAACGTGCGTTCGAATGGCCATGTGGCCATTTATAATGCCGTCTTTTATCCAATACCCCGAGTTGAACCTGCGCACAATCATTCCACCCCTGTCATAATTTTTCGAACGCTTCGAGTTCTCTGCCGAGTCTCTGAATCATCGAGAGATTCACGGGTGTCTGGTCCACTTTAATACTCAACGATCAAAATTGATGATTCATCTAACTTCATCGACGATGCCCAATGGGACACACCGAGACGTTATTCAACTTCTCTCGACGTTCTTTCTTCGAATCTAATTATCGTCGACCACGAACATAGAATTTGTCAGTCAACAGAATAAATTACCAAGCTATCTAAAAAAAAAATGTCGGTATTGCTCGCTCGATAATAAGAATCACGGGAAATTTCTATCTTTGGAAATTCCCATTGCAATCGGTAGCTCTAACGTTGATTTTTCGACCAACTTGATCGTCGATCGGTATCAACTATTACGACGACTAGATTAGTCTGATCGAGGCTTCAGTCGTCGAGAAAGAAAAGAAAAAAAGAAGAGAGCAGCACTTGTTATTCTTTTTTTTATCGTCGTTATGTCACAATGTTTGGTGAAACCTACCGGAAGGAGTGACAGCATTAGGGAGAGTCGTGCGCCGAACGATACTTCCGTTGTTAGTTGCTTCCGGTATTACTTGCGAGAAGGGCGGTTGCGTGAGGGTGGTCGCCGGCGGCGGTGGTTCACGTAGCAACCGTATCTTCTGTATCATTTCTCTGATCTCGTAGCGCAGTATACCCAGGAAACATAATTTCGCGAACGCTATCACGCAGAAGCCTAATACGAACAGCAAGTCCGCCGTTTTTCGCAGCCATCTCACCAACGATTCCTCGCAGCCCCTTGGGTACGGATGAGGACAGGTGTCACTGACGTTGCCGGTTGACTCGCAACAGGTCTGTGGCCATCTAGCACCGAAGTCTCTGGAGCCAGTGACGCCGCAGCAGGTGAACTCCTTCTGCAAACGGTCCCACTGCTCGCTGAATCGTAGATCCTTGCCGTACTCCATCTGCGATGAAAATTTCACATATAAGGTGCGATGATCTCAGGGTGTTGGAAAGGTTCTTTCGGCCATTTTTCTAGTTTTCCAACGTTTCACCGACGATGTTTCATCAAGGCTTAGGATATATCTCAGGCCTCGTTTCGATGGATTTCGAACTAACTAGTTACTCTCGCGAGAGAAATAAAAATATCTCAGCAATATTTTAGCAAGCAATATCTTTCCGCAAAGAGATTCCGCTTCGTATCTGCTTGCTAAACGCTGAGTTTTCTGCGGTCAGCCGCCCACTGTGTGGTACTATAACGACGGTCATAGAACTAGGAAGTTTTCGGCTTCGTTCGAAACATTATCGACGGCGGCTAAATTTACGCATCGTTTGCCGAAAGGCGGCTGGCTGCAGGTATTTTTAAGTCGATATTTTTAACTCGTCGATATCGAAACCAGTATTTACGACTTAGCAGATGAATTTAGGCGGCGCAGAGTTCGAGGAACGTTCATTGGGAGATCCTTCGTCGAGATTCGATTTTGGAAGATTCATCGTGGAGATTCATTTATAGTAGTATAATATCAATGACCGATTAAATGAACTTTCTGCTAGTTCAATCCACTTACGTGAATCCTAAACTGCTACTGTGAAAAATCATTGGGTTTACACCGAAATGGGTTTACACTTAAATTTCTGTATAAGCAGAGTTCTACTTGTTCGTAGAAGAAGAGAAAAGCAAAATTTCTGATACACAAAACACGATAGGAAAGGAGCACGATGACGTATGATAGATATAAAAATTCCACAACGACGTTATATCTGTTTCGAAAGGGAGTTTCGAAATGGCGAGAAGGATAATGGCAAGGCGACTCGGTGGGTCCCTCGGCGTATATCCAGGTCGATCATCCGAGGGTACGCACATTTTCCGTCGATTATGCGATCGACCCAGATAAGAACGGGGCTAAGAATAATGACTGCAGACACGGACAGAGAAACGAGGTGAAACGGTCGAAACGGTCGGAATTGTTAGTAATCCCCGTGGCACTGATTTTTCATCGTGACGAGCAACCAGGCGCCAGTAAACTAGTTCACTGTTTCTTAATTAGCTCGGCTCATGCTAGTTCATCACCGAATATTTCCTAAAATCCGCACGATCGAGCCCGAATTTTCAGTCGTCGTTCCGTAGAGAAAGAACGGAAGAAAGAAAAAAAGAAAGATAGAGGAAAACGGAAAATTCGCGTGTCTCGAGGCGTGTCTGATGTCTGAACGTTAGAATCGACAAATGTGAAAAGAGACGGAATATTTTTTTTCCTTTTGCCCTCGAGTCGTGTCTCAACAGTCGTGTGTGTACCGTCGCAGTAATATATCAACGTTCGCGTTCATAAAAATTTCAAACTGTTTAGGCTCCTCGAAGTTATTTAAAGTTTCAGGCTCGCTACCGCTCGATGGACGCTACCCTCGTACACGCGCCTGTCGCCGCGATTAAAAACTTTCAATCGTAATTGATTGCGATATATTCGCGTCTGCCCGTAAGTTGCGGAAAGTAAAAGCCCGCGCCGGAGGGACGAAAAAATCGATTGACATGCAACGACGTCTGCGTCGTTTCTCAGTCGTTATCCTCTGCCGCCGCTGTCGAAGCTCTCGAAACTCTCTAGTTCGAAGATGTGTTAATTTTATTCTCCCACGTGTATATTCGTGTATACGCTTCGTGTTACTTTGACCGAAAGGATCCTTCGCTCTGTCTTCGGGCCAAAGCGATCGAGAATTAATTTCACTCGGAATCGGTCGTTGCTTCTCCGTCGCTCTCCGTCGCTCTTCTTTTTATCTACCACGTGCATATGTGCATACATGGTTTAATGTCAAGCGTCACAAAAGAGGGAGAGAAGTTTGCGCGGCGTAAAGTTTGCCAGGAAATACGTGAATATCTGTGCGCTAGTCTATAAATAGTTGGAGAACTGTACGTCGGCTGTCGTATGAATAATGTTCGCATCATGCCGCAAATGGTACCTTGCCTCGTCGTCGTCGTCGTCGTCGTCGTCGTCGTCGTCGTCGGGTCAGCCAACCACGGACGTTCGAATTCTAACGAGGCTGTTGTACGCATTTGCACGGAAAGCATCGCGATGACAAACGTGCAAACTTCTCGAGAAAAAGAAAAAAAAAAAAGAAAAAGAAGAAAAAACCAGAAACCGCGCGAATGCGCACAATGCAAGATCGTAAAAGTCCACGTGCGTCCTCTGCGTATGATGAAACTTGTATCAATTGCTTAGATGATGTTCCCGCGTTAATCGTATGGATATTCAAAGAGAAGAAAGAAAGAAATTTAGAGAGAACATAGACAGCAAATAATTTGTTGCTACGTTAATATCTGGACGTTAATTAATTTTAAGATCATTGATAAAATTACGTGTTCACGTTTTTTTCCTTTTCTTTTTCTTTTTTTTTTTTTCTTCCTTTTTAACTCACTTCCGAGCGAATCGATCTCGAGATCGATACGATAAAACGCGACGCGGTTTTGACTTTCTCTACCGCGATCGAATCGAACTTTTATACATTTTCCACATTACGCGAGCGTATTGCAGACATTTATGATCGACTGTAGATTCGAATCACCTTAACATTTGCCACGACCAGGTAACATTCGCCAATGTCTAGCGACTGACGTTATATCCTATTCCTCTTACTGCCAGAGATTACATCGATTTTTTTGGTCACCAGTCGACCCTGTATATTTTTTATGTTTATCGATTAAACGGTACCGGGAATAGCCGTATATCGCATGGGAGACACACGCGGCATCGGTTTCCAGCGAAAGCGACGATCGGCAAAACGAAATAATCACAAATGGGAAATTATCCGTATATCGCGAGCCACCGTTGTAGGAAACTTTTCACCCTAGGATCGAAGTCCTTGACGATTCGCGCCAAGTCAGACATCTATCCTGTTTACGATTCGCTGACAATTTTTTTGCCAAACATTTGAGAAACATTGTTGTTTGGACCTGGTGCCAGCTTCGAGCACCGGAAACCTGTCCTTTTCACGCGGTCGATGCTTCATTGAATATCACGTAGAAGTGATAACGGTTGCCACGCCTCCGCTATTCTCCGCCTTCGTCGTTTCCCTCCAGCAAAAAAGATTCCTTTTCTCTCCCTTTTTTTTTTCTTTCTTCTTTTCTTTTTCTTTTTTCTCCGCCGCGCTTGCTCGAGCTTACTCCGCCTTAATGGAACTGCACGTCGTACGAAAATTATCGTCGTTCTCGTCCGGACCGTGTGTGTTCCATTCCGCCACGCGCAGATTTCTCCAGCGAGGGTGGAGGAGGCGGCGCGAAGCCTCTAACTTTCCCGGCGAGAAAGTTTCATCGAGCACAGAACAGAGGGACGCGTTGAATTGTTCCAGGACAACGAAACGCCAACGAAAGGCACGCGACGTATCATGAGTTTCGATAATATCTTTACAACCCTCTGGATAATCTTTCGTATCCCGTAATCGTTTCTCTTGGTACTCTTCTTCTTCTTCTTCTTCTTCTTCTTCTTCTTCTTCTTCTTATTTTCTGTTATTTTGTCGGAAAGAAGAAAAACGTAACACAAAGCGATAAAGTTGGCTCGACTCCGAGCAGATTTATTTCGTACGCGTTGATCGCGATATTGCCGATATTCCCTTATTGCGAAAACGAGCCATTTGTCCCCGCGTTTAACGACGAATTTTCTCCTTCGACTCGCGTATAATGGCATTCTCCTCTCTTCGCCGAGCATAAAGTTCAGCCGTCGAAAGAGAGAGAGAGAGAGAGAGAGAGAGAGAGAGAGACTCTCCTCGATATTCTCTGTCTTTAATACGATCAGAAGCTGGAGCCTCGTGATAGTGTGTTGTTTCGAATGGAGAAACGTACAATAAAACCTGTTTTTGTGCGGTGGATAGGGACCGCATAAAAGAAATCGTACAAAAAAATATTCTGAAATTTTATAAATGCTTACATATAATAAACAACTTTGTACGATATACTACCTAAAATTTTTTTTATGCGGTGAACAGGGACCGCATAAAAAAAATCGGACTTAGAAAATACATCGATGATTTACGAAATAGATGAGAGAATGCTTTCAATTAAATTGAATATTTAAATTAGACCCGAAGAAAAAAATATTTAATTCTTCATTGTACATATACACGGAGAAGTTTTCAAATTATACATGAAATCGTTTACTGCTACTCGTCATAATCTAAAACGCGCATCTTCTTGCGATGAATTGGTTCAAGATCGCTTTCGTCGCTTGAAGACAGGATTTCAATCGATTTGTTTTTTGGTACCATAAAGTCAGTGATCAGTTTTTGTGACGACGGTCGACTGGTTAATTGCTCGTAAACGTCACGATAGAGAGACACGCACGATCTCAGCTCTTTTTGGAATTTTAAGCGTCTTTCCGGATTGGTATCTATTTTAAGAAAATGCGTTTCCAATTTTTTAGAAATCTGGATCCCTGCATATATTTTATCTGCTGTAATAGATTCCGGTTCTTGATTCTGCCTTGTCAAGAGAAAACAAGTTGAAAACAAACGAACAGAGCATCGCGAAGTCCAGATACATCGTTGTCAAGGAGACCACGTAATCAGAGTTCGTCCACAACATGTATATGTACATTGATATGAAACATTAAACTGGTGCTAACGCCGCTAAGATTCATATACCGCATAAAAATAAATCGCATAAAAATAAAATCGCACAAAAACAAAACTGCATAAAAAAGGACCGCACAAAAACAGGTTTTACTGTATCTGCTCGATGCTCGGGATCTACCATCGTCTGTCGCTGCTCCGAGCAAATTTCGAACAATTCAATAGGTACACGGAACGCGCGTTTAAGGCACAATAAAGCGATGCGTATCGCTCGACTCGATACGTGTTCCGTTGCTGACGAATTACTAACTAGCAAAGGGGCGAGGAAATGGCCGAATAAAATTCGCGATCGCGATCACGCGTTGGAGTGACATCTCGCCTGACAGAGGAGGAGGAGCAGGAGGAGGAGGATGAGGAGAGATCATCATCATCATCGTGGATTGGAATTTGATTTGCAGCCTGATTTGGCCCGTGGATTTGCGCCGTGGATATAAAGGTTTCCGCGATGGAAAGACCTTCCAAGTCTCGACGTCTAACTTTTTTTTTCCCACCGGCGACCATCGGGCTACCTTGAGAGAGACGCCTAAGGTGAAGTTCGCTCGTGTAAGGCTCGGACATCAAGGAAAAGTGGCACCGAATCGAAATGAAAGTTCGTTTATAAATATACCCGACGAAGTGTCGTAAAATTGATCAAGATGAAGTAACGTGTAAAAAATTGATCGAGATGAAACGTGGGATGAAAGCGAGGGAAGAAAAAATCGGACGAACGTGTCATTGGATGACCATAATTATAAACATCCAGATCCTGGAAATCTGCTCGTCAATTGAGAGAGGAACGTGCCTGCTTTCGTAACGTCCAGAAGAAAGAAGATTTCAATGGTCGATCGAGTCGCTTACTTTAGTCGCTGTAAAGAAGAAAAACCAAAAAGAAAAAGAAAAAGGCGCGCGTAAAAAGGTTACGAAATTGATAACATCTTCCAAGCTGTGAAAATTCATTGTTCTTTGCAGCTGCAAAGGAGCGAAAGAAGGTAAGCGGAAAACGAAAAGGCAAAAGATACTGACCTGCAGTCGTTGTTTGAGAATGGGCCTGAGCTCGGCGCGCATCCTCTCGAACCGGAAGACCCAGGCGACGCCGATCACCGCGTCGCCGAACAGCAGCGCCAACAGCAGCACCCAATAGGCGTTCAAGAGTCTGGCGCTCAATCTCCTCGCAGCTATGCAGCCCAACAGTTGCACCAGGCCCAACTGCGTGGCCAACGCCAAGTACGCGTAAAGGGCGGTCGGGTCGAACGCGCGTGGAACACCTGGCACCACGTACCGGCGCGGATCGCCGGTGAATAAAAGTGTTCGCGAGACCGCGGCGGCGAAGCCGAGCGCGCTACCGAGCAGCACCAAGTTACAGGTGTAGATCCAGAGCCGGTAATATCGCATCGCGACGTCCTGGCCACAGTCGGCGCGTCTTTGGGACGTCACCGACGCCGCCGCCTCGTCGGCGACGTACGAACGATCGCTGTCTCTTCTGTTGCCTTTGAATGCTTCGTCGTTGTTGTTGTTGTTGTTGTTGATGTTGTTGTTGTTGTTGTTGTTAGTTGTCGTCGTGGTAGTCGTGTCGATGGAGTGTCGATGCTCCTGACTGTCGTCGAGCAGGAATAAGAAAGGCGGCTTCGCGCTGCAGTCCTTGTTCGCTGTCTTTTGGCTGTGCGTCGACTGCGGGGTGACTGAACGTTGCAGCAGCATCACCGTCATACTATCGGTGCCTCCCTGGTACGCGTGTCCTCGTCGTTAAGGATTATACCGTTCCGGCTTGGAGAATGGAAGCGGCTGTGTTTATTGAGAGACCGGCGAGGGCAGTCTCCTCTCAGGGCGGAGGTGGACGAGAAACGTGCAGTGAGAAACGACGTGTGTCACGCGAGCCACATTGCACGCCCCGTAGTCACAGTAGTCCGTTCTGTTTATTGCGGGCTTCCCGGCCAACCGTTCTAGAACTTCTAATGTAGAACTCGTTCGTTCCCTCTACCCTTTTCTTCGACTTCTTTCTCTTTTCCTTCTTTTTCCGCTTACTTCTTCGTCTTCGTCTTCGTCTTCGTCTTCTTTTTCTTCTTCTTCCACGATTGCAACCGCTGGTGATTTCTACACCGGAAGAAATTGGAAAAGATCATGGTAACGATGGTGACGACGCTAAGCTAACGGGTAGAGACTGATCGCTGTAAGAATAAGCTCCGAACGATTTACCGCGCGTACACGCACGCCTCGGACATGCTTGCACGCGGCTCGATAGTTTACAGCGAGCAGTCTGTGTTCACTGGGTTAGGGGATTGTGTCGACTCTGTGTTAATAGATTGATTGGGACCCGTTTGATTGCGGATTACAATGCTGCCCAACTACTGGCTGTCTGACCAATTATCTGTCCGACTGATACACTTTATCGTTAACCGCCACTGATTAACGAGCCACTGGATCGTTACATCTATTTTTCATATTCTATCATCGAAATGTGTCTCTCCTGTCAGATATCGATATTCAGCGTCATTATCAGTATATTGATATTGATCATTCGTCGTTTCCGTTTTTTTCGTGAAGCGTGATGGTGTGTCGTGAATCGACGCTGTCGAATGAATTCGTAATAAATTTCAAGGGATGAAGAATCGCGATATCTTCCTTTGCGAGTCGAGTTAGAATCGCGTTGTCGACGATTCCTCGGGGAGAAGACTCCAAGTCGAGAGGAACCTCTCCGATCGAAATTGACCTAAACCAGCTAAACGATCGAAATAAAAACCGATCGAGTGTCACGACCTTTTGTTCCGGTGTGACGACAATACGCGTTGCAGATTGGTGTCGACGATGTAATAAAGTTCGCCGATGGGGAAACGATTTATCTTCTATATCGGATACCTATAGCGTCGGATACACACAGTCGCCGTCAGACTCTCGCCGTTTTCACTCGTCGTTGGAGCAAGACTGGAAAGCACAGGAAATTGGTAAAAATATCTATGTCTCGACGTCGAGCGAGACGCGCATCGATGAACTCTCGATAGGTAGGGGCAACGTGCAGGCGATAAAACCTCGCACGATGTAAAACTCGCCGTGGATATATTGCAGGCCACGAGGCCAGCCGAGTTAATTGTCAAGAAAACACATCTGGAAACGGCGGAAATGGTGCCAGCAGGCTGAACGCATTTTTCGCCATACATAAACCAATAATACCAATGGCTCTCGACGAAGACATTGAAGAAATCGAATTTGCAATTTTCCGACACTCTCGAACTGATGACACGTGAGATTCGAGAGAGAGGAGAGAGAGAGACTCGGCTTGCTGATTATTCCTGAACTGAAATCTCGCAAATTACAGCGATCCCCATCGAGATGGGGTGGTGTTTTTTCCTTTTTTTCTTTTTTTTTTTTTTCATGCAGTTGGAAGGACACGCGTAACCGCGTGTACTATCTGATGCACGAGAGAGCGTTAGACAGATACACAGCAGGTAGTAATTATTAGCCTTCATCGTGATAGATCACGTTGACCGCGTAGTAACGTACCATCGTACGCGGCGAAACGGCACGAACCGGCTGTACCTCGCTAAATTGTATTTCTTTCTGACAGTTCTAGCGTGCAATAGGCAATTCTATTATCGATCTCTCTTAGCCGGCCTGTGTTCCCTCGGCGCTCGGCTGCGAAGAAAAAGACGAACGACTGCGAAATGAGCGATGCGAAATGAAACGAAACGAAGTGAAAAACGAAACGCGGAGCGCCAACAGTTTCAGTAAATAGAAGCTGCCGGTGCGTGAGAAACAACAACGATGAAAATTCCGAGGGAAATGTTTCTCCTCTCGGTACATCTCGCTACGAGAGAATCTAGACTTCCAGTTGCAGTTTGCGTATCGCAGTTCTCTGCAGACGAAAGGAAAATGAAAAATTGCGTTCCGTGGGTGGTACCGTGGTAAAACTAAAGAATCGATTCGATTTTTGTTTACCGTGCACGATCCTTCTTTTTTTTTTTTTTTTAGATAAAACTGAGGACTCTCTTCTGATAACTTAATCGGTGGAATCTAGACAAGAAAGGGCAAAAAGTATCGACGTACAATTCAAATCTATTTCACTTTTAACGCTAGAACTACCGACAGTCGAGACGAAGTTATTTCTACCAAAATTATTCTGATTATTTTAATAGATAAAAATAAAATAAAATTCATTATATTATTTCTTTAGTTATCGCTGTAAAAGTCGTTGCATCGTTGCGGGAGGAAAAATTGTAACGTGAAATAGAAATTTTAAAATAAAATTGTATAAACCAGTCATTTTGACTGGTGTGGTAGTTCTAGTGTTAAAGAGTATATATATCTTTAGACTAAAATCAGCAGACTGTCGATTAAAAATGCCAATCTTCTAAACACCCCACGCACACGTGCCTTTGATCGAATTGAATTATTAGAATCCAGAGAAGAGAGAAAAGAGCTGTACTGTACAGCGTCAGTGGCAATTCGATTAATTCTACATATATCGTACGTGCAGAATATTCTCAGTTTCAAAATTACCGTGAAATTTCGAGTCAAATGCCAATTATTTCGCAGTTGAAATTCTTGTCTCTCACGTACGTAGGTAAGAGGCAAGTTCGCTATCGATTCAGTTCATCCTGTACGAAGTTCATATCTTTTGGAAAAGAAGAGTATAAATTTCTTCTCACACCGTACAGGCTCTTCATCAACGTCTGATGAACTGGACTCGCTACACCGCCGGTGAGAAATACGATGCAAAAGGGGAGAATTTTTCAAACGCCACGAGAGATACTGATGATACTGTCAGATGTTACACCGGTTCGACGCAGCTATCGATTATTTTTAATAGGAAACGTATCAGCAACACCGTCGGGAATCGCGTTTCTTATTAGACGACAACTTACGTCAAACGAGCTCGAGCTCGCTTTCATCTGCTTCGAATCAGATTGAAATTCTCGCAGAGAAGAGAAGAGAGAGTCATGGGGGGAAAACGTGTTCTCGCGAAGCGAGCGCGAAATAGATATTGGAATGCCGAACGTGGGACGAAATGCCGCGTGGCTTCATCATCATGGTGAAAACGAATTCACATTAACGTGAATATTTATGTAACGCCGTGATGCGACCAGAGGTATTAAAGGATGACATTTCGAACTGACGGTAAAATGTCCCGCGCACGCGGGATAATCGATAATCGGTTGGCGGTCTCTAAAGTTGACGATGCCGCTTCTTTCCGGCGGCGGTTCTCCTCAAGCATTCGTCGCTTCTTCTCACGCTGAAAAGAAGCTCGGCAAACGTGGCAAATACGTGGCAAGAAGAATACGCGTGCGTATTTCTATTTCGTTGATGAGAATTTTCACTTTGGCTCTCCGCGTGTTCGTTCTTCACTCATCGAGAGCCGGGAATGAAGATCGACGAATGAATTCCAAAAGCGAGGATTCATCCTCGCGAACGTACGTCTTCATTCTAGTGTAAGTACACTTTGCACGCGGTGCCGAGTTCATCAATCGGTTCAATCCGCTTTTTATCTTTATAGGATAAAATATACGACGCCGAGCGGAGAAAAGCTGGTTGATGTATTCATTTCGGGGAAATAAAATGGAAAAGAATCTGAGTTAACAAGCTGCCGCTCAACTGCGAGAACAAGACTATTCTGGCCGAGTCTCGCGCGTATCTCGTATCTAGCAGGAGCCGACAACTTTGCAAGTTGCTTGGCCTTTTTTTAACCCCTTTATTCAGATCTTCTGCCCTGGAGGGTGTTCCCCGAGGGTGTTCAATGATTTCTACTCGAAGCGACTTCACTTTGTCGAACATCTGTGCGAGCTCGAATTTTTGAACGGCCTGCTGAAATTCGTCATTTTGAACAAACGCTGACAAGATGGTACGTGAGTTGAAGACTCGGTCGGATCTATTTAAAGCATCGTCAAAGGAGAGCTCCGCCGGTGATGACGAGGATCTTGCCGTTCGATATCGGTGTGGTTCGCCGGCCATTGCGACCAGATAAGATACAATCGCAACATCGAAGAATTAAGAGATCCGCGGAGAAAGAGAAACGTGACAGAACGTCAGGATAGCTGAATTAACGGGTTGTTCGAGTTCTTGGCACAGCTGGAAGACGTACCTAGGACACGTAGCCCACGTACGGTTGGGAATCACTGCGTCCGAGTTCTCTCTCAAGCTCGTGTCGGAATATATGTAGCTACGTGTATAGATAAACACGTGGAGAAAGAGAGAGAGAGAGAAGGAGAAAAGTGGAGACGATACATGCATCCCGTGCTTCAGAATGCACACATGTCCAGGTATTCGTACACGTACGTGTACTTACGTGTGGGTGGCTAAGTGCACGTTGCGCGCGGATCTAAGAAAAGAAAGTGGGTAAACAGAGACGAGGGGATCGGGAGACGGAGAGACAAGAAAAATCTCGTCGTCGATAAATTCGCTGAGATCTCCACACGATGGTTGGAAGGCCAGAAGAGAAGAACGCGTGCGAGAAAAGAATAGGAGAGAGCATTGTGTTGACTCTCCGCGCTCTTGAGAACACGTTCTCTCTCGTGCATCGATGTTATACATAGAGAGTTGATGCAGAGAGTAGTGCATTGTAACGAAACACGGAAGAAAGTTAAGGGCCCATCGATCGTTTAAACCCTCGGCGCGCTTGCTCGAATACACGAGCCAGTTAGAAGGAAAGTCAACCTAAGAGGTACGGACAAACCGTTAATTTTAATAACAACGAATCGTCGAACGTCGACGAATATCAAGGTACCGACTGACGTCAACGAATCAGATGACAAAGAATTGAAACAAAAGAAGAAAATATGGTTGGTACACGGTCAATGTCCTGGGTCAATGCTCAGACTGTACACTGTTCAGATGTTCGTGCGAGCACCGGTGGAGAAAGAAAAAAAAAAAGAAAACCGCGACTACGATCGATCCCCACGGGATGATCCTCTTCTCTTTTTTTTTTTCTTTTTCCGTTTCCAGTGTTTTCGCGTTAAGAGAAATAGAGATGCTCTCTAGGCTCGGGACAGAGGGTGAAGAGAGAGAGACACCTGACCTTGCCCAGTGAATTAAACGACATCGCGAGTTGCCTCCGCGGAGAATAGGTGTCGGTGTCTTTTTTAATTAAAATTCCTTCGTTACACGACAAACGTAGCGAAAGCGGCGGAGGGGCAAGTAGGAAAAAAGGACGAGAATAAAGAATGGGAGAAGAGTGGAAAAGGGCGGCTCTGGTGCGAGAGAGCTTTTAATTAGCCATCAGTGCGAATTGTTTGTTACCGTTCGAAGGAGAGAGCCCGGTTATAGAGCCAAGGAGGGAAAACGGGTGAAACAGTGAGTCGAGAGGGGAAACTCGAGCGAGTCGAGGACGAGGGGAAGAGGAGAGGGGATCGACGTTATGCAATTTTCCTCTCGACCTTCCCGAAGGAATTTTACCATCGGTTTCCTACGAGCCTCTTTTCTTCCCTTTCGTTGCCTTCCAACGGCGAAACACGAATTTGTTCGACGACCAATTCCGTTATCACGGCCCCGCCTCGATCGTCACAACCTTATCACCGTACATTCGCACCCTTTACGCGAATTTAGCGGCTACCTCCTGGCTACATCTTAAACGGAGGCACATTTCTGGGCAAAAGATCCCTGGACCTTGTCGTTGAACGAACGATTGTACACGTTTTGTACTATCTTTCGTCGTACGTGTGTGGTGTACCATGCCACGAAAGTTAAAACACCGTAGACTATAGACGTTCTGAGGCTCGAGCAATCAACGGGACACAGGGGAGATATTTCAACGATGTTATTATTGGCTTTTCGCCCTGCACACACGTGACTCCACACTGATGTCGGGAAATTGGAAAAAGCCAGCAAACTACGAACGAACGAACAGGGGCAAAAATGGAGAGAGACAGAGAGAGGGGGGGGAAGAGAAAGAGAGAGAGAGAGGAGACCTTTCGAGAAGTCAAATGGCTCGTTACTGACCTTTAGACACGCGTTAAGCTGTCACGGTACACCATCAATCGTCAATCGGACGCGAACATCGTCATAGGGATCACAGGTATCACGAGTGAGATCAATCAGTTTGGACGAGCGTTGGTTCGGCGAGACGGATACGAACGTGCTGATCACGTCACGTCTATAAGCATCGCCGCGACCGCGAGCCTCGTCGAGACTGTTGTCCTCGTCGTTCATGCCAGAAGCGCTAGCTTCCGTCGTTTGCCTCTGCTTCTACCGCTGCTGCTGCTGCTGCTGCTGCTATCGTTACCATTCACCACCATGATCTCACACGATTCTTCGTCCACTTCGTCATCTTCTCTCTCGACCACCTATCAACGGTTCCTACCCACTGGTTATATACTAGCCGTTGCTCTTGATCTCGTTCCTATTGCCGATCGAGTATCAAGCCAACAGCCGTCTCAACAGCACATCGAAACGAACGAACACTCGAGTGCCTATACCGTAGACACGTACTACGTAAGATTATCCTAACGAAACCACTAACCTACCGCTTGGTTTTACGGTCCTCGCACTGTGTGAAAACGTACAGATCCAGATCGATACACAACGACGACGACGACGACGACGACGACGACGACGACGACGACACCACGTAGGGCAACCACGTTTGCCCAGTATTGCAGGCAGTTTTCTCGCGGCAGGAAGACTCGCCACTGTCACGGGGTCTCGCCACTATCGTGGAGGAGAGACGCTGGTAACGCGGCTGGCATCGGGAAGAGAGAGTTCCTCGCGCACGGGGGTGGCTGTCAACAGCGCCCGAGGTAGGCAACCGGACTGACTCCGCACTGCACGGTGTCGGCGACAGACAGCGCGACCACCGACGAGACAGAGATCGATGGATCGGCTCTCGCTGCACCCGAGAGGGACGAAACGAGAGAGAGAAAATCCGCGGAGAGGCAGGCGGCAGCGGCTTGCTACCGAGCGAGGTGGATCGCGAGAGAAACGAACGACCGAAGGTGGAGGGGAGAAAGCAGCCAGTTGGGGGTGCACGAGGATTGGTAAGGGTGGACAGGAAGGGGAAACGTGGCTTTCAGAGAGAAAGACCAGCGGTGGTGGAAAATCTGTGGTGGCACGTGTGCCAAGGGGTGGAGGACGGTGAGAAAAAGAGACGGCAGGGCTGGTGGAAGGGAGAAAGTCCGAGGATAGGGAAATGGGCGGCGAAGAACGTCGGTAACGTCGCAAGGGAGAAAGAAGAATTGGAGATCTGCGAGGATAGACGGGAGGCGAGGAGGTTAACGTTGCAACAAGAGAGATCGGTCAGAAAATAGGAGCAGCACGAGAGAAGCGACAGAAATCAAAAAACGGGAAAGCGGGAAAGCTTTGACGAGAAGAGGGTGAAGAAAGAAAGATGACAAAGATGTCTTGAACGATACGGAAAACATGATGAGAGAAGAGTGGAAGAAGGGAGAGAAGTCGATTCGAAGAACTCGAAGAATTTGAGAATAGAAAGGAATAGTGAGAGATTGAAGGGGATGGTGAAAGATTTCGATGGAATAGAATAAAGAAAGGAGAGGAAAGAGAGAAGAATGACGGAAGCAGGGGAGAAACCTCGTGAAGAAAGAGAGGAGGGGTATCCTACAGGTGAGAGAGAGAGAGAGAGAGCTTGAAAAGAAAAAGTTGTACGAGATGAAAGAACAACGACGAAAAGAAAAAAGAAAAATACAGCAAGAGGAGGTAAAGAAATTCGCGGAAGGAAATGGAATGGTGAGAAGAGAGAGGCTGTCCGTGAAATGCTGCGAGAGCCAACAAGCATAATTTTATGAAGAGTGGAGCGAGAAAATCGTACGATAAAAGAGACGAGATAAAAGCACGGAGGATGCGCGAACAAGATAAGCGAAGCGAACAGAGACGATTAAGAGAGGCAGCTAAAATAAAGTAAATGAGAGGACGTTAAAAAAAACGGGTGAAAAAGGTAAATACAAAAGTGAAGCGCAAACAACGAGTATACAGGTAATAATCAAAAGGGTGAAAGAAGTTCATTCGATGAAAAAAAAAAGAAGGAGAGCGGAAGCTGAAAAAAATAAAATATGGGTAAAACGAAGGAAAGTAAGAGAGGAGATTGTGTTTCGCGCGAGGATTGCTGCATCAATCTCGAGTATCAGTTTACTGCTCGATGGTATTGCAAGTATCTTCGGACACAATGCTCGTCTCGTAATTGAATCGTCGCAACGAGGAAGAAAAAGTGTGCGAAAGAGGCAGAGAGCTAGCGAACTCCTTGAAAAATTTTCTCGCTTTGTTCTCGGTATTTATTCTCGGCATTGAGGCTGGGGGAAATTAATCCCTCGAACGCGCGATGTCCACACGTATATCATATCGAAAATGACTTCGATAATGTCTAACCGTGCTGCAAAATAACTGACTGGTTATAGCGTATCAAAAGAATAATACACGAAATGAAAAAAGTTTCGTTGCCATTTCATAGATATCCATCCCCTATAGAGAATTCACTTTCAACTCGTTCGCGTGTACAATTTCAAAATTTTTCTTTTCCTTTTACTTTTCTTCGAAGATTAATTTAATATTATTTTTTTCCGCGCGTACATTATCTCGGGAAAGCAGAATTTTCAGTACGTTTCCGCCTTTGGAAGAGATCGTTTCAAAGAGAAATGCAAGATAAATACGTGGAGGAAGTTTAATTTCGCTTGATCGCTTACCGCTACCATGCAGAATTTAAAGACGATCGATCGATCGAGCCCCGTGGTGTTCGACGCGCGATTAGAGGCGGCGCATCTTTTCCATATTCCGGATCAATAATCGACGTATTCTTTCAGGACGATGGTAGAACGCATGCCGGTAGAAGCCGAGAAAGTTGCGGCGGGGTCGGACGAAATATCGCCAACGCCTTGATCAGCCTTGGTCTGAATGCTACACGGTTAATATCTGTCGTTGGTAACGACCAGCCTGGGAAAGCTATAATTAAAAATCTAGGAGATGGTGCCCAGACCGTCGAGCAGTTGTCAAATATGAACACAGCTAGGTACACAGCGTTGCTTCTCTCCGCCAATTTGCCATGAGTGAATGCTAGATCATCGATTTCTATGTACGACGTTCAATTACAATTAGCTTCTTTCTGTTCTTTTTCTTATCGATCAACACACGTGATATCAGAGAATTTGATTCTTTTTTTTCTCTCTCTTCATAATTCCTTCTCCTTCTTTCTCTTTCTCTGCTTAAATTCAACGATTGTAGATCTTAAAGAAAAACTTGACGTTCATTAGTAATGCTTGTACTTATCAAATTCAAAGTTCGTTTGTTATAATTTTAAAAAAATAGAACAATTCTTACGCGATATTGAATCTAAAGGCAGTAAGAAGCTCGTCATTGATATCAATGGTTATTGGTTTCTGTAGCGAATGGCTGATCGGAACAACCATTGACCCCGTAAATACTACTCGAGACGACCACTTGTCACCGATTTCCAATAGTTATTCTTTTGCAATCTATGAGTTCATTCTTTCACACGTTGGAAGAGACATCTTCTCCTTCTGTCGCTATACGTGCAAATGTGAAATAAATATTCTTTCTATTTATGTTTCATTTGCTTTCTTAAAATATGTTTTCATGCTTGATGATTCAAGGTGTACCGTAATCATCAATTACAAAGGAGAATGTCAATTTTCAATCGGCGAAATGGAAGTATTTGCTAGTATCAGTCCAGATGTGGTGAAGAAATACCAATCGTGCGTGGAGAACTCGAGCTTCATTGTTCTCGATGGTAATCTACCGCTGGACACGATACGATACGTATTGGATCTTGCAGCATGCTCAAAAATTCCAGGTAGGTGATAGTTTTATAAGTTTTCACTTCATTTTGATACTTTTTTATTGGGACATTAGTCTCATAAGATATGTACTTTCAAAGTATATGATATAAAATTTTATATCTTTGATCCTTAACTAAGTTTACTATGTAAAACTGTGCAATAAAAAATATAATTACAGAGATACGTAACTTTTATGAGTTTTTTAATTTCAATAATTTTTTGTTCATAGTTATTAGATGTTTGTAACATCTAAAATATTCTAATGTTAAATATATATTTATACGTATATATAAAATAACAATATAGAAATGTAAAAATAGTTCTCTTAATCTAATGATATAGATTTTTGTAAAAAAAAATGGACGGAGTTAAATATTATCGCTGAAAACGCGCACTGAATTATAGAACAATATCACATAACGGTGTGACTTTGAAAGCAGATCTATGAATCTCCATTTATAATTAATGTTATTGAAAATGGTTAAAAATCTCTATGTGAACAAATCGTGTTTGGATACTATCGATATAACGAACGATTATATATATCCTCCCCTTGATAATCCTTGATGACTTTGCAAATTAGGCTGCATTTGCATCACTAAATTTCGAGACTCTTTACGCAATCTATAACCAGCTTTTGCATCCAAATACAACAAACATGAAGCTAACCAATGGAACATGAATGAAATAACTGCCAAACCATACGACCATGATAAATGATTGAAGTTTGGATACATTAACCAGTCTCTACGCCAACATTGCCCTCCAAATATTGATACTGCTAAAAACAATAAAGTACCTGAAATTTAAAGATCGTTTGAAGATCATAGAAACATTTACGCAACTGATGTTGTAATACTGAAAAACTTTATTTACCTGTTGTAACGCAACACACGAAAGCAGTGGCTGAAAGCAACCATTCATAATTCAATACAAATTTCAAAGGCCAACGGACTAAGGTCAATACAATCACAGCTTGTGCAAAAAATGAGAGTAAAAGAGCAAGTGTCACAAACGTTTGTACAACCATCAACCATCCTGGCAATAACCATTCTCTGATCACGTAATATTCTTCTGAGAAAATATGATGACATCCATCGAATTCTTTGTCAAATTGATAATATGGATATCTAAACTGTTTGAAACAGTATTCCCAAAGTCCCATATGTTTAAAATTGCTGAACGTCTCTTGATAAGATTCAATCCAATAGGGACTGAAATTAAATTGATTCAACATTTGAAAACATTAAAAAGAATAACGAATATTTATAAAAAATATTCTATTGTATGTTAAATAATACTTAAAGAATTCCATTAATATCACGCGACAAATTTTAACATTTGAAAATTATTACCTGGTAAATGCTATGACCAACAGTAATCCAGCTATGTATGTAATTACTCCACCGAGTACTACCGCGTCTAAAAAGATATAATGAACAAGTAGCAGAGGTTATGAATGTTCTTCACTTAGAGCGAGTCTAATAGAATAATATTACTTACTCGACGCGCGGTGATAATCTTGTTTATCGATAGACATGCTATTTTTTGTTCGATGTTGATGCGTGTAGATTAGTGGTCTACGCCGACAAATCGTTTGTTTATAAATACTAAAAATATTCTGTTTAACATAAGCTTGCCACACCTTTCATCGTTTCAGTACTGCCAACAATATAACTTACAATTAGTTAACATCCTATATAGAATTTCTGCCTATAGTCAGATCAGTGATTCTCAAGCTAAAACGAAATAACATATAACGAAATAATAACTCTTGGACATTTAATTTTATTTTTATTGAAGTAAAGATATATTACAAAAAAAAAACGATGTATTGTTTAGATAGAAACAATTTTTTCGTAATTTACATTTAAGGACGGATAATTAAATTAATACGTATACAAATCTTGTATGTATAAATTGACCACTGGCAGTAGATGTGTACATTATAAAATGTACACAACTTCATATAACAAGTTTTTGTAATTTGTAAGAAAATTTTCCTATTAAATGCAATTGAGATTACTCTTTCTTCGCTAAAGTAATTAGCTTTAAATATATATTAATTGCTTAATATATTGCCGATATTCAAAGTTGACAAACCACAAAAGTAATAAAAATTAGCATAGAGAGACCTCTTTCTCAATACTGTTTGATACAATTTTATACACATTTTGTATATATAAAACTTACAAAAATATAAATCCTGCTTTACAACATACTTTGTACTAGAATAATAAAAAACATGTCTTACAATCTACTATCATTAAAAACTGCTTAATACATGGACGGAATAATATTACAAAATTTTGATACTAAAATATTGTGCAAGTCTTATGTGATGATAATATTCTAATTCATGTACGAGATTCAAGTTGAAATCTTGTTTGAGATTCTTTCAAATACTCTCTCTTCTTATGTTGAAGATTTGCTTCAACGAGGAAGAGTCCTCCTGCTATAATAGTCAGTATGCTGCCCACAGCTGCCATTATAAAGGACCAGCCGAAGAAATTATTCGCATGTCCAGGCATCCAGCCATCAGTGTTTCCCAAACAAGCAAATATAATTACAGCTAATCCACCACTTATTCCACCGACCAACAATAGACCTCCAATTGTCATGATAAGTTGTACATAACGTTTTTGTTCTGGATCGCAGCATAGAGTGAACAGTAATATCAATATAAATGATATCATACTCAAGAGGAAGCACAAAGTAAAGAAAAACTGTGTTGCTATCATAAATGCTGTAACAAAGAAATCAATATAATTATGATGATTTCGCAAAATGAGAACATACCGTTTTGATAAATTTATAAATATTAAAATGAAAATGATTGAGAGAGAAGGAAGCACTCACGAGGGAGTAGAAAACCTCGAATGTCAGAGTATCCTGCGGTGAAGGGATCATAGACCCATCTACAACCAACGAAAAAACGTCTAGGTGCATCCATTTCTTGAGGATTCGGAAGTGATCTAAAGCAATGCGTCCACAGGCCTAATTTGTCGAGTTTTGCACCAGAGATACGATAATCGCTCACTAGCCATGCTGGTGTACCAAATGCAACGCAAACACACACGAAACCAACGATGAAGACACCAACACCAACATTACCGGAAAAGCTTCTTTTCTTCATTGTGAAAGATTTGTAAATGATCACGATATAGACCAGCTCGTACGGCAAACAATTTAAATCTACCGATCTAGTAAAGATCCCACGGTATTAACCACACCCAAACACGTTGTGTTGTGTGGTGACCATGTAGCTTACCATCTAACCTAACCTTGTAAAATCGTGAGTATCCCACGAGTACAGACTAGTTGTTATGTCAAAGAAAAGGTTCTCAACGCCTAATTAACATACTTAATATGTTAATCACGTTTAAAAAAAAGTTTCGATGGAACTTTTTTTTTCATTGTCTAACAAAAAATTTATACGATATAGCAGAACATTTGCTGAACATTTTTATAATAAAAATTTAACGATGATCTAATGATAAATATATTGTTCAAAATTATTAAAAAGTGTATTAAAAGTTTCAGAGATTGTATGATATATATAGGTAGAAAACTTTTATGCTAATAAGATATTTAACAAAGAAAACATTACAGAATGATAGAGTATTAAAATGGAAAACGCTGCTCGTATTTTTACGCAAATTTTTATGCAAATTTTTATTGTATCATGATATTGCGTCATTTACATGAATTATTTTTTTAAATCGTAAAATTCCAAAAGATTATTAAAGAAATATTAAAATCACTTAGATCAATTTTTTTTTTAAAGATTTAGTCTTTCGTTTTTTAAATTTAGATTTCCGAATTAAACGTAAAATGTCAAATGTTTAAAGAGACAGCCGCGAAAAATAATTTTAGAAGTGTCTAAAAACAAACGATACCTCGTATTTTGTAGAAAAGAATTTATTTAAATTATATTAATAAATTCATTTAACTTCATTTAAGATTCTTGGAATCAACTTATTCTGTCATTCAGCTCATGATTCATCGTGACGCAATTCACATAATTTAAATCCATTGAAATTATGCGACTTAGTTCTTTGGATTAGTGCATTAGATTTGAATTAGAAAATTGAAAAAATGCTGCAAACGAAACGAATCACGATAAAACTGGTATTTATTATTCATTTCAAATAGCTGTTTTATTAATCATCTTACGCTTCCGTAAATATTGTCAAGTATCAGAGGGAACCAATAGTAACACCTTTCCAGGTGTGATCGATATAGTACGCGAAATTGTAGAAGTTGTTGATTAAAATAGGAGCTAAACTAGGTCAACGACTTACACCTGACGTCGATCTTCGTGCACGCAATCTTAGTCGTAACTCACGTTGAATTATTTCCCCCGATAGTAAAATGGGTCAGAGTTTGACCGTGTTTACTCTTTGCAATTTAATTATTTCCCTGTCCGAATTTTGCCAATGAACAGCCATTTACCAATTTCATCAATGACAAATTTTATAGAGAAATTAACATAAATACGAAGAGAGAAAATTTGAAACAAGTTACTTTATTACTGTCCAACTTTTCGTACAATCTTATAATATTAAATATTAGACTTTAGTTAGATAATTAACATCACTTATTTCTATATAGACCATTAGTCTTTTCATAAACTCTTAGTCTTTTTTATGGACGGATTCGTTAGCAAATTTAATACGCGAATTAGTTTATAAAACAATAAATGCACTTATACGCGAAACTTTTCATTACAAAATATATAAAATATTTCCTTTGACATTGCTACCTTCAAATTTTCGCAAAAGCATATAAAAAATATAAAAGATAATGTATTTTGTTCATAAATGAGCGATACTTTTAGAGATAATAAATATAAATATTAAGATACGTGAACATCTTCAAAAGATGATTTGTGCAGAACATATAAAAAAATAAGTCTAAATTTAGATCCCCTATTCAGATCTTCAATATTGTAGATAATTTATCATACAGTCATTTTCTTTACTGATAAAGGCTATGTTCAACTTAAATAGTAGTATGTGTCTTTTGTTCTTCGTGTAATATTCTTTCTTGTTTCTTTTTGTGTCTACGGCCTTCAATCAAAAACAATGTACCTGCTATAACTAAAATAAAACTACCAATTACAGCTAATGCATAAGACCAACTAATATCATTATGTTCCCAATTAGGCATCCAATCTCTACCATCGCCTCGTGCACCAAATATTATAACGGCAATAATGCCACATATTCCACCTAATAACAAATTTCCACCAGTTGTCCATAATAGTAACTGATATTTGTCATGACGCTGTGAGCAACACATATACAATGCAGTTAAGAAACCTCCTATTAATAATAAAGTCAGACACAAAGTAAAAAAGAATTGTGTTGCAACAAAAAAATCTGGCAGGAGTATGTCATGTATAATGTAATATTCTTCTTCAAACACCCACCAACAACCATAAAATTTAGTATCATACAAGTGATGTGGATCTTCAAATCCTTGAAAACACACTTGCCATAAACCTATAATAATAATGCATATTATATTGGCGATAAGTGATGTAGCATTTAAATGAAATTTTTCTTATTAAACTTATGAAAACATTATAGATCAAATTACCAATTCTGATAAATTTTGGATTTTCCAATTTTCCGTCTGTTTCGAGCCAATTGGGTGTGGTGAATGCAATTATAATAAAAACGAATGCCAGTGCCGTGCATATAACAGCAGCCTTTCCATTTCGAGTTTTACCCATTCTGGGCAACTGTTTTAATTCTTAATTAACAGTTTCTAATTTATTATTATTTATGCGTTGCAGTGTTTTTTTCGGTTGCTACATGTAATTAACTTGCACACATACTATTTTGAATGAAATACGTGATTAATAACAGACGTCTATTCAGATGAAGAATTTTTAGCGCTTTAGCAGCGCTCCATGTTGCAAGGAATGCATTTACTTTTAGCGCCATTATTTAAATAGCTTTAACTTTAATCTTTTCATTTAAGTTATTAACTGAAATAAAATAACTGCAATAAAAATTCTATTCAATGTATTAAGATATCTTGTTATGTATTAAAGATTTTTATTAAACTGAAAATAATAAAAAATATTTTGTATAAACATTTCTTTAAAAACATTCTTATAAACATAAAATTTAAAATATATTTGCAGCTTTTTTACTTTTTTATATATTTTAAACATTTTTTTATTAACATAAAATATAATTATATTTATACATTCAAATTAAAATGTAATAAAATAAAATTTATTCTTTTAGTTTGGTACGAACCTACAGATGTGAACAAGGCAACAAAAGTATTTGAAGCAAAATCACAGTGGCAAAATGTTTTGCATTTTATATCACCAAATAGAAATGAACTGTCAGTTATCGGGAAATATCTTGGCATACCAGTACCTGACAACAAATTATTTATGGATTTGGAAGAAGTAAAAGCAATTGCAGAGCAGATAGCCGAATTTATCCCAGTGGTTATAAGTACATTAGGATCACATGGAGTATTGGTAAATATTTAGCAATTAAAATAAATCTGAAAAATATAAATATAGAATTAAATAATTGACATCTTTGTAGGTCGCTCGTAAAGCCTTAGGAAATGATCCCTTTTATGATAAAGAAGGAAGACTGGTTGCTCACACTATGATCACATCTCGCTTATATCCTCCCTTATTTTTTATTTCTGACGATCCAAATGAAACATTCAATGTGAACGGTTGTGGTGATTGCCTTACTGCTGGAATAATTTACGGAATTCATAAAAATCTAGATGAAACTAGTTGTCTTTCCTTAGCTCTAAAAGCTGCTGCGTTTTCTTTGACTTCGTTAGATGCAGTTCCTACTTCGCTTTCATTATTATGCAATGATATAAAATTTAGATAAATATTGACAAATATTAAAAACTATATATTGATGCAACCTATATATTTTGTTTTCTAAAATATATATTTTTCTAAGGTTAAGTAAATGGACGGATAAATTTTAATAAATAATTAATAGCTATATAATTGTAATTAGTAGCGATGCCTTTATAAGTTAATTATCTTCCTTCTTTCCCCATTTTCTAACAAATTCGGCAACATTAAATTTTCGTTTACATCCTTCATAATTCATGTATCTTATTTTCCCAAATATATCTCTTTCTGACCAACCATGATCATGGACACCACAGATAGACCACATGCAACCTACAAAAACAAATACAATATATTACCTCATATAAAATACAAATATTCATACACAAGTATGGATAGAGAACTGACCTACATAACCATTAGGGTCACAACCATCTACGCTATACTTATTATTTAAGTAATTAGCCCATTCTAATGCAATCTCGGGTGTTTCAGTCCATTCTAATATTTTTTTTGCCCAATACATTCTTAAAAATGCATGCATCTTTCCAACTGTTACCATTTGATTTTGACACGCATTCCATAGATCATCGTGAGTTTTAAAATTTTCTAATTGACTTAAAGAATATACATATTTTCGTTTATCCTTCCTAAATGTAATCAACTATTAATAATTAATATATACAAATTATAATAAATAAAATAAATTACCTATGTTTATTTAATGTTTCTATAGCCCAAGGATAGGCACCTTCAACAAGATCATACTTTTCATTATAGAAACAAAAATTATCACTGAGTTCTCTTCTAATGATAGCTTCTTCCATGAAGGATTCAACTGACTTTTTATACAATTTTTTATATTCTTTTATTTCCAAAATACATCGTTGTACTGAGATCATACCGAAATGAAACCAAGGTGACAAATTACTACAGACATTTGATAAAGGATTATTACGCTCATCTCCATATTTTTGTAAACGATTCTGTATAAAATTTTCTAGTTCCTTAATACCACCTATATATCCTGGTTCAGCCCATGTAATTTCATTCACTGACTTATCTACATCTACATCTACATCTTGCAAAGCTATATCCCAATTATTTCTTTCAAAATTTTCTTTTGTCAAATATGGATGCTCAATAACAGGAGGAAATTCTGTTAAAAATTCCTCTAGTTTTACATTTATTTTATTTCTTATAGTTTTAGCAGCAAATTCTTGCTTTGATGATGCATGCCAGCAGGGTACAATATTATGAGCATCTACCTTTAAAAAACATATATCAATTTTTCAAAAGATTATTTATAAATTATATTACTAACTAAAATTGTGTTTACTTGGCAAATAGGAACATCTTTTGGAAGATTCTTTTGTACATTGTCAACCCAGTACATAGGTAACTTCAACGGATAAAAGTCCACGATCACAGCTCCCATGTTATACATTTTTACAAATTTAAGAATACTCATATTTGGTTCGCCGTATAAAAGATGAAAATTTATCTTTAATTGTTTACATTCTTTTTCAATTTCTAATAATCCTTTCAAAAGAAATTTATAATATCTTATAGAACAATTTAAGAAACTTGGCATTATGCAAAAACATACATGAAGGGGTACATCATTTTTTAAAGCAGTCTTTTGGGCAAAGAGCAAAGCCCAATTATCTGAAAATATTAAATTTTATCAATACTGCACGAGTTATCAATACTGCATAGTTGCACTATATATTAAATATGTACCTTGTATCCTAAAATCACGTAACATCCAGTACAAAATACCTTTACAGTTTTCTTTAACATCATTTAATTTATTTAAACGGCGAATACGTTTTTTATTAAAATTGAATGTCATAATGGATTCAGATGTCTAAAAATATATTAAGAAGCAATAAAATATCCGTGTAAAAACGTGTAGTTTCATCAATTTCCTTAAAAAGAAAAATTTTCTTACATTTTTTCTGTTTTCTTCAAATTTTTTTAAAAGATCGACAATTTTTTTACGCTTAAATGGATTTAAGTCGTTCATACTTCTTATATAAAATTTTATTTTTATTATATAACACTGGAATAATACTGGAATTGTTATCTTTATAATTAGCTTTCGAACAACCTGTAGCTATTAAATCATATAACGCAATACGCACAGGTTAGAATATAACATATAGTACAATTTGTCTAACTCGCTGTTAGTTACAACAATTGCAACAAATTTAGAATTAAAAACCCGCCATTTCGTAATAATCGTTTTTCGATTGGTTGTTTCCTTCAAGTAGTTGTTTTATTAAGTCTATGAAACTTTTTATAGATTTATTAAACGCAAACAGAAAAATGGTCCGGAGGATACGTTGCAGCATTAAAAAAAAAAAAGAAAACACGTGGATGGGTGAAAAATGATTCAATAGTATATACGCAAAGCAATTTATTTTATTTCCTTGTAACATGTACAGTACACTTCTTATGCATTTGTGGCGCATCGAAATGTTATTGAATTGTTCGTTTCTTTGTTAATTTCTTGATACGATTGAAACAAAATTAATCAAAATATGCGAGTATATATATACATATATATTACACACAACACATCCTAATACACACTAGTACATGATTATAACAAGATAGGAAAGAAATATGCACTCAAAGCAGCGCCAAATCTTACTAATAAGATAAAACAAATAGGTTACCTATTAATTGTAATATTATCTTCGTTCTTGCACGTACATGTGTCTTTATCCATTTCGCAAGTTAGAACATACCCAACTTCATCATATTGTGTGGGTCGTGGAACATGTAAAATATGTAGAAATCAACTGTTCCATTCGACAGACGTAAACAGCGTACTGACGGGCACCTACACAACAGTAGAACGTTGAATCATGGTGTCTGTCACACCGTGGAGGGAGAACAGCCAATAGGGAGAAACTGCACGAGATCACGTGGTTCGCGACGCAGTGTACCACGAGCAAGGCGAAACTACCGTCAACAGAGACGAATGAAACGTCGAGAGAGAAGGTTAAGTTTTGTTCTCATTAAATCGAAAGAGTAAGAAAGAGCGATAGGTAGAGAGTAGGATAGCTGTACACACATCATCTGTGGTAAGAAAAGAGATGAAAGACTGAAACGATTGAAACTGCCCGTGAGAAGATAAAGGATATTGTGACAGCGAAAGTGAGACAGAGAGAGAGAGAGAGAGAGAGAGAGAGAGAGAAAGAAAGAGAAAACGAGAGAGAGAGAGAGAGAGAGAGAGAGCGAGAAAGGAAAGAAGAGAAAGATACAGGTAGGGTGAGGATAGGAAAAGAAGAGAGGAACGAACGAGAGACAAGCGGACAGACTGGCAGACGGACTTGTCCGACTCACGACACGACTACTCGCGATCTCGTAGCTGCGTTCAGCTGCTGTCCTGTGTGCCGCTGCCCACCAGGCACATTCAAGCACCAGAAGCGCGCGACGTAGCAGTAGATATTCAGTTTGGTGTAGAGAAAGATAGAGGAAAGGACGTATACACATACACACACACGTTATATACACATATTAATATATATATATATATATATCATACATAACGTATACGTATACACATACACAACATACACATATATAAATATAGAAAGAAAGAAAGAGAAGTAAAAAGAAAAGAAAGAGAGAGATCGAAAGAGAGTAAGAGCGAAGCGGGCGCCGTTACGATAAAAGAAGTTTTTCGGAGAGCGTATTCGGGAGCGTTCAATGGTCGAAGCAGCTATGCGCCACGCCGTCGTAGGACTGTTAGCTAGCTAGTTCTGACTACGGGAGGTCTCGGGCCGCAGTTACGACCTCGAGAACGAGCGGGTTCGCCTCGCGAAGATGACCATAATAGTCTTTTTGATCGACACGTCGGCCTCCATGAATCAGAGGGCATATTTGGGCGGGCGACCCACGCTTTTGGATGTAGCCAAGAGCGCCGTGGAGACTTTCGTGAAGGTACGCTAGTCAGACAGCTTTCCCGGCCGGGAGATTCAATTTTGGTTACTGTGCTCAATCGTTAACTCGTGTTATCGTTGTCAAAAAAACAGCAACGTGCAACAACGGATTCCCCGTGTCTTTTTCGTCTTCCTGCAACACGTAATTTTTAGTCGTTCAACCCTCTTTTTTTTTTTTTCTTTTTCTTTCAGGTGAGGCAAAGGTCACCAGAAAGCCGTGGAGATCGTTATATGCTCCTGACCTTCGAAGATCCGCCTCAGAATATTAAGGTATGTTTTTCATATGTACTTCAACTTGCTTAATGTTCGTATCTTTCACGCTTTTTGTCTTTTTCCCTTTCTCTCGTTCCTAAGATCGTTATATCTCTTTCTTACATGCTCTCTGTGCTAACTCCTACATACAGTGTCCCATGTATAAAAGTCTCAATTACAGTCTTTTTCTCTCGAATATCTTCTCCGTTTTCCCTTTCGAGTGCATTCATGGTTCGTTGTCTCATGCAGCCAGTCGATGTATTCATGGAAAATTGCCGTGTTATTGGTCCCCTTCGATTGCTGAATAATTGATACTCAGCAAGAAGGTAGCAAAGTGCAGCGTGCACTTGCCGTATCTTCCGTCCTCCGTTACGGAAGAGCAGCATTGTGGGTAGTAACATGGGGTGGGGGTCTGCCCACGAGGGTCTCTTTCTCTATGGTTACACGCGCGCCAAATTTATGAATTTGATATAGACGATTTTATTGACAAGACAGTCGTTTTTGCGTTTCCCTTCAAATTTTGCAATTCTGTGCTTTATTCATTCTCTTTTAACCATATCTTTCCTAATTTCTACTATTCTTTAGTAATAACATTTTGTAATAACATTTAATCCTATTTAGTTTTGTATTTATATTAAATGTATTTACAAGTTGAAGTGGAAACATTTCTTTTTTCAGAATTGAACACGATGATCGATTAAAAACGGTCTAAGGTTGGAAATTGTTATAAGGATTAAGGTACTGTCGTCAGTTTCATAATGGCAGAGAAGTAAAATAATTTTTCCATGTGACGCTGGATCCTGAGACAATAAAGAATTGTCATAAAAGCTAATATAAACTGATATTTTTGGTACAACGATAAGTTACGAAACTCATCAATATGATAGATAATGAACATTGTAAATTTTTATATGGCTATTCTTTATTGTCTGAATATCTAATGTTACATGGAGGTTCTCATCATTGCGGAATGATTTTCTTCTCCTCCATTGCCGAACTTTATTGACAGAACTTCAAACCTTGTAATAAGTTACAATTTTCCATCTTTTTTAAACTTTTTTAAACTTGACAAGCTAACCATCGTCATTCGTCATCTTTCTTGCTTTATTATAATTAAAAATTAAATTAAATATTAAGATGCTTCATATTTAACACAAAAACGATGATATATTATATCATATTTTATGATTATTGTTATTAATTGATTACATTGAAAAAGAAAATATTTTCTCTTAATTAGTCTTTATACTCGTTATTTCTTTAACTTAGTCTCATTTTTTTTTTTTTTTTTAGGCTGGATGGAAAGAGAATTTAGCAACTTTTATGAACGAGCTTAAAAATTTACAATGTGTTGGGTTGACAACGTTAGGTGCTGCTTTGAAACACGCTTTGGATGTTTTGAATATAAATCGTATGCAAACTGGTATAGATACATATGGACAGGGAAGATGTCCCTTTTATTTGGAACCATCTGTAATTGTTGTAATTACAGATGGAGGAAAATATACAACTAATCAAGGAGTGAATCAAGATGTAAGGTTTTTATCTGTATATTTATCTATTTATTTTTTTAATAATATATTTTGCTTTTTATAATATAAGAAAACAATTAAACACAAACAAATGATGGTTATAGTTCACATTGCCAATGCACTCTCCTATACCTGGATCTGAATTAACAAAGGAGCCATTTAGGTGGGATCAAAGATTATTTTCTTTGGTACTCCGTTTATCTGGAACTCCTGCTGTCGAGAGAGATACGGGTTTAGTTGCAAGTGATGCATCTCCCATAGATGCCATGTGCGAAGTTACTGGAGGTATAAAAAATATTTTTATAACGTAATTTATTTTATTCCTATTCGTAAAAAATACTGACATAATAAATATATTATTTATTATAGGTCGTTCATACTGTATAACATCTTTTAGAATGATGATGCAATGTATAGATTCCTTGGTACAAAAAGTTCAGTCTGGTGTAGTAATAAATTTCGAAAAAATTGGACCAGATCCTCCACCTTTAAATAATGAAACACAACACGCAGATGATGATGAAAATGAGGATGAAAATAATACAACGAATGGAACGCGAACGTATCTTCCTAATCCAACGGTACCTGGAAATACAGCATGGCATTCTTGTAGAAGACTGATTTACGTCCCAAGATCTGCTCAAAAAGGTTTCGCAGTTGGATTCTGGCCGATTCCTGAAAGTTTCTGGCCTGATTTAAGTGCTAGTTCTTTGCCACCTAGATCGGCACATCCGAATGTAAAATTTACGTGCACCAGTCAAGAGCCTATGGTGATAGAAAATCTTCCATTTGATAAATATGAATTAGAACCGAGTCCATTAACGCAATACATATTAGCCAGAAAACAACCGACAATTTGTTGGCAAGTTTTTGTGGCAAATTCTTACAAATCGAGTGACGTGGGTCATCCATTTGGATATTTAAAAGCAAGTACTAATTTAACTTGTGTAAATCTGTTTGTTATGCCTTATAACTACCCAGTACTTTTGCCCTTGTTGGAAGAATTATTCAAAGTGCACAGATTAAAACCAACAAATGAATGGCGGACGCAATTTCAAAATTACATGAGAACAATGCCGACTTATTATGCAGCGGTAAGTTTTTAATGGTCACCAAAATACTCAATTACTTGATTAATAAATTTGAATAATGCTATATTTTGTATTACAGTCCCTTAGAAGAGCTTTAACACGAATGGGTGCACCTGCACCATTAGCACAAACATTAATACCTGATAATATGGATAATTCGTTATCATATAGTGTCTTAAATTATTTAAAACGGTTAAAAAATCAAGCTAAAATCGAATTTGACAGACTATGTAATGAAGTTCTTTCCAAACAACTTGCTACTGCCAATATGACAAAAAATTTAGTAAATGGTAGTACAACAGTAACAGAAGGTGTAAGGGTTGTTCCCAGAACTCCTTTAAAGAAAGACTTGGTAAATACTTCTTATTATCTATATAAATTCTTTACATCATAAATTTCTATTTTTGTACGATTAATTTTATTTTCTAATCTAATCTAACAGGTATCACATCCATTACTACAAGATAAATTTACTGGATTGAGGGATCAATTAAATGAATTCGGCGGTTTTGTAGTCGGATTAGTTAGAAATCAGCAACGTGGTGCGCATAGTTATAGGAACGCATTTGATGTTCCACGGAAATCTTTGTTAGATCAAGTTGTTAGAATGCGTGCCAATTTTCTACAACCTGGATTGTTGCATACAAAATTACTTGATGATGATTATGTTCATTCAATGCCCTTAGCACAAATGGGAAATTATCAAGAATATTTAAAACGTATGACGCCACCATTGAGAGAAATAGAAAGTGCTCCAGTTAGACAACATATGTTTGGTGATTATTTAAAATCTAATTTAAGATTAATCTAATTATTTTGAAAGAGTAATTAATTTTTCGTGATTGAACTCCAGGTAATCCATTCAAGATAGATAAAAGAATGATGGTCGATGAAGCGGATATTGATATGGTTGGTGCAACATCTTCAACTTCTAAGGGTCTTAAACGTACTTTACCTGCGTCGGATGGAGGAGGGTCGCTTGCTTCGAAACCACCGCCAAATAAACGAAAACCAGGTCCAATTCCTAAAGATGTAGTCGTACGAAGGCCGTCGTATACACCTACGAATACTCCACCGAGTTCGCCGGTACCATGGGTTGATGATACGAAAAATCAAGTGACTCCAACTGCCGACTCGAATCAAGTTTCATCAAACATAACAACAACAACAACTAGTATATCAAATACATCGTGTATCAATTCGCCAGAGAAATTAGTAAATGGCCTTGCAGAAATGCCAACGATACCAGTTTTTGAACCAATTCCAGTGGAACATACTAACAATCACATGGATGCTCCACCAACTTTAACACCGATAGTTAACAATGTTGATACACCTAAGAATGAAGAAAGAAAAACTGAGACAATGGAAAATATTAAGAATGAGTGTAACAATCTACCTCCTAATGATTGTGTTGAAAATAGTGTAAAAGTTGAAAATTCGGTTGATGAACGATTGTCTAATCATGTCGAAGAAAAACGTGAGTCCAAAGTAGAAAAAGACAAAACCTTGACGAAAAAAGAATTGGAGGATATTAGAAAGCATAACTTGTCTGTTCGAGAACTTGTATATAAGGAAGTGCGAAGAAGAGGTACAAGTAAGTTGAAATGGATATTTTTGTTATTTATTTATACGTATCTATAAAATATGAAGAAGCGAATTTATAAGGCGATTTCTATCAATTGTAATCTTGTTTCAGATTACGCAACACTATTTTCACATTTACACCAAATTCAAGGAACTCTAGATATACGACTTGCATTTTTACGAGATATTGTAAAAGAATCATTAAGATTCAAAAGACGTAATTTGGCATCATTACTAGAAGAATATTTGAAAACTGTACAAGAAGATAACTGGACTGTAAATCATAAGGTGAATCATAATGGTGCCACAAAAATAAGTTAAAAATTCATTGCATAATCGGGGCATTATTTCGATAACAAAAATAAGAATTCAGTGAATGAGATGCAGAAAATATAAGAGGGATACAAAGTACCCCAACAAAAGCAAGTCGTACATCTATAAAGCGATAAGCGTATTAGCGTTTAAGGATGTATGTTGCCAAGGCGCGTGAAGTGATAATAATTGTTAAATCTAATGAAACAAAATAGCATTCTGTACGTCAACCAAGGAGATATAGTTTCTATATACTCCTTTTTTTTCTTGTTCTTTATTTAGTTATTGTACAGTTGGTAGAAATATATTTTGTTCTATGTGAAAGTTAAAAAAAATATGTGTTGTGACAATAAAGTCTCTTTATACAATATTATTCAACATTCAAAAATTTGTAATTTTTAATTTTTGGATCTAATATTAAAGTAAAATTACTGTACGCAATTTATAGTATTTTATTATATTTTTTTTTTCTCTAGAAATACAATTTGTAGAAATTTTAAGTCTCGAATGCAGGCATTTGGGATACTCTTAATATTTTAAATAATAATTAAAAATTATAAATTAATTTTTAAATTTTTCTGTTTTTCGAATAAATTAATGTAAATATAATGTCCTGATAAAGTACAACATCGATCGAATAACATAATTCTACCAGCTGCACAACTAAAGATCCTTAATAAATTGAAATATAAATGACTAAATGTTTTCTTTGATTGTATTTTCTTTATTTCTTTTTTTTTTATAAAAATTTTAGCGCGAATGATATTGTGATTTAATATATAAATGCAGATTCAAGTTTATTAACATATAGTTTGTAAATTTAATTGTGTATATTGTTAATAATATGAAAGTAAATTTAGATTTAATTTCTATAAAATGGAAAAACTGTTAATATGCAACTTTAGAAATTTAATACATATCTTCTGTTTAAAAAATGGTTGTAAAAATTTAAATTTAGTAAGTAACATTATTTTATCATGTATTTTACTAAATTAAAATACATTAAAAATAGAACTTGTCTGATCATGACGAATCTTTCTTTTTCTTTTTTTAGTCAGAGAACTGATTTTTCTAACTTTCTTAAAAATGAAATTTTTTGAACAAAATGAACATTTGCAATAAAAGGTTGACAGTGCCTAATGCTATTGAAAATTAGTATAAAAAAGATTGTATTTATTTTTAATCCACTTCAATGATTTTGTTTCAAATGGAATTCTTAATAAGGAGTAACGAAGTATTGAACTGATTGTAAGAAATAATTAGAGCCAGGTATATTTGAAATAAATTTCATTGTTATTACTTTAGTCGTTATTTCACACTAAGAAGAAGTGGGTTGAAAAATATACAGTAATAGCAATGATTTATATAAATAATTAATAATGTCAAATTCACTTGTTGCTATTTATAAGGAGTGATAGTGATTTGACCAAACACTAAGTAGATTGTCCTAGATTAAATGATCAGGCAGATTATCTTACCTATTGATCAATTAATGAAATCATGAATATTATATCTAGAACTAAGGCAATTTCATCTACTTTTCATTATTATTTACATAAAAATAGGAGAAAGTTTTATGGGGCGTGCTAATAAATTACAACATATCATCTATATCATTAACTAAATTTAAATATAAGAAGGTTTGTTCTTTAATTTTGTCTGAAAGCATTTTTGTATAAAGACTAAAATTATTGCCCTTCCGTATTTAAATAATATTTCTTAGATAAGATAATCATCCTGAACTTTTTTACAGGGACACTAAATATCTATATTCTGCTCTTTGTAAATCTAGTAGTGAAATTGTATATCAAATAGTATTTATTAATTGAAACCGTTAAATGTTTAATAAATTATTTTATAATAATGGAGCTTAGCTGAGTCTTGAAGACAATGATGCTAGACGCTTATTGGCTCCAAAGAGAAATTAATAAGAAAGTTAAATGAATATAACACAAAGTGCGATTCTACATGAATTATTAGATGATAAGAAAAACTATGACGGAATAAGTAATGCAATTATAACATTTTTGTTATAGAAATTGTAATTTTTTAATGCATCAATGTTTATTCAAACAGATTAATTGAAGACAATTATAAAAAAACCAACTCGGAAGTGTAGAAAAATATTGCGTGCTATTTTGATTAAGATAATGCATCTTGTAAGTTTATGAAGAAGTGTTTGTTTGTAATTTTTTTCATGAAAGTGAATTTTATAATTGAAATATGTAAGAATCATTTAAAAAAAAAAAAGATTATAAATTTAATACTTTTGCACATTAAAAAAAAAGACTAAATTATATACTTTGAAGGAAAAGACTAGAAAAATATTAGTGTTTATAATTTTTTATGCCCTACAATCCATTAAATTAAGATGATCTGTTTTCGGTAAAATATCTTCAAATTATTTTTAAGTTTAATCCAAATTGTAATTTATTACGTCCATAACATTACACGTGTTTTTATTGCATTGTTGAAAATACATTCAGTTGATTATCCTCGTAATCTAATATATTGCATATGTGCGTTATTGTACATACATCACTGTAAATAAGCATATATTAATGGTTAATATTAAAAGAATGATTGTTCCATTTTTACGTTTATAAAGAGAAATATAGCAAATAAGCTTAAAAAATAAATCAAAGAATAATTGAAACATTTTAGGTGGTGTATTATTTTTATCTGATGTTCTAATTTAACTTGATTACAAAAGTTATTTATTTACGCGTCAAACTCGTGATCAAGTATTTGCATAATTAGAAAACGATCAATAGGTTATGTTTAATGTGCAAATTTACTTTGCATTTCATTCTTTCATACGATTTCATGCAAAAACAAGGGAATGAGATAAATTGTCTAAAAATATAATAAAAATTTTAACAATTCGTACGTCACGACAAATTTTATATCAATTCAACATTGTTTTGGTTAAATAATCTGTACAATTTGATATTTCATATGTTGATTACACAAGTTCTTCGAACATTATTTAAGACTAAAAATTGATCGCACGGTCGGCAAAAGTTTACGTTACGAGTATATGTTCACGTTATTAAACCTCATTGAATAAATAAACAAAATATCGATATTAAAATGTCAACGCGACAAAAAATTAACAATCATTTTATTGTCATTTCGGTTATGTTTATAACAGAATATTATATGTAAAACGTTTTACGTTGCTAATATTTATAGCATTCGTTGAAAAACCATGAAATTTGCTGAACGTATGAAACCGACTTTATCGTCAAACCTTATATATCTTTTTTTTTAACGATTAACAATAACGTTAACCAAATTTCAATCAATAATATCGAAAGAAATTTTGTTTACCTATATCTATCATTTCGTTCGTTACAAAATTTGAATTTGCGATATAACGTTGCAACATATTTCAAGAATATCAGTGATTTTTATCAGTTTAAAACGAGATATCTATTCTGCCGCGACGAGATATTTTTTGTTACCGGCGTAAGGAAATTATTAAGTTAATAACGTACGATTTGAAGAAACAAGAAGTATCGATAATCAAAGTCGATATTGGGGACTTTTAAAAAAATCGGCAAGCAGGATATCCTTTGGAAGGGATGAGAGACGGTGGCCGAGAGGCTCACATCAAAATGGCCGCATTTTAGTCTACAGACGATTTTTCTTTACTGTTTGCCAATAGCCGCGTGAAGGGCCTGGCAGTGTTCCCTTAAGTGGCAGATCTGTTTCGCCGGAAATTTCGCTGTTGAATAATCTGAAAATTTTCGTGAAATAGAACAAACTTCGGTAAGAAAATTCAACCGTATAGTTCTGCTGCCAAATAGCCGGGCCAAGCCCATTGTGTATTGACTAGTTCGTTGGAACAAAAATTTCTCATTCACACTGTTACGTATATATCAATTACGATCGAATTTCTTTGGATTCAACCTGGATAGTATACCAATGGATAATACGATTTACATTTGCGAGTACTGTCAAATGCCTGCTACTTCTAATCTCATTATTACTTTTAATATCACACGTGTAATATTTTACGATTAATTAATTTCACTTCGAGTAATAGAATCTACTTTGTGAAAAATTTTATGCGCCTTTGTTGTTTAAATTATATGTCTCGTTTGTATGTAATACTTGTATTAACAAATTAATACTTATTCTTTATATCAGAACATGTACATACAGAAGAAATTTCATGGCAAGTTTTTTCATCTCGGAATAAAAGACGTAAACACCTTTGTCTTAAATAAATTTTGTAGGACATTTTTTATTCAATATTTTTATTTATTTTAGGTTGTGTGCGCATAATTTTTGTACATGATGTTACGTCACCAACATCATACAATGCAAAACCAACTTCGAGATCATAACAGGTTTGTCACAATTCTTCCAGCGTTATAAATGTAAAATTCTTTAAAACACGGAATTTAACTAGATGATATATTTAAATTTTTATATTCCATCAGAATGGGTGGTCCGATGCGTCCTATGCAACAGGCAAACATGGCCCCATTACATCAGCCTCAGCATCCGTTACCGCATCGGAATCCTCATCAACAAATACTGTCCATGCCCCCCCATCAACAACATATTCATCATATGCAACACCCTGGACCACCACATGGAAATCCAAGGCAGCCAATGTTGATGGGCATGAATGCACACAATACAAACGGTATATCAAATAAATTATAGTTTATCACATTAACTTAAAATTATTTTTAATATTAGAAAGCTAACTTGGGCACTCACTTTTCTTAGGCACCATGGTTAGCGTCAGTCTAAAGGATCAAGCAAACACTGTTTCTGTGACTCTACAAAATCCAAATATACCGCCACCGCAGTATCCACAATCACAAAGTAATCAACGAAATCCACCACCTCCACAGCAACACATTCAACAACCGCAAAGCATAGAATCAAATAAACCAGTTACAAATGAAACAAACAGTGGAGAGTCCAGAGATCAGAGTCCACCTACTCAAAATCACGTTAATGTGACTGATTCAGCTTTGGCAAACATGAAAGAAAAAACACCAATGTGCTTGTTGAATGAGTTAGCACGTTTTAATAAGATTCAGCATCAATATAGGTTGACTAATGAACAAGGACCAGCGCACAAGAAACGATTTACCGTAACGCTAAGATTGGGAGAAGAAGAATATGTTGCCGAGGGTCCTAGTATTAAAAAGGCTCAACATAGTGCTGCTACTGAAGCGTTAACAAAGACCTGGTACCAACGACCCCCACCAAAACCTACAAAGACAATGAGAGTTGGACATCCAGGAAAATTCAGTGGTCCAGGTAAATATATATACTATATGTGTGGCAATTGTTACAAGAAATATTAATGAAATATTATGAAATCTTAAACTAATCTGTTCATTATAGGAAATTTGCCACCAACTGTTGAATTAAATGCTTTGGCTATGAAAAGAGGAGAAGCTACTGTCTATACTTTTAGACAAGCTCCACCAGCAGGATTACAACAATATGTTACAAATAGTTTAGGACACTTTCCTCGAATATTTAATCCACGTTTCCCTACATATAATCGTGGTTTCCACGCAGAACCTCAATTATATCTTGTATCTTTGAAGGTAAAAAAAATAATAGACATTTCAATGTAATTTTTGATATAAATATTTGATGTATTTTTGATATAAATATTTGACATTAATTTATAGGTAGGAGAACGTGAATTTATTGGTAGGGGTCTGACAGGTCAAGCAGCACGACATGATGCAGCAAGTAAAGCTCTGGAACAATTGCGCCAATTGCCATTACCGGAAGAAGTAACAAATACTTGTAGCAGTGGCGAAAATGGTACATTAGGTGAAGCTAAAGATCCGATTGCAGAATTGAAGAGCCCCGTGTCGTTAGTTCACGAGAAAGCATTAAAACGTGGTTTACCTGTTAGTTTCGAAGTCGTATCAGAAATTGGTAAGCCTCATATTCGGACATTCAGAACAAAATGTACTGTCGGAGATAAAGTTACGTTGGGAGAAGGGTCTTCGAAGAAAGTAAGTTTTTCGTGCTTAAAAGTTTCTTTTATAATAAAATAAAAAAACATCTATGATTTAACATTATGATTTAACGTGTAGATATCAAAGAAACATGCAGCGGAGTTTATGTTGGAAGAACTCAATCGTCTACCTCCGTTGCCTGAAACTATTCAAAATCGCCTAGTACGTGTGAAACGCAAACCACCGGCAACGAAGAAGAAGTCTCGAAATCTTATAAAAGTTTATCAAGAACCGCGTTCCGAATCTGACGCTGCAGAGGAAGTCAATCCAGTTTCACGATTGGATCAAATACAACAAGCTAAACGAGAGAAGGAACCTGTCTATAATCTGATTGAAGAAAAGGGTGCTCCGAGGCGAAAAGAATTCGTTATGGAGGTTACTATGGGACAACATTCTGCTCAAGGAATAGGTCCCAATAAAAAGTTAGCTAAGAGAGCTGCTGCAGAAGCTCTTTTAGCACAGTTAGGTTACAGTAAGCCTCAACCACAACCGACAAAGCCATCGATTAAAACAGGAGAAAGTGAAAATACTGAACAACAGAAACCTAGAAAAGTCACTTTCTTAGAAGATGAGCAGATCAATGAAACTCAACCTCATCCACCAGTAGGAGGTAAGACGGTACATACATCATATGAATATCTATAGTATTTATTACGTATAAATTATGAATGGCAAAATTTAAATGTCACATTAGTTGGTGTCACATTCTGAAAATTTTCTAACTGTAATCAGGAACTATTGGACGTCAGTTAGTACCTGGACTTTTATTAGTGGATGGAGGTCAAGAATCCAAATTAGGCAGCGGACCTAGCGTACAAATTGTTGCTGAAGAACTACGAGGACAACAGCAACAAAACCCACCCACTGTTTCTCCCAAAGATCAATTAAAATATTTGTCTCAGTTATTTAACTTCAGCGTGGAATTTAATGATTTTCCAAAGGTGCATATAGTTATTTTTTCTATAATTATAATATGTATATTAACAAATAATATATATAATTGTATATAGTATGAACTAATCTGAATTAATGAGTAATCTTGTTTTTAGGGAGCAGTAAACAAAGAATATTTATCACTTGTAACATTAAGTACAGATCCACCACAAGTTTGTCATGGCAATGGGCCAACAAGAACTGCGAGCCGTAATCAAGCAGCATTGAAAGCTCTATGTACTTTAAGTAAGCTGGGTCTTGATAATGCATCCAACTCACAAACAAAAAAAGATAAAGGTGCGTCTGGGGATGGAATACATATTAGTATTCAAGTAAAAAATAATATGATGGATGGAACTATTGATAAGTAATTATATAGTATTTAAGACTATAGATATATATAAGTTTAATTTACATTGCCCTTTTAAGGCATTGCAAAGGAAAATTAACTTAAGGACATTTCATAAAGTCATTGATGAGAACAATATATGTCCGAAAACAAATTTTACAAAGCAAGTGATTTCATTGTAGGTTTAATATTAATAACAAATATTAATGTTAAACCTTAATATTAAATCTTTTTGAACACCACGATAAACTTTTTAATGATGATTGAATTCTCTTCGATTTATTAGATAGACGAGCATTGTTTTGTTTCATTATTGTATTCATATGTGTTTCTAATATTTTTATTGTGTATCAGGAATGCAAGTTTCTATTTTTATTAGTATATATGTTGTTTTTATGTATATATTCTCTTTAAATTATTTTTTATATAGTATTAATCATGTGTTCTATTTTTATTAATGTATTTACATATATTACAGTTGTTGAATGAACTAATTGGAGGGAAAATGAGTCTTCTTGATCTATCTCTCTGGGCCTTATTGCACGGTAACTTCGATATTGAATCACCGATGACTCTTGATCTTCATACATAACGCCATTGCTTCTTTAACTTAACGGATCGCGGATTTTGAAGATCAGTAGCTTTTTATGAAGGATCAATCTTTTGCAGTGCCTTAATCGCATCAAGAAATTGCTCAAGCACCAATATATATAAGTAATATTCTTTTTTTTTTTCTTTTCTTTTCTTTCTTCAATTTATTAACGCTTACTTGAAATCTTAAATCATTATATTGAAATTTTGATTATAATAATTATATTAAAATTTTATTGGAGAAATCTCAAATGAAAGGCATGCATTTGAAAATTTTTCACGTTGTTCTACTTGTTATATTTTACGTCTATATTTTCCGAAAAATGATAATATTCAAAGGCAAATTATGCGATTATGATATTCAGTTAAAAGTATTCTTTAAACAATCTCTAATGTTGCATTATTTGTAACAAAATAAGTAACCGTACGGCATATTTATTTGCAAAGATTTGTTATTCGTTTAAAACGATTAACTTTTGGATGTTATATTGATGAAAATAATAAATGGAGAAACAATTTAAAGTGAGATATTTGGAAATTTCATCGGCAGATAATATCGGGTGTATTTCTTTGAATATAGCGGGCGTTAATGAGTTAGTGGAAACCGATCGTTTGCAGCAGCCTTTAGATTTCTGCGACGATTATAAGTATGGTACAAAACGTAGGGCTTGCTTCTATAGTTAATAAACGAGTATATATTATTATTTAGATCATGTTTTGTTTTACACTTAAACGTATAACGTATAAAGTCTTGAGATAAGAGATGTTATTGGTGCTTGATCAAGATTGTGATCTTAACAGTGGTTATTGATTCTATTATATTTATTATAATTTCATTGATAGGATCACAATCCAAAAAACATAAATTGTTTAAATATGACGTGAAATGGTCATTTTCCAGAGTCATGGTTTATGATCATGAAAGCATTGTAGAAACGTTAAGCGAAAAATATTGAAATCTGAGATGAAATGCGGCCATCTCCTAATTTTTTTATTTAATCCTTGGCTTTCTCATTCTTGCGAATAAAATATCTGTTATGTCTTATTACCTATTACACGTATAAATCAGTGAAACAATTTCATGAATTATTTGTATGAATTATTTATATTTAGATCGAAAAGCGACTTCAATAGGATCGTCTTATTTTGTAGAAAAATTTTCCACCGTTTTGTTGAGCAAAGCGGAATTTTTCTTAATAATGGTTAATTTTGAAATTGTATATACCACCAATACGAAACGCATTTTTCAAAACGAGATTCGACAAGAAATCTTGAGGACTTGTGTGTATTAAGTGTCTCCAACTGAGAAATAAGTTATTATTAAGAATCCTTTATTAAATTAATATGATTTGCAAAATTCAACACAAATAGATAATAAAAAAATGATAAAGATTTGGCAATTGGTTGGGGACTCTTTAAACGTACTCAGTTGTTCTACGAGTTTCCGTTTTCAAATTTGTAAAATTGAAGAAAGGTAATGTGATATATTCATATTATTGCCCCAATTTGCTTTTCTATGGGGCCTAGAAGCACTCTGGGGTTACATTCGTGTTTTACAAGATACTGAGAAGTAAAGGACATTCGAATTTTCATACATCCGTTGTCTAAAGTAAAAGATGATCTGGATGTATTGGAAATTATAGATAAGATGGTAATAATTCAAAATTTGCCTCGTTGAGTCGTAGTTATTATCGAAATGTGTTTATCAAGAACCTAATGAGACTATACTTTGAGAAACAACGTCGCCGAATTTTGTCTTATTGCCAGAAGTTTATAACGATACTAAGTTGGTGATGATATAAAGAATATCCAATAATGAATGAAGATAATGTCGAAAAATAGACTTCGTTCTATCTATATAAGAACAAAGAAAAGGTAATACTATGTTTCTTCTTGCGAAGACTTATCTTATATTCATTATTCGCATCATTTTACAGGTTTCTTAAATATTACAAACCCTTGAAAAAGAAAAAGAAAAAAAAGAGAGAAAACGTAAAAAAAACATACACAAATGATCGTCAAATTTTAGTAACGTACTGATTACTTTTTCACAATACGTAATACACTCCGTATCACGTATAGAAAAATAAGAAGGAATACTTATATTATTTACAATATTTTTTTTTTTCAGATAACCTTTCATAACGCGAAATCTTCTGAATAATTTATAGATCACTCGAGGACGAGTTAATAAATGTTCCTTTTTCTGAGATATCGCTTCATAGGTGAGCCTTCCTTCTTCACGTGGGATTCAGCGTTCTAAACAAAAAAAGAGACAAGGGAAAAGAGTCGTGATAAACTAACTTTCGCGTAGTTTTTTTTTTTTTTTCAGTAAAAGAGAAAGAAAATAAAAAAGAAAGAGAAACATGAATCCCACGAAAGTGTACCCCTATTGCAGGACCTATTTTATCCGCGTAAACTGTAATACAATAGTTAGTCGTAACAATAAGTGAATAAAGTATTAATACTAAGATGTATGAAGTGGAAGTATCTCTACGTAATACAAAGATAAATGTGATTCCGAGAGATAATGCGGATGCATTAGAATAAAAGGTCATATTCTAAATACTTTTATTTTACAAGTACGGTTTTCTTTTAAATCCATAATTATTAAACAGTTATACTATCGGCACGGAAGTTTACAACCTGACTATTATTGAATTGTAAATTCATATTTATACCGTAGTAACATATACGTATTTCGCTTTGTGTTTCCATCTACCGATGAATAAATGCACAAAAATTTCCTTTTATTTTCAATATTTTCAACAATTGAAGTTATTTACTGTTTACGTTCGAATAATTGAAACATTAAGTGTATCTAAATCACGTACCGATAGTTAAAGAATTAATTTCAATGGAAGTAGTCGAAAATGCGAATGATTCACCCAAAAATGTCTATTAAAAGAAATCTTCAATCGCCTATTAATTTAGTCTAACAATGCTGTACATGTTTATGTTAAAAGAATAATTAGAACGTGCTCTTCTGACGATAGGAAAATGAGATCGTGATGTGCGATTTATTGTTTTTAACGTTGCGGTATGGTAAATGAAAGCTGCGCTTAAAATAAATCAGTTACTTATTTGTTTTCTTATTCATTTCTTGAGAGACACAGTTGTAACATGTAACTTTCAGTAATATCGATCAAAGGAAAAAAAAATTAAGAAATAGATTATGACAGTAAAGATTTTACACTGACGAAATTTTTTATGGCGAAAAATCGTTAACTCCCTTTTAAAAAGATGATTGTTTAACACGTAGATATCCATTGCTTGTTTCAACATTATCGGTTTGTATTTGAAATCAATAAACAATTGTAAAAACGTTAAAATGCTTTATATTTTTGTTCTATATATTATTGTTTTATGTTTTATTGTTAATTTTAACGAACAAATGCGTGACAAGTTGTTGCATTTTAAATTTAAATGATCGACATTGAACGAGTGAGATCGATAAATTCGAGATAATCGATCGATTTCTGAATCGAGGTCGCTGTAAATCTAATGGCAACATTGATCAAACACAAATATAGGTTATATTTGCCGCTAAAGTTATTTAGCAAGTCAAATTTCACAAAGAACATGTCGATTTAAACTATAAACGCTTTTGTTGACTTTTGTTGACGATGTTAAGTGTTATTTGCGGGAATTACTGTTTCAAAAATAAAACCATCTAAAACATGTAACTTTTTAGTAAACCTCACGTCATAAAATGAAAGGTTAAGTTACTTATAAAAACGAGGCATCGAACCCTTTGAAATCTCCAGACACATGTTTTCCAACAGGAAACATAACAGAAAGAACTTCTTTTAAAATTAACGAAAAGAAAGAAGAAAAAACAAGCAAGTGAACATGTTTAAAAATACCTTTCAAAGTGGATTTTTATCGATACTATATAGTATTGGTAGCAAACCATTACAAATTTGGGATAAAAAAGTAAGAAATGGACACATAAAACGAATTACAGATAATGATATACAAAGTTTAGTATTGGAAATATTGGGTAGCAATGTCAGTACTACATATATAACATGTCCAGCAGATCCCAGAAAAACTTTGGGTATAAAATTGCCATTTCTAGTGATGATAATTAAGAATTTAAAAAAATATTTTACGTTTGAAGTCCAGGTAAGAAATCGTTGGTTTTGTTTTTGCACAAAACCAATACCATAAAATACCAAATGATTATATATTTGATTTGACCAAATATTTGACTTCAGGTTATCGACGACAAGAATGTACGCCGTAGATTTCGTGCTAGTAATTATCAATCCACAACTAGAGTAAAACCTTTTATCTGTACAATGCCTATGAGGCTGGATGATGGATGGAATCAGATTCAATTTAATTTAGCTGATTTTACTAGACGTGCATATGGAACAAATTATGTGGAAACATTAAGAGTTCAAATTCATGCAAACTGTAGAATACGAAGAGTATACTTTTCTGATAGACTATATTCCGAAGATGAATTGCCAGCAGAATTTAAATTATTTTTGCCAATTCAAAATAAGGCAAAATGTTGAAATGTTAGTGCTAATTTTATAACACTCTACAAAGATGTTTTGAAAAAAGACAAGAATAAACCACAAATATTTATAAATTGATCAACATTGTGATTTTTATTTATTACAGTTGGTACTTATTTAATATACATATATTTAGTATATTAATAAATTACTACATGTTAAATGATGTCGATTGACAGTATTGTACAGATGATATGTGTTTCATTTTTTTACACACATAGTTCCGTTGTAAGTTACATTTACAAGTTTCAAAGATATAACTAAACATAATATGTTTAAAACAATCGTAACATAATATGTGCATGAAATAGATCCGTTTTACGTTTTTCACATAAATATATTATATTTGGTTGTTTACGTTAATTGTATTTCTTATTCAATAAAAATTATGAATTAATTAATTAGTTAACTAGTTACTCGTATTTTTTGTATGAAAAAAATTTACTATTTATCATCGAAAGAATGATATATGATTTCACGAGAATAATTTATTTTCCAAGTATCCGTTTCTTTGTTAATTTATCAATAACCTGAAATTAAGCGTTCACGTTTTTTTAAGTGGACTTAAAATAATGTTTCACAATGAAACATAACTAAAAGAAAATGTCACGATATTTTGCAAAAATTTGTAGCCATTCGTATAATCTAAGTATTAAAAATATTAGTAATATATGAAAAATTAAACAAGTTAAATAACAGTTAAATAACAAGCAAACGCATACGTACATTAAAAACTGCGGAAAACAAGATAACAGTCGTATATACTTAGCAACTGTATTAATTGCTAATTATTAAGTATTGATTTTTTTAAATGGGGACGTAGCATATCAAGGGGGAGGCTGCTCGTTCGCAAGTACCTGGAACTATTTTTCGTCGCGACAAAAACATCTACAGTCAACCCCTCCTGTCTCAGGGCGTAGTAATACACGATCGGAAAATTGGCGGGAAAGTTCGGAAAAATTGTCATTAAATTTGTCGATGCGGCGCGACTTTCAAGAAATGTATCGATCGAGATCCATTGCCAGTGAGACAAAGTCACGACTCGATGAAACTGCAAAGTATAAAACAACTCTGAGAAAACGTTCGCGGAGAAAATAAAAAATGTAAACGAATGAGTAAAAGAAGATGGCGGACCAATTAAGAGTACCGCGCTGATACATTTTATTCTTTATTTCTAGCAAAGGGTAACATTTTAGAAATACGAATCCACATATCTCGCGTCATATTTTTAATTCTCGCATAAATAACGATCAAATGACGATAAAATGCGTTATAATATCCCAATAGTAAATATAGTTTAATACGGCCGGAATCCATAAATAAAACAATTGGTTATATACATATGTTTTTCAAATCGACGAATGCTATTATATATTTTGTATTGAGCACTCGTTTCGGGAGAGACGCCGACGCCCGGCGCCGACGTCGTTTTTAAAGCGTCAACGTTGTGCTGGAGTAATCTCACCCAATCCGGGAGACTCATAAGTAAAAAAAAATCGTTAGAATAATCAACCCTCTCAGACACGCTGGCACGTCGTAAAGATGCATTGCTGAAAGTTTTTATATCGAACGTTTCTGACGTTTTTCCATCAAGGTGCTAAGATAACGAAAGGGAGGGAAAATAAGCAATAAGCAATGAATTCAACATTGTGAAACGGGGCCGCGTGAATAATTTAACACAAATCATTTTTAAATCGTGCTTGTACATATAAATAGTGAGGAAAGAAAAAAAAAAAAAAAAAACATTTCCTTAGCGTGGTGATATATCGTCATATTTTCTTTTTTTTCTTTCTTTTTGAAATGGGTACGGCGGGTCGCGATTTCGAGCGCGATCGGGAGTACGAGATCCACTGTCGGATTTGTGCTAGTGACATACCAAGAAACGACGGGGTTCACATTTTCGCTGAGGATGGTAGACGGCACTACCTGCAGACCAAAATACGAAAATATCTCTACATCTTGGTAAGTCTTTCTCAACTGCGTGTGAATTAGCGCGATCGGCGTGTATGCGCGTTTGCATATATATGCATACACGTACACGTACGTACACAGTTTCGTGTGCATAACTAACGTGTGTTTTTTTTTCAAAAACTCTACTTGGTACCCCGTTGTCGGATGTTTCGCGCTCAACCCCTTCTTGTGCCCCGTTTTCTATACATACAAACAGATAAGACACGCATATACATTTGTCGAGAGAAATTTGAGGATCGCTGAGGAACTTTGAAATTCTATAAAATGTCACGCGCCGATGCAAATTTGAAATATATGTTTTTGGACAGAACAGATAGACAGTTAAGAAAAACAATGCATGTGAATTAATTAGCTGGCACAAAAATTATTTATTAATTATTTGTAATTTATTATTTGGAATAATTAACAAAAAATCGGATTTTCAGAACGAATTTCAAGCAAAACTAATATATTTTACGTACATTTATATATAAATTAATGTAAAAATTAACATAATTAATTCTGATACGTATACGTTTAGTTCAGAATAATCGAATGTCTATAATTAGGAAAATGGGAGAATCCATTTTGATGGGAATACAGAAGTGTTAAAAATTAGCATTTTATTGATTACAATAAGTATGCTATATGCACAATATAACTGGCGCATCCATAAATATAATTCTATTTGTATGATAATACATAAATATTTTAATTTATAAATAATTCGCAGATTTTTCGTAAAAAAAATTTCTCTGTAAGATATATAATAAAATTTCAATACTAAGAAACCTTTATATAACAAGGATAAACAACATTAATTATTAAAATAAAATTAAGGTTATTTTTTATTCAGAAATATGGTGGGAAATTTTATTACGTTTATGATGAAACAAATAAAATATATTAATTTTATAAATTTTTTTAAAATTAATTCATCAAAAATATTTTTCCATTTAGTTCCTTTTTTATCTTCCTGATAATAAATAATTAAAAATATTAAAAAAATTAAATTTGGGTTTCTGTCATTGTTCCAATAATTTTTAATACTTTTATTACTTTTAATCTTTTTTAATACTTGTAATACTTGTAATAGTTTTAACACTTTTTAAATCATTTTTTCTATGTTTTATTCTTATATTGTATCAAGCAATTATTAAATTGTAATTATATTATGTTTTAGGTGTCTTCTGAAGATAAATTATCAAAAATGGTATGTGTTACATGCGTTAAAAGATTAGAAAGCATTCATCGCTTTGCTATGATGGCATATAGAACACAGGAGAAGTTAAAATCACAATTATACAATAATAGTGGCGATACAAATATACAGAATATAGAAAAAGAAAGTGTCAAAGATATGCAAAATACAAAGAGGATAGAAGATCGGGGATTATTACATACGATATTAACAAAAGTATATAAAAATCATTCATTTATGATTTAAATTATTTTACATATATTTATTTAACGTTTAAAATCTTTCAGGGGGCAATAGAAATTTTGGCTGAAGGTGAACCACTGGGACCATCAGAATTAATATCGCAAGAAGATAAATGTCATACTCCTAGTATGGAAGAAATGGAAGTTAAAGTAGATCCAATGTTATTTTTACAATATGGTATGGAGAATTCAGCATCAGAAACTTCAGATGTATCTGATACGGAAGAAATAATAACAAGAATAAACTCCCCAGAACCATTACCATTAACAAATAAGTAAGAATATTTATGTTAACATAGTATAGTATAAGCATAGTATAGTATTTCTTTTTTTTAATATTTGTGATTGCATTTATTTTCTATAGAAGTGATGAAATAGAAAAAGAAAAGAAAGAAGAGAGTAATGATAAGTCTCAAGAAGATGTTGAAGAATCTATTTCTGACGTGTCAAACAAACCTCATGAATGTACAATATGTGCTCGATCCTTTATATCTCAAATTGGTCTACAGAATCATTTGTGGTCTCATTTGCCTAAAGATAAACGACTTGATGGGAAGCCTATTTTAAGATCCCAACAAGTTTATTCTACTAATGGTGTACTTCATATGAATACTGATAACAATTCACCTGGCAATTTTATTTGTCCAATTTGTAGCAAAAAAATTTCTACTAAAGGAAATCTAAAAGTACATTTGGAAACTCATCGGCCTAAGGGAAAATATGGTTGTGACATATGTGGTAGAATGTGAGTATATGAAAATGTGAGTTAAATTTAATTGAGCATCCAATGAAGTAACTATTAATAAAATTGCTCGTCTTATTTTTAAGCTTTAAAACACAGTCAAATTTATTCAGACACAAAGAGTATCATGGTGGAATACAATTTCCATGCAATGTATGTGGAAGAGTTTATCCAACAAATTCTACTTTGAGAGCGCATAGTATAACACACTCAGATTTGAGGCCGCACGCGTGCCCTCTTTGTGATAAAACTTTTAAAAGAAATCAAGATTTAAAGTTTCACATAAATCAACATACAGGTGCAAGGCCTTATCAATGTCCATATTGTCCGAAAGCTTTCGCGAGTTCTGGAAATTGTTTCTCGCATCGCAAAAGAATGCATCCTCGAGAAGTACATCGAGATAGACAAAGAGCAGCAGATTTAATGAGATGAACCATGGGTAGCCAATACGAGGAATGGTTTTAGAAAAATATAATAATTTATGATATTATTATATCCATGTGTATTATTAGGTATTACAATGAAAAACCATGAGCTTTAGTTTTGAATATTAATGGTGCTAATGCAAGGAACGGAAGTTTTATATACTTTAATTGAATCGTTTGAACTTAGTCTTAGGTACTTATTGTTACTGACAAGCACTTAGTTGTTTGTTCTTATGGCGGTAACTAGACCTTCTTTACATAAAATAGAAACAAACAAATATATATATTTTTCTTAATTTTTTAACTTATTGATGTTATTGAACTTGATATACTTCCATTGTTGTTGATATAAATTTAGTAATTATTATTTATTGACTCATATATAGTACAAGTAATAAGAACGATAGGTTTTAAACTGTCTAGTTAAAATAAGAAATTCATATTTTTTACTGGTTTATCTATATTTAACTTGTATACATTTTCTTCTTCATCTTTAAGGATAGAAGTTATATTTAGACCACCCTTGCTACCATTTTCTTAAAAAAGGAAAAAAGACAATTTTAAATGTTTAAAAAATTATATATAAACAAAATTTTATCTCATGTGACCATTGTTAATGATATAATATCGATCATTATTCGGTCAAGATTAATGGACAGTTAATTAATTTAAATAATTTTCAACTGACCCATCGGTAATGAGCACAATAAAGTATCAAGCTTTAAAATTAGGATTAAAAGTACTTCTTATAATTTGCATAAAAAATTGACTAGTAAAAGAAATTTAGAAAATGTAAGATAACTGTGATTTTTTATAAATCAGTAGTATATTAGAAAATTCATATCCGATGGGTTTAAGTATTATACACATTGAATATTGTAGATATAAAATAAAATAATAGTAATAACGCGACTACTTATTTCAGTACGCTCAAAATTTGGTCTCTCGTGAAGTGTAATTTTTTTTAATATTTAAATACAAATAAGAAATTTGTAATATTTTTTGAAACCTTGAACGGGTACTCTGTATATTGTATGTGATATTTTTAAGCAACGTATACTTAGTATATTTTGAAGAGACAAAAGGTACAAAGGGTTGGACGTTGAAATTATTTGATATTTATTTTACGATTGTTATGTCACCAAGAGAACGATTTTATTTTATTTTTATGAATGACATAAATGGATTTGAATGGTGACAAACGTTCTAAAAAAAAACGGAACGTATTATTTTGTCCATATAAAAAAGAGCTGTTTAACGATATTTGATAAAATATTTATATTTGCGACGAAATTATTAAAAAATGACCAAAGACGAAAAAATGAAAAAAATGAAAAAAAAAAAAAAGAAAAACGAAAACGAAAACATTGTTCGAGAAAGAAAAAAGTAGGAAAATTTTGTAGTTTTGAGGCATATTTTTAGCACAATAACACGAACAACATCATCATTAAGTAACGTTAAGACTGTATACGAAATTCTGTGTCAAATTAGAGTAATTGCGTAAATGTAAGCGATTAGTATCCAAATGTCAATGGTTGTACGTGACGAAAGATGAGTCTAGTTTATTCAAAATGTATTATTAAGTATAATGAATAACGTAGAGGCTGTAGCTAACGTTACAAACGATTATAATGTTATTCTTTTAAGCAGATATACGATTAAAGAAAAGTAAATGTTAACTAAAGTCTGAGTAGCTTTTAGGAAACTTTAGATAAGAGTTTTTAGAGAAGAAATGTAAATGTAGGAATCATACCTGCTTCCATATGTATCGTATACATCGCACATATATTAGATAGTTCAAAAAAGGGGGGATGTCTGGATAATGGACAGAAAAATGTACGACGATCATTGCGTAATTAAGAAGTAGTACTTACGGACAGAAAATACCAAGTGTAATCGCGTTGTTACATTAGTGTAGTAGGGTGGCCAAGCTTTCGTTTCAATGGAAATAAAATGGACCAAAGAAGAGTGGTACGATTAAGTGGTATAATTATAATTAACACGTTGAACTTAATTTAAAACAAATTTCAATAGCTTTTATATTTGCATTCAGTTACAAAATTAATTTCTTAAAGCAAATGATATTTAGAAATATGTAAAAGTGAATGTACTCACATTTTATACGTAAATATTCGAGAAAAAATATTCGATAACGCGAAAGCTTTAACGAACGGCTACCCTAGCTTATTTAGAGATACAATCGTATATTTTGCAATTACATTTTTGCGGACGCTTGCCAGTTACGTAGTTAAGTAGACGAAGATTATTGGATGATTATATATCCGCGATAAAAATAATCCATTTTTGATAGAAAAAGAACAGAAAAGGAAAGAATAAAGCGACGATCTCAACGTTTTCATGGCTCAATTTTCAACAACACCTAGTTCTTGAAGCAGGGATGAGCAAATCATCTTCCTTTCTTCCGGATTTCGTTCTAATCCTATATACTGCCAAATACATTGCTTCCGGGACATGTCCTAGTTGTTGATAATATATTATTAAGTTTGAAAGCGATTCTCGTCTTAGTTGTTAGTGTTAGTTATTAGTCTTAAGTAGATTTGCTCAGCTCTTGCTATGAGGAGTGAAAAATTGAGTATTTTTCTAAAGTCCGCGTAACACAGAGGCGAACATAGCGTTTAAATTAGCGATTAAAACAATATCTCAGAAGTGCCAGCAACGCAATGAACTAACGTAGTGTATTCCGGCAGACAAATATTGAATAATTATATACGTAGAGTCGAGATATGAATTGTCGATAATATCAATTGTGACACTTAATAAAATGATTGTATAAAAGGTCGGCTGGAAAACTTATACTTTCATTTCGTTATGTCCACGTTGTGTTCATTTGTCGTTTTTATTCCACGTCCGTTTCGTTTTTTACCTCGTGTTATATAAAAATAGTCATCCGGCGAACATCGAACGCATCGAACGTCGTAACTTCTGTCGTGTCAGATCTACTGGTGGAAAATTTGCCTAAAATTTTTCATTCAACACCGTATCTTACATCCCAGATAATGTATCGTGACAAGATTTTCTCATCTCTTCCATTTCGTATTTCATACATGCTGAATGTGCGCTTTCCTTATTTCCTTATACATTTTCTGTGTAATATTCTATGTCACATAGTACGAGATTACGATGATCAGTCATCGTTGTTGCCTGGAAATATCAGAGACGTAAATAATTACGTCATCGTAAGAATATCGCGGGCGTGTATTAGAATTTCGTACGTTCGATCGAATAAAATTTAATCAGAAAAAAAGCGGTAGAATTCTTACGTAATCGTACAGAAATACGGTAAAATACGATATCCCTTTTTTTCTAATTAGATTCGTGTAAAAACCGGTGCATACTCGCCGCGTGACCACTTTCATTCGTTAGCGTGACCTTTTCGCCTCTTGTACTGCCATGTACATTTATACACATATATAAGAGCATAAGAAGAACAAGACGTGACTCAGCGCTCGAATTAAATCGTCGTTAATATCTATTCTCTTGCTCTCGTATTAATTAGGGAAAAACTAAAATATCAACCAGAAATTGCTGGCTTTAACTGTAGCACAAAGTTACAAAAGGTCGAGCAAATGGTTCTCCAGCAACGAGGAGAAACTCAAACTTATTATTCAGATATCAGAAAAAAACACTTCCTATGACATGTGAAATGCTGATAGCGAGAAAAATTAATAATTAAAGTCAATAAATTGGAACGCTTATACTGATAAGATAAAACTGAAATAACGATTTTATGACGCGTACGAATACGTGCTAGCATAGTTTAATTAACAGAGTCAAATAAGTCAAACGCTTCACATTTGTTTACTTCGATCTCAATCCAGTATCGAGATGAACGTTTAAAAATCAAGCAGCTTGCAAAAGCTTTTTCTGATCAGCCGTTATCGAGCATCTATGCGATAATAGGTCGTTATTAAGGTTTCTTGCATGTCCGATTCTACATACAACAAAAGCTTGCGCGTAATGGAAGATTAATGTTACGCAAAACTATCTAATAGAGTCGAGACAGAGCAAAGATGTTGCGAGCTTTTATTTCTTTTTCCTCTACGATCGTGTCAGTCGTGACACGCGTGTTTCAGACGTTTCTTTAGACGTGAAAATTACTCTATCCAATGAAGAACGTACGATTTTTGACAAAATTTATCGAAACGTTGTATCAGTCTTCTCGATCGTTTTGCAAAAATATATTTCAAATGTACTTCAGTGTTATCTCTAAATTTCTTTCATTGAAAAAATTATCTTTACAATCGCGATTTTCTTTCCTTTTTTTTTTCTTTTACGGGAAGTGCTTACTTCTTTTGACAAAAAAAAAAAAAAAAAAAAAATAGAACGAATTTGTTACAAAAAGATGTGTTTATTCGATATTTGTTATATGAAAGCTGTTTGATCGAAATAACGCGGAGGAACAATTTATGATTCGTTGCACGAATATGTACGTATACGTACGTACGTAAGTATCGCATGTGTAAAATCGTAGCAACTACGACGTTACAGCTAAACGATAGAAGTTAAGGAGCAATTAAATTGATGGATATGAAAGGAGTCCAAATTTAAAGTTGCATCATAGTGCACGCGATCGAGGCGTTTGTTTCAAAGTTTCACGGTAATTTTCGACGTTTGAAAAGAAAAAAGAAGTTTCCCATCAAAGAATAAGTAGCTGCAATGCTGTATCATTACGACGAAGGTCATTGTGTACGGACATGTTGCCCCTAACGATAGGTTCGTGTTTAATCGAAGGATGCTCCAATCGCATCCACGAGTCCCGTGCTATAATTGTACACTGCCGTGGCATGACACCACTAACTGCAATTCTATGTTTAAGACAAGGAAAAAGAACGTAATAAAAAAATAAAAAAAAAATGGGAAGAAACCGTACCCAACAAAATAGAAAAAGCTTACCAACAAGAGTGATTGATGCTACATCTATCTGCTCGTGCAACCTGGCCAATTAGAAGAGTATTATTGGTGGAAATAATGGTGGAAAAAAATTACAAATGATAACGTCTAAACATTCTGATACCTTCCTTCGATTGGAATGATATATTTTCAAAATCATGGACCAATGGAAAAGAAATTGCATTTCATATTTCATTTGCAAAGAACGTAATACGAATGTAAGAATATTGCTCCTGCCTCTCCTCGTCTTTTATATGATGAACATTGCAAAACTAAAGTCAAAATATTTCCTAGATGAATCGATAATACCTTTTTTTCGTGCAGAATTACGACCAGGATCGATTAATTTAAACAAGAATATATGATTAAATTTAAGAAAGAACTTGAACATTAGATATTTCCTATGCGTCCATTTGTAAAGAAATCACGTGCACTTCTAGAACATGCCTTTCTTGAAATCATTGAAATCATTGTAGTAACCATTGAGTAAAATTATTATCTTCGTAACAATCGGAAATGGTTCTAGTTTCATGCTTGATATATAACCTTGTATGATATATATTACATAATATTATATAACAAATAAACAAATAAACTTTTTTCAATTACTTGACTTATAATACAATCATTTTGTATTATACACTACGAACAATCGTAAATAGAAATTTGTATAATTGCAAAGGCTGTTGTTATCCGCGTCAGATATTCCACAATCATAACTTATAATTTGTAAATTTACTAATATTATTAGTTGATCACTTGTAGTACAAGAGGGCTCTGGTCCTCGTCATCAAATAGAAAAATGACTATACCTTTTGATCGTACAATTTGCAATCATTCGTACGTGAGTTTCATTGGATGTGTTGCATCTAGTGTGTGATATCACGATTATATGCACTTGTGCGTATACCGATAACGATAATTTCAAGATGCGCGCAATGAGTATATTTGATTTTTAATATATTATTAATTTAAGTTACATCACGATTGTAGCGCGTTACACTGACTTTAGCAGTACCGTAGAGCGGTTAAGTCAGCCCGTGCAAATACATACATTCAACTCACATACGTTCTGAACTAGCGCGTATCTGAAATTCCTACTTGATTTTTAATCGAACGATCGTAATTTAGGTGCGGTAGATCAACATCTAGAACATTTAACTTGAACGAAGTCGTTTACAAATGACGAATCATGCTTTGCGAGATAACGTTCGTTCGAAATTTTCAATGAACAGATTGATCGTACGTTGTAATCGACATGGCGGAGAGGGGATGAAAGAAAAAGGAAACGAATTCGATAATAACGTAGAGGAAATTCGTAACCCTTTTCCCGTGCGTTCACGCACGTACTTCGCACTAAAGTGACAACCTAATTTCTATTTATTTCTTAAGAAGAGCTTTTACCATTGGTGGAAATGGCGGAATAACAAGTTGCGTCGTTCGTAACGTCCTTCAAACGTTCCTATCGATTCTGAGAATACGAAGAGCGTATAATACGGAGTTCGCCGTCGAAACATGCTAGTACGTCGGTAACGGTGCTTGACCGTTGTTCAGTGAATGTTCGGTGTAACGTTCTTTATCAAAAGATAAAGTCACCTTACGATCGTTTCTTTCTTTTTTTTTTCCTTTCAACCACAGTGCAGTTAAGTTCGCTCGGTAAAGTTTCGAAGAAAAATGTCAGATAACGAAAATAAATCATGCTGTCACACACGTCAAAATTGTGTTGTACAACCACTTTTAACAGGTACTTGTTTGCAATTTTTATCAATTGCAAAGAACAATGTTGAAGAAAATAACCTCAAAACGCAATTCATTTAGTTTTATCGTTTACTGAATAGATGTATCATCGAGTGACGATACAGCACGTGGTACTTTAAAATATGAGTCTCGCGAATAGAACACGATAATTTTCAATGGAAAATTTTTTCAATTTTTTTTTCCTTCAAGAATTGAAACATCTTGATCGTTGAATTATTCTTTTATTTTATGTAATGGTTAAAAATTTTTTTTATACGCGATTGCTTTGCATATAGTAAATCGTTATTTATTATTTATTCGTTATTTAAAGAAATAAATATGTACTTTGTACATGCAATGTATACTTTATACAATGCACGTATCGAAACGTTTAAATAATGCATGAAATAATATTCATTTGTACTTTCATTTTTTTAGACTTGTACCAAATTACAATGGCATATGCTTATTGGAAAAGTGAAAAAATAAATGACCATGCTGTATTTGATTTGTTTTTTCGTAAAAATCCTTTTCAAGGAGAATTCACAATTTTTGCTGGACTGGAAGAATGTATTAAATTTCTTGAGAAATTTCATTATTCCTCCAGTGGTATGCATTTATTTTAATTACTATATCGTTTAAATAATATAAATCTGTAAATTGAAAAAATTCTTCGATATTTATAATTATAATGTTAAATTATACAGATATTAAGTACTTAAAGTCAACAATGCCGTCGTCAGTTGATCAAAGATTTTTTGAATATTTGAAGGATCTGACTCCAAAAGATGTGACGATATATGCTATGGAAGAAGGTTCGGTTGTTTTCCCAAGGTTAGTTAAAAATTCTTTAAAAAGTTGCATGCTTCGTGCAGATAATACTCAGTTGTGTTAATCATCATCATCGTTGTCATCGTTTAGGAAACTTTTTCTTGCTCTTATGACAGCAGTTAGAGTTAATGTTCGAATGCTTATCAACATTACATATTTGATGAAACGTCAAATCTTAATAAGTTAAAACCTCAATACAAATTGATATGTTATGCAGAATACCATTACTAAGAGTAGAAGGTCCATTAATAATGGTACAACTTTTGGAAACAACACTGTTAACGTTAGTTAACTATGCAAGTTTAATGGCAACTAATGCAGCCAGATTTCGTATGTTTGCTGGGAAAAATATAACATTACTAGAATTTGGCCTTCGAAGAGCACAGGGTCCTGATGGTGGTTTAAGTGCCTCGAAATATAGCTATATTGGTAAATATTTTCTATATTTTTATTTTTTTTTTATTTCAGTTAAACAATCACTATTTAATGATTGATCAAATTAATTAATTAATTTTTTTAAGTCATACAAAATTATATTTTGTATATTGTTTGTTTAAAAAAATTCATACCTACAATAACATTTTTCGTTTTTTTCTTTCTTCTTTGAATTAATTATGATAAAAAAATATATAGAATATACTTACTCTTTTTTGTTGAATATATAAACAAATAATACATTTCTTGAAATAAAAAATTAATATTTCTCAGGTGGTTTTGATGGTACGAGTAATGTCTTAGCAGGAAAACTTTACAATATTCCTCTAACTGGAACACATGCGCATTCGTATATCACATCTTTTACCAGTATTGATGATTTGCAAGAAAAGGTATGTTCGCATTAATTATTAAATAATTTATTTGACTAAAACTACATTTCATTTTACTATTTTATATTTTTCTTTCAGACTTTGACACATAAAGAAACAGGACAAGTTTGTAATCTTCTGGAATTAGCTTATAAACATCGGAATTCCATTGCAGCTGATGTAGGAACACTAGTTTCTGAGGCTTCTAATGGAGAATTGGCTGCTTTAATTAGTTATGCCATTGCTTTTCCACAGCGATTTGTTGCCCTTGTAGATACATATGACGTGAAAAGGTATGACATTTTGTTAATCTTATATATATCTTTTTATTTTACATTCTATTAGTGCGTTCAGAATTTCTTGATACTTGTGTATATATTTCATTATTTGCATGTACACGTTCAAACTTCTCTGTGTTAGCTAATCAATCTATCGAATATTATTCTCTTTAATAATTTATTTGTAGAATTATCTTACTTGTAAGCTTGTAGTACTTGATTCAAAAATGTTAAAATTCATACTCTTTTAATTATGCATGAATATAAAGTAGTGAAAAAAGTAGATGACAAAAATACTTAACAAAAAATACTTAACAAAAATATATATAATAAATTAAATTAATTTATTACTTGTGGTATGAGTAGTTCTAAAATAACCTTACGAAGCTTGAAAAAAATTATATCTATAAGTATCTAAATTAAATTATAAGATTGAAAAATAATAAATTTTGTAAAATTTTCTGAAAAAGAGAAAACAAAAAATATTTCAGATATCTTGCTACTAATTTTTGCTTTTGACTAAAAATATACTTAATCGAGTTTGATATGTATATTAGTAATTCTAATTACGAATTCACAAAGCAGGCATGATGAAACATATACACACTGTAGCCTAACAGGAGTGTGTTTATAGCATCGAATCCTCGGCCAAGAGACAGGCATGTATAGCCAGCCTAAATGTAAAGAATAAATGCCTAACAAATGGGTCCAATACACATGCCCAAAATGGTGTCAGAAACAATCCAATTATATCAGAATCGACTTCATATGACAAGAATGGCTTTTTAAATCAAGGCGAATTGGGTGAGCTCTATGTGAGGTACGATATTATCCTCTTTGTCTGCTTTGCAGGATAAATCATCATATTTTTTCATGTATCAAGTACAGTTAATCATTTAATTCGTTTCATGAATAATTATATATTATTAGAATCTTTATTTATTTACTATTATAGAAACTTTATTTATTTACTATTTACTTTGTTAGATTGTATTTAATTATTATTTATATTGATAATTCTGAATTAAAATTATGTAATGCATTCAAATATATTTCAAATGCAATATTACTGTGTTCAATTTAAGATAAAAAAGAATATAATTCTGTAAAGCGGGCAAATCTATAAATCGTTGCTTCATTTTTTTTTTTTTTTCGTAAAACAGTAATAAAGGATCTGGGAAATTGTAAGTTTATACAAAATTTTGTAAATTTTATATGTACGACCTTATATAGTACCCTTCCCAATTCAGCCATGTAAAAAAATAACAATTAACTGTTTGATGAATCGTATTAATAATAAAATATTATTAGCTTTAAGAATTTAGTCTGCTAGGTTAGGTATAAAAATCGTAAAAGAAACGTATAAATAAAGTAAAAGAACTACTCTGTTAACACAATTTAATTTTTTGTTGTATCATAATCAATACATTCTTAAAATTGATAGCTTGCATGTAATGTAATAATTCACATTTTATTTGCATATCTTATTACTCATAAGATCATTAAAAACATCATATATTTTTATTTAATTAATAGTAGCACATATTTTACGCTTTTCAGTATTAATAGAGGTAGATTTTACTGTTTGAAAAAATTGTACAATGTGTGTATAGTTTTCATAAAATACAAAATAATTATATGTGTGTGTATGTGTATATTGCATTTCAATAAAATGTAAATGCATGTATAATTGATAATGCTTTTTCCACTTCTTTACGATTATATTTTTTATATGCATAATTTATAAATAAATTTCTTACTTAGGAGTGGACTCCTAAACTTTTGTGCAGTGGCACTAGCTTTAAATGACTTGGGTTATAAAGCAATTGGTATAAGAATTGATAGCGGCGATTTAGCATATTTAAGTAATACAGCGAGAGATATTTTCGAAAGAATTGCCATCAAATATAATATACCTTGGTTTGCAAAATTAACAATATGTGCGACAAATGATATTAACGAAGAAACTATTTTAAGTTTAAACGAACAGGTAAACAAATATACATTAAAAATATTCCATCTTACGACAAATTTTTATTATAAATAATGTTTTTTTTTTTTTAATAGAATCATAAGATCGATTGTTTTGGCATTGGAACGCATTTGGTAACATGTCAGAGACAACCAGCATTAGGCTGCGTTTATAAAATGGTAGAAATTAATGGTCAACCTAGAATTAAACTCAGCCAGGAAGTTGATAAAGTAACAATACCGGGAAAAAAAGATGCATTCAGATTATACGGAGCGGATGGATATGCTTTGATCGATCTGTTACAAAGATCAACGGAAGAGATTCCACAAGTAAAACATAAAGTTCTTTGCAGACATCCTTTTCAAGAATCGAAGAGAGCTTATGTTATTCCATCGCAAGTGGAATCATTGCACAAGGTGAATTAATAAAGTATTAACATTTATAAATATAATGATTTATAATACCTTCTTTACAAACGTGGAATGAATTATAGGTATATTGGAAAAATGGTAAATTATGTCAACCTTTACCTACATTACAAGAAATACGAAATAGAGTTCAAGAGTCATTAAAAACACTCAGAAATGATCACAAAAGAAATTTAAATCCTACACCATACAAAGTAAGTATTTTTAATGTGTATTTTTGATTTATGAAATATTTATTTACTAATATATAACTAATATATAATAAACTAATTGAAAATTATGACGATTTATACAGGTGGCTGTTAGTGATGACTTGTATAATTTTATACATGATTTGTGGTTACAAAATGCACCTATTGGTGAACTTTCGTGAAGTTGTAAATACATTATCATTATCAATGAATAATGAACAAAGACCATGTACTTACTTAAATGGCCTACCAACATTAGTTGGAGGTTCAAGTTCTACTAGTTGTACAAGCATTTTGTTATAGTAGTATATTTTGATAACTTATAAAGATTATATTATGATATATTTATATAGTTTTACAAATACCTATCTTTAGGAAACAGAGAGTTCTATATTACATCATAAAATGATTGATGTTATAAAACTATCAGACACTCTTAGCTACTTTTGTTTTTTAAAATAATATGAAACGGGTGAACTTGGATTAATGATGCACAATTTATAGGGTAATTCACATGTAAACAAAGAAGATTGAATGTACATATAATAGAACAAAATTATAAAATCGGTAATGTAAATTAAGTGTAAATAATCGTCGATATTTCTAAAATTTCTTTTTATATACTATTATTATTGATTGATAATATTTTCTATGTTTTCTAATTCAAAAAGATTACATTTTTTTTTTTTTTTTAGTAAAAATAAAAGAAAAGAAAAATAATTTTATAAAAAATGATATACATTTAATGTGCTTATTTAATACTATATATATAATTATAAGCAATAAAATACAAGTTCAAAGTTCGATTTCTGATTAAAAAAAAAAAATTGTACAAAGTTTGAGCATAACAAAAAAATAATTGTATAAATATATATAAAAAAAGTCAATGAAGAGAAACCTATTTGGTATGTGATACATATTTTAAAAAAGAAATATTTAATCATTGGAATTATTGTGACGTTCGTTAAACTTTTATTTTCGAAATTCATTTATTAAAAGGTGTATATAATTTAAGCTTATTTTTGTACTATGTGAGTGTATTGAAAAATATCCTCAAAAACTTGTATAATTAACAAAATGAAGAAAGTCAAATTTTTACATAATTTTATCATTTTATTTATATTAAATCTACCATTTTTCCAAATCACATTTAATGTATGCAAATATACCAATAAAAATAATTGTTTTTATAAAATATACTGTTGTTTATCTAACACAGTTAATTTTTATATACATATAGTACGTAAGATTGATTTTTCTTTTATATTTTATTAAAATTTCATAACCATTTCTATCGCGTATGCTTCGTATTTTTTATGTACTGATATCTGTAGTTGTATGAATCGGAGCATACAATTACTGAAAAGTTATGTTTTATAAATATGTAAACATAAAAAACTGAACGCTACTGACATTACATATATTATTACAATGACATCGTCCTTTTATTAAAAATTAAAGGTAATCTTTATCAAAATTTTTATTAAAATATTTAGCAATTAGAATGTTGAAGAGGTTATAAGTAATGAACTAACCTCTAAGAATTTATCAACTAGCTAATATTGAAAATACGATATAACATATATATTTTGAATGTTCATTGTGGATGTTTATTTTTCGAAAAGTAAATTAATCAATATATTGAATTCTGCCATTAAACATCTTTTTCTTTCGTTATTTATAATAATAGTAAATATTAAAAGATTATAGAAATAAACGTCGAATTTTTGTTTTATTTTACCGCTAAGATTTAAAAATAAAAAGGAAAATTTTTATAACGTGTATGTCTTTGCAGGAAAAGGAAAAATATACTCATATAGCGGATTAATATAAAAATAATAAAGAGGAATATGAAGAAGATAACAATTTAAAATTTATTAAATTTTATTCAAGTTTGTTCTACGTGAATAGTATTAGATCTAGAAAATATGAAAGCATTTCTACAAATTGTTGTAAAAGTCTGTCCATTTATTGCGTTAATATATAGTACAGTTGTTATCATTTTAACAGCATATATTAATGAAAAACTTACTCCAGTTTTCATATTTTTTTGTATTCAAGTATATTTAAATTGGTATTCAGTGTACGCTATAAGTCACAATGCAACAATTATGGAAGTTAAAACTATGGAAAAGAAGTTACTAATATATAATAAGGCACAGAATAATGTTGAACATAAGTTCTGGTATTGTGAAAAGTGTATTAGTTACACATGTAAGCCGACACAACATTGCATTTTTTGCAGAAAGTGTTTCCACTTTCGTGACCATCATTGTTTTTTCTTGGGTGCTTGTATATTAAGACAAAATATAGGCAATTTTATTCTATTTTGCTTTTATACATCTTTAACATGTGTATACTCGTTATGTACTCTTGGTCCATATTTATATGACAATATTAATCGTGTAATAAGAACAGATACAGATTCCTTCAATATATTTTTAAATTTCTGTTTTCCTGTTGCACTTATTAGATTATTACATTCTAAAGAAAATACTTATATACTACTTGTAACGATGTTTGATATATTAGTTTCCATTTTGTGTATTTGTCTGGTATATGCAACATGGAAATTACATAGTTGCATGACAGGAAAACAACGGTATGCCAATATATCAGGAAAACAAACTCTGAGAGAAATTTTTGGAAGTTATGGCCTCTCAAACATTATTTTTCCATATAACGGTCTTATAGGGACTAGAGATCTCAATGGGAAATACGAATTAAAGCAAATATAATGAAAAATAGAGCCCTTATAACAATTATTGAACATTATGAACTTTTCATGAACATGTATACATAAAATGAAATACAAGTTTCTCAAGTATTATAAATTGCATTATATTGTAATAAATCACATATATTTAATACATTTACACTTTTATACTACACTTTCATATTTTTACACTGCTACACTTTTATATCGTAGCTACACAAAACATACTGCATTCTTCGCACAAATTTTTATAAATACAATATGAGGAAATAATTTTACATTACATTTACATATACAATAAAAATCACAACAAAAACAATCAGAATTAATCATTTTATTTTAATATCTCCTAAATTATAAATAATAGGAATTTTTTTGATAACATACAATTTTTTTGAAAATTATTAATAATATGTTAATTAATTTCTTATATATTATATAAGAGTATATAAATTATTTTGTAGAAAAATCTTTCTTTACAGAAACTTATGGAATAATCAGATACTGATGTTAATTTCAGTTTATCATAAAATTATGTTTACAAGACTATTGCCAAAAATTCTGTATCTAACTAAAGAATTCATTTTATAATTCTGTATGTACATGGTGTTGTGCTTTAAAGTCATTAGGATGAATAAATACTCCTTCTGTTGTTACCCATTCAATATGAGAAGACCAAGCAGAATATTCACCTATTACTTCAATCTGGCCAGTAATAGGATTACCATAAACTCTTCCACTTACTGCTAAATACCTGCAGAATAAACATTTTTAAATATTTACTGAATAGATTCTTTGTTTCATACAATACAAAGATATACAAAAACTTACGTATCTGTATCTACATGATTTAACATAACGGGTTCATCTCTTTTCCAAAATTCAGTTTGACATACTAAAAGCCAATTGTCACCATTATCTCCTTCTCCCTTGTTGTCACCATAGGCAGATATCTCTTGTTTTCCACTAAGTGGTGAACTAACACGATGAGAATGAAGATTCTTTTTCGTTGCTATATGTTCTAATCTTATAATGTCTCCACACTTGATCGGTGTCCTATTAAAAATTATTCTAATTACTAGTAAAAGATATCTTATGAATTAATACTATTAGATACAAACCCTCTAGTACATTGTTTCTTTGTTCCTGCTTTCACAAGCCAATAAGAATTTCCATCTTCTTTTGTTGTAGTTCCTGTTACTGATTGTTGACCGCTTCCACTTCCATATTTTATGTCATGAGAATGTAATCTTACTTTATAGTCCACATTCATTAATTTTAAAGTAGAACCGCATGTCACATGTTGTGTACCTTTAGCTATGTACATACATATCTTTTTATTTATAAATTTTATAATAATTTTTCTTAAGAATAACAGTGTGTAATTAAAGTAAAGTTATTTAAATGGAATATAATACAATTGCACGCAGCACATTAAAATAAATAATATTTACAAAGTTGCTTAGTTACGAAACTTTGATTAATATAAAAATAAACAACAAAAAAAGGGGTTAACAGAAACTGATGATATCAATGAATTTTGGAAATTTTAAAAACGTAAGATATAACAATTTATTAACTTCATTTTAAACATTAATAATATTTCGAAATACACAATATCTGCTGCTGTACTTGATTTTGACGTTTCATAGAAAATATAACAAATGTCAATATACCTTTCACAAAATTGGTGCAAAACACAATTATTACAAATGAAATTACAAATGAGAAACAAATAGTATGTTCTCTCATTTTTAAAACACTGATAAAATGTTTAATTTATAAAGAAATAGATGCCGATAGTTACATGTGTACATCTATATACGTGTTAACTCCCTATTGGTATAACGTGGTTAAGGTAGTGGTTCTCAATCACTATTTTTATAACCATAGTTGCATGTTTCATTGAATATCCACACAGATGGTACCTTATCTTTGACAATATAAAACACAGTTGCTGTAATTTGTTTCATGAGATTATTCAAATAGAGGAAAGAATAAAATAAATACAAGATAAAGGAAACTGTTATGCGAAAGAATAATTTTTTTGAAATAATAAGCGTGTATTAAGATTATTTTATATCCATATTTATTATGCAAATATTTTATAAAACAATATTCTCTATTCTTATTTTAAAGAATAGCAAAGTTACTAGATATTTCATAAAACTATGTAAAATAATTCATATGGAAAAAACATGTATTGTGCTAAAAATGCAACGTTTTTGGAATTATCTTTTTCATATCGGAGCAATTCTCTACTGAAGTCGATCATTTTATAAAATTACGTTTGAAAAATGCAATAAACCGCAATTTAATATACAAATTTGAAAGCTAATTACTTCGATAGAGATAGATCTTTCAATGATAGCACAAGTACTTTTTTTCTCATATAATAAAAATGTCTTAATTACATCTGCATCCTTAATTGGTACACACACACACACACACACACACATATATATATATATATATATATATACATATATATATATATATCCCAGTATCTTATAACATTTAGCATGAAAAATATTTTGTAAAAGTCGTATAATTAATACACAATGTCTATATTATTTGATTATTGAATGATAGGAATGAAATGCCATATGAGCAGACATTCAAATCTGCATTCTTATTCAATCGTACAAATGTATCAAGGAACTGTCCAAGCATTCTTAAGATACATTATGTATTACGTTTTAATGATCAATAATGAACACACGCCAATTAATATTCAACAACTTTTGGACGGGTTTTAACATAAACGTACGCTGCTATTACAACAAATATCGCAGCAATGGTTGGTAACACAACTGTAAAAACACGTTGTTTGTTCTCCAGAAATTCCTTTTTCCTCTCTTTCTTCTGTTTATTCGTTTCTTTTGTCTTGCCCTTCAATTGACGCATCTTCTTGCTGCAAAAAGAAATATATATCAATGGTATTTGTTGTTGAAATGAACTTACCATCTTCTTTGTAAATGAATCAGTAATGAAATCTAGGCAAACATCAAGGTTTCAGAATATTTCTGAATGACTGCTAAGAAAAATTAACGTACGTTTATGTAGCTTTTTTTTTTTTTGGTCGCTTGACTCAAGATCGTGAATGAAAGTAATTTTTATCGCGAATGTTAATCTTTATAAACGGTATGTCTGTTATTTAAATTATATCGTCAGTATTGCTTAAAGCATGGAATAACAATGTGAACGAAGTACCACATTTGTGTTACATATGTTTATGACAGTTGTTAAATGCTACTAGGGTGCACGCACTTCACAATACGCGAGAATAATAAACTTACACACTTGGCCAGTTAAAACAACTAAAAATATAAATTTCAAATACCTTTAATAATTAAGATAATCAAATACTAAAGAACTTCAAAAGCCCGTTTCGGGATTCTCAAGCAATCGAGAAATGCAGATTCGCGTACATGACACGTAATAAAATAACGCTACCCTACCAATCGCAATTCCTGTCACTTCCGTATAGAGGTACTCAATTGAACTACGTTAATCAGTACAGTTGATTCAAACCATACTATCCTTAATACGTAATAAACTTTCCTAACATATCCTGAATATACTATTGCAATACGTAAACACGTCGAATCAACAATATTTGAAAAAAATGTCTCAAGTAACGATCACGCAAGAACAATTTCTTTTATTTTACGTGAAACTGTAGAAAATTATTTAATCGCCGACCTATGTTAAAACATGATTTTAAATTTTGCTAGTTGTAATTAATAATTAGCACGTAATAATTTAATACGTTGCAAGTTAATATTACTATGTGTTATTCGTTTAAATTATTATATTCTATAAAATAGTTATTTTTGATTGATTTTATTCTGAAAAACAATTAGTAAAGTGCCTTTACTAATTGTAAATATCATCTCTAAATACTGAAATGATGCTTAATAAATTGGGGAATTCCAAAAACGTTATCACGTCATTCGGGAATAAAGGCGGATCTAAGTTGATAATTAAATAAAACAATCATAAAAATATTAGCATTGGTTGAAAGTCACATATGCGCAGCATGCACTTTTTATTTGTGCATTTTTCTGTGCCTACTCGTTAGTGTTCTTTTCAATTCTGCTTTGCAATTGTTAAATTTACGATATTAGGACACTTCCATTGTCTCACACCGGTCAACGTCAAATTTCGCTACTATATGTATGACTGATGACCGATGAGTGATGACTTTGCAGAAACTATACGTGCTTTAAATTATGACTTCAGAAAAGATTAAACTTATAATAAAAGGCACGTCTCTCTTAATAAAGAGTCAAAAAGTTCTAAATCCATGAAGTTAGCAAAGCACTGTATTCATAATATTATTAGATTCCTCCTCTATTTAATTAGTACTGCGTATTACCATTGACTAAAGATAGAGTAGACATGAAATGAGATTTCGCGTTTCAGAGTCTGAAATATCGAGTAGGAGAAAAATCACTGGTTTTTTAGCGCACTCTACGCTCTAAGCACATAGAATCATATTATATATCTCGTCTGTAACGACGGACCCTGGTCCTAAGTGCTCGAGTGAAAGATTTTTTTCTGGGGCGTATATCGGACTGGATATCTCCATCCTAAGAGCTGATCCGCAAACTGCGCGCTTAATTTAATAATCCCCATCGATCTATCGACTAACTACGACCACTTGCGGCTGTTCGGTATAGAATATCGGAATGTTGAATGACGAACACTGCGGGGACTCGACACCAGATGGAGCAATTATCTCCATCCTGGATGACGACCGAAGAGAAAAACATAGAACTTGAAATCGGAATAAAAGGAAATTGAGTCGTGAAAGACCCGCAGTATGAACGCTAAGATGTTGAGTGACATCGAGTGACGGTATACGTGATACATTGGACAATTTACGAATTTGTCAGTCAGCATTAGTTTTTCTTGTAATTTTATCAAAAGTGATTCACAAAATCGTGCAATGTGATACGGAAGATAAGATTGATAATCGCGTGCAATTGAAAAATAACGTAGATAATTTTTTTACAATAAATACTGCATATAATTTATTAAATATTTAATATCAAAGATATTCTATCATATCGTATAATTATCGTATAAGCAATTTCATACTAAAAGATTAAAAATGTTCAAAAAATTGGTGAATCATAATATAATCAACTACGATGGGCAATACGTTTGTTATTTATGCATGTGTGTAAAAGCTAGTCTTGAAGATATTTTACATCATATTAATGGAGAGGAACACATGATAGCAAGGTGCAGTCGGATATTTAAAATGTTTAAGCATTATAACATTACAAAAACGTATCAAGAAATCATAAATAAGAATACAACTGCATACATAATTGCAGTGTACGGTTTCATATGCATACCTTGCCGAAGAAATTTTAACGGTTTAATTAGTATTTTGCAACATATTGAAAGTGCAAAACATACCGAAAACTTACAGAACGATATTATAAATTTTGATCAAATAAAAAGTTCAATAATAAAGTTTATGAATAATGTACATAAGTTTATACGTAAATTAGAAGTAGACGAAACAAATATGTTTGACATGAAATTATTGTTGCAAAATTTAATTGCATACGAAGCATATGATTCCTACATTAATAACGAGTATGACAAATATATATCTCACAAAGTTTTTAAGAGATTTCATAATGATTATTATGAAACCTTTGTAAATAATAAAGTAATTATATCTGAATATTATATATTTAACCACATTATTTCTGATAAAGAAGAATATACATGTGACTTGTGCGTGTGTCCTTTGTCTTCTTTTGATCATATTTTGCTACATATTAAAGAAAAAAGACACAGGTTATTAAAAGCTCTAACCATAAAAGAATATAATTATGAAATGAATAATGAAATAAAGGAAAAATTAGATTGGGATGAGATACAATATCCAATTTCAGATACAAGAAAGTGCAAAATTTGCTCTTCAATTTCATGCAATGAAAATTGCGTAGAACTGGTAAAACAAAAACTGCTAGACAATAGAATTAAAAATTTGGAATGTAACATCTTTTTATGTACAGTATGTAATCGTCAAATGATGACGTTACATAATATTTTCTTACATACCAAAGGGAAATCTCACAAGAACTTATTTACAAGTCAGAATGCAAGTTTAAATACTTATAAAAATGGTACAAATATAAATACAAGCTCAAATAATGCAATACGTATAAGTGAAAACCATAGTTCAATTAATGATGTTTGTAATGTAGGTTATAACACAAATAAATTACTAAAAAATACTATATCTCTGAGAAATGATTCAAATGAAAATAATAAGATATTTTCAGGTACAAATAAAAGCGATAGTGACCAGTTTAGTATAAATAATATTGATATATTAACGGTAAATTTGAATGAACTATCTATTGATAATGATCAAAGTGATTCTGTTATAACCGAAGAAGTATGTGTGCAAATTATAAACATTCTGCGTGACAAACAAAAATCGATCATATGCAAACCAAAAGAAAAATCTCTAAAAATATCGGAACGTCTAAGTAAACTGTATACTAAAAAATATTTGAAAATAGAAGAAAAAATGTATATTGTTCAAGAAAAATTGAACGACATTAAAATAAATTTAAGATTAATTATACCACATGATAGTACACATTACTATTGTTTAGCCTGTAATGAAAAAGTTCTAAAAGAATTATATTTTGTATATGAACATGTATGCCTGCAACAACATAAAATGCAAGTTAATCAAATTGAAAAGGATATAAACTGTGATAAACTATCAGGTCAATATATGAAGGAAATATCAGAATATGAAGTGAAATGTTATCCTTGTGAAAATCTTATTAAAAATGATATATCTTACTTTATGTCACATATTGAAGAAGAATGTCACAGAAAAAAATGTCACGAATTTACCAAAGTTACAGACGTCATTTTTGATACTATATCACAAGAGGTTAATAATTTGTGGTATAGTATTCAGAAATTTTGTTGTGCTTTATGTTCAGAACGATTTAATTACAAAATTGAATTTGTAAAACATATCAATAAACAACACAGTCCACTTTTAGAAGATCAAGTATTTGACTTTTGTATTCCATGTACTGTGTTATGGTTGGGAAAGAAAGACTGTTATACAAAGCATTGTAACGATGAGTTACATAAATATTTATTAAGAAGTAAAGATTTTATGATTGAGGATCTTCCTGACAGTATAAAAGAAATTTTAATGCAAGTTGATAAAGTTTCTAACGTTTTATTCCAACAATCACAAGATTTATCAAATGATAATGTTTTACAGGAAATAACAGAATCTTTACAAAATAGTTTGAAATCTGATTATCCAACTATTAAAGCATTTGCATTTGGCTCAAGGGTTGCTGGACTTGCATTGCTAAATAGCGACGTAGATATATATCTTGACTGTAGTGAGTATTTTAAAAGTATGATATGTACATCAGAAGTACGAAACATTCATAAAGTTCTGAATACTATATTAGTCACTTATTTTATTGTTATATATTAATAGGTAACACGTACAATCAAAAAGTCAGAGATGATAAACTAGCAAAATCTTATCTTAGAACTATTAAAGAAAGATTACATGAAGATGAATGGGAGATGAAGGAAATTGTGGAAGAAACGAGAACTCCTATAATTAAATTAATATATAAACGAAATGGTTTGCATTGTGATATTTGTACTACAAACGGTCTTTCTGTTGAGAATTCAAAACTAATAAGGTGTTGTATTTTATTTTTTATTAATTTTATACGTAAATAGATTGATATGCTTATTTAAATAATTTATCATTTTTAGATCTTTCAATGATGCATATTTACCCTGTAGAAAGATAACGTTATTCATTAAAAAATGGTTATCTAATTTCAATTTACCTGGAAAACATGGTTTAATAAATTATGCCCTTAGTTGGCTTGTTATATTCTACTTACAAACAGAATCTTATTTTCCAAGTGTTGCCAAATTAATAGAAGAGAAAAATAATTCTAAACTTATATCCGGTAAGACATATTATAAATCTAACAAAATGGATCTTGTTTTTTTTAATTGTAATTATTGAATTCAAATTTTATTTCAGGGTGGGAAACTGGTGTTGCCCAACCAAAAGTTAATAATAAATCTAAGCAATCTATTTCTACATTATTACTGGGTTTTTTTAAATTTTATGCAAATTTTGATTATCAACATTACATTATTTGTCCACTTATAGGTCAATGTGTAGCTAAAAAAGATTTTACAGACATAAAAATGTTACCAGAAGAAATGAAACCTTACATTAACTATCTACAAACCTCGCAAGAACCAGAATATTTTCGAATTGATTCTCCATTGTGTGTGCAAGATCCTTTTGATTTGTCTCATAATTTAACAAAAGCTGTAACAAATATTACCTTAAAGTACTTCAGACAATATTGTCAAGATAGTTCATTTTTCTTACTTTCTTTGACAAAATAATTTTATCGACATCATGTACTATAATTTTATGATTGACATGATTAAACTACCTCTATCAATGAATTAAACGAAAATTCAGCGAAACAGTATTAAAGAAGTTTGACATAAGAAGTTAATATAGTATTATCGAGATATATATTTTTTTTTTACACACAATGATCCATAATTGATATATATTACAAATGACTGTACATTTTATTTTAATATTTCTTTTAAAATGCTATAATTGCTAACAATCTTTCAAAAAATTTGATACTTTGATATATTATTTAATTATATTGTATTGTATTACCAATTATTATCTATTGTATTACCGCTTACTATTTTTTATAACATTGTATGTTATATATATATATATATAAAACATTATTATTATATATATTATATATATTATTATATATATATTATATATATATATATATACATGAACATTATTTTTATCTCGCGGACGATCAATTTTGTGATCTAATTTTATGAAAAAATATTTTAGTTTTTTATCAACTTTACTTCTATGATTTCTGGAATGTAAAACTCAAACTATTATTATTAAAATAATCATGTATTTTATTTTGGTCCATTAAAATTATTCTACAAGATAATTGTAGCTTTTGTGTTGTTATATTTTATGTATTACATATAATTATGTATTACAAGCATTTGTGTTTCACTCTTTTGAATTTTTATCACAATCACTTCCTGTGATGTCTTGTTTCCATATATATTCTATACTATATCCATTTTTAGGTATGCATGATCTTATACAAGTAAATATTACTAAAATGCCCCAATCAATACATTTTAGTGGATTTCCAAGTTCTAAGAAGTTCAATAATTGAGGCATAATCTATGACAAACAATCTTATTGTTATGTACGCAACTTTCACTTACAAAACATATTTTTTTATTTTACCTGAAATTCAAACTGCCTCTCTCCATTGCATTCTGAACACCTTGGTATTTCATCAACTTTACTCTCTCCTGAAATGTATAAAACATTGCCACCTCTATCGTATCTGTAAACATGTAAAATTTTCTATATTTAATACTCTTCTTTCTTTTTCATAAAGCAAAGAGAACAATATAAAAAAATTTGAACCTTAATATTTGATTTGGATATTTATCAGTAGTTGAAAGGAATTTGGAAAATACTTTGTCTTCTTTCTGATTAACCATATTTAACAATTCATTTTGTACATCTTCATTTTGAAAACTTCCTGCTTCACCTTTCTGTACCATTGCTTCATACTTTTTAATTTCTTCTTCCTCCTTGATTAAATCTGTATTATTTGCATTTTCTTTGTCTTCCATTTCTATTACTATTTCATATTCGGTTAACAAAATTTCAGGCTTTTTTATTACTGTTTTATTACTGCTGTTGCAAGTTTCTTTATGTCCATGCTTCCAGTCATATATTTGATGAGCACGACAACAATAATTAACAATCTTACATTTAGAACAATGACTGGGTGCTAATATTCCACAGATGTGGCATGTTTTTACCCACTTGTTTACGCCTAAAATTATTCACGTTGTTTCTTTACTGTTCTTTACAGATCATTTGAAAAACAAAATTAAAATTATCAATTTAACGATACATACTAATATCAGTCCTCCAGTCATTCTGTTCTACAGGAGGTTCGCTTGAATAAAATTCATTTATCCTCGGCAGTTGAGAACGAAAAACTTTTAAATTTCCATTATCATTCAATTTTGAGCATTCGACTTTTTTACATGTAAAGACAAATATCGTTCTATGAAAGGCATCTTCGTTATCCTCGTATGGTGCATAGATTTGACATAAAAAGATACAAGGTTCTCTGCAATACTTGCACAGCAGATCCTTTTCTCCGGGTATATTTTTTAAATCAAGCCAGGCTGGTTTACCGCCGACTTTGCTTGGGAAAAATCTGCTCTCTAATTGCCAAGATTCGCATTTTTCCACAAAACCTAAGTCTACCGTCATTTTCTGAATAGTCTCCCAATTAGACAAATGCGAGCGGTAAATTGTAAAAATACGTATTAGCTTTGCTACGTATTGCTGACAGCTCGTAATTGCAAACGCGTGTTGATTCCCTTTTTTATTATTTTAAATCGTACCACGTAACTCAATAAAATGTTACTATAAATATTAGTAACATTTAGTATTATCTGTTACAAATTCACTATGAATGGTGAAAATTATAATGTCACATAGAAGTAGTAATTCCGAGTAATTTCTTGAAGATTTTTATCAATTTTCTTCTACCTTCTTTAAGATAATTTTATCAAAAACATATTTTATAAAATAAGATACTTCGCGGTATTTCACCATATCTGAAAGAAAAAATGTGATGAAAAAGGTCCCTTGTGATCTATAAAAAAAAGTTTACAATCTCAAGAACAATTTTCATGGATTGTAATATTTTTGTAGTTATATACATACATATACATAAATATAAAAGCGTATACTTACACACGTTTGTTGTTTGTGTGACTGATGCTTGTCATTTAGGTTAGCTGTTGAATCGCGATATTCAATTCTCGGGTTGTTTTATTACGATTATTTGAAAAATGACATCAATCTTGGAAAATCTACAAAACGCAACGTGTGTATGGTTTGAAATAGACAATAAACGGAATGTATTGGTGTCTATGTTCGCTGGAACTTTGGTAAACATCAAAGTTTACATTATCCTAAATAAAACTGATACAATACATAACGATATATTTTTTATTTAATTTACATAATACATAATGTGATACATAAATTACCAATTTATATCATTTGTTGTTCATTGATTAGCACACGTATATAATCATGTGTTCTGTAATTCCAGTTTTTCGTAGGATGGTGGTTTATAATCGATGCTAATGCCAAGTATCCTGGCGAAATGTCAAAGGCGTATCATGTATGTGGAGTATTTGGGACTATATCTTTGTTTATGTAAGTTTGTCGTATGATATCTCCTGCGATAGTGTAGATATAAAAATTAAGGCTCGTAACTTTAGGATAAATTCTGTAACAAATGCGCAAATGCGAGGCGATACCTTCAGTGGTGGTTATCTTGGGGCTAGAGGCGCGAGAGGCTGGTTATTTGTTGGATTTGTAATGGGATTTGCTGCTGTTATTGCAGCCTGTTGGATTTTATTTGCAGATTTTGTAGCTGCTGGTTTGTATGTTATTTGTAATCTAACGTTTGTGCGTATCATTTTAACAACATTAATTTGTTGTTTCAGGTGCGCAGCATCATTGGCCCGGCGTAGGTCTCTTTTTACAAAATGTATTTATTTTTTTGGGATCTCTGATCTATAAATTCGGCAGAACAGAAGAGCTATAAGTTACTCGATATTATTTCTATATTATAAACATTTTTACATAATTGCGCAGAAGTTTCTAGCTCTGCTAGATTTTAAGATGAAGCACTTTACAAAGAACAAATAATTGCCCGTATTATATTGCGAACGAATTACATTAACTCATTGTAAAGTTGTATACTCTTTTTGTTTTTATTTATATAAATAGTTATTTCATGTTTATTAATCATTAATTTTATCATTCATTGTTTCAAATTCAAATAATTACACATGTGCATAATACAAGTTATATAATATAGGTTGTTTAATAAAGCAACAACATTTTTGTTGTGATTTTTTTATTATAACATACGAACATTGCTTTTGTTATAAACATTGATATAATTTATAATAAATTTTGCATTGCTGTAATACCAATTGGTTTTTTAAATAAATTACCAATTTATTTTTTATTTATTTCCCCATGTTATAACTATATGATTGCAATTAAAAGACAGTGAAGATTACAAGTGAAGTTAAATATTAAGAAAAATATCAAAATTCATTTTTTGACTTTTCGAAATTAGATATATTGTAACAGTGGGGGACAAATAAGGGATATATTGGTTTTGATTTGTCAACGCGGACCAATATGAACGTTTTCTTCCATCTTATTTTACCAATCCCGTTGTGCCACACAAACACATGGTTCTTGTTCAGTTTGACGAAACAGCAAGAAGTGTACGTTTTTCTTGTTTTAAACTTGAAAAATTGAAACGTACGCGTACTTATGCCTAATGGTTTGAAGATTATAGTACTTTTGTCGTCAGACTAATATTCTTAAAATAAAAAGAAAAAGTGAGTAACGTCGTTTAGGATTTTTTGATTAGCATAACCAAGTTTAACAATCGTAATGAAAATTCTCGTGCAATCGAAAGGATTATTTTTTGCACGACTTCCACGCTGTTTTTTCTGAATGAACATCAATTTTTGAAGAAATTTTACATAGATATTTATTTTTACTCGTAAAATTTCTGATGTAATTTCGTGTTTTCATTGTAACGTGTCCAAATCGTCTTTGAAACATAGCTTTTTCTTTAATATAAATGTGAAATATTTAAGCAACGATATTTGATGAATTAAAACGTGTAAATATTTTCTTGAAAGTTGATTTTAAACATATTGCGAATTGTGAACTTACGTATATAACAATACAAAATTTTATGTATGTATTTTTATCTGTTCTAAATTATAGATGGAACTAAGTAAACTAAGTATGTCCATTATTTGGTTATTATTGATTACTATTGCATCTTTTATTGGCCTTAGTAATGGGGTTGCTGTTATGAGTATTGATATGGGCAGTGAATCAATGAAAGTTGCTATTGTTTCGGTAAGTAAACTTCGTGCATTATCGTTGAACTTTTAATAAGTTTTATTATTTATCGTATCATTGACATTGTTAATTAATGATTTATATAGCCTGGTGTTCCTATGGAAATAGTTTTAAATAAAGAATCAAAGAGGAAAACGCCAGTGACAATTGCATTTAGAAATGGAGAAAGAAGTTTTGGAGAAGATGCTCAAGTAGTGGGAATCAGATCACCCCAAAATAGTTTTTCTTATATTCTAGATCTGCTAGGAAAAAGTATAGATAATCCTATGGTAGAGCTTTATAAGAAAAGATTTCCATATTATGATATTATATCTGATGAAGAACGTAAAACAATTGCATTTAGATTGGATGAAAATACCACGTATACCCCAGAGGAATTGCTTGCACAAATTTTGCATAAAGGAAAAGAATTTGCTGAAAATTCAGCTGGCCAAAAGATCAGTGAAGCAGTAATAACCGTTCCAGGATTTTTTAATCAAATTGAACGAAGAGTTCTTATGCAAGCAGCTGATCTTGCAGGGATCAAGGTTTTGCAACTTATTAATGATTATGCTGCAGTTGCATTAAATTATGGAATTTTCCGTAGTAAAGAAATAAATGATACCGCACATTATGTAATGTTTTATGACATGGGAGCTAGTAGTACAACTGCAACAATTGTCAGTTATCAAAATGTAAAAACGAAGGAAAAGGGATTCGTTGAAACTAATCCTCATGTTACTATTTTGGGTGTGGGTTATGATCGTACTTTAGGAGGACTTGAAGTGCAAATTAGATTACAACACCATTTAGCAAAAGAATTTGATACTCTGAATAAAACAACAAACTCTGTATTTAGCAATCCAAGAGCAATGGCAAAACTTTTTAAAGAAGCTGGCCGTGTTAAGAATGTGTTGAGCGCAAATACTGATCATTTTGCTCAAATTGAAGGATTAATAGAAGAACATGACTTTAGATTGCAAGTTACCAGAGAAAAATTAGAACAACTTTGTGCTGACTTATTTGAACGAGTAACAAGTCCTATTAAAATTGCTTTAAAAACATCAGGTATATTGAAATAAATTAAATTAAAATGTTTATTGTATTATCATAAATTAATATAAATCTTATAGGTTTAACAATGGATGTTATATCTCAAGTTGTATTGGTTGGAGCTGCCACTAGAATGCCAAAAATACAAGAGCATCTAAATCAGTATTTGACAGTTGAGTTATCTAAAAACATCAACACAGATGAGGCAGCTGCATTAGGAGCAGTATATAAAGCTGCAGATCTTAGTAAAGGGTTTAAAGTGAAGAAATTTGTTATTAAAGATGCTGTATTGTTTCCTATACACATTGTTTTTGATAGAACGGTTGATAACAGAGTGAAACAAGTAAGTTACTATTTTTTAATTTTTATTAAAGCTAAATATATTATTTAAATGTATATGATACTTTTAGGTCAAGAAATCATTATTTAGTAAAATGAATCCTTATCCACAAAAGAAAATTATTACATTTAATAAGTACACAGAAAATTTCCGGTTTCATATTAATTATGCCGAATTAGATTATTTACCACCTAATGAAATAGCGTATGTATATTTAATAGTTCTTGCTTAAAGTATGTTAATAATTATGTTTATTAGTATAGTCTTTTAATTTTAGTGTCATTGGTAATTTCAATTTGTCTACTATAACTTTATCTGGTATAAATGAAGCCTTAGAAAAACATACTAAAGATGGAGCAGAAAGTAAAGGAATTAAAGCTCATTTTGCTATGGATGAGAGTGGCATACTTAATTTGGTGAATGTAGAATTAGTATCAGAAAAATCAAGTTCAATTTCTGATGAAGAAGAGGGTACTTTCTCAATACTTGGCTCAACTATTAGTAAACTTTTTGCAGGTTTGTGCAGAATGCATTGCAAAAAATGATATACTCTTTTTTTCCCTTTTTTTTTTTTAAATAAATGCCATGAAGAACGTAGTGAAGAAAATATTAAATCATTAAAACTTTTTTTTAAATATAGAGCCATTTTTTGCAAGCATTTATAAAATATTAGATGATATGAAAGAAAGTTAAAACACTTGTAATAAGTGTAATTTGTTAAATGCATTGCAATTTTTTAAAAGATTATGTAAAAATGTAATTACATTTGACATAACTTTCTTGTAAATATAATTGAAATATTGAGATAGATACAATAAAAAAAATGTAGGGTCAGAGGATAAAGAAGGAAAAACGGAGGAATCATTAAAAGAAGATATAAAGCCAGTTAATGAAGAACCTGAATATCATCCTGATTTGCAAAAGGAACCAGAAGATAAAACAAAAAAGAAAAATGAAAGCACGATTACTGAGGATAAAACAATAAATAAAACTGAGAGAGTAGATAAAGAGAAAGAAAAAAAGGCCACAGTTGTTATGATTAAAGAACCTATTAAAGCTGATGAAATCAAGTTAGGATCGCAGATTCTTTCTGGAGACAAATTTGTTGAATCTCAAGAGAAGTAATATAACTACATATTGAATAATAATTTTATGTAAAATATTCACTATATATTTTAATTTGAATGTTATATGATTATTTTAGATTGCATCGTTTAGATGTATATGATTTTGAGAAAGTAAAACGTGAAACAGCTTTAAATAATTTAGAAACATTTATAATTGATGCTCAACAAAAATTAGAATCTGAAGAATATGCCAACGTTGCTACTTCTCAAGAAGCGGAAAATATATTAAAAGCATGTTCTGAAATTTCTGAGTGGCTATATGAAGATGGATTTAGTGTAACTGCTGAAGTATATGAGGAGAAATTGTCACAACTTCAGAAACTTACTAATGATGTATATGAACGTGTGTTTGAACATAGAGAACGCCCGGAAGTCTTAAAAGGCATGACTTCTATGTTAAACGCAAGCACAACATTTTTGCATAATATGCGCAATTTGAGCTTATCGAGCGAAATCTTTACCCAAGTAGAGATAGAAATGTTAGAGAAAGTAATTAATGAAACTCAGGTAAGTTATGTACTTATATTTTATTATAAATATATTAAATAATTAATTGCATATAATTACCATTTATAGGAATATTATGACACAGTTGTCAAATCTTTTGCTGAGACAGCTTTGCACGAATCAGTGAAATATAAAGTTCGTGATATTGCAAATAAAATGGCATTGCTTGATAGAGAAATGAAGTATTTTATAAATAAGGCAAAGATATGGCGACCAAAGCAAGACTCTGTCACAAATCATACAGAGAGTACAAATGAGAATACAACAAACACAAAAGAAGGATCGGAATCGCAATCTGTTCCTAAATCGGCAACTGATTCTCAAACGGAGAACCTTCAGAACGAAGATATATCTGAAAATGTAAAAGTACAAAATGAAAAATCATTAGATTCAGAAGAATCAACAGATTCAAAGGATGACGAATCTGAGACGACTCATGAAAGTATTCAAAAAGGAATACATCAAGAACTTTAAAAAAAAATTTATTTAAAAGTGCGTGACTTTCATTATTGACCGATTGCATCTCGGTTAATAAATTAGATAATTATTATAGGGCAGGTTTATGAGTGCATTTAAAAACCAAAATCAAATTCGAGAAATTATGTGTTATTGTGGCTGGATGAAATATTTTGCAAATGTGAATACTAAGTGTTATTTTATTTAATTTCGTATATTTGTATAAAATTAATACAGATATTAACAATCCATTTTTCGTACAAAAGGAAATAGATTTATCTTATAACGTTTTGCACATAAGTTACAAGAAAGGAAAGCCGACCATTACATAAAAAAATCATATAAGAAATTTTAAGTGCCAAGCAGTAACAAATTTGAATAATAATTCAATGATTTTAAACGATTACTGTCAAAAAACATTACATTTACCACATTTAAATAAATAAATTACCAGTATAAAGTCATTATTTACAAATGACGTATCGTTTTATTTGGTCGGACTTCGTCTAATGTGAATATATTTAATTGTGATACTTGATACTATATTCTTAGATTTGCTATATGCTATAGCTTAAAACTGATTTTCTACAAATATCTATATCAAGCATTATAATTACACATGCATACATATGGAACAACTTCTTTACTAAAAAAATTCAGTTCTGTTTTTATGCATTTTTTCTTACATTCCTGATTAATTAATCCTCGCTTGAAAATGCCTAAATCTCACAACACTTTATACGCTCCGTTACATCTATAATATAATTTTTTTTATAACGCAACAAGTATATATTTATTTTTGTTATAATCAAATTTATGCAATTTATGCAATTTATGCAATTTGCTAAATGTGAATTAAATTTGGTGAACTAAAACTACATCTGACAATGCTTGTCTGTTTAAAGAAAGTTGCACTTTGCGTGTAAAATAATTTGTTTTTCTTTAAGAATTTGTTGTAAGTTGATTAAAACCATTGAAAATGAATGTAATTATGATTAAAGTTTATAAATTATATTATTTATTATCTTAGCCGAATGAAGTAGCCTGTAGGATATAAATAAAGGAGGAGAAGAATGACATGTTACTTTCAGTTGGTACATTTTATGTCGAATTTGATAATTGTAAGAAAATACAGATATAAAAAGTCTTCCTACAATTATATGCAATGTCAAATAAGATTGTAATTATTTGTTTATTCTTACAATATTATCGAAACTATTTACTAATGTACGATACATAATTTTTTTTAAATTTTTTTAATGTATCATAGAAAATTCAACATTTTAAATCTTATAAAGTTTAAGATATTTTCTGTATTCAAATAATTATTGTATTATACATAAAATGTAATAAGCCTTACATTATTTAATACTTACAACAATTACAATAAAAAGCTATGAAATATCTTAATTACATTATTTTCACTGTCTTAAGAAATATTAGGATTTTTTTCAAATCATTTTTTTTAAATTTGAAAATTGTGGTTACATTTGATTTCGCATTACGTCGCTAGATCATTCTATAGTCGCAAGAAAATATATATATATAGCTTAGAAATATAAATATAAGTTGCTCTGGCATTAACTTCTATCTATTTTATGAATTTTTATGCATATAAGAATAAAATATGTTACAATTTTAAATATGCGAATCAAAAATTAACTTTTCACAATATATTAATTATTTAATTCGCGTTATTCAGAATAACAACATACCCTTATAACGACATAACCTTGTCTTCTTTAATGGTTTCATAAAAACGAACGTATATTTCTTAAATATCATGTCGTTACGTCAATTTTTTCAAGTATTATTGAAGAGAGCTGGTCCTATTATGGTAAAATTTTGAAAGTTCTAACTTCTTTTTGTATTTTGTCTTAATACTTTTTTTTTCTTTTTAGTATGCTACAAGTTTCACATTTGTAAATCAACCAGAAACTAATAAACCTACAACAAATGATAAATTACAATTTGAACCTGTTGATGTAAAAAAGTTGACTCCTGAATATATGATACAACAATCAACCATAGATGCTGTTAACAGCGCAACTCAATCGTTAACTATTACATGTACAACAATAATGAAAACAAGTGATGAATACAAGTATGTAAATTTTTGTCTAAAATTAAGAGGGTTAATTAAGTTTTTGTTAACAATGTGATAAAAATATTTTACAGGGCATTGTTAAATGAATTAATCACACTTTCAAGGGAAACTCTGGAATTTAATGTTACTGATTCACATTGGGATATGATAGTTGAACTAAGATCACAAGTACAAAGTAAAAAAGAAATGTTAACTGTAAGAGGAAATAGAATAAACTTATATTGACATATTAGATTTATTAAAAAATATATGTTTTTGCAGAAGTTAACAGGATATGTTGAGTATGTTCACAAAATGGCAGTAGCTGCTTCAGAATTAAGTTATTTGTCTGGAATGGACAACTTGTCTTTCACTCTTACTAAGAGAATAGATGATGCATTAAAAATTATAAAGGAAGAGGTTAATCATATTATGTTACTTGAACAAGAATACTGTAATGTACAAAAGGAATGCATAGAAAATTGTAAGTATAATGAAATTAATAATACTATTAGATGAACTGATTCCTTTTAATTTTATTATATTCTCTTTACAGCCAATAAAGTAACAAGTAACGAATCTGCAGATGAAAAATCAAATGAGCCTACTTAGTTTGATTTTTTGGTTTACAGTTTAAAACTTATGTTTAAGTTTTTGTACAATAAGTAGGAACATGTTGAAAATAAAATTATATACACATATTATTGATTGTTTTAAGCTTATTTGCATCATGGAGTATATATTTCTAGAAATACAGATGTAATAAGAATCTATAATATATAATTTAAAAAAAATGAAGGACAATAAATTCTGTATAGCTAATTTCAAACGAAGCAAACACAATTGCTCAAGCATCAAGATGTATCGTTACAATATGCCTACCAGGTATCATTACTAAACCTAGAGTTCTTGCTTCTGTATGATCTTCGGACAAAAATTCTGAACATGATCCTAAAATCACATTGGCATCACGATCAGTACATAAGAATGCACCTATCAGAACACGGCCATCTGTCATTTTTATTCTTAAGTTTCGATTTAGCCATCCACGTAATTTCTGCTTTGCTGGAGATTCCTCTGTATTAGCAGCCTATTACAAGTGTATAAATAAACTTATGCCAATAATATATACATATTACTAAACAATGAAACATTATTGTCAGTTAGAATTAGAAAGTGAAATATTTCTTTGATAAACCAAAACATAACCTCTTGTATAAGACATATTTTCGGTCATACAACAAAACTATAATAATAATGATTCCAAAATATTATACAAAATATACAATGATGAAGTTACCTCTCCATTTTCATGAATATAATCATCATTTGTTATGTTAGATGCGTTGTGACCTTCTTTCATGTCTGCTTTCTTGTTTATTTAGATGTTTCAAGCGAAGGGATGGTAATTCAATTTGTCAATATATATACACTTTTCACAAAACTTTTTTTTTAAGCAGAACGAAATGCGTTTTTATATTTCTGCAAATTTTAGAAATACATTTACATCTCAAGTTTGTTAGAAATTTCACAATGTAAACAATTCACTTCAAACCACAAAGGGAGTATAAGCATTGACTAAAGACAGAATAGACATGGTATTATATAAAATTTTCTTCTTCATGGTCAAAAATTAATCTCAATAACACAGACGAAGTATATGATGAATAGAATTCAATACAATTTTTTTGTATGATTTCGGGGTCTTATCCATTACCATTTTCATGTCACATCCTGTCATACCGATTTAGTTTTGCACTACTAGTGATGAGAAAATCAAAAAATATGGACAGTGTTGTCATCTCTGCTTCGAGAGTTATTAACTGAACGTAGTGATACTTCATCAATGAATATAACGATTTAAAACAGCGATTAATGGAAATTGGGATGAAAAATTCATTACATATTTGATTATTTACATCTATTTAAAGGTATTAGAAAAAATTGACTGAAATATATTTTTTAACAACATTACAATTAGGTGAATTGGATATCATGTTTTTTACTTATTTTAGCGTGTAATTTCAGAGTTTGAATGACTCTTGCAAACTCGATTTTATAAAAGCTTGGAAATATCAAAGAAATGTTCCCACAAATATTGTTTGGTATATATATTTGATTCCACGAGTAAAGTTATGTTGTGTGGTGTAAATTATTTTTTGCAGATCGTTCGTTCTCAAAATTTTGAAGTCATTTGTTAAGACGAATTCAATGACTTGCATACGAGGTCATTTATTGTTATAATTCGTTAAAAATTAATGAATTATCGTTTAAAGCTCAGTAAAATGGCGAAAAAAAATCGTACAGTTAGTTTTGAGGGCTCACTATAAAAGGAAGATTTCAATTTTCAAGATCATGATTGATCTGATTATGAAAAAGTTATTCAGTGGTGGAAAAACTTCTCTTCGGCGATGTTTGAATTTTTACAGTTCTCGAGAAGAAAAGTATTTTTATTCCAAGTTATCATTTCGTGCGAAACGAGCCGTAAAGGTAGAATAGGCAATACACTTCCTACGATTCTCGAACGATAATCGATATTTCTCATGATCGATTTTTAAGCCTTTAATGGCGGAGAGAAGCACACCTTATCTATAAAAAAGGAAGTGTCATCCAGGAAAATCATCCAGAAAGAAGTGTCGTCCAGAAGTTCTTAGGTAAAAATTTAAATCAATAGCTATTAGATTTGTATTTTTGTTGTGTCTTTTAAAATTATAACTTGCATTTTTGGTAATTCATCGAGATCTGCCAGATTACCAAAAAAGTGTATAATTTTTAATCCCCTATAATAAGATTTACCCAAATTATTATATATAATTTTCAACAATTAAAGAAACATTTACAGTATATAAACATTTAAACAGAACATACCATGCTAAAAGTTATTTGTAATTTTATACCAAAATTTAATTTCAGTTCTAACAGTACAAATATTGTGACCTTGTAATATATATAATATGCTTTTATTTTTATTGTAACATTTTCTACTCATTTGTTGATTTTTTAACTTCATTACGTAATTCTTAACAATTCCAATACTAGATTCAACAATAATTTATTAGAAGTGTCATTCAATAGTCAAAATAATAATTTTACTATATAATATAGTAAAATGTTTCAGTTTAAAGTATTGACAATTTTTCATCAGATGTGCGAATATTTTCGTTCTTATAAATTTTGTGTATTTGATTCAGACCAGAATTTTCTATTTTTTATTCCAAGTTATTTTCGTATGAAATGCGCGTGTTTGGGTTTAAATTAGTTGAAGATTACAGCGCCACTACTCGGTGAAATAAGCAATATACTTCCTACGATTCTCGGACGTAATCGATATTTTTCATGATCGATTTTCATGATCGAAGCGGGAGAGCAGACCTTTAATGGCGGAAGGAAGCACACCTCATCTGTAAAAAAGAAAGTGTCATCCAGAAAAATCATTCGGAAAGAAGTGTCATTCAGAAGTTCTCAGGTAAAAATTTAAATCAGTAGCTATCAAATATGTGTCTGTGTTGTGTATTTTTCAATTAAAACATACATTTTCAATAAAAATTTGAATTAAAACTTACGGCTTCAATTCATCGAAATCTGGCAGATTACCGAAAAAGTGTATAATTTTTAATCCTTCAAACTAAGATTTAAGAAATAACAATTACACATGATTTTCAACAATTAAAGAAATAATAGCACATAAACATTTAAATAGAACATATTATGCTAAAAATTATTTGATTAATTAATTGATTAACTCATTATTTTATATATACACGTATTTTATTATAAGTTTTTATACACACTTCTATTATTTATTGATACTTTAACTTCATATTGTTTAATTCTTAACAATTCTAATAATTGTATTAACAATAATTTATTAAGAATATTGTACGTGTTTAATAATTAAAATAATAATTTTACTGCATAATATAATGAAATTGTCCAGTTCTCAAATAAATTAAAACGTATGAGATCTTGAAACTCGAAATTCAAAGTAAAAAACAACAACACGAACGCAATGTTTATGTTTATTTAATTATCGTGCTTGTTATACGAACAGGATCACTCTATCCCTTACTACTTTCTCAACTGAAGGACGAGACGTGTCGCGGAGAGTCATTCGGCTGTGGAATTTCGTGACAACAACGCGTATTACGTCGCGTTAGGTTCGTAACTTTTTCTAATCTATCGATGGCGTCTCTTCGATGGCATCGCTTCTTTGGTACTCTTTTACTTCCATTTATATCTCATTTGTAGTATCATTTAATCAATACGCGTGTTTAATGATCAATTGAGCATCACAACAACGAAATCACTCGATGCTTTTTCTTCAATTTTTCTTCAATTGTCGATTTCACTTTTATGGTTATCGGTATATCGGCTTTTTTTTTATCTCTCGTACGCTCTTTTAGTAAACTTTAAAGTTTATTATTGTTCCACTTTTATATATTTGCCTTCATTTGACATATTTTTTCTAACTTTTGGTTTCCTTTTGTGCAGGTTATTCCTTGGTTGCAAAGGTAGCATAGATGCCACGATCATTAAATTAATGAACAATCTGATGAACTTTCATGGAAAGTTGGTGACATTTCGTTCATTCTAAGTAACATTTGCTATATAATTTATATATATTTGAAATTCACAATACGTAATTTCGTAATTACGCGGGTTACAAGAATGAAAATAGAAAAGATTAAATCAATTTTTCATTTCGAATATGAAGATCGTAGTTTAATGGTATATATTTTCAAATGGACGTATTATATGTATTTATATATTTTCAAATGGATGTTTTTATATTAGATTATCAATTTCAAAGTTTTCGTACTTTGCTATACCATATTTTGCTACGATATACTTTTTCTTCAACAACGTTGACGAGCAATTAAATGATTCAGAGCAAGATTTCATACGTGTATGATTTTTTAAATACGTTTAGCTGTGCAAATTTTGATCTGTGCAAATATTTTCGAATATTTATAATACACGACATGATATATTGCTAATGTGCATATACATCACTTTAATAACGAACATTCAGAATACAATTTCTATAAATATATCTGCGAATGTTGAAAAATATTTTATAATTTCCAACTAATATCTTTAATGTACACTCAAGCTTAAAATCATTTTCTAGAAAAATAGCAGTATTTTCTAAATGAACGTAGTCTTTGCCCTTTTCCTTCTAATCAACTTTATTTCCAGAAAACTTTTACTTGACCGCGCGCAATGCGGTCGGTAGAGTCAGTGTTTGTTGCGCAATGTTTTAATATTTTTTTTGAGCAAAATGGCTCTCATTAAATTAGATTATTAATTCATTTAAATTATAATTCGCGAAGTTAGAATCAGTGAGTCTGCCGATTGTTAACACGCGCGTTGATAGTCTTTTATTTTTCTTTTTTTATACATTTTTTCTTATTCAATATTTGTTGTCGGTATATTAGAGTCAGTGCTCAAGAGGATAAGGCCTCTCCAGGAGTTGAAGATCGTAAGTAATTTTACACATTGTACTTCAATTAACTCAATTTTTCAAATTTGATAACAAAGTGTAACGTTTGATGTTTTGTTACAGACGCTTCGCAGCATCAACTTTTTGGTGTATTTTGGGAAAACCCAACGGTGGCTTCAAAGCCAAAAATGTAAAATTTTGCTTAAGATTTTGCTCCAACTTAAGATTTTGTCTTTGCTTTTAAACATTCTAATGCTTAGTGTTTTGTTACAGATTTTTTATAATCTTTACTTCCCCTAATCTTTTAAGGATCTTATGATGCTTCAAAAGCTAAAAATGTAAGTACTTTGGCATGTTGCATTTGAATTCTATTCTCTATAGTACTCTTTCTATTGAAGTTGAATGTAAAATTATAATTATAAATTAAAACACTTCAAATTATTAGTTCCAATTTTTATCATTATTAAAATTTAAATTTTCACAAATAACACTGTCTCTTTAGAAACGAAATATTTTATGTTTTTCAGGAAATTTTTTTCACGGCGTTCACTTCCATCATGGGTATCTACTTGATGAAGGTCTTCACGATAACTTTTCCTGGTCTAGTGCAGCATCGATGATAACGTTCTTCACATCTGTCGCGTGAGTCGCATGCATTTATGTTCCTCCGGTCACTCAATCATGTCGTAGGATGAAAGGTCCGAATCGGCACGGGTGACTGGTTGTATACGTAGAATTTTTGATGAGCATAGTGACCGTGGGTATTTTTTGTACCCGTGAGTAGTAACATTTTCTTCAGGTTTTTTATGTATTAGATCAGGATAGGGCTTTTTGCACATCGCGATCTCAACAATTGTCAATATATATAATTATAGTAATTACTTGTAAAATCAAGATGTATTCAATATAAATGTTTTCAAAAGCAAAATATTCATATGAATATTCATGTGAATAGATAAATTATAAATAATTATTATTAAAATGATTTCGTTTGAGCATTTAGTAATAGAGAAGACGGATATCCTCCGACTTGCCTATGAAAGAGGCAGTTATTATTTGTTGATATACTGATAATATATTTTGTTATAATAATTGATAATTTCCAATCTTCATCTTCCCTTTTATAATAGTATTAAATGATTTAATTAATCGAATTTTATAATTATGATCTTCAATACAATTTGATTGTATATAATAGATTATACATAATATTTGATTATATATAATAGATGAAAATTGTTTCCGTATATGAAACTTTATGTGCAAGAAGACACTTCGCGACAGGTAGATTTTCGAATCAAAGCAACAAGTTTGAACATTTGCTTTCACATTTTTGAAAATGTGCTTTGATGAAGAAGTCACCTGAGATTATTCTATCAACATTTAATTCACTATATAACTGTTTCATTCGCAACTCTATATACAACTGTATCATTATTGTGTCACACTTGCCTAACCTGGACGGATATTTCCCAACTATTCGTCCGCACCGCACTTCTGAAAATAATTTCCTCAGTCGTTTCAAATTAGGCAAGTGTGTCGCAATGTCTATAGATCTTTTTAACAGATTGTTCATTGTTTTTATTCTCTTGCAATTTGAATGATTTCTGAAAGAGTAGAGTCATTACAGTTTAAAATAAAATAATACAATAGCCCGTTAGATACAAATTATATGAACTAATCATTTTTTTAGTTTAGGATTTTCAGGTTTAATCCCTTTCCGTGTTCATTGTCAGGATCTCATTCAAGTGCCCAGGTGCTACTTGAGTGGGTGAAAGACATTGGGCACGATGGCCATAGTTTGTAATTTTATAAAAAATTTCTCAGCGACTGACAATGCGTTAGCGTATCGTGCACGACGTATTTTCTGCATGTGTGTGTGGTTAGGATGTGGAATTGCGTCGGTTTTATCGTCTCATTCATTATAAGTTGTAATATTTAAAATATTTATGCACTAATTTCTAGAATTATGAATTTATTATCATAATATCTAATAAATACACTATAATGTTATACTGTTATTATAATTATACTATCAGTTATAGTAGTGATTCCAAGTCAACTTGCACATATTGTTTCTATAGAAGTTATATGTATTTTTTCTCATTATTAATTTCTCGTTATTAATATCAACTGTAAATATAAACGTGTTTTAATCACGTTTTATGCAATGATCGCTAGCAATTGTCAGTCGATTTCAGGAAAATGGTACGTAAATTAGAGTGTGAATGTTGTATGCTAAACTCGGGTGTCGGAGGTGTCCCGGGACGTCCTCTCTAGTTTAGGTCTGCGCCCGAGTGGTATGTGTGAGAACCGTGGAGCGAGTGTGTTGGTGCGCATGTTTTGCCATTTTTTTAAATATAGGGCGACTGATTAGGATAGGTAGCTTACTTTCTGGTATGCTTGTGTTTAATTATAAGTAGGTAGGGCCGGGCAGGTTGACACAGTCTCTGGTCGCGTGTCCCCTTTTCGCGTGTCCAACCTGTTTCAGGAAATCTAATTTGAAAAATCGACAGTGAAATTGGTACAAATGGAGCATGCCGTTTGTTTCTGGTTTTGCTCGTCGATTTTTCGAATTTAGTATCGCGGTCGTGGTCGCGGATAGGTCGCGAGTAGGTCTCGAAACGAACGTTTATGTAGGTATTGCTCGAGCACGCACATGCGAATGGACAACGATCGCTATGCGATCGATGGTCGTCCATGTGTATTGGGGTTTAGCTTCCGCGGTTTATTTTTTTATTTCACCTTTGTAAATTATTTTTTGGTTTGCTATTAGAAAGACTCGAGCTAGATGTAAGTTTCAGCGGGCATTGCGCTCGAAAAAAGAAGAGGCCCGGCAAACTGCCACGAAGAGGGTCACAACAAATGGCTTCTCATCCTCTGGATCATTTAAATGATTCCAGAGCATGGGAGGTCATTCTCGTTACTACTTTGTCACTATGCTCTTTTAACATTTGTAGTTGTATTTTTTTTTCTTCTTCGTCATCCTTCATCATCGTTTCGGGCAAATCGCGATTTTTTTCTTGTTAGTGTTGCGATAGACTGATTACGGGTTGAATTAGAGTTGCCAAGAAATGATAATCGTGTTTGCTTTAGAGTTGCAGATTGATGATACCGCGATTGTTTTTTGCAATTTTAATTGTTTTATAGTTGTTTTAGTGTTAGTGTAATTATGTAAATTTATCTTGCTTTCTGTTGTTTTAAATTATATCATAGAATCATTGGTTTTAGAATGTTCAAAGTAGTTTTTTTCTTCGTACAGTAGCTTTTACATTGTTGATAATAATTTTCATTGAATTTGGTTTTAGAGTTAGTGTTGCGACTTTTACTCTTAGCGTCGCGAGTTCTAATTAATTTTCTTCTAATTGTTAGTGTTGCGATAATGATGATCGCGTTTCTTTTTTGAAATAGCGTTGCGTTTACGAAATGCCCAAATTTTTCCACTGGATTCGTAGAATCCACTGTTCGTGCTCCTGGATCACTCGATGCAGCTATAAGAGCTGTACAGACATGGTCATTCATGTACAGCAATCGCCAGTATGGTTGTACTGGACGCGTCGCAATTAGCGTTGCGTATTTCTAAATATGAGTGCATAGATCAATAGCATTGCATATTTATTTTCGGGAGTTTTAAATATGACAAAGCACTCTCCGCGTTTGATTTTGAAAACTTCCTGTTTCATAATTAATGCTAGTGAATTAGCGTTGCGAAACAAGTTACGGTTTGTTGCTCGAGTTTATGTCGAATTTAGATTTGACAAATAGCCCTTCTGGTTATTGTATTGAGCAGGAAATGTTCTTTTAGTAGCCTCTCTGGCTTTATCGCGATTTGTTTTTTCAGCAGCCCTTCTGGCTACCGTGTTAGGTTTTCTTTTTCAGCATTCCTTACCACTGCGTTTATTACTGAAAATACTGCTAAAAAATATATATCTTTTTATTAGACTATAACTTTGTTAAATTTTGTTATAAATTTAATATATATATATATACATATGAAAGTGTAACTGATTTCATGTGTCAATTTGTCAATCAATGTGTCAATCATGTTTCATATTTTGCAATGAACATATTTTGCACAATTCTTTCTATTCTTTGTGCTACATAACGAATCAATAAAAGTTGAAAAATAAATCAAAATATAATTTTAATCGAATCTTTTTTCATCTCTGTATCAAAGATAAATTTTCAATTTTTGACTTATTCAGTCTAATTTAAATCCAATCTAACTAGAGTTTCTTACTCTCAATTTTCATAATTTTGAGTAAAAATATATTTAATTTAATTTAATTCAGTTAACAAAATATAATTATGAAATAATATCTCGACAGTAACCTAATTTTCTTTTGTGTAATTTTGTTTTGTGTTTTTTTTTTTTTTTTTTTATTTGAATTATAATACTAACTAATCCAATATATAAATTTGTTTCAGGTACATTAACCTACAGAGTATTAGTTACAGAAAGTATACAGCGATATCTATACTAAAGAGAAAGATGGAATATGAATCAAAGAAAGTGACTAAGTGGAAAAAATTGTGTCGAAACGAAATGATGTTTCATTCAACTGTAATAGTTATATTTTACCAGTTAGGTTTTATCAATCTTTTTTCAGTTTCTTAGATATTGTCTCGGATACAAATTATAGAATCAATCGAAGAAGACTTCGCGAAGATTTGACAACCCTGAATGGGTTTCAAAGATCATATTTCTAGTGCATTTATTACCTGACCAACTTCGATCGTTTTACTTGATGTAAATAAATGCTCCTTAACTCACCGTTGTTTAAACATAGAGTGCATTGAAAAACCAATGATTTTTTACTACGTCGGTATTTCAGATCACGGGCCACGAAATCCCGTAAGATCTTTGGTCTATTCATATACCTTGTCTGTGCTCGAAACAAAAAAAAGGGAATTAGAATGTTTCGTTCTCTGTGATTTGTTAAGCCAAAATCAATATTTTACTCGTTTAATTTTTTCGCACAGATTAGTATCAGTAGTTCGTCGACAGATGGAACAACCATGTTCGAAACAGAATGCTTGTCTATAATCATATATAATTAATTAATTGCGTGGGAAATCGAGATGATATTATACAGAGAAGGTTTCTAAGGCTTTGATTTAATTTCTAAGGCGTTCAAAAAATCTGATTACATATCGATAAATTTGATTTCTTTTCTTCTAATTTCAGAGGTGCAGAAGTTAGTTCCTCTCTCTCACCGCTGGATGGCTACACTATTTCTATATTCAAAAGAAAAAACTGAAGAATACATGAAGACAAATCGATGAATTTTTATATTTTACATTTATACTTTGTGAATGAGATTCTCAGTCTTTCTTTCTATGATATTCAATTTGTGAAAGGCATACATGAAGATTTACAAAATCTTTTCAATAGATCGAAACACTAGCTTTAATAATATTTAATTTCTCGCAAATTATGTTCAAGACTTGGATCAAAACTTTTTGTGATCATAGTGGGAGATCATACTAGTTTTGAAAAGTACGTATATTGAATGCAAAATAGTCATTTAAAAATACTTAACTTATTAAAAGATTGATGGTTAATTAATGTCGGTGAATGTATTGTTAATTATGCGTGAATATTATTAGAAAATAACAATATAAATTACACAAATTAATCAATATAAGTTAACGATACAAGTTATTAATCAACAAAAGACAATTCATCTTCGTTTAATACTGAAACGGATGTGTATAGACGATGATAATTAGATTAAAATTAGAATATTATTTTTGCAAACAACAATGACAAAAGTTATGTTCTTTTTTTTAGAAAGCAACAAATCGATCTAAATAACTCAATTTAATTCGATAATTTAGAAGATGTAGATCTGCGACTAAAATAATAAAAGGGGATATTTTCTATTTTTCATTGTGCAATCTATATCAGATGAAAAAAGGCGCGTACGTGAACACTTACGTTCCGCATTAGTTTCTAATTTTTGTTTCAGCGAAATACTAAAGAATACTAAAGAATAAAGGAATAAAGAAATAAATACTATCCGTCGTGTGTTATCTTCATGGAAGATCAATTGTGACATAAATAATTCGCACGTCGTAGCCACAGCGACGAAGATCGGAGTTTCGTTAAATCGAAACATAATAGATACGTATAATTTTGCAGTTCGACAATTTATTTCTTTCATTGAAATTTCGTTCCATTAAGCATTATTAGTCGGTATATATGTTATTCAGAGGCAGCGTTTACAACATTCTCGTCTGCATAAGTGCTGGGGCAGGTTACGTGCGCCGGTGTAACGAACGGTTAAACGTCCTCTTGATTTCCGTGTCGTCGGATGAAATATGCGGTCGACGCGTTGCGGCAATTTGTACGTAATTCGTAGCTTTAATGTACGATACTGTTAGAGTGAGTTTAGTTCTTTCTCTGCTACGTACGTCGTAGTAGGAGCGTACGTATGTACGTTGTCAACAGTTTTCTCAAATCAAAAGGGAATATTTCCCATTAATCTCCGCGAGAGGGATGATCGCTTCGAGTGGGAATTTTCGAACGATTTATCTGTCAGAGGGGAAGAAAAATGGCGGCAACGTAGCTGGCCGGCGTCGTTAAAATTTTCTGAATTTCACGATCGTTTCACGATAGCGGTTCTGCTTTTTTTTTTTTTTTTTTTTTCTCTCTCTTCTGCTCGATGTTATTCCCCTTCACGCGTACGCGTCTAAGTGTCCCTTTCGCGAGTTTTCGTGTGCCACGAGTACTCGTCGAATGGAAATGACCCGCGGTGTAAGGTTACCACGCGGTAGAAAAGAAAGAAAGAAAAGAAAAAGAAAAAATTAGCAGTGATCCAACTGCTGTTGCCGGTCCAGATTTTAATCTTCACTCGGCGAACGAGAAAAAGCAAGAATGTCGTAATCTTGATTCAAACATCTGTGAGAAGAGGTTACCGAGAGAGAGAGAGAGGGGCTTAGGAATTTTTTTAATGCCGAGAGGAACTTGCTATCTTCGTTGGTTTCTTTCGCATGGAAATGGCAGGTAACTTTTTCGTGACTTTTATGAAAATAATTTTCAGCTTGTTCATTCGACGTTGTATTTTTTTTTTTAAAAGTTTTTCGTAGTAGTCGATTAATAACGCGATTCTCTTCGCGGATCGTGCTGTTTCGTAAACGTATTATTTATTACGGTGAAAGGGAGTTACTCGATGCTACTCGAACGAACTTCCGGCCCGTTGAATCCGCGATTGTTACGCTACATTTGTGCAGAAACTCTTAATTAAATGTTGTGCCGATTATTTTCAAGAAATTAACTCGAACGGCCGGCCGCTGGAATTAATCAAACTGAAAATCAACTTGATTTATTGGAGGTCGAGGGAGGGGGGAGGATTATTAATTAGCATCGCCACGTGCAATTAAACTTCCATTAATGAGGTACCGTAGGGATTGGCTTATTTGAATACCTCGTATCCGTTGAGACGGATAAAAGCAGAAACTAGCGTTATATCGTGCGATATATGCCTTGGAAACTTGCAACAATTTGGAAACTTACAGTATACTTGCGCATGAGGTTTTTGTTTTTTCTCTTTTCTTGTTTATGCAAAGATATGTAAAAGTATCCAAAACTAATGTCCAAAGTTACGATATTTAGTAGATGGAAGTGTTATTCGTAAAAATATAGACTAGAATACTTAAACGTATGGAGACCAGCAAGGAAGATAGTAGGACTGAATGCTTAGCTTGCTTTAGCTGCGTATTAGAATTAATTTCACGTTACTTTCGATGATGTTATTTCGTCGGCGAAAAGTGGCAAGCTGCGGAAGCCGAGGAGAAATATCGTAGCAGCTTTTATCGGGGTCCATTGTTGCCTAAATATAGAGGGGTTATTTTGAAACCCGCGTGGCCGAGCGGGTTGTACGCTTATTTCGCTCATTACCGGGGCCGGGCTTTAGCTGTCTTTCATGCGGTTCGAATGATAATTCAATTATGCCCGCCGTTTACACACGCCGGCCAGAATGGCTTGCGAGAGCATGAATATCGTATACTCGGCTCTGGTAACACCGGCCAGAACCCACCACACGTGCTATACTTACCCTAATGGATAACGAATGCGTGTCTTGTAAAAGTTCGCCCCGAGGAGCGTTTAAAGCTGATCCAGCGACCAGATTTATATAACGGGTGTCTCTGAACCTTCTACCGCGTCGTTGAATTCCACCGCGATGACTTCCTGAAAGACACGTTTCATTTTTATTGCATTCTTTCTTTTTTCTATTTTGCTGTGAGACGGATGACCCCCAACGACAGACTATTTTCCGAAACAGAGCACATTTCAAGGAAGTTCTCGAGGTGAACGGCGAACAGTTTCGAGGTGAACAGAGTTTTTAAGAACTGTTGGACAGAAGAAATGGACACAAAGGATGAGAGAATATATATTCTTTGAAAATTTTTTTACCAAGGGATGCGAGAGCAAATGAAGCCGAAAATCGTCAAAAATTTCGAGACAGTGTAGGGTCGGTATATGCTGCATGGAGAAATTGCGCGTTGTCAGCTGGCGAAACTCGACGGTAAATTAGAAAGTGGCGAGGAGCAATCGTGTCCCCTAAGGCTGGGCGTCGGGTAGGCGGTCCCAAACACAAAGTTAAACGGTCTCCTGGCACCTTGTTGGCCATCCTCTTTTATTCATACACGCGACACGCTCCAAGTCCCTCTTCGAGTATAATTATTCTTGGCGAACCAACGGACAATTATTTTTTTCTCTCTCCCTTTCAGGTTAATTAGCGCTCTCCGCGATGCTCCGCTATTTACACGATCGTGTATCGTATCCAATTGTATCGTATCACTGCCGCTGATAAAACCGTATTTCCCCTTTTCTTTCTTTTTCTCGTTTCGATAGTTTTCAAATACAGTGAGATCCCTGTATCTTGCTGAGGACCGACTCCGAGTAGAACGTGTAGGTTTCGGATATTGACATAGTTACTAGTAGATTAGTTGCAGCTATTTATTCCAATATCTGGCAACTAATCGTTTAGTTATTTCTATTCATTTAGTTATTTCTAGCAATACCAAATGATGAAGTACAATTTTCAAGTTTTTAAACTGATTGAAAATAAATATATAAAGGAGAACTACAACGGTGAACGTTATTTTTCGAAATTTATAAATTCATAAAAATAAGTACGGTGAATCGCGGATATTGACTGTTACTACTGTACTCCGTTATTTACATACATATATGTTATTCCCTTAATTTCGAAATCAGTCAGTCTTATATTTCTATCTGTCTGCATATCCAAAATCCGTGTCTCTGTAATTCGTCGCGAATTTATCAAATGTCGGGGCAATAGTTTGACGAACAGAGACGATCAATAATCGGCGGCGGCGTGTGATCTTGGCCTACGATTCGCATCGTTAACGCTATTTGTTACGTCGTAACGCGTTGCGACGTCCCGCATGGAGGGTAGGGGGTTAGTCGAGCAGACACGGGGTGGAAGAGAAGGCGTCGCATGGATTCTTTTTCCCGGAGATGATCCGAGAGATCCGAAGCGGATAGTCGCGATGATCGATCGTGGCCGGTGGATCGTGTGAAACTCGTTTGACTTGTCAATCGCGTTCCTGCCTCCCTTAATCCGTGACCGAGCGTATTTATCGTCGGATTAGTATCCACGGTGTTAGACGTCTCGCGAGAGATGAATTTCTGTCCTCTGATTTTTAACATTCGGTCCGAGGCTCTCCTCGTTTCTTTCGTTTCTCTCGCGCTTTCTTTCTCCTTTTTCTGCTTCCCCCTCGACGAAGAATTTTCGTTTATCTGATGAAGATAATGTTACGACGTACGTACATCGATGGAACGTGTCCTGCCGCTGGCTTTTAGCCGGTGTTAGCGTAATTTTCGCGCTCTCGTGGAAGTATTACAAACAGGCTTACGATCGCGTCACGCTGATCTCCGCGAGTGGGCGCTTTCGTTCCCACTTTCGTTGTTCGCACTTCCTTTTTTTTTTTTTTTTTTTTCTTTTCGTCAGATGTCGAAAGACGATGAAAAATTATAATCGTAAGTAAGTTGTAATTCCTTGGGGAATCGCGCGCGGAGGGAGCGTCGTTACTTGTTAAGTACTCTGTTGTTTAAGTTACGCGCATACGTTCTTGCTTCTTTTTCTTTCCTCAACTTCTTCGTTTAATCGACCTGGATACAAGCTCCATTAAACGCAGCGAGTTATTCAAATCAGTTTCATCCTTCTATTTATCTGCATCTACCGCGTGTACGTCGTTTCGTAGTTTCTCGAAATACATTCGAGATACTCGCGCGTGATTCAAGAAACGTGAAAGAAGGAAGTGGAAAGAAAAAAAAGACACGAGAACAAATGGAAGAAAAGTTTGTCCGCTAGTTCGATCTCTCCGTTCATTCCTTGGATCTTCACGATTATTTGGATAGGTATCGAAGGAACGGGAAACATGTACGACGTACAATTAAACACTTTCACTGACGCGATAGAAACGATCGATGTATAGGTGCACGCGTCGCGTTCCGGTCTGCTATTTTCTTCCGTTTGGCCGGTGTCGCGTGGGGGTTAATTGGCAGTCGGAGAAAAGGCTTTCATTAGAGGGCTCCGTGATGCATCGTCGCGCGACAGAAGCGAGGCGAACGCGACGATCCGCCCCGCTCTCCCTCCCGTCGAGCACCGAAGTCGAAAAGGAAGAATACGAGAACGGGAGAAGGTGGACGGTTCAGCAGAGACAGAACACACGGAAGACAAAAAGGAAGAGCCACGGAACGAGAGGTAGAGAGGCAGGGCGAAAAGAAAGATCGAGGGAACGAAATTAAACGAGGGACAGAGACGGAAATTGAGGCACAAGGCTTTGAGAGTAGCGATGGACTCGATTCGACTCGGGGATACAGAATCACGCGGTTGAAACGTTACATTTCGAGATTAGAGGAACGAGAAGCGGAAGGCAATCTCGCGAGCAGGAAATTCAGGGGAAAATAAAATGCACGGTGTAACCAGATTTAACGCGTTTTTCTCTTGGTTCGAGCTTGCGTGACTCAGCCGTCGTGACTTAGTCGCCTTCGGTCTTCTCTCGGTGCTGCTCTCTCGAGAAATTCGAACGTCGAACGAGAGAGGAAGATCTTACTACCGAGTGCTTTACTCTACCTTCGAGACCGCTGCTCGAATTTCGCGAATTCATTAAGATTATTAAGTCTCCTCGACGAGGAGAGTTTTCGTCGGTTGGCGGAGCTGGAGCAGCGAGAAACGTAGGATCTTCGCAATGTGGAGGACATCGGAGGGGAGGTAGCGACGGGAGCAAGCAGGAAGAGAGGAACGTCGGCAGGACAACTGGCTGGCGAGTAGACAAAAGAGGAAAGGAGAGAATCGGTGGGAAGTGGAAGGAGGCACCGGTGACTGGCAGCCTCTGGCTCCGATGTCTCGTTTACCATAATACAAGGCCTTCGGTGAGGGGCAGCCTGCGCGGCTGCGAGGATGCACAGGGACCCTCCTCGAAACGGTAGCAATGTATCAGAGGGCCGTGAAAAGCGCGTCGCGGACGGCTGCGGATCCGTGGGCTTAAAGGACGCGCAGCAAGGGACACGTGATATCCTGTCGTGGGTTCTGTCTCCTCTATCGCTGTACCACGACGCTGTTACGAGGCGTACCTGTGCGTTTACACGACGTTGGAAAGAACGATCGCGAGAATCTGCTGTGGAAATTGTGCGCCGTACGGGGATGTAGATACCCAGCGAGCACGGACAGGCAGGAAGAGCGACTAGATGGATGTAGGATTTGGTTGTCGTCGAGTGGAGAAGAGGTATCATTAGAGGCTGGACGATTTATTAGCTCGCCGTTAATCGGGAGACCATTAACGCTTCAGTAGTCGAGGAGAAAGTATCGAAATTTCGGTTTTAAAAGGTTACTACCGGGACTACTGATTAATTATGCATATACAATGATCAACATATTTCTCAGACGTTTTTCTTTTTCAATGGTCGAAATTATCGATAAAGTAGTACGAAGAGAAAGAGAGAGCCTTTCTAAGAATTCGAGCGCGATAAGAGCGGTGGGTGTACCATATGCGGCTGCACGTATGCTGCAGGTTGCTCGAGACAGAAAAGCAAAGGGAGAATGGTCGTAGTTGTCGTCGTCGACGAACACATCTGTAAATTAAGTGAGCGTACATCGCTTGCCAACTGCTTCTCCTCGAGACGTCGAAAAGTGGGAAATCTTGGAATATCTCGTTCGTTATACGTAATTTCTGCCGTCTTCGGCTTTCGTCCTACGGATATCCCGGATGCTTTCGTATTTAACAATTATACGAGAATGCAACTGGTAACCGAGAATGCTTGGTACCGTTTCGTCGTAAGTTTCGCGAGTTCCCTCAAATCTCAAATATTTACCGTCCTCTCGTTCTTCTTTCTCTCTATTTTGCAAGTATTCATCGTCTTTGTTCGTTTTTCCTTCTAAATCTTTCAAACTGGACCTTCATCCTTTTTATTATTCTTGCTGTGTTTTCTTGTTGAGCATGTTTCAACTATCGATTGCATCGCTGATTCACAGCAAGAGGATTCATCACTGTTCCTTCCTCTTCACAAAAATCTTCGACTCGATTAAACGTGTTATAAACGTAATATAAAAATCGCGTTCGTCGATGTCGCCGGTAACTAGTACTACGTAACTAGTTATGGCAAGAAAAGAAGAAGGAAGAAGAAAGCCAAGATTTTCAGATGGACGCAACGGTACGTAGGGCCATTTGACGGACCATTCCTCGTCCTCTCTTTCCACCGAAGGACGCTCTCCCGAGGATCTTACTCCTTTCTCTCTCTTCTCGCTCTTCTCTCCCTCTCTCTCTCTCTTCTTCCTTTCCCTCCTACTCCTGTCTGCTTCTCTTTCGGCCGCTCTGCTCTCTGTCCTTTACCATTTCGAGGCCGTTGTCTTCGTTTCACTCGGCCGTGCGATCCGCACACGCCACTTCTTCTTCAGTGGCCGCTGGTACCACTCTCGGCTAGATCGCGCCAAGCACACCTCCTCTTGTGTTTCCTTCTTCTTCTTCTTCTTCTTCTTCTTCTTCTTCTTCTTCTTCTTCTTATCTACCACCACCACCACCATCACCACCACCACCACCACCACCACCACCACCACCACCACCACCACCACCATCCAGCGGGATCGCCGCGGCCAGCATCGCTTCACCACCACTCGCTGGTGAACACCACGTCCACTCCACCTCCTTTGCTATTCTTTCAACTCGATGAAGTAACTCGCGCCTGGTACGTGCACGCGTCCCTTTCGCAACTTAGGCGGGATTCGTTCGGTCCGAGCATTCTTAATTCCGGAAAGCCGGAAAGTGACATCCTGCACTGCGATGTTTCACTTTGTGAAACTTCGTAGAAGGGTGTGAAAAGGGCGTGCGCGGATTTGAGATTTCGTTCGATCGGTGATCGTCAATAATCGTTGTTGTTCGATGTTGGACGTATCTTTTCCATTGATACGGGAAGGCTTGTGTTTCAGAGATCGATGGTATCTCCGACGTGGTGAGATGGTCGAACAGTGTCAGTTGAAACGGTGGCCAGTGAGTGAGAACATGGAGGAGCCCATCGTTCGCAAGACAGAAATGTGGAGTGAAGTCGAGGTGTAATTCGAGGCGACAGCGGTCATGTCGTCTCGTTTGCACGTGGTTACCTTGACATCGCGACGAGCACCTGAGGGACAAGGAACTCGTCGAGGCACGTGGATCTGGTGCGATTAATTTGCACACGCGTGGTTCCTTACACTCGATACTCGAAAACATCAGAGCTACTCTTTTAACTTGACAAATTAATTCAACTCACAGATCGCTCGAAGATGGTAAACACCTGTTCGAGATTTTAATCGGCCTCTCTACGTCATACCGTTCCGAAGATCTCGAAGATTAGCTAGTAGCGCCGGTTCTCGGAAGAGGATTAACACGTGGTCACGTCGTGGGAGGTTGCTGTCCTGCTCGTTCCTGCGGGCTTTTTTTTTCGCAGGAAGATCGCGCTGCATTTGTCACCGTGCAATCGGACTTTAGAGGAACATCTGTTAAATTAATGCAACTTCTTTCGCGGCTGGCACTATCTTCGATTTGTCACGGGTGCTTTTCTCGCTCGTCGACGCCGTGAACCGTGATGGATTAACGGTGTGGACAACTACGGAAAAAGGGGAATGCAGAGGGAACGTCGCGGGGAAGGAGGCTCGCGCGCGATCCTTCACGCTTTGTTTTAGCAAACAATGGCCAACGACGATTAACCCCGCTTCCTTGCTTAACATAATCGTCCGTGTTAAACGCTCGCTAACACCGAGGTCAGTGTCCAAGTGTACTCCGAATGTTCAGTTTACGTGCCGAGGTATCCCAAGTTGGGGGTTCGGCGATGTTGGTGACCTGAATGCCGGCAATCGAGGCGATCCTTGGACACGGTTGTGCCAGTGTTTGACGAAGATCGAGCTGGACGACGCGTTGGATTAATCGTTGTGATCGGGGTGAGTTCAATATTCTTTGACTACAAAACTGTTGTGTCTCTTGATATTTCTTATGTTGCTAAATTTACTTCTTCTTCTCCTGAAGAAGAAAAATTATGCTTTTTAAAATATGTAAAATCTTTTGTTGAAAAGTTCGTCCAACGAGATAGATTACTTTTCTTTCACGTGTAATCTTCTTTTATGCAATTAACGTTTTACTATAAAGTTGAATTGAAACGAGGCTACAGGGACAGAAAAGTCTCGAACAAGAGGACGACGATTGGCTCGGCGTACACCTTCGATTTGCATGGGACAACTGTTCGATTTGATCGGTGCTTTAATTCGAAAATTATGCGTTTAATTGTCGCGTAGACTTCGAGCCCGACTAAATATTCATTAAGTGGCCACGTATCGTCTCTTTTCAAACGATCTTCCATTTGCATATCACAATCGACGTCATATCATTGTTGACACTGAACCTCGAGACTCCTCGACAAGGATCAGTTCGCGGATTTGTTCTCTTTTCTGTCGTTCCTCTTATGTTTCTCTTGATCGAACCACGCGTGTAGGAGTATCTTTTGACATATCTTCAGCACAAACATATCGCGACTCGAGTGTGTATCTCAAGATCGCTCTTTCGAACGTGATCCGTCTTAAAACGTTCTTTACTTGCAGAGTAAGAGAGTAATTCTAAAGAGCTACGGATTCTAAAATGGCGCAAGTTTATCAACCAACATTTTGAAAAGTTTCTTTGATAGTTAATATTTTTGATTTTTTTTTTTTTCATAAATATTGTGCGTTTACAGCTATTCAAAACTGTGGAGCATGTTAGAGTTTCAAAAGAATTTACAATATTAAGTAGTATTCTAAAGTATCGAGAAAGTAATAATACTTGGAATTGAAACTTGTCATTGCAATATATTATTTCTCTAAAAATCTTCTTTGAAGGAAAAAATTTACTTCATCTAAAAAGCAAAATTGGTCGAAATTTCTGAGCAATAACGTTTTGAACTTGTTTTTAATTTCGATTGAAAGTCTTAGAATACAAGCGTACGAGTACTAGTTTCGAGACACTTTTTAACAAGAAAACGGATAATTTGTAGAAAATTATCGTGGATGTTCGAAACCGTACGTATCGTGTAGATTTAGCAGGTGAAATTGGATTCTAGCGCACGCACAATTTGCCAGCGTAGAAACGCGCGGTGTGACGATCGAATTTAATAACACGAAGCTGGAAATCGCATTGCTATGCAGCCGATGGCTCCTTGTTCTCCGTGTGGAACGTTCCGTGTCGATCGAACCTTCATCGAAATTTCTCCTCGAAACCCCTCGATTCCGGCTCACCTGACTTCCTAAACGAATTAATCTTCACCTCTCTCTCTCTCTCTCTCTCTCTCTCTCTCTCTCTCTCTCTCTGGCCTGCTCGACTGGTTTAGCATTTTCAATCGTCTCCTCTCCATGGTAACAGCGCAGCATACGCTTTTCGATGGACGCCGGCGCTTTCGAAAATTCCACGTATGAACTTCCGGCGGAATCGAATATTATTTCCGGCCGTATATATACTCCTTCATTCAAGGAATTACCGTTAATTCCGAATTTGTAAAACAATCCCGTACCGTTATTACCGCGCTTTGTTGACACGCTTCAACATATTTGCCGACCGAAATAACGACAAACTCGGGAAACCCGGGCGGAGTGCGGTCTAATTAATAGACGAACGATAACGGAAATTACGCTTGTCAATAATCGTTGCCGACATGACCCGGCACGTCGAAAAGCCGGAATAATTATTCCGGTTTACTCCGACGCACCGGCAGCTCTCTCGACGATGCGGCTCTCTCGTTCGTCGAACTCCTGAACAAAGATTCGCGTTCGAGGAGGCGAACGTTTAGGTGCATACAACCGTGTGCACCTTTTCCCGACCGTCGAGGACTTTTCGCTACCGAGCTTCCAACTCCTTTCCTCTTCGTTGGTCCCTTTCTCCCCCCATTCTCTCTCTCTCTCTCTCTCTGGCCGATTAAGCGATCAATCAAAGAACAACGAATCGCCGATCAATTAGCCGACGTCGAGCACCTTCGTCGGGGTGGCTCGAGTATCGCGGAGCAGGGTTCCATTAATTATCGCCGGATTTTCTTCTTTCGCGTGCTACTTAGACGAGCAAGTCAGGGATAGTCGGGGTGGATCGACAGTTTTTTTTTCTTTTTTTCTTTTTTTCTTTTTTCTTTTTTTTCCTTTCGAGAAACGACGAGGAATATTCGAGACCGAGCCTCCTCGATTTCCAGTTCATTTGAATCTCCTTCCGTCTCGTTGCGTTTTGCCATCCCCGATGTCTCTCATCTTCCGTCCCTTCTTCTCCCAGTTTTGCTTCGTCGTCTTTCTGTATTTCTTTTTTTTTTTTTTTTCTTTTTCGCTTTTTATTTTCCCTGCTCGTTTCATTTCTCGTCCGATGAGTTGGAATTTCGTCGCGATCGACGACGTAACGACGCTGCGTAGGAAATTAAGGGACACGAAAGGGAGAGGAAATGGTGGGGGGAAATAAAAGTAGAGATCGAGACTAGCAGTACGTGGCAGTGAGCTTCTCGTGCATTTCATCAAGAATTTTTGATCTCTCAGCTTTAGTTAACCGAGAAAGATAAATTGTCACTTTTAAATTGATAATATAGTAATTTGGTCTAACATTATATTGGACATGACAAGGATAAAAAGAGTAAAGTATGAAACTCGTGTCAGGTGTGAATGAATATACAAAGTTTATGACAGGGAAAAGTTTGTGATACAATGAAGAACACATTTGTAGGTACATTTACCAGGAAGAATATTTTACCAAAAATCAAAATCCTTAAAGATACGCCGCTGTAAATCTGGATAATTTCGGTGAAAAATAATTACACGAGGCTGGCCAAAAATCACTTCCTAGTAAAATCATGTTTGAGCTCAAATTTAATGTAAAGTTAAGAAAATTAGTTTTTTTTTATATTTTGATGCTTTATTAAAAAAAAAAAAAAAAATAGGCGGGAGAAATTTTTGGCCCACTCTGTATTAATCTATCTATCAGTTTCACTTCACTCATACATCTTCTTATTTTGTGACTCGATATTTGACCAGTCTGACAAAGTCTCTGACATCCTACTCTTTTACCCACATAATTCTTGCCAATTTTCCAATCTCCGAAATTTCTATACACGAATACGCAGTCGCCAGGATTTCGAAATGGCCGCTTTCGTGGCAATCACAGTTATAATCACAGTTTTTAATTGGTCAGAGGCGAGACGAGGGACTTTCGTTAAAAGTCCGAGTACAATGCTTCGAGTGCGTCCTCTCGATTGACGCGGCCTTGTCGTTTCACTATACCGTTTCAAGGGTTTCTCTACATATTTCTCCCGTTCCGTTGATGAAAGAGCAACGTGACTTGCAGGATACTCGGCTGGCCGAGTAAGTAGTGGCAACAATCCTATCCCCGGCCGGGTAATTCAACGGCATTTCAAGTTCGAAGAACGTTTCGGTATCGTGGGATTCCTTAAGTGGCTCCGGTTGTGTAAGTTTAATCAGAGATCTTCCTCCTCCGTCTCTGTCCGTGATTAATTCGAGAATGAACAGGGATAACATTCAGTAAAAACCGCGCAACATTCAGTAACTTCTTCTTTCGTTATCGATGGCTTGGTAAGAAAGGAAAGGACGAGGAGGATTTTCTGCGGAATGAATTTGCTTTTCAGATTTCCAAGAACGAGTCAGCGAAGTCTCGATGAAGCGGATCGATCCTCGTTAGCACGATCGAACGCTTTCTAGGATTTTCTGCTTCTTCTGCGTCTTTTGCACTTTTACTAAGCAACTTTGGGTGCTTGAAATTACGATTAATCTATTTATTTAAGAGTTTGTTCACTTGTTCGTTTATTTACAATAAATTAATAATAAGTATATTTTTTCAATAACACGTCCGTCTTCTTTGAATCCGTAACAAGTAAACCGATTATAATTCAATTCATTATTATAATAATTATTATGATTAATTTCATTATTAATTATAAGATTACGCGTACGATGCTTCAGCGCTTCGAGAGATAAATTATTGTATGTATCACGCTGGATAAAGTTCCAAGAACAAGTCAGTGGAGAGTCTTCTGGGCGAGAAAGGCCGCATAGTGAATCGGCATCGACGATTACGATCTGAGAACGTAGCGTGTTCGAAGGCGCGCCTGCTGCTAGAATTTTCTGCTCGTTCCGTACGGCGCGTTATTGATTAACGAGTCGCGTGGATCAATGAAGGGACGATTCATCCGCGGAGTCACCTGGACGCGTCCGCAATTTATCTCTATCTTCGCGTGTGATCGCGGTTTCGCTCGCGGCCTGCCTGCCCCATCAAGGCTGAACGTCTCGAAGTAGTACGAAACTAGATACCCGCCAGCGTTCTACGGGGGCCTCGTATCGACGTACAGCTCCTCCGAGGAGAAAGGAGCGGGAACGTTTAAGAAAGATAAGACCTCGTGACCGTGAAACCTCCTCCGTACGAGTTGCTGGCGAACGGTCACGAGCGGCGCGACGTCGCGAGGAGAAGGGAAGCGAATCGATCCGCGCGAACCGCAATGTGGAAAGAGGCGTACAAACGAAGCGAATCGCATCCGCGACTGCTACCTTTATCTTTAATAGAATCGTGTAATTCGCCGATTGCCGTAAATACGAACCGATACTCGCACATCGGAGGGAACACGGTAGAGGTGGGAGGTTATCGTTGCAAAAACCGCCAAGAGATCTTCTTCCTCTTCGTTACGTATACCTAATCCATTTTTTTGGGGCTCCTCTTTTTTCGTTTTCTCACGTACCATAAAAGGAAATTTGAAATTTCGTTAGTATCGATCGAGTTGTTTCAACGATATTTCTACAATATGTTTGTACGACCGTGAAACGAGGATAGTTGCAAGTTGCACGAACTTTCTTGCCGATAAGAGACGATCGAGCGTGTATTTTATACGACGTTGCTGAAGGATACGCTTCGGCAGTTCTTCTTTCTCTGTTTTCTGTTTCATTGTAAAATTTTTTGGCAGCGTGGCGGACTCGGTAATAGAAACGTCGTCCCGAGGAATCTGCCTGTGTTTCTTTTCAAAGCGACCGCGAGCGTGATGCGTGAAACAATATCGAGGGAAATATCGGACGTCCGTGCTCGTTAGAGAACGTCCGGGTTCGGTCACTTTGATGAATTTTTTATCGCGTCTCAGCGGGGAACGGTGCTTCGGTCAGTTGCTTCGACGTGTCAGGCTGAAGTTCGTATTCGTCTGGAAGAACCGTGAAACGGTTCCTCTCGCCACCGCGATATTTCCACGGTCGCGCGAGCGACGAGTACGCGGCAAAAACCAGAATCGTTAACACGTCCCTAATCCTTTCAAGGAAACAGAGTCTCTTTCTCTCGCGCGGAGACACGGACGATGTGGCAAAAAGCCACGTCCAACGTGGTCCATTCTGGTGTCACCTTTGCTCGTAATAAACGTCCGCGCGATTCCGTACGTTCCTCCCGGACGATTTGCATTCGGGGTCGTTAACGAGACCTGTGTCACTTCTGCGCTTTCACGTTTGATCTTAAGAACGATTTTAAGTCCTTCTCAGCGGCAATAACGACGACCAACGTTTTCACGTTGTGTAACGACGCACAGTGTCGCGTCTTCTTTTTTTTTTTGTTTTTTTTTTTTCTCGAAAGGGAAACAACGAGTTCTACTTGACACAGAGTGGTTTAACGCGAGCAGGAATTGGCGCGAATAACGGTGAATCAATAGGATCATTCGCCAAATTGAGTCGAGCGATTCTTGGTTCTGCGAAAACGAGTCCACGTGGAGTGGAGAACGCGTCGCATGCCTCTATACGCCTATCGTTCATAAACATCGGGATTCTTTGGTCGACTTATGGTAGCGGGACCAGCTTCTAGTAATCTTGGCGGGAATTAAATTCATCGGAAATTCATCCGTGTGAACGGGCTGCGATTGAGAACTGTCTACTGGAAAGTGTTTCGCGATAAGACACCACTGTGGCTAAACTTGGCACTGTCAACGTCGGAGCAAACTCCTTTCGTGAATTTGAGTTTCAAATCGTAGGGAAGAAGTTTTTAAACCGGCCACGTTTGATTTAATCTCGTAATTAAGCTGAATGCTGTGGTAAAAGAGCGCCAGTAACTCGATAACGTATCTTTCACGAAGACGAGAAATTTCCATCGTGGAAATGATCGTCGAATAATATCGCATTATCCTCCTCTCGCGGGAGGAACGTTTTCCAACAAATTTCTTTTTCCTTTTTTTTCTTGTTCCATCTTTCGAGAAAGCCGGTCGGGGTAATTAGATGAAGTTTCCTCGAGTCCCGAGTGAGGTATCGTTTCCCTCGAAATAGCTCGAGCCTGGAACGGATCAGCGGCGCTGAAAGACGCTTAACTTCTTACCAATTAAACCGATACGTTTTCACGGTGCGGCAGGAATCCCGGTTCCACGTGTACCAGCTAATTAGAATCCCCTTCCGACTGATCTTTAATTCATGACTTATATTCAACCGCGCCACCGAGTGCGCGAAGGATATCGGTATATCCTAGGAGCGTGTACGCCGTGTCCTTCGATCCCCGGACCCGCTGAATTACATCTGTCCCCTTTGCCGACACTTTTCGACGCTCTTCCGACTCATTTACGTCGGTTACACGGCCGCACGCACGCGGCATCGTCATTTGAATTTCTAATCCGTCACAATTAACCAGCGCGATACTCGTTTGCGAGGGAAACCGATGGAATCCCGCTCGCTCGATTTACGATTCTTTCGAGTTTCATCTCTGCACCAGTCATCAGCCGTGTATCGATCGCTGTTGCTACGTTCTCCGCGATTTCCTCTTTGTGTTTGTGCTTCGCCCGCTCGTCGAGTTTCCTCGCGCGACAGGTATTTCTTGCGCGAATATTTATGCAAATTCATGCTTTTAGAAACGCAATTCGAAAAAAAAAGTGGAAAGTAGATTCTGTAAATTTTATACACTTTAGCTTTGATGTTTATGCGTGCGTTATAGAATTTTTAAATTTCATGCATATTTCATAGAATTATTGTTAACCCTTTGAGAGCTCACTACGTTTTAAGGAACTGCGTCGACGGATAAATAATCTTCTTTTCATTTTGTTATTCTATTTTCTTGTTTTATCTATTCTACGAACGTTAAAAAGAAAAAAAAATTTACTACCTTCCCATTTTATTTTTGCACGCGTGAGAAATTTCTCGCGCTGCGCAAACTATCGCGCAGATTAATAAAGTGCTGTTTAATCTTTCTGCGATCGATGTTTTTGAGAATTTTTAAACAGCCAGTCCAACGTTTTCACTTCGAATTTCTCTCTCTAAATCTTGGATCGATTGGATGCCGTTTGAGAAGATCGTTTGACGATAATTAGTGATTTGACGATTTGAAGCCGAGGCCATCGTCGCACAGTGAGAAACCGGCCTTTAAGACGATCGAACCCGACGCCGAGACGCGAAACTTAAGATATCTCCTCTCGAGGAAGCGAGGTTAGGTTTTTGCGAACATTACCTGGCTCTCGTGGGACTGCGCGAATCGTATGGTTTTCACGCGCGACGCGTTCAAACTTGTTATCGTTTCCCGCTTCGATGTTGCGTCGTAACTGGCGGAGAATGTTAATTGTTCCCTTGGACTGCGACGTGCTGTGGAAACGATCGGCCTTATGCTCGCGTAGAAATAACGGAATTCAAGTTGCACGTCATAAATTCACACGAGTTTTCCTCCACGAGAAACAGCCAGACCAGAGAGATTTAAAGCCTCTCGTTGAATTAAGATCGGTCGACGATCTTTGCATTTTTCGCTTTTTTTTCTTTTTCTAGATGAAGCTAAAGTGCATGAGAAATTTCTGAAAATAGGAAAATTCATTGATTACTGAGCTATCGTTCTATTTATTTTATCACCGAATTATTGTGGAAATTACTAGTTTTTTAGTTCTTAAGAATTATCGTTTTCCGTATATGTTTTTCTTTCTTTTTCTCGAAAATGGAAAATGTGACGTTCGAGAAGGGAATACAGAGAAGTATTACAATTTTAGTAGACAACTTTAAATCTCTTCACCTCTACGGTACGGAGGGATGAAAATAATTCTACATTAACGACTCTAATTAAATTACAGAACTTTCGTACATCACTTCGTGCTTTTCATTTCACATTCCGCGATGCATTGGAAAAATTGTAAATTTTCATCGAACAGGGTGCAAAACAGAAATTATCGTAAAATTATATTACAAACGAATAGCAGTTAATGATCTCGACCAGCCAGAAAACAACGTCTCCTTTATCGCGCACGTTGTAACTACAAAAGTGAAACATCTTGCACGTAACCATAATTGAATGGCCAAGGGACTGCGATAGTAGAATACGAAGCTCCATCGTGATCCTCTCGGTTATGGTTCTTCCCGTTCGCAAGTCGTCGGTGGATCATGGCGCATGGAGTAACGGTGTTGGTCCCTCCGTCATGAATCATCGCGATTTGAAATTCACGATGTTCCTCCAGTTATCTTGTCTCTTTGCCTTTGCATAGATATCGATTCGAGCCGTCGTCGTTCGTTTCGCGGCATCGAGCCGTTTCGTCAAAGGACGAATTCGCGGCGAGTGATCTTCTTTTTCGTTTTCCAATAATCGGCGAGAATTCAAGCGCGCGATGAGACACGAGCGTGAAAATCCGTGGTGGTTCCCGGGGAATTCGTAATGAAACCGTGGCACATGTTAATAACCGCACTTAGCGCTTTATCTTTACGATCTGGGACGAGATTCGCGCTTATGGGAAAAAACCTTAAAGGTCTCTATACACGATTGAAAAATGCGGCGACGCGTGCATCGATTTCTAGGTTTCAACGATGCAATGTTGCAATGTATGTAGCTTGGCATCGGTGAATCGGCAGGCAAACTCACTCTGTTGCAAGTTTCGTGAAACCTAGAAGGGCGCGTGTGGGCTTTAAGAGCTTTTTTTCGATTCACTGCGAAAGAGGTTAGAGACAGATTAGTTTTACCCTACTGATGACTAGTCGTTGCGATAGTAATCCTGCTCAGTGCGAGAGGAACCGCAGGTTCGGATATTTGGTTCACGCACTCGGTCGAGCGGCCGGTGGTGCGAAGCTACCATCCGTGGGATTATGCCTGAACGCCTCTAACGCCGTATCCTGTCTAGCCAAAGGAGGCAACGATATCTCTAGGAGTCTCGTGTGGATCGAAAGGATCGAAACAATGTGAAACTACTAGGTGGTTGGCCCTCGCACGGGTCCCAGTTTGTCTTCGGACTCGTCGTCGGGATCTCGCGTGGCGCTCTAACGGTCGATCATGGGTACACCAATTTCGACGTCGAGACTCGTAATCGTCTGTAGACGACTTAGGTACGCCGCTGTTTCTCATGCGCGGGACACCAGGTACATGGGCGAAAGAAATTCACTTCCTCGTCTCGAGGAAAGGGTTGCGCGAAATCGCTGACGGATTCTACGCTGATAGCTTCGCCCGGGGAATATGTAATCGGGATCACGGAGTTAATTTTGACGTGGAACTGTCGCATCTTGATGGGCAAAGTAGCTTGGAGGATGATCGTCTCTGATGAAACGTTTCCGCGAAATTGAGCAATCTGAGAAAGCGAACGCGCGTTTTAGACGTCCTCGGAGACACGGTCCACGATTTACGATGTTTCGTACAGCATATGTATTCGACGGCTCGTTATTTTCCAGCGTTCGAAATCGAAGGGGCAGCTTTACTTTTTTCTTCCTTTTTGGATAATTTTAAATGGGACAGTGAGAATGCAATTAAAAATCAATCTATCGTTTCGAACGTTCTATGAATTTATGATGATTCGTTGGAAAACTACCATTACACGCGAAGTGAAAGATTATATTTTTGGAAATGAAGTTGAGTTCCGAATGTAAAAGTTTCGATTAGAGTTTGATTCTTTAAACACTGGAGATAACAATGACGGTTAGGGTGCGATATTAAAATACAATTCTTAATTTGCGATAAAAGTATATCGCTATAAAGTTATCGCTGACAAAAATTGCTGACAACATTTTGGTCAGTTTAACCATTCTCTCTTAATTCCAAAGTTCTCTGAAAGCGAAACTCTACAGCAGGAATAAAAGACAGAAGCGATGGGAAGGTGTGAAAATTAAAAACTGATTTCTGCAAGACAGTGCACAAGCAATGAACTTCATATCGAAGTTCTCTCGTGTATTTCAATTTGTAACAGATACGATGTAGTGGGTGATCTTCCAATAATACAACAGGATTGGAAATCTCTTGGACATTGAATTTTACTTTTATTACTATTCTTTATTCTCTGTAACGAAATGCCAGAAGTGTTCCACTAGTCGCTAGACTGGCCTCTGCGTTGAATTTAACGCCCGATCCAAATCATCTCCTCGCGGAGAATCCTCCTCTTAAACGACCAACTTCTAACAATCTCACCCGGTATAGTCGCGATCGTACAACAATGTATGTATAATAGGATGCGATCACGCGGCTACTATCCACTCGCCCCGTTGCTTCTCTACTTTGTTACCGGTCGCTTCTTTATTCGGTATAGGCATGCTCTCTCGCGGCAGAGAAACGACGAGAGATCCACGGCAGATTACGCTGTACGTAGGAGAATGCGTGGAACCCTGGTGGCGTCCGGCGATCAGCGACACCCGTTACATTCTAAATACTTGTAAGCACGCCCTATTACCTGGCCGAGTTTAAACAGTATTACAATACAATAGCCACGGCCACCCCTTTCTATGTTAACCTTGTCCTTTCGTGCCCCATAGACCGGCACAAGGCGTTCGCGTCGCAACACCATACACAGGGTGTTCTTATCCGTCGTGTACTTCCCTCCCGTATGCTTCTAATTACGACTACTTACCAGCCGCGTAATCTCCTAATTGTATTATCTATTTACACTATCGCCAAGGCCGTTCTATCTTTTAATTACGTTTCGAGAGAGAAAAGAAAAGGAATGAAAAAGAAAGCACGCGAAGAATGATTGATAAATTACCATGGAAATTAACGCGGGTAATCGAGTAAAAGGTCGGATAAAAAAGTGGAGAGAGTCCGGGGAGCACGAAACACGCGGAATATGTTAATTTACATTCACGGTGCGCGCGTATCGGTGTCTGGCTCGTTCGAGTGCCGATTCACGACTACCGGAATTCGGCGTTTCCCCTCTCCTCTCTTCCTCCTCCTCCTCTCTTCCCCGCGTCGACTTAAATTGCCTGCGGGCAAACAATCATAACTAGATTGCGGATTTTTATGCAAATTCACGTTTTTTACGGGATACATTGATAAAGAACTGGAACCCCGAACGAAGGGTTCCGGTACGTCTTATCTTTGTTTCGGAGTTTCGTTGCGAGATGAACATTCGTACGCGTGTTTTTGCATATTCGCAATTTGCCACGTTCCCTGATTTACGGTTGCTCGTGAAAGAGTTATCGACGCGTTGCATGAAACATTTCGAACTCTCGTTGAACATCGTAGCGAGAGAGTCGACTATCGCAGTTAAATTTGAAACGAATCTAAAGGTATATACAGTGATAACAAATTTATACATATATCTCGCAGAGATGAAAAAAATTTAGCGGGATCATCTTTAACACTTTTTGTATGCTTCGTCCTCTACGCTAGTCTTTTATTAAACATATGTAACCTCTGTATAATATATATTATTAGATTCGTTTCAAACTTTACCAACACAATCGTCTCTCGTTCTCGTGAAATTTTCTCAAAACGTTTTTCACACAGCATTGACGTTTCACTCTCTGGTGGCAAGTGGGTTCGAATATTTTCGCGAGCCGCTCTAAATATATATTTCCTTTTCTCGTTCTCCTCGAGCTAAGTTAGTATCGCGTTCCACGGGGCGAAGATGTGGGAAGGGAAGTTTATCAGCGTGGGAGTGGAAGAGTTGGCCGCGGGGCCAACGAACGGCGAAGGAAACGAGTTGGGCATGCAAATGTCCGGTTGCCGAAAACGGACAAATCATTGCAGGCCCACCCCCTCGATCCCACGTACCGGGGCACACGGTCGTGATAATTACTACAATCGCCGCGCGGTAATTCTGGTGTCTCGTAATTGTCGGCGTTACATCGTCGTGTCTCTCGAATGCAAATGCAGTTAAGGATCTAAGATGGTAGATTAGCGAGTACGGAAGGGGTGGTAGGGGGGAGGAGGCGAGAGGGAGGATTACACGAGACGGTGCACGTGCACGCACGCGTGTGTGCATGCATCGCGACGACCCGCCGTTGGGGGTTTCTCAGTTTTAAAGCCACGGCTTACTGCTCTTTCGAGAGGGACAGAGAGAGAGAGAGAGAGAGAGAGAGAGAGAGAGAAGGGGGGGATAGTAAAATGTGGCCGAAGACGGGGTCAGAATTGAAATTTACGTGCGACTCGTTAACCCTGCTATTGGTGAACACGGTTGGACGGTTGTTCCAGGGCAATTAGGCGTAATTGGATGGATATACAGCCGATAATTTCTCAGCCACAGGAAGAGAGAAATGCTTGCGTTCTCGATACGTTGAAACGCGGAGGAATTCGTGTCACGCTGCCATCACATACTAATCCGTTGATTGAGAAAGCAGGCGTATTTTATTTTCGGAGAGATGAGATGAAAAAAAGAGAGATGAGTAATGCTCGATCGAGAGTGTGCCTCGTTAACGAAGAACGTTTCTAACCGTTTCTTCACGGAGTTTGAGAATGGAAGAGCCATCGCGGTGGCACGATTAATTTTCGGGAAAAGTGCCGTTTCGAGGCACCGAGCTCGTTAGAGATCCATCGCCGAGATAAACAAGCGGCGGTCTGCTCGATAGTCGGTTGCAGTCGTTGTCGACTTTAAGCGGCACCTCTTGCCAGCCCGGAGTCTCCACGGTCCTCCACCCGGTTTTCCAGTTGTTCGACGATCATCCAAACACGAGTTTATCAACGGTTCCCGCGCTCCTTGAAACTTCCCGCCGCGATACGTCACGTTCCAAACGGTCGAAGTTACTTTACGGTCCGGCCTCTCGCGGAGGAAGCGGTACAAATTACACCGATAATTCTCTCTGCCCTTCTCCCCATGCTCCGCGTCCTCGTTACTTTTTACAACACACAGCCGCTCTCGAGAAGTATTGCCGCTTTTGCCTCCTCTCCTCTCCTCTCCTCTCCTTTCCTTTCCTCTTCGCCTCCACCTCCGCGCACGGCGTGCCTCTTTCGGCACGGAGAAAAACTCGTGAAACTCCATTAAGACGTCGGGGATCGGTGCTCGGTGGAAAAAGCCGGACGTCTCCTATCTTCGACGGATGACACAACCAACCGGGTGTCTTAATCGGTCGAGCTTAACGATCGACCACCATTGATTGCAGCCTGCAATCTCTCTCCATTGGTATTTCCAATCACCTGAAACGCGAATAAACACCTTGCATTCTCCGATCACCGATCCCAGCCCTTCGTTTCGATTCAAGCCTACGTGAGTATGTACGAAGGATCTCGGCTGGATCTGTTTCTCCGGTGTGTAGCGTGCAGCCGTCCGCTCAGGACGTTTCCCATTCCTGTAGAACGGAGGATTCTCTCCGAGCGTGCTCGTCCTTCCTCCGGATACCCCGATACCCTCTTTGAAGCCGAATATCGGCGTTGCGATAATTGCGAGCGAGAGTCTGAGCGTTCGTGCGCCGGCCGGACGCGATCTAAGATGAGAGATTAGCCGGTAAAGAGAGGGCCGGTGAATACGTACGTACAGGGCTTCTCCGTCGGTATACGCGTGTAAATATGGGGCTGGTAAATAGGGACCGTGGGGCCGCGTCTTTCTTTCCCTCTCTCTCTCTCTCTCTCTCTCTTTCTCTCTTTCTCTCTGTCCCTTTTCTCCGAGTCGGCCGGGGCCTAGCCATCGCTTCGTTCCGTGTACCAGGATGCGCGCTCGGCGTACACGTATGCCCGTTCGGCTTCGGAGCTGGATAGGTAGACGTTTAAGCTAGCCGGAGCCCATACGTATCGTTATCGTGGCATCGTCGTTTTAAGGCCGCTACGGCGCGTTTGCAAAGGCGGTAGCACGGGCTTCTTGTTCCCTCGATCCTCCTCCGTCGTTCTCGATCCTCCGCCGAGCGAATGATTCTCGATTTTCCCAGCCGTTGCTCGGTTTTTTTTCTTTCTTCTTTTTTTTTTTTTTTTTTTATTCTGTTGGCTGTTGGAATTTAGATTTTCGGAGATTTGGGGCTGCAGTCGACGATCTTCAAGGATTGCAAGATTTTGGAGATTTTATTCTAAGGGACGAGATAGAAGCTACGGTGGTGAAGTAAATTTAAAGCTACTCACCTTGGGAAAATAGGGGGCTTGGAATTTTGATCTCGAACAGTACTCGACATGTTTCGCGATTCTTAAGGGATTTCTGAGAGATTTCGGGACTAAATTGGAACCGAATTAAATGCCAATAAAATGATAGGAAATACTAAAATATATTTACTATTCATACGTAGAATTTAGATTTCGTATGATTTTTTTGAATAGCTCGTCTTTTAAGGGTTTGATCCGACTCGAAATATTGAATTACAGACGAGTTTTCATTCGACAGATAAGCTTTTTATTCATTGAACAAATATATATCATACATATACCATATATATAAAGAAATACGTTTATTATCAATATCATATATATACACTTATACATATAATTATTATCAATATTCATTCAATTGAATTATTGATGCTTATTATTGAATTACTGAACTTACGTTATCTGCAAGAATTCTAAATTCTCGATTTCGTATCCGTCCCCGATACAAAAAATTCAGAACCATACTATCGGTCTGTCGTCTCTTATCGAGATATCGACACGCTTTGAATTCATCGTTGTTTTGTGACGTCTACCAACGTCTACCAACCACAGTTGACGCGAGACGGTGCGTTTGTTGGCGGACAGGAAAGCGGGCCTTCTAGTTAAAGGGGACACCGAGTCGAACGCGTTTCCTTAATCCCTTCTGCTCGCGGCTTATCGGTCGACAGATCGTGATCGTCCAGCGCGACCGGCTGACACCGTGAAACATCGAGATTTAATTAGTCTAGAGTCGCGCCATACAACGTCGTCGCGTGTGTCCTTCCGTGTACGCGTCTCGACGTTTTACGATTGGTTCTGAAGTCAGAGGGTCTGAGGTCACAGTTTCGAAAAATAGTAGAGATAGATAGTAGAGATAGTCTCGATTAAATTTTAGACTCAGATTTAGTCTAAATTTATCGTTAAATCGATCTGAATTTCCCCAAAATTGATATTTACGCGTTGCGACGCGTTAGAACGATGATTTTCAATTGGTGGTTTAGTTCGACAAACTGTTCGCGTTACACGATACGTATGACATGTTTCTCCTCTGACTCTCAGGAAATTGGATAGTTCCATGAAGAACGATCCGATTTTCGGTGGACGTAGCGGAGCTTGTAGATCCTAGCTCGGATAAACCAACAGACGAACGGATGAACAAAAGAATTTTTGTCGTTCCTTTGATTAATCCCTCCCACTCGCGTGACTAAACTCCTGAATTATTTATAAACATCCTTCTCGACTTTAGCCACGATGAAAGCGCTGACGGAACGTTCGTCATAAACGTCAGACGCAGGAGAGTCCGCGGAGTTGGTAAATTCGCGAACGCGTCGGTTATCGCCGGATCCGATCCGCCGGTTTCCTCCGGGACTTGATCGTAATTTATTATCGCCGTTGCCGCGGTGAAATTAGCCTCCGACGAATTAAACCGGACGGTTATAATGTTCGTTCGGTACAAGACCAGCACGCTCGAACAATAATGCCGCCTCTCCCCTCCTAGGAAGAATTTTTCTCTTCCTCCTCTCCTCTCCTCTTCTCCTTTGCGGCGAATGCGTGCGTGTATACGCGCGTGCGCGGCCGTCTCGCTGCTCGCCCATTAAAGAATTAAGTGAAATCTTCGATGGATAAATTAACGATAAAAGATCTCTGGCCGCCGATCTTCCGTGCCGTTCTCCTCTCTGCCGGTTCCGTTTTTTTCTTTCTCTTTTTCCTCTTCCCTGGCCAGCGGTCTTCTCCAGCGGAAGGCCAAGGTTGCCTCGCGAGGCTGGTGATGTTTTCAGCGTCGATGTGGGAGCGTCGAGTTTGGAGGGAGGGACCTCACCACTGGTCTGACCCTCTAATTATATGGTACATCGTGTACCGAGTGAACGCGGGTCGGGAGGTCACGGTTGCGAGAGGCACCACAAAGCACGCCACACCGGGAGAGATATATCGAAAAATTCGCCAGGCCAGGGCAGCCATGTTGCCATTGGTTCAGGTTCTCGCGGCGGGTAGCCGGCCTACGAAATTTACCGACCGCCCGGCCGATGATAATTATTCGCGCTTCGTGGACCCGCGGAGTGGACTCTGGCTGTCTGCGTGCGTCGAATCCTACGTCGGGCCTCGACGAGGTGTTTCGTTTCCATCGGCTCTTCGGTTTCGCCGAAGCCGAAGATGCGACCGGGGATGCGATGCGTGGTCGTATGGAAGAGACGGATCGGACGGATTCCGTGGCTCACGCGACGCGCTGCTTGAGCCTCGACGATCCAAAAATGGAAGAGCGGGGAGGGGGCTTGATAGCCGCCTCTCCTTTTACGGCCGATGTCCATTTTTCCGCCAGAGGTCCATTTCTCAAATTTACGTTTGATATATGAAATCCGTGGCTGAAAGTCCGAATAATAGCGGCGGAGCTAGAAGCGAACCAAGCGGCCGAGCTTGCTGGGCAATAATTTTCGCGTAATGAAGCTGTGCCCCAGCCCCGTGACTGGATTCTTTTTTCTTTTCTCTTCCTTTTTTTTTTCTCCCCCGCAAAAATTAGATCCAGGACGCGTAGTTTCGCCCTGAAATTTCGGTGCGCCGGGTCAAGCGTCTCCCCGCGTGATTTACGGACGTGTTTTAAATCCTCCAGATGCTGGTCAGCCGGCGCACATTTGCGTTCTCTCTATATAAAATACGATCGCGGGGTGGGCGGGGGATCGTGACTCGTTGCACGATTTTTCGCCGGGATCCAGCCTCGATCCGCCCCGGGGTATTCATTGTCTCTTCGTGGACAGCGCCATCGATCTCGATCGCGGTTCCATCGTGGGCCGCGCGATTTCGCGGCTTAAAATATTTTCTGACCGATTCCCGGGCTTCGGGGATTTTTTTTCGGGCATCGATGGAAAGTCGCCTGTCTGGTCGGTGCGGTTTTCTATTTTTTAACGGTCCAACGGTCACGGTGACACCTGTTGCCGGGAGGACGACCGTTCGTCCGGGCCGTAGACGAAATCTCAATCGACGTGTCATCTTGCTCTGAGCTCAGGCTCCTCGTACGAGGATTATCTCACGGTTCGTTGCCCGTTGTCTGACAATCATCCGGTTAAGTCACGTCGCCGGACCATTAACTTTTACCTCGCTCTTTTGACCGTTCCCTCTCTATGGAAACGTTCTGAAATCACGGAGGATATCGCTTCGCAGTACCTCTTATCCTTTAATTCTTTCATTCATCGAGTATTAAGTATCGAGCGCGTATCGTACCGTTTCACAAACGACGAACTTTTCGTCCACTCTACACCGTACTACACTGTACCGTGATACTCTAGATTCGTCGAGGATCAGACGTTACACGCGATTACATGTGATTTTCAGAGGATGAAATTATCGCGCGTTTATTAACGCAAAAGCAGAGAGAGAGAGAGAGAGAGAGAGAGAGAGAGAGAGAGAGAAGGCGAGGCTGTAGCATCGTTCGACATTCGGAATTCGAAAGAACGTCTCCGCGTGCCTTGAGAGCACAGCTTCGTTCACGCACGTCTGAATCATACTTAATGAAAGGCTGGCTGGCTGGCGCTAGAGGGTGGGGGTTGACAGGCATGGGGATGGAGATGAGAGGGGTGGCTCGAAGTAAAAAGCTCTCGAACGACGACGTTACGTCGTCGCGCATTCTCGCCGAATAAAGCTCGCCCGGCGAGAGCACGTCGGGAACAGGGTGGCTTTTGAAATATTCCACGTGTACCGCGGCTTATTTATTTCCGCGTTTTCTCGAGACGTCACCGGGGCGTCGCTGCTAGAACAGAGAGCCAACGCTGGTTTTCCCTTCGTCTATCCTCTCCTCTCTCCCCTCGCCGGTTTTCCTCTCTCCGGCCCCAGCCTCGACGTTTTCCGCGAGCAGACTTAGCGAGACTGGAATTTTAATTAAGCTTTTTTTTTGCCGTTTGCTGAACCCCTGTTCCGGCAACGGAGCTGCAGAGGTCCCGTGGCCGCGGAAGAGATGCACGTTCGCGATCTAACGGGTGTCCTTGGGCCGGTGCGCGCGCGCGAGACGGCGCCAAGATTCTTGGAGGGGCAGCGGCGTCGCGGCGATGACCCCGCGAACGGAATACAAATTGCTCGTCGCCTGCGAGCTTTTAATCCCACGGACTATTGGCTCGACTAATCGTGCCGCCCGCTCCGATTCACGTGGTCCGCGTGGATTCTTTCGTTTGGGAATCGAGCGCCAGGAATCGAATAAGAATCGGTGTCGTTTCATCTCGTTGCGACCGGAGCAACTCCGACGGAATCGCAGTCTCGGGCAATTTAATTCTTTGGAACTTTGTCTGAAATACTCAAAAAAAAAAAAAAAAAAAAGAAAAAAAGAAAAAAAGAAGAAGAAATGTGTAACGTAGAATTTTCAAAAGTTTTGAGGAGTGAATGTTCTTCGTCGTGGTCTCCAATTTGATTTTTACTCGCCGTTTCTCAATTTCGAAACGACTGTTGACTACTTACTGGCTAATTCACACTACGTTAAACACTAACATATTCACGCGTAACATTTTCCTTTGTCCAAGAACTCTACAAATAATTCATCACAGTTTTCTGCGGTAATAAACGTACGACATTTAATATCATAGTATCCAAACGTATACTCTGTGCAAAGTACGTACAAGATGATAAAAATCCACGCATAGTCAAAATTCGATGCGGAAATGATCCAAAGATCGTAGGACTACTCGCTATCTCGTGTATTTCTCGTGTACGTACACGGTTTGAAAGTGCGTTTCTCACGGTACCGAGGGCCGTTTCTCCTGTTCGCGTCGAGCTGTTTCGGAAACCTTTCCGTGACCTACACTCTTGCTGGCCGCCTGGGGGATGCTAAGTAATAGCAGCGTAACATCAGCACGTCATCATCGACGCCGAGTGTGTACAACATACACGACCCGGCACTTTACTGGCCGCCTCACGCACCGATCCTCTCCTCCCCCTCCTCCAAACTCCTTTTTTTCTTCTCTCTCGTTTTGCTTGATTATACACGTACACGATCGCATTTTGTTTCGTGGCCTCTCACGTTGCGGGTGTTCGGGCCGGACCTGCGTGAGAGAGACTCGCTTCAATCGATAGCTCCGTGAATCCGAGCTATTTTCTCGAATGTTACAAACACCTCTCCTCGGGATATCGTTGATCTTTGGAAATTCGACGAGAATCTTTCGAAATCATTGAAAGCTCACGGGCACTTTGCGTACTTTTTCGAATTTTCGAAAATTTCCAAAAATTTCGGCAACTCTGAGAATCTTTTAGAAAATCTGTTAGAATTGAAAGTAGAATTGCATTTGACTATTGAAACGTGCAGATATGCCAGATTTCGAGTACGATGTTGCAATTTATAAGAGCGAAAAAATATGTAGCAGCTAACGTGTTTGATAAAACGATATGACGTTCTGTTCCACCTAGAATTCTTCGTTTTCTCAAGTATTGTCGTTACGAAATCTAAGAATAAGTCCACAATGCTTAAAATTGCTTTAACCATCGGGATCTCGCGATTAGGACCGAGGTGACGCTAAAAGTAGATCGGCGAAATTGATTCCTGTTCGCTCGACGCGTTATCGAGGCGGTTAAGCGAGGTGCATCAGCGATTCTGTATAATTTACGAGGTGCCGATAGTCGCCGCGAGAAAATTGATTGATGAATCTCGTCCGTCACATTCGGCTACCTTGGGAAATTCCTTTCGTCAATCCAATGGTTTCGACCTGAACGCTTCAAATATAAAGAGATACAGTTACGCCGGAAATACATAAAAGAGAATTTCTTTGTTACTCTGCGTTAGTTTTCCAATTCCGGATAACGGAATTATAAGTATTAGGACGTTTGTGAAAACATAATAATTGACAGTTTTTTGACAGATAGATCTTTTTCAACTCACTCTGATTTTCCTCAACGAAACTTAGCTTATCGTGCTTTACCGAGGTAAAGTCATACATATACTAGAGGTTAGTTTATACATATACGTAATATTATTCTAATAATTATTAATATCATCTATGATCATCTTCTAATTTTTGACAATCTAAATCGGTTATCCCAGTATTTATACGGTGCACACGGGGCTGTACATCCTCGAGATAGGATAATTTACACGTCTTCGAATATTACGTAATCCGGAAGTATGCCCGACACGCAACACGCATTCGGGATTTGCAACACGCGCGTACGGTGGAAAAATTCGTCGCCAGCGGAGGGTTAAAATTACAATTCCGTTCGATCCTGTTGGTGCCGTTGTTGGAGGAGAGAGGAACGCAGTCCGGGTAAATCCGATCGAATAGCCCTGGTAACACGATCCCTACACGCGATAAGTACTTCATAATCACCCTGTGTACTCGGCAGAGACGAGGGGTTGGCTTGCATTCCGACAGCCCTAGAGAGAGAGAGAGAGAGAGAGAGAGAGAGGAGACGTAGCGCGCGAGGGAGGTTAAGATGATAGACGAGCCGATACGTTCCCACGCGGTCCCGCGAACACGTCTGAAACTCACGTGTTGCCGTTCACTCTCTCTCTCTCTCTCTCTCTCTCTCTTATTCTCTCTCTTTCGACTGGTTTCTTTTCTCCCATGGCACACCGGTCGGTGTGTTGTGGGCGGTTATAAGGCCCCCGAGGGCCCAACTGGCAACCTAATCACAGGCTCGCCCTCGCTCGTACGCAACAACGTACGCGTTCGCGTATTTTTCGAACGCATCGGTCTCCTTGGTTAAAAGCCGGAATGTAACGCGAAACGTTTCTTAAACAGACGCTGTTAACTCCAACTCCGCCGTCCAATTGGGATGGTTTCCACCCCCGTCGCGAATACCACGATACCCTCTTTCTTTCGTTTTCTCTTCGTTTTCTCCTCAACCCTCGGCCATTCGTTACCCACCACGGACTCGTTTCCCTTTGTCTCGCTATCTTAATCCCTTCTCCCGCCTCTCTCAACCACCATGGTTCCGCTGCTCTCGCTCTGTTTTGTCCTTAGTTATTTATACCGTCTCTCGTACCGCTCGTCCTTTCTCCTTCCACTTTCTCCTGCTACGACACGATGTCCATTTTCCTCTCCCATACTCCTCGCTTTTCGTTTCTCTCTATTTTTCCATTTTTTCTTCTTTGTCATTCCGCTGATAGATTGACACGGCTGTAAGTAGGCAGATTATTTCGTTGCTGCTGCATCGGTGCTCGGTAAAATCCTCGGTAAAAATCGGCAGTTTCGTTCCTCTTCGGTTCCTTATCGAGAGGATCTATCCCGTCGAAAATATCGCTCGCCCTCTTTAATTTCCGTAGCTTTCGGGCTTTACAGCTTGTTCTACATGCTCATTTTCTCCCGTGGCTGTGCCGCCTCGTTCCCTCGTCCCTTCTACCCCCTTCGCACGGCTCGCAGACACGAGGGTGCAGAGCAGGATACACGATGTCCGCGTTGCATATTATATGCCCGCGCCGAGCGCGCGATACACGAGCGTGCGCTCACACACCGAGACAGACGCCGAACGGCTTACACGGCCGGCGAAATAAAATTATCGCGAGCGCTTTGCGTTCTAAGGTAAATCTGCGGGAGAGAGGGGAGGGAGGGGGACGAGCGGTTAAACTAACTTTCGCGTGGCCAGCGCTTTCGTTCACTCTTTACTGCCGTGTTGCTATCGATTTACGAGAGTCGAGACGTTGCCTCGCCTCCGACGCTAGATTTCGCCGTTTAAATAATTAGGAACAGACAGACAGGGTCTTTCCGAGTAGACAGTATTTTAGTTATTTTCTTTTTTTTCTTTAATTTTTTGTCTCCATTCCTAGCCTTTTCATCGAAGATCAAAATTTCGCGCGCTTCTTTTTGCTTCGTTTCAAATCTGTTAGATTCTTGCAAATTTTTTCAAATCGAAGGACAACATTATGGCAAGCATTCACGGCAATGAATCGAATCGTCGATGTTCTCTAATTCGATTTTTACTCGCACGTTTCATTACACACGTGTTTATTTTCATCGTCGTTTCTTAGTTTCGAAATGACTGTTGACTGTTCGCTAATTTTTAACATGTTAGAAAACACTATTCACGCGTGACACTTTTCTTTGGTCTAACGACCAAGCTCTGCAAATAATTTATTACAGTCTTACAGCGGTAACAATATTACAGCTCAAACATGGAACGTGATGTGGTAACAAACAAGTACAGTATACCGTATGCAAAGTACACGATGGTAAAAATGCATGCAGATGGAGTCAAAATTCGCGGCGGAAATCTGGAAAGAGAGAAAGAAACACTGCTTTCAAATTTTTAAGTTAGCTGGAATATTTATAAATATTTACTCATCGTTACAGCAACTACGTTTTTTATTAATAAAAATTGTTTACGGAAAATTGATCCTACGAGAATGAAAAACGTGAAAGTTAATAATGCTCCAGATCGGAGAATAAGATAGGGATATTCTTCGCGACGAAATCATATATAGAACTTGAAAAGAGTCTGCATTTTCCAACAGTCTGGTGTTTGAAACTTTGGGAGACGTTCCGTCTCGCAATAATCGCGAGGCAGAGAAAATATTGATGACGAGGGAGGGAAGTATTGCTGTTAGTCGATCTTGGGCTCTCTCTCGTCGCCCGAGGGAATTGTAAGGCAAAGAACGAAATTTATCGCGCACTAATGCGCTTTAAACTCATTGGACGTAAATTTATCAGACGGTCGCGAAGTTCCCGCGCTGTCGCCGCGGGCTCTGCTTTTCGACGTCGAGCGGAGGCGAGGTCGAAACAAAAGACCAAGCGCAACTATTATGACGAACGATTTACTCGTGCGTCTTGATCGTTAACAGGCAAGAATCAGGATTTTCCACTTGTCGCTGCTCGAAAGGTCGCTGCCCCACCCCACGTCATCCCGGATTTGAAAAAAAAGAAAAAGAGACGAAAGTTGCGGTACGAAGATTGCGAATCCTCATCGGACGTGATTTGAATTTCGTGAATTTTCAGTATTGTAAATTTGAACTTTACGAGGTTTCGTACTTTCAAAACTTTCGCTATAAGCAGTTTGAATTTTATGGATTTCCATTGTAGGCGATTTATACCTTGTAAATCCTCGTCACAAGTAGTCTGAACTTTGTGAACTTTTCACTGCGTTTCGTGAATTCTATTATACACAAATTTTGCGAATTTTGTTTATATTTATCATAGATATTTAAGTTTTGTGAATTCTACTCTAACCGATCCGAATTTCTACCATAGACCATACCACTCACTGCCGGCGCTTGCACTGTTTAAAATGACACTTGTATTATCTAGCACTTACTTTTACATTCTAAGAAATTAATTAAATTAATTAAATTACAACGGTTTGCAACAGGGAGAAGGCAGCTCCACTTTTCACATGCATCTTGTTGCCTGTTTCATTGAAAAAAATTCAATCTTTCGTTTGGCGTAATGTTTAGGAGTCAGCTAAATTTATAACACGTATGAAACAGTTTATTTTTTTCGTTTTTACTAAAACAGTGCTGTCTTTGTCTTTTTAGCTTTAGTTCTTCGATCCTTACATTTTTCCTTATAAATTTATCATTCACTCACAAATATTTTTCACGCGGGATTCGCTTTGCTATTTTATTTATTACATGCGCGGCCAAGCTAATTTACAAAATGTAAAATCGATCCAGCCTTCCCGGATCTACGACGATTCGGTCGATCGGTCGACTAGATTTCGTGGGAGATAGGCAAAGGAAGGCATCGATTCGATGAAACGGACGATTTCCTGGTGTCGGAGATGGTCGGAGATTCCGATCTCAATCTTTATTCGTGTATTGGACTACCGGTGGTCCCCGAGTGGATCGTCGAGTGGATCCACAGAATACAGTAATTCACCGTGGGTGGCACGTGTCGAGTCACCGTCCCTTCCCTCTTCTTCATCGCGATGTTTGTGCATCGCGGTTTAAAGCGACGTCCACACGGCGATCGAACGTGTCACGATTCCTGTGGCACTTTCTGATGAATGTTTCCGCACGATAACGAACCCAATGCCGTTGGATTAAACGTCCAAGTAACGGTGTGTTCCTCTCGTTCCGAACGTTCGAGCTCGATCCGGAATGGCGTTTAGAACGTTCAATTCGACGTTATCGGTTCGACGATCTTTGAATAATAGAAAAGTGACGAGCTCTTCGTGTACCTCGGCCGAGTAAGAGGGGACGAAATCCCATTCCGAACGTCTACGTTGACTTGTGCTTAATTAATTTAACGACCCCGAGCGTCTTACATCTTTCTTCTTTTTTTACACGAAAGCAGTTGAATTCATCGAGGGTCAAATTAAAAAAAAAAATTAGAAATTTGAAGAGAAAAGGGGAGGAGGAATACTCTGTCGTAACTAGTAGGATTTCTTGTTTCTATTACTATGTTGTTGTTTTTTTTAACATAGAAAATCCGCGATATATCTATCTAGAGAATAACGTAGCGAGCATAATTCACGAGGTGTCGAAGAAGATTCCGAAGAAAACGACAATAATGTTCATCGGCGATTAAGCGGGATTGTAACCAAGGGTGTACGACGTGTTCGCGTGTCGAAGGATCGTCAACGCTACTGATCGGCTTGTCGCGATACTTTCCCAGCCGAATCGACGCCGTGTTTTTGTTAATTAATGATCTAGCTTCATCTTACATTCTCTCTGTGTATGGCGATGTTGGCTAATCTTTCTTGGAAACGACGAAACAAGTTTGGCGAACATGCCTTTCTCGCAAGCTCATCGTCCATGGGCCGAGAACCCTTTTCAGTTAACTAAGATGGGGATTACAAAACGAAACGGAAAAAGCAAACAAACGAAACGAAGCGAAACAAAAAAACAGAAAAAAGAAAAAAAATGAACGACGCAGAGTTTTCGACGAGCGTGTTTCTTCCAAACGTTGATTTTTAAATAATTACGATGAAATTGAACGTGAAAGGAATATCGCGCGATCGGTGTAAAAATTAAGCAAATTTTGGAAAATACGCGTCAGCGCGCGCCGTGGCCGAATGGAAACGTTTATGTTGTTGCTGTAACGATGGTTAAAGCGACCGTTAATATGTTTATTGTTGGCCAACTCTCTAAAATGGAAATGGTCGCGCTATTAAATCGTACCGCTGTCTCCCATAATCCCGTGAATATCCGCTATAACTCTTGCCACACTGTTGTTTTATTCGTGTCTCATAAACGGGGAAATGTATCAATTTCCACGCTGGGAATATCCAAAGGCGTTCCATTATTAACCTGAAACTTTTCATCATTCTACCGATGACAAAAAAGAAAAGAAAAAGAAGAATATAGTTTGCTCTTCAGCAGTCGCACAAAGAGACACGCACACACATATATATGTTCGAATTCTAATCGGAATTTCTAGTGTCTCTTTTAATCTGTGGAAATTTGTAAAAATGATGCCTGCGAAAATTGCCACGCTTTCATCGATATTAAAGAATATTGAAGAAAATTAGCAAAGAAAGGAGGATCAATGAAGCGAAACTACTTTCGATATACTTTTGCATATGATTCTTCAAATAATTCGAATAACTCTTCAGATAACTGAACAATTAAATCGCGGATTTTTATGCAATTTTATTTTATACTTTTTTTCTTTTTATCAAGATAATTGAAAAAGAGGATTGTTTCACCTGTTAAACAATTATTCATCTATTATAGGCAGCGTTATACTTTGAATATCTTTATATCTTTAGCACGTCGTCGTATCGTTTGCATATGTAATTTGGCTGTATAAATTTTTCACGAATGCATAGAAGAATCCGCAGTGAAAAAAAGGAAAAGGAGCAGCAATCAGTATGAAAGAACAGATAGACTTTGCATCTCATAATAATCCTGCTAAACTCTCCCTTTTCCAGGAGGACACTTGGAGAACCTGTTGTCTCGTCCGGAGGAACGATGGCGCGGAACTGTGTCGAGCGTAAGCGATACTCCTGTACCGTGAAAGCACCGTTGGAAAGTCGATTCTGGACGCGATCAACAACAGCGAAAGCACCAGAGCACAGTGGGGGCGTAGCGGAGGCGCGAAACGTCGAATCGGTCGAGAGCCGGGTATCAGCGGTTGCGACGTGATCGTCGGATCGATACGCTCACATCTGCGCGGCGTGCGGACGATCGATTTCACGACGGAAAGATTACGGAACGGGCGTGTTGGAATTCGAGCCACGTAGCAGCCAGCAGCCGCTGGAGTCGAACAGCTCCTGGAGGAAATCTTTGATGCTTGACTATCATCCAAGCGGGAAGGTGTGGATGCTCTCTCTTCCTAGCCAATAAACCGATTCGCCTGGGGTTCGATTCAATTAGCGAGCTGGGAGAAGCGGAGATCGAGGGCGCCGTTGGGGGCCAACCCTCCTGTGTCGGTCGTGGGTCGGAAAAAACATCGTGGTCGGTCAACCGAGATGTCTGGAACGACGATGGCACGCGTGAAAGAGCTCGCGTTCCCGCGACGAAATCCTATTAATCCGAGATGAAATCCCATTAGGAGCCCCCTTGACTCTAGGAGGGTGGGGGGGGTGGGTTGTGCGATCGACACGCCGCGGAAAAAGGAAAAAAGAAAGTTAACCCGCGAAGTACAAAAGCGAAGAAAAACGGAGAGAGGAGCGTAGTTTTTCACTTGTAGGGAGCAGCTCGAGACTCGTTTCCTGGCCAATTAGAAACGCTTCTCTGAGTCAAAGGGCCGGGATTAATATGTGCATTGGACGAGCGCCGCGAGTTGGAAGTTGCCAGAGCGGCGTGAACACCGACGACAGCTGTCGAAAGGAAGACAAGCGGATCCTCGAGCGGTGCTGGTGGCCCTGCGGATCCTATCCCGCGGGAATGGGGATGCTCCTGCCCGACGAAACTTACGAGGAACGTTCTTCGTCCTCGAGGCGAAGTTCCTGCCCGAACGTTCTCGCGGACATCGACGAGGTCGAGGCGGCCAAAGCTTTGGCCGCGTTCAGAAAGTGCGACGAGTTCCTCAAGAGGCACGGGATCAGGCCGGAGTTCTTCTGCAGGCACAGGGAACGGCTGGCGCTGCAGACTTGGCTACTGCAGAGGTCGAAGCTGTCTTCCGGTGAGTCTTTGTGCATAATGCTCTTAATGTCGGCGTACAAAATCAGATCATTAACGAGGTAGATTGAATTAAGTTAGATCGATAAGTTTGCAGCCAAATGCTGCTGCAAATAAATCGACAAATGTCTTTACGCGTCTCAAACTCGTTTCCACAGGTTTCAATTCAGACTCATTTTTAGAGTCGGAGGTTACAATTCGTGGTACGTCTCGAAGCAACTTAAATATTCAAATAGATATTCGACAACAGACAATGTCCTCAGATTTCCTCCGAAATTTATGCTACATTCATTCATGTTTCAAGCACGGGAAAAAGATCACACAGAGTGTTCCACGTTATTTCTCGTTCGATCGATATTTCGTACTCGATACATCGAACTTAATCCGTTTAATCGGTATCGCGTTGGTAATGCATCATTCCGCGATTGTCGGTGAAATTAGCTGGCATTGTAGTTCCATCGTCGAGGAACAGCGCGAGCAAGGCCGATAAATCGGTTCCCATAACGTTGATCAAACTTGGTTCCATTTTATGGGACTTTATGGGATGGGCGTCGCGATGCACCTGGTTGGCGCGAAGGCTTCGCGTTGCGGGTAATAGATTCACCGTAAGAGGAACGAACAATCGCGGATGAACAATTTACGGAGAAACGGGCGAGCGGATCGTTCAAAGCTGTTCCGTGCATCGAAAAATAGGGACGGTTCAATTGACCGGTCGCGAACGGGACCGGGAACAGTTAAATCGGCGTTTCTCGTTACTTTCACCGGCGGTTGTTTCGTTGCCGCGGTTTTTTTTTTCGCGCAATGAAACGCATCGTTCTGGTAATTGGATACCTCTTTCCTAAAATTTACGTCCTTTCACCGGCGACAGCCTGACTTCGCCCAGATTTATGCCTGTCCAAGCCGAGCTCTTTGAAGGGATATCCTTTGCTCTCAAAATAAAACCTTAAATCGCGTCGTAGGTTTATTTGCAAATAAAAGAAAAAAAGAAATTAAAGTGAAAAATCCAAGGTCTAAAATCAATCGTGTAAAAAACGAGGTATCATACATAAAGTGTTCTGGTTTCTCTCTGATGAACTATGAGCTTTGAGTTTACCTTACAGTTAAAAATATTGATTTTCTGCAGAGCTCGAGATCTCATATCGATAGATATGGAGTTGCGACGAACCGTTCAAATTTTGATGAGACGTAATATTCTAAGTAATTGCTGAAAAATCTCCGAACTTTGATAATCTACAATTTCATTTGTACCTTAAATTTCACTGCGAATTAATTTCTACGCTTAATAGCGGAATCTCGTAACTAATTTCAGTCACGAGAAATGTAAATTACCAGATGAAATCAAGTATTTTGAATTTTAATAATTCAATTTTAATCTAAAATTTCAATAATAATTTCAGTTGTAAACCCAACGATGCCGGTTCAAGTTTCAAAATCGACCAACCTCTTGTCAGTTTTCTCATCCTTCACTTTTTCTCATTTATTATGAGATATACATGAGATATATCTAAATAATTGCCGAAGAAATCTCTGAGCTGAAAATTAGAAAAATTTCTTCGATGCCTTAAATTTTAATGCAAATTAATTTCCACAACTGATTCTAGTTCAGAGAAGCGTGAAGTATACAAAATGAAATCAAATATTCTAAATTTTAGTAACTTCGCCTGAAATTTCGATGATAATTTAGCTGTGACTCGTAACGATTAAATTGTTGAGACAGCGTTCGTCTGATGATGTTCTTGTTCTTCAAAAGTCGGCCAACCTATTGTCACTTTTCATCGAGTCCTCAACTTTTTCACATTCATTACCCCCAAAAAAACACATCGGTGATCCTTAACCGGAGAAACTGGAACACTGCGCGCACTCGTTTGTTTTCCCTCTCCGTAGTTCGTGAAAAAGAGCTGCAGCTACGGATAGTCGATCAACGGGCTAATCGAGCGCACGTTATCGCCAACGTTACCCCGAAAACGTTCGGGCCGTCGATCGATTTTTGCACTCGGCTACGAATCGAGCCCCGAACAAGCGAGATCCGATCGATAGGTGAAAAGGGAGGTGGGGGGGGGGGCGCGAGCCTTTCTCTTTGATGTTAATTTCGATTTCGATGGCGGCCGGGGCGGCGATAATTTCGTTAGCCGGGCGTACTTAACGATCGCGAGCCCGTGAAACGCGGGAATTTCGCAGCCCTCCGCCCTCCCCCCCTTCAACCCCCACGCGTCCCCCCTGCGCACCCTGGGGCTACCGGAGGGCATTAATTTTTGTTTTTAACGAGCTTTACGTATTTATGCAGCAGGCCGCATTAGCGCAATTGATTTAATACGGCGCATTAATCGAGCCCCTCTTTCAAGCCCGTGTAAATTATGGATTGGAAAAGTCAATTTGTTCTCGTTCTGTTGTCGCTCCGACTCGGGGAACTATCCTTCGTTTATTAGATTTCGTTTGCGATTTTCATCCTTTTCGACTTTCGCGCGAATTTGTTTATCGATCGTTTCGATGAACCTGTCAAGAATCGACGTACATGGCATTCGACGTCGACATTTTACTCGCGGCCTGTTTGGTTAAATTCTCTCTGTTATACTCTGCTCGGCGCTCTGTTTCACGCAGCTTTTGTGAAATATTTGTTATTGTAATATTTCTTTCTTTTTTCTTTTTTTACACGAAACGTGTAAATTAGCTCAATTTGTGATCTTGGGTTAATAAAGCGGCCATTACTGGCCTTTAACTTTTAACTATCACGATGAAATGAAAATATATCAACCGTTTGATTAAATCTTGTCTCAATGAATAAATTTGAATTGTAATTGTCAAATTGAAGATTACCAACATATTAGATTAAATGTCATGTCTCTGATGCCTAGAGTGCTTCGAATGCTGTAAATTAGACAAAATCAGACTTTCGTATATCATTACAGCAAAATCTCTCAGAAAATACCTTTTCGCGTGAAAAAAATTTATCCACCGAACTTCTCGATTCCACCGAGAATAAATAATTGCAATTCGGGTCGAGAAATAATTTTCATTTGGTGATATGGTAATAGCAAGCTTTTTAAATACTTCTCCTTTACGGGGTAACAATGTGTACGCAGATAAAGTTTGCGGCGGGCCAGCGAATGTAATTAAACCATGAAGAATGCCAGTTACGTTCCTATGGTTTCGCGTTTTTACACGTAGAATTTAATCCGAATGGATTACGTTTCTAGTTATTTAGAAGCGGCGTGACCTTTGAGAACTTTTACACGGAGTGATAAATATTTGGGTTACACCGTGAGAAGAGCTTCCCCGTGGAAGCGTAATCCCGTGGAAGGCTTCCGCGACTTGAAATTGAAATTAAGTCGTTCCTCTCTCTGGCTACCGTATTCGACCCATGTCCGTTCTCGAGATTTCCAGCAAGACTTCTCTTCGCAGTTTAAACGCAGAGTCTCCATAGAGATGTCAAACCTTTCTATTTTCTACCTCAGACATTTTCTTCGAATTACTGACTCTTCTCGAAAAGGGAGAGTTTTTTTAAAATTTCCTTTTGCAGATGAATTTCTTGGCTTCTTACGATCGATGTTTTTCTTGAACGACTTGCTTTTATTTGAATTTATTTACTTTACGTAGAAAGATGATTTAAATTTCCAGAAGTTTTAAAAGTAATGCTATTGTATTTTTTTTGTTTTAGTTTCCGACATACTATATTATGTTCCTTAACCCTCAAATATTTAAGCGAAATATTTCACTGCTCAAGGTTATATTACTTAAAATTTTAATACGAAGGTAACCAAAGGATACTCTATGCCAAAAAATACACAGAAATAGTTTGTGTTCACTCGATTATCCACGCTGGGACTTTATAATATACAGTGAACAAGTTTCTATCATTTTATCCTAACATTCAAAGTCCAGTAAAATTGTGAAAAAAATCGTACAGCAATATTCGACAAGTTCTTCGCTCTTCAAAATCATGGAATTTTTAGTCGTAGAAACAATTTTTCTGCGTTTCTACGTTTGGCGATCATTTTGACGAAGAGTACCTCAACTCTTTCTTTCGTCACGTGATGTTAAGATATTTTTGAAGAAAAGAAAAAAGAAGAAACAAACTTTGATGTATGAAAATAGAAACTTCACGCTTGAAAACAGGCTCGTTTGCGTAAAATTAATAGTTACAACAGTTCAAGGTATCGAGTAAATTTCATGCCACGAACTAATACATAATAGTATTCACATAAATCTCGCAGTTAAAAGATGTCAACGAGATAGAGAAGATCAGAGTGAGATAGATAGATAGATAGGGAAGATTCTTCGCTCTGATTCGAAATCTCATTATCGTTGCGCCAAGTTCTCCCTCGGATGCTCTCTAAGATAACCAGCCGGGTGCGTAGATCAATGGAGATAAGTTTTCTCCCCTTTAATCACGGACAAAGTAAACTTTTCTTTTCAGCTAGTCGGTCGAAAACAGGGGGGGGGGGTTGGGTCCCGGGCCGCTCTTTAACCGGTGCGCGTGCTCTCTCAAGGAGGCTGCAACTTTTCAAAAGTTCCTTAACTATCAAATCATCGGGTATCACGGTCCGTTCATCTTTCGCATTTGGATTCCCCGGGCGGAATTCTGTCGTTTCTGTCTACGACCATCCGGAGATTTTGATCTCTCTTTGCATCCCCGTTTTGCGAGACAACATTCTGAACGTTTAATTAAATATCCCTCTCTCACGAGTCGGCGACTCGTTGATATCTGCTCGCAAAAATTAGCCGCTTTGTCCACGGTCGAGTCACACAATTGAATAGCAAACATTCGCTGGAATTTCATCCCATAGTTCGGTTATTAATCGTTGAGCTTTGGCTTTTTTCTCGTCGCCTCTTGGAAATTTCGAGAAGGAGGTGGATTTGAAGTGAATCATCTCTCTTCGCCCTGAAGCTGTGCGAGTAATTCAAGTTTATACTTTCCGGATGTTTCACGGTTGAAGAATTGAATTTACTTTTCCTTTTGGTGGTTAATTTTTGCACAGCCGACGAATTATCGATTTCACGGAGAATGTAATTAATTGCCGAATTCCTGCGAATCGGTGGATTCGCATCATCATCGATACGTTTCAGACTTCACACTCGTGAAAGTGTAAGTGGAGAAAAAAAAAGTTCATTTCAATCGAAGGTGGCAAATACTCAAGTATTACATCTAGATAGATCACATATTTATATTATATTTGAACAGTGCTTTCATTAGAGGATTGAATGAATGCGAATTTTATTCAAATTCTCGGTACGGTTCTCTGTTTCATTGCCGCGGAATAAAACGAGTTTTTAAATACACGTGACAGAACCGTGATCCAGCCTTCTTCAGCGAGGAGGTGATACAATTAGCCCGTATTGTTAGGTTACCCGCCAATTCCTCGCCGAATTGGAAAGAAAATCGAAACCGATCGGCCGATTACCAACACGGAATACGCAATTACGAGTAAATTCCGCGGTGACATTCGCCTGTTTCCCAGATCAGAAAATAAAGGCCGCGTAATTACGGGGATGGAATTACACCGTGTTTTATAATCAACGTAATCACAACGCTGCTCGTAGCCGAACGGACGAACGAACGAACGAACGAACAATTAACGTATCGGAGCGTATCGAAGCGGCAGGCTCGCGTTTTATCATATTAAGCGTCGTGGCACGTCCATATGAAAATGCTTTCTATTCGCGTATTATTTCCCAATCTCGCGGTGTGCGTTTGTTTGTCAGAGCGTCACTTGTCCAGTGAATGGACACCACTTTTCCACGATTCAGGTTAATTTTTACAAACTTCTCGTTTGTATTCTTCGAGTAGCGTCGTCATTAGTAACTCGACGACTCTGGATTTCTCAATCAGGCTCGTTCAATTGATATTCGTTACTGTCAACGATGTAATACACGAACATCTAACAATATCGACAAATTTTCCTATATCTATTTATTCATTCTTTTTCGTTGTGCAATTCAAGAGACCAAAATTGTAATATGTATAAAGACAAAAAATTGTAGAGACAAAAGTCAGTATTAAAACGTAAAATAGGTGATTGTATCGTGAAATAGAAGCGTATCGAGAAATAATTTTATGGGATACGTCACGAGGATAATTATATCTGTAGATTGTCGAGATCTGAGGGTTCCTCCACTTTTATCCGAACATTTACTTTGTATCTCAACATCTTAATATTCAATTACTGCAAATAAATTACCTGTTATCAAATGATGATTTTATTAGCAGACAATCTTGTTGGATTTCACTGTACCATAAATTTCAACATAATTATAAAGACAAATTTATCATAGTTAGACAGTTGAACACAAAATAAAATTGCAGATATCGAGAAACAATATCGTGGGACATTACGAGGATAACTATTAAATAAAGAGAGTGTAATACCGTACAGATTGTAGGAAACAAATAGAATGTTTAAAAATCTAGAAGGTTCCACTATCTTTGTCCGAACTTTTATATCTCAATATCTCAATGTCCAATTACAGCAATAAAAAAATGTCTGTTACGCCAAACGGTGATTTTTGATTCAGACAAATTATCTTATTATATATACCGTAAATTTCAAGAGAGAGAGAGAGTGCGGTGAGTGTTAATTTTTTTCGCACGATATCAACAATTGTTCATTCGTCTCATCTCACTTATCTCCGCCTCGGAGATCGCGGCAACGCGTCGGCGTTTCTTTTCTTTTTGGTTTCCGGCAGGAGATAACGCTTCCGCGTGGTTTCGTCCCCCGAACTTTCTTCATGCAACTTGTCCCATTTGTCGTCGTCGTCGTCGGACGTATCGTCGTCGACGAAGCCACGCGGAAGACTGTGTTGCCGCTAGTGTGTTGGCACTCGTTGTGATAAAAGAAACGGCGAACATCGCCTATAAACAGGGGGGTGGGGAGGGGGCAATTTTACGGCTTTTCGTGGCCAGCATTGAATATTTCTTTCGCGTCGCGTTCGAAACATTTCGAGTTTATCGATTTACACCGCGAAATTGATCGGGACACCGTGAAGCTTCGCGTTGTTCGTTAATTCCATCCTGATGATCGATTCGACGCGATTTATGTTCGCGGAACGTCGACGAATAGGCGCTGGTAATGTGATTATTTCCATAGGTTGTTTTTTTTCCCCTCTTTTTTCTTTTCGCTTATTAACCGGATTTCTAATCGTGGAATTGAAAGTTGATAAAGATAAACAGAGCACTTCTTCGTCTTGAATTAGGCGAAGCTGGAATCTTGTTTTATAACCGAGGTGAAATGGCGCGCAGAAGAATATAGGATATCTGATTAATTGTCAAGAGTTCGGCGACGAGTATTCTTATAAATGAAATTAAAAAAATTAGGAAGAAATTTAAGGCGTTATTACCAAAATGTTTCTTCTTGCTAGGGATATCTTAATATCTAATTTTCGCCTTTCCATTGAGAGTAAATACGATAACGATCGCATTGCATGAGACATTGTTTAAAATGCGAAGTTTATATTTTTCACATTACGCTGCGAAAGAATCGGAGAATATTACCAAATTACCAATTACTAACAAATTACTAACCGCTATAGTTTCAAATTCTCGAGGAATTTTTGGTTTAATTTCATCCCCGTGAATCACCCGATTTTTCACAGGGTCTGTGAATCATTCGCACAGGGAGCTCAAAGAGATAACTCATTGGTAAAGCGAACAGGTCGCACGGTCAGGTTAATCGGCGAATTCAGTGAAACGATCGACAATCGAGACGCGCGCGCGTCCGTGAAACGGCCACGTAGACTTACGTTCCACCGGTGTCAGTCGGTGGATTCGCGTAATTAGCGTGCTCGCTGGTAATGAAGCCCCCATTATGGGCTGGGTCGTCGGTTAATTAGGTTGCACGTTGATTTATTGCGATCGCGAAGGTGTCCGGATGATAGAGGCGCGTATTCTGCGTCCTACGCGTCGCTTCCTTCCATTGAGATACACAGGTGAAAACACAAAAGAATCGTTTGTCTCGTGATCGAGGTTTGTCTCGTCGCGACGACGACGACGACGACGTTCGTGCCTCGTCGTTCGGTGTTCAGGCGATGTCGATGAACGAGTTCCAGTTTATTCACTGGCAGATCGCGAGTGTATCGAAAAGATTGATTTCTCGAGTGGAAATTGGATCAGCGTGATGGCAAGTTTATCGGTCGAAAGGAAGTGGAGCAGTCCACAGCCTTCGTCTGTTAACGAGCAGAACACTCCACTTCGAACGATTCGGTTAGGATTCCGTGTCTTGACAAGTCGAAAGTATTCCCGAGCCACCACGGCGCGGGTCGAGTCGGAATTACCACTCCAGCGGAATTAAAAGCAATCATTTCGAAAATATTTCGAAGTGGCACTCGAGCTGTGCAAGCCTTATTTGTGATTTCTTTTCTTTTTTTTTTTTTTTTTTAGTTTATGAATTATTTAGAAATTCTTCGATGAAGAGATCTCGGAATTAATGTTACAACACACACACGCACACACACATGGTACTGATTGCCTGACCGTTTTTCTTAATAATGAAACAGTTTTTATTCACAATTTTTGAATCAAAAGGTATAGGTATTTACGCACTTGTATATTTTCATGACATTTGAAAATAAATTCTGTGTTCGAGCCCATGTGTATCAAATCGATGATTTTATATATAAATAGGGACAATCATTTAAAAATGGCACCTAGAGCCACCAAAAGCACAGGTAATTTGTAATATCTTCTCTATAGGGTTCACAGGATTAGAATGAAACGTTGTTAGTCGCATTGAAATCGCTTTTTCCCATTTTTTGCAGTTACATTTTCTCTGATTCGTTCCGGTGCCAACTCTTTTGGGGAATTGTCAATTTCTGGACAATTACTTTCTTTAAGTAAGTAAACGACAGAATTGAAACAAAACGAGGGCCACTTTGTTGTTCGGTATTAAATATACATCATAGTATACAGTGCCGCGTGTCTCGTTGCACACACGACACGATCGATATATCGAACGAAAAATAACCGTACCAGAGAAGGGAAGAAATACTTGGCAAATTGGCACGTCAACGAATAGGAAACGCGTCGTTGACTGGTTAGTTCCGTAACAGGTCTTGAAATTTACTTAGCCGCGCGATAAATCATTGCCCCCCTCCGCGTGCACAAGCCTCTAAGCATCGTCGGCCCCCTCCCCCCTTCCCCCGGGCGCACGCGTGTTTATTCTCATATTTATTCGGGCGAATTTATGGACGCATTTATTATGAAAATTGATATTTCGAGCGAGAACCGGCGGAACTGTTTGACGCTGTCTCGCGCGCACCGCGTCCACCAACCGAGACGAATGAAATCAATTTCCGGGTCCATTGAGCGCCGGCCATGTAGGTTCAACGCGCGGAAGGATGCACGTGACCGCTTTTCCGACGCTTCGATACGCTTTTATAATAATTCATCGCGGCTTCCGTGGGCTTTATCATGCGTTCTTCGTTGCCGCTCCGACGTCCGTAACGATCGTCAACTTTCGCCGTCAAGGATTTTCACTCGGAGGATGTTCTCAATGTTTAAATTTGCCACTGATGTGCCGCGCGAGGAGCACGTGTTTGGGCCTTTATTCGTCCTTCGCACATTGGATAAAACGAGAATATTGTTACTTACTTTAATCTTTTTTCTTTTTTTGCAAATGTAACTTGAAATAAAATTTTAACCCCTTCCCGTGCCATTTAGCTCGACGAAACTCGGGCCCAAGCGGTAGGTTTATGTTTGGTCCGACTATCTGTTCACGAGTCTGGCTCGTGATATTCATGTTTGGGCCAAAATCTTCATCACGAGTCGGACTCGTTAAAGCACGGGAAGGGGTTAATACTATAAAAGTATAAAAACCAAGCTGCAAATTTGTAGGGAATTTGGAGACGTAACAAAATGCGAATTTGAACAAAAGTCTCCGGTCTAATAGCGAGATAATTGAAGACACGGTTATCTCAACATGCTCCAAATTTTTGATCGAAAGTGCACGTAAAAGTTTCTTGTATTTAATACAGAGACAAGGATATACAGCCAACGAAAATCGGGTCTGCAACCGCATATATTAATTTCAATTATTAACATAATATAGTAATGATGAAATATGGTAAACAATCGGTCAACTAAATGCTGAACAATTTCATTGGGAAACCGTGACGTGGTTGATTGTTTGTACTGGAATTGGACGTTCGTGCGACATTAGATGGCGAAGGAAGGAACGTATGAAAAACATTCTCTTACACGGTTTAATCCGATGTTAAATTGAAACGCGTCGATTCGGGGCGTTTATCCTGCTCAGCGAAGTGTGTGCACCGCGCGTGTAGTGTGACCACGCGAAATAGGGATTAGTCGGTCGGGTCGTGAATTATTTTAGCGGCGCGATACCGGGGTAGAGATCGAGCCACGGTTCTATTATAGGATTGTCGTTGAGCCGAACGCCGTAGATTTCTCTTTGTCTGGTTTTGTCGTTGCCATTGATTCGTGGAAAAGATAAACCTCGTGAAATCTAAATGGAAGCTTCCTGGCCGTATCGTGCGCCGGAATCTCCGAGGAACCCCTTTAAAATCCATCGTTCACTATGGATCGCCGGGGCAATTTCTCAACAAAACGAACATTTGTTGCGATCAACGAATACGTTCCGCCGTCTAATGCATCACGAGGATCGCTCGAAACTGCTTGTATTACCGCTGCGAGCGTGATGCTTTTACAAGAGGCTTTTTCAACCCTTCGGACAGAGGATAGTTTCGTACTTTGTAAGCACGATCGTGACCGAGACAAATTTATTATTCAGTGATCTCTATACGGAAACGTAGGATTACATTGGATTACGTATTACGAAATGGGAAAGATATTCTCGATTGTTTTATAATTGTATGATTATTTTGTTTCTATGCTCGAGTGTTGGTCGATGTTAGACTTTGGGGTTATTTTATATTTCCAATGCAAATTATTTGCATTGTGATCGAATCTGAAGGATTTGCGTAATATTTCTCTTTAGCAACTCGTGCAACAAATACAATTGTCAAAACAATAATCGCGAGTTAGTATCACAGTCTTGTAGAAATTTTTCCAACAATATTGTCCATCGATCGTTGAAAATAGACTTGTCCCTCAAATCGTTTCTCGATCGAAGATCGTACGTTCGCAAAATTCCCTGCTGACCGGTGGAAAAAGAATTTGCTCTTGGGCGAGAGCGCCAGGCGAAAAGTTGAAATAACGTGAGAAATCCTTGTGGCAATCGTCTCTCGGGATAATATTGATCCGCGGTCTGAGGGAAATACCGGCGGTGGGATTAAATATTTGACGGCGACCTTCCAGCCACGGCCAGATTCTTTATTTGGCGTTCGATAACGGTGTGTTTGGCCATGGGACCGGGATTAAAAGTGGCGTTCGTACAAACTGTAATTACGCGATTAAATTACCGGCGGTTTCTTCCATTCCTCTTTGATTCATCGCGAGGCTCGCGGACGTTGATTTACTTTTAAAACAGACCGATTTCCCGATTTCCCGATTTCCCGCGATGCGTCTCCTGGCGATGGCACAGATTAGTCACAGTTATCGCAATGAACTGTGTGTGTGTGTGTGTGTGTGTGTGTCATTCTTTTGAACACGTTATGAGATGTTTCGCATTTTGTATCTCATCGTCGATGGTTGTTAAATTTTTAACATTTCGTTTCTTTGTTAGTAATAGAGGCACACTAGAAGGAACAATGTAAAGTATAACGATGCAAAACACAGACGTACGTACTTTGGTCACTTTGAGCTTTGTCGTGGATGAAACAAGCCTTGTGTGAAAGCGGTGTATAAAATTGAAATAGGTAGCGCGTAGTTGATTTAGTGTTTTTTAATAAGGACTCTTTTGAACTCGAGGAAGAGAAATGAAAGTAAGAATATATATACATATCAAGATTCGTTAATAGGTATACACTTTATTTCGACACACACCACTACGATTTGACAGTCGTGTAAATTGAAATTTCCAACGTTACGATAATTTTTAATCTTCAAATGCCACGCCGAGACGCTGAATTCTCTATTCATTTTTGCAATGCTTCTTAAATATTCATATTTCCCGGTAATATAAAATTACGTTCGTCGACTGTTTAAGCTCTGCATTAATTTATATCCGCAATTAGAGTATGTAGCCCTCCAGTAGAATACGAAAGAAATTATCTACTAAAAAAAACAAACGAAATATAAAATCACTTACACGACACGGTATAAAGTTAAATGTTGTGATAAATATTGGCAATAAAACGTCCGCAATCTCTCGCGTCGAGTCTGTCGCGACATTGTGTCGGTTGCTCGTCCGGGGGTTGCTTCTTCTGCTCTCGAAAAAGGGACTTGTTACCCCGGACGGACGAGTTACCCCGGCAGAAGGGAGAAAAAAGAAAGAAGGGGCCTCGGATGGAAATTTCATCGGGATTTATTAGCCACGGGAAATCGACTGGGGCTCGTAATGACCGAGGCATTACTAATGGGGCGCGAGGCGGGCAAAAAAGGGCGGAACTGGCTGCCAACGTAACAACGCTGATGCAAAAGCGAACAAAATGCCGTCAGGTGTTGCACCCATAAATCACGCCGCATACGTACCAACCTTTCTCAGTCTTCGTCGTGACGTGGCGCGCCGTTTCGCGGCACGTTTCGTCGGCCACCGATGAATCCGATAAATAAAACATGCCACCGGCAAACTGGGCCACCTTCGGCACGATCTCCTCGATCGATGATCGACTGTCCGATCTTCTCGATCCTTTCTCGATTAAGCCGATCATTTTCTCAACTTGACTTGTCACCAATGTCGACGCAGTGACATCTAGAACGAAGAGATAAATAATTAACATTGACAGTGAATAAGCCAAATCTAATCGATACCTCTCGGGTATAGACGTTCAATTTTATATCGTGATCTTACACATTTTGGACAGATTTCGTAAGAAACGTTGTCAAGTTGACGGATAAGGGTTAGATTTCATTTAATAAGCAGCTTTGAACATTTTTGTCACGGGCCATATATGTATCTTTCATACAAAATTGTACCCTGACTCACGCATCCGGTGTTTCAGAATTCGACACAGACTACGTGATTGTCTGAAGAAGAAGATCACCTGTAGTAAACTTGTCGTAGATGGAAGTAGAATGGATGATATCAGATGATATCTCATTTAATAGTTTTCTTAAACTATCAAATGGTTACGGAAACTGTACTCGAGGTACAGTATCTTTCAACGTCCCGAGCTGTTTTCCCGTAATTCCGAAAATGTTCCTCTCCACCGACCATTCTTACGCAATCGCGTGGCTCAAGGGAGCGGATGTAATTTTGTTTTTATACGGCCAGGGACTTCATTTCCATCGGCGACGTCTCGAAATTGCTGATTTAACGTCGTCGTATGAAATATCCGTTCCGCTCTCCGCCAACGGCCGCCTAATGTAAATGTATGATAACCACGATAGAAAGTGTCTCTCACCCCTCTCTAGCTCCGTGTTATTCACCGGACCGTCGTGAATAGGGAGCAGACGCTCGTCGCGTAAATAGGTTCGCGCGGTGTAATACGTTCGCGCGTTACATGGGCCACGTTACGTGAAAGAATTTACAGCTGCACGAAAACCAGAGGGCGAAAAGACGAGGTTGTTGGAAACCGAGAGAGATCGATCCTGTATGGTTGTAAGATTTTCCTCTCCCCACCCCAAAAAATACTAAGAATTTCTTGTTTCTTCAGATGTATTTTGCTAATCGAACTACGAATCGGTCATCTCGAGGAGTGTCGCCGCGTGTTTAATTTTACAAAAATTGAAAGTTGCCGGTTCATTTCATTGAATTTAAACTTCAAACGTGAGCAGAGAATAATGGAACAATTTCAAACAAAAAGTACACAGTTTCTACCACAATTTCGTGGTAGGTAAATCAGGCAGGTTCTTGGCAAGCTGCTTGATGCTACCTTACTACTGCAACCTCGTCGATATCAGACGACAAGAAAAACTTTCAAATTTACATAATTCACCTCGGCGAGATTCTCCCTGTTGTCTCGTTCTTTCGAGCACTCGATAATTCCACGACGTTCGAAACAGTAGCGTTTCACCGGCGAATCGGCAATAAATCGCACGAGGTCTCGAAGCTCGCTCGTCGAGGGTCGCTGTTGACCAGAGAGAGAAAGAAAGAGAGAGAGAGAGAAATTCTTCGCGGAGAAGACGATTGCACGGCAAAGTCCCACGCACTTCGTTCGTATCATTAATCAGGGAATGCCTAGGGACGAAAAGTTTCGTCGCCCGAGCGACGGAACGTTATCTCGGACAGCGTAATTTTTAAGGGTGTAGCATCGGTAATTACAAGGCATTATGAAGCATCGATGCGAGCCGCGGCCTCGTTATAAATCAAGACGGATTCAACGCGCGTCCCGAGCGCGAGAACCGAGACTCCTACGAAGCGAAGAGATAAATCACTATGGCGGCCCGTAGCCATAGCGGCGTGCCATTCAGGGGGATATCGTTCGGGAAAGGGAGGTTTCAGCCGTGCGCCGGTATCTCTTAAAATTCGCCGATTATCTATGCGTGTGCACACGTGAAACACGCGTTGAGGAATTAAGGATACTTCGTATCCTTAGTGTTCATGTCTGAATGTTCCACTCATTTGATATATTATGTCTTAAATCTTTTATATCTTATTTTATACATAGTTATATAATTTTATATCCTTTATACATTAAAAGATATTACACGTAATATATATCTTGTCTTTGCATTATATCTTGTCTTTTTGTATACTATACATATTTCAATGTTATACGTCTTTTTTTCGTGCGTTTCATTTGATATCTCCAGCTTCGAAACGAATATAGCGTCTGAGACTTTTAAGGGAGAGACCGTGTGCTTGAATACACGCTATATTATTACATAATGTGAAACATGAATACGGTGCGGGGAGTACTATTATAAAAGTTTACGTGGGTCGAAGCCCGGGATTCGGGTTTACCTGCACGAGTTTAGAGATCTCCGACTTACAATTAGACGGATGATAAACGCGGAGCGGACGGTGGCGTTTTATCCGCTTTATCAGGTTTTCAGCAAAATGTCCGATACGGTGCCATTGTTTCGGGCATAATTAGATCGTCGGGCCGCCGGATCCGCGTGTATTTATTGCCTTCTATGCCGCCACGCTTGGCCTGCAGGTGGTGTGGCGTCGCGTGTGTACGCGTGTATAAGCACGCGAAACACAGGGCCCGGCCACGGCAAACGGCAGGCGATAACTCAGCCAGCAGGTATATAATTATCAAACTGCGTAATTGTTAATTATTGTGCCATTGTTGGAGACCGGTAATTAATGCGGTGCCAAACTCCCTCGGTACGTGTCTCACGCGATCGCACGATTGATCGGCGAGGCCCTTGCGCGCATCCGTCCTTTAAACGAGCGTTTCAAAGTCCGGGGAAATGAAAGAATGAAAGAACGATCTTTCCCCGTTTCGCGTAACAATGCGGCGGAAACCGGTGGACGCGTCTCTTCTTCCCTCAAGGAAAATGTTATTTCATCTTAATGTTGCTTGTAGCTTAACACCTTGTGCCAATTAGCATTTTAACACCTTGATCGTCGATTAGGCTTCTCGCGGAGCCACAAATCCAGGCAGTCACCTTGGGCATTTTGTTGTTTTTTAAATATATTTTTTTTATGTTTTTTTATTCCTTTGCTTTTACGCCTTTGCTTTCCTTTTTATTCTTTCTGTCCAGTTTTTATTATGTATGCACATGGATGCGCTTCGGTGTTAGCTTGCAAATTTGGAGGTTTTTACACATTTTCCGCATCCATCCAAGTACAAACCATTTGGAGAATTTACAATGAGGACCCTGGGTCCTCATTCTCAGTTCTAGTTCTGTTTAAATTATTTTCGTAAACAATTATTATAGTATTGCCTATTTTTATGCGAATAAAGTCTTCTTCAAGATAATCGAATAATTCATATTATCATATTGTTATTTAATTTGAAAATAATTTACCGTTGCAAACACATTTTTCTAGACATTATTACGTTGTTTCTTGCCTTGAAATTTAACAAATAAGATCGTCGCTGAGGATCGAAACTCGACTCACAATAAAACAGGAATAACTTCAATGAGTCTAGTTCTCCACAGAGTCTGCGTTTTTTGAACCTTTGCCTTAAAATTTCCTTCACTTGCCATTTCTCTTGCGATTACCTTCTGTAACAAGTCAAGTGCTTTCCGAATCATTTTAAACTTATGAAGTCGTACCGCGCCTATCTAATCTCTCAAATCTCAAGCCACCGTCGGATTAGGAGTATTTCACGGTCCGTGAGGTTTCACTTTCTGCTTCACTTATCGAATCCCGATCTTAGTCCTCTCGGGTCACGGTGCGCACAGGTAGCTGTCCATCGTGTTGGTACCTGTGGAAAATAAATCCTGCCGGTGGGCGGGCGGCCACGATCGATCATTCCCGCTAATTAATTCATCCGTCAATTAGTAACGACTCCACGTGTGTGTGTGTGTGTGTGTGTGTGTGTGTGTGTGTGTGTGTGTGTGTCTGTGTGTGAGTGTGTGGTGTAGAATCGCTCTCGCACCTAAGAGATATCTGGCCACGTGAACCGTATGGTCGAAAGAAACGAATGGAACAAGAGAAAGGGACCAAGAGTAAGAGGGGGAGTAAGAGAGAGAGAGAGAGAGAGAGAGAGAAAAAAGGGGTGCGAGGCCCTCCACCTCGAGAATTTAATTAAATCGAAAGAAGACGACGAAGAGTAAGGCGATATAGAGTCGCAAGAAGCCTCCATTCGACTCCCCTTCTTAATGGTTCCTCTCGCTATACCGTGCGACGAAAACTCGCAACCCCTCCCCCATTCACTATTTTCTTTCATTTTCTCTTTTCTCTTTTCTCCGCCTGGCAAAACGATGTCCTCCTTTTAGCTGTTTAACGTTCGCCGATGCGTGCCGCCCGTACCTTCCTTCACCCCTGAATTTGTTCTACACTCCACGCCGGAGTGAAGTTCGCTCGAGTTGGTCGGGCGACATTTCCTATTCAAATTGTTCCCGATTTGCCGCTCTAAACTTGGCGAATCTTTCGCCGCGAGTCTTCCGCTATAAAAGTCATTGACCCCGGTTGAAAAGGGAGGGAGAGAGGTTGTACGAGTCTGCTCGTCGGTCGGAGATTTGCGAATAAGATGTCGCGCCGTTGGCCAGAACGTTTGAGAAGATTGTTTTTCTCTATCTGCGTTGGTTATATATAGTTTCGCGTGGAAATATACGCTCGGCGATGTTAATCGCGCTTCCTCACCGATACGTATTACCCACATTTTTCTTTTTCTTTTTCTTTTTTTTTTTTTTTGGAAAAATACGCGCACGTTCTATATTTGATGCTATCTCGAACAATCTCTTCTCGCTCGTGTATTGGTCAACGTTTTCCTGCGTGATACGTTCGATGATGTGATACTTCGACGAGTGCGTTCGATGCTTCAGTCTGTGCTTTCCACCATATTCATTTCTTCTTATCGTCTTATCTCGTCCATTGCTGTCTTGTTTCTTCCCACTTAATCCGAGGGTATGAACGCGTGTGAAACGGCGACAAGTTTCAGAACAGCACTTCAACTGCTTGACGACCGACTATTTCCCATAACTCTCTAAAATTGTTTTTCTAAATTGTTTTTCAAAGATAATCTTCACATTCGAAATTTTTACAACTACGTTTCGCGTATTTTATTCCACGTTCAAGGCAACAGTAAGTAAACTGCAGTTTTTATATTTTTTTGCAAACTGAAGAGACTACGTTCGCGCAGTCAGTTTTTAACTTACAACTCTGTAATTTATGCAGAAGATAATTGCATTATAGTCGGAAATTAAGTTTCTGGCCGTCTCTTAAAAAACAGTCATTCAAACGAGAAATTCAATTCAATTCAATCATCGGTTCCGGAGATGTAACAACGTTATTCATATTTTCTGATTTTAGTTTCCCGTTAATAGCTGCGCCGCGGTGTAAAATCGATATGGTATACGATGTGACGCGAAAATGGTACGGGGGGGGGGGGGTGCAGGTGACCCGAGAACGTGCGACGCGAAAAAAAAAAAAAGGATCGGATGTGCCCGGTCTATCCTAGTTAGTCGATGGTCAAACTCTAAAACCCGTCGTCGGGAAGCTTCTATTTAGATTTCAAAAGGGACGGCGCACACAGTTTTTATCGACAGGCAGCAGGGCCAGGATAATTAATTATCGTTCGATGGATATTACACCGGTTCTCTGCCGCGCGCCACTCTATTTCCCCCGGCCCATCTGGTTTACACAATGCAACAACTGCCGGTACCGGAAATAAATCACGGGCGTTTTCGCCCGGGCCGCGGCCAGTCATTAGTCATTAGCGTGTCGCTTATTACAATTCGCTCGCTGTTCGAACTGGCTGCTAAGGAGTCTAATAAATTATAATTAGATCAGGCGAGACAAGAGGTGGAGACGAGGGCTTTATAACGTCCGTGGATCGTTCGGTTTGATTCGCAGCTTTCGAGTGCATTACCGCCGACTACCACTGTGCTCTCAGCAGATATAAATCACTATCGTAATGTTACGCGCAGGGCTGGGACTGGCCACCGTGGCTCGCTGAGCAAGGGCTTCTTTCTTCCCTTCTCTCTCTCTCTCTCTCTCTCTCTCTCTCTCTAGAGGCGTCGCCACTTTCCTGCAGTCGCAACCGCCACTATCAGATCGGTGGCACCTCGTTACTACTCGCCATTCGTTCCCCCGTCCGACGTTCGCTCTTAATTGATTTGAAAATTGCGATCGTCCAAGCTTCCTGGGGACATCGAAAAGTGGCCTCGAAGCACGCGATCCGCGTCGCCCTTCCCTTCCCTCGTTTCATCGGGGAAACTGCCAGATTGTTCGTTCTTGCGATTACGAGACGATTTTTCCGTCCTGCGATCGGCGTCTGTCGGCAGGATTATGGTGCTTTGGTAAGATTGCATTCACTGTATCTCGGGCAGCTGCCTCGCGTCTCTTCCTTCTTGGCGAGAAGAGAGTTTCTCGTGATAGATCGTCGTAAAAACTTTGGAGAATTATCGGACGGTATATCTTTTGACTCGCAACCGCGAAGGCAACCCCGCGTTTCTTACGCGGTTTTCGGCAGAACCGCGAGAACGGTAATTGATCAGAAACTCGTGGTTCTCGCGACTCCTGCGACAGGCTTAATCGAATGCAGATTAAAGTTCGTATCGCCGGGCGAAATTAGTTTTCACCGCTAACAGCATCATCGGGAATGGGGCTGCATGACACGTTCATAAAGTCGGTGCAAAAACGAACGAATTTGGCGCGGATCCAGCGGACCGACGCCGCGCCACCGGCCTTTTCCATATAAATCACCCTGCTGCGTATCCCCTTCGCGATATCGGCCAGGGATTTGAAACAAAAAAAAAGTTTAAAAAAAAGGAAAAAAGAAAAAGGGAGAAAGAAGAACTTGGAACAATGAGAGCGAGGTGTAACACGATCGAACGGCGGTGCAACCGATTAATCAGCGTCCGTGTGTATCTGGAGGAATCATCGAGACTCATCCGGTGGCCCTCCATCCACTATGCATAGACGCGTCCCGATTCGCGGTTACACGAATCTCATTTTCTCGTACAACAGCCGCCGTAGCTTCTCCTCTGACCGAGATAAGCCGTGTAACTCGTTGAATCCTCTGCCGAAGCCTTGGCGAACCTTGAACGAGGGAGAAACGGGCCAGATAAGAGTGGTCTGCCGGGATCATTTCGAGCTATCCTAAGGCACGCTCGCCGAAACACGGCCTCGTAATATTAATAGCGGGGGCGTTCGTCTCTCCCCATCCTCTTCCCGATATCGTTCCCGGCAATTTTCGTAATCCGCGATATCGAACGTGCTCCTTCGACTCGGTAAATATCAAAGCACTCTCCGGGCCCTTTCTGACGGCCCTCGGATACACGCGAATTCGTTTATCCGAATGTATCGGAACTTTTGGCGATTGCGTACGAATGTTCGTTGTCCCGTAGCTTAAATAATCCTTTGGTCCTTGTCGCTGCGCGTATTAGAATAGTGCTTCCTTTGAAATTGATTTCGGCTACTAGGGTTGATCGCAATTTGTTTCGATCTTATTATAGATTTTCTTTTTGGTAATCTAGTTTTATTCATTCCTTTGAACAACTTGCGGAAAGAGATCCCGGAGGATCTGTTTCTCTGACTTTCTTCTGTCAGGACGGAACTTTACAAAGTACGAAGCGTAACTCTTTTACACGTTGTATTTTACTGTTTGCCCCCCCCCCCCCGCTCCCTAACGAGTGATTATTGTCTTCACGTTCGGATATTTTCACATTGGAATGCACGCTGAAATTGAACCGAATTTCGCGTAGGCGAAATAAAAGAGATGTCACCGATTTTCTGGTTTTCAGATTCCATCGAGCGTATTTGCTCGATATATATATATATATATATATATATATATATACATACACACACACACACACACACACACACACACACATATATGTATGTATGTTAGGTCCACGCGAACGATCCATCATTCCGCGTCAACGGTGTGTCATGGTACACGGGCCCGGCATAATTTGTTCGCTCGATTAGATATTGAAAAGCTGTAAACCCGGTCGGTCTGGTCTATCGTGTGCGAGCGAGAGATCCTTAAACCTGAATTGTCCGCGTAGAAAGAGACGCGTCACGTCTGCTTCTTCTCGACCTCGCGATTGGATCTCGCGAGCTGTTTGCAAAACATCTAGTCCCAGTTTGAAACTTACGTAACGATAAATATAGATCATAGATCAGTTTTAGGGTGAATTGAAAATTCGTATTTAACCAATTGCGCTATATAGATTTTTTCTATTGTTGATTTTCCGTGTAATTATTGATTCGATAATCTGATTAGATAATCGTCATATCTCGAGCAAAAAGTAGACAGTCGCCTAGAAAGCTTCGATGTAGTTAAAACTCACTATTATAAAAATCAGTGGTAAATAGGACACAGCGATGAATTACAATCATGTGGATAAGGAGATTGTTCAAAACGATGTCGTCCAGCTACGCTTTTACATAAGATAATCAAAATCGATCTCGATTGCGGACGCTACTTCCACGCGGTGGAGCAACGAGTGCATCGCACCGCGAGCAGAGGACCGCGGTGCAAAAAGTTGGGTGGGCCTCCATTGTTACACGAGCTGGTCGTTTCGCCGGTCGATGTCTCCTCGGTCCATCCAATTAAACGTCTGTCGGAGCTGAAGGGGCACACAGTGTTGCAAGAAAAGGAGGAAAATCGGCACGTGCAGAATTGACGAAATATTAACAGAGCGTGGATGACATTAGTAGTAAAAATTACATGAAACACGTGGCGAGATGGAAGTTTACATGCTCCAAAGTTGAAACACAACAGGGAATTCGAGATAATAAAAAATTTGAAACAATTTGATGGGAGAGTCCTAGAAGTACATCTGTTATGAAGAAATTGTGCATCGACCATTTCAAACCTTCTCCTGCGTCAAGGCACGCTCTTGATAAATCTCGAAACGCTAAATTCATCAAATCTGAGACAATGAGCGAGCAAAGTGTAAAGCGTAAAGCTTGCAGAGAGAGAGAGAGTAGGAACGATACAGGATATTCGAGCGGACGCGAGACGAAGGAAATTCATTTCAATTCGTTCCGTTTTGATCCGTTGTCCACGCGCTTCTCGTTGCCACCGCTGACTCGCGTTCCCCGTTTTCGTCGCGCGTTCGTCCCCAGAATTCTCCGAATCACCGTCTGCAAAAACCGTCGGCCGACGGCACTCGGCGGCGCGCCGCGCTTCTGAAAAATAACGCCGCTGGTTTATCTGGAAAACGGTGCGGCGGCGCGTCGTCATTGCGAGCGCATGCCGGCGTTTGAAAAAAAAAGCAACCGGGGGCCCGCGATTCAACACGGTCGAACACGTGTTTATACGGGGGTCCCCCTCGGTAACGTGAGTTACGAAGCGTTGAGCGTTTCCGCGGGAACGTCGCGGATAGATCAATTTGCTCCTCGGCGATGCGTGAGCGTGAATTTTTGTCGGATATAATTGGACGGCCGACAGATGGTGTCTCGGGGAGGGAGAGTGAACCAGCGCCCTTCCGATGGAAGAAGCTTGTCAACGTCCTACAGGTTGTCCAACCGAGGATTATCTAATCAATTACGGTGTAGAATAGGCGGAGGGATAAAAAGCAGCGGCGAAAGAAACGTATGAGGATTCCACGGGTAATTTGTTCCTTCCTAGTAGAGGTTTCCTTCCTTCGCGTGATCTCGCGTCGCGAGAAGCGGACTCGGAGATTGGCCTCGTTTACGTCCGGAGGAGGAAACGCGATCGAGATCAGAGAGTTTACCGGAGAGTGAACGCCGGCAATCCTCACGGAGTGCAACGACGGAGGAGAGGATTCGTGGGGACCGGCGTTAGACCTTGGACGGGCTTACGGGCCCATCCGTCACCCGCTGACACCGGACCCAATGCGTTTTTGCCTTCCTTTTCAACTCCACCCCTCCTCCTCTCCTGGCCGACTTGCGATCCACCGGCCCGCGTCCTGCCAACGAAACCGCCGGGAAAAAATCGTACCCGTTCAAGTGGTCGCCGCGATCTCCCAGGGATCGTTGGCCTCTGCCCCTGAAACGCGATCGTACCTCGCCCGTTTTTACCTTGGGGGGGAAAAAGCTTCCGTAGGGACAAGTCCTTCGTTTATATTTTCGTATACGTTGCTGTCGCGCAGTTGCCGCGCGGTCGTTATGTAGCCGCAGGGTTCCCTTCGTCGAAACGTTGTCGATTTTGTTATCGATAACGCACGAGTGGTAGTTCCACGCGAATAGTCAGACGCTTTGACTCTTTGCAGCGAAAGGTTTTTCGACGAAATAGCGAAATTTTTCGAAAGCGAGGATTTCGTGGAGAGGAAGACTACGTTGTAAATCTGTCAGCACGGTGGCTTTCTTTTTAACTCTTGTTTTTTTACCAATGGAAACAATGGAACGTCAATGGTTTCCATAAAATCATTATTCGAGAGGAATATTCGTTTAAGAAACGACAAAGCCGTCGTTCTGCACGGTAGTGTACAATCGTCTCGTAAAACTCGATTTCGCATCGTCCCCCTGTGTCTTGCGTCTCGGTTCTTCCAGTAACGAGAAATAAACAACTTCCCCCATTTGCAATTGCTAAAGATTCTTCAAACTTGAAGCTTGATCGTTGATTCGCTCCGTGTTCCGTGGAAATAAAAAAAAAAAAAAAAAAAGAAGAAAAAAAAATAGAAGGGAAAGAAATCTTTCGGGACAGCGAAAGGTAAATGAAATTCGGAGGGCGCAGAGGGTTGGCGATCGAACTTTATTTCACGCTGGCTGACACAAAGTGGCTGCGTCATCGCTCGCGCGGACGGCAAAGGCGCGTTGTTCGCCCCGATAATAGGAGGCCGCCCGGCGAAAAGGATCCGGCGCGCCACGCCGTGCAAATGGGACGTCCCTGTTCCACGACTTATCGGCTGATAAGCGTGGAAACAAAAACGAGAGGGAGAAAGAGGCCGCTAATCCAGTTTTCTGCGAGCCTTGATTGCGCGACGCCGCCCACCCGCCCGCTCGACGCCAGAACGTATCGCCGATCCCGAAAGCCTGTGCCCTAATTAAAATACTCGCTCGCCGGAGGAGGACGCGCGAATCCCCTTTATCCGAATATTTCCTCTATACGTTCTCTCTCTCTCTCTCTCTCTCTCTCTTTCGATTTCGTTATTTCGATTATCGTCTCGCTGCTCGAAGGTTTTATGGGCTCTCGCGGTAAAGGAATTTTCTATCGGCGGGAGGAAAGCGTAACCCGGCGGGACGAGGGCCGTGCCATTTCAAAAAATTGCCGTGTGCAGTTCCAGGATTATCCAGGCGAAATTAGAGATTAGAGTTTTACGACGGTGGTTTAATCTTTCGCGCTACACTGGACATTGATAAGGCGGAAATTGTTTCTCGAATGGGAAGGACAGAGGAACGAACATGAGGATGAATTTATCGAGGTAGATGGGCTATTTCCTTTTTCTTTTTTGTTGTTGTTTTTTGATGAAAAATTCTTGGCAGTAAAAAAGGGGACACACCGGCGTATTTGAAAAGAAATTAGCGATTCCAGACGGTTTCCTATCAGTAGTCAATGATTCAACCCTCTGATTCACTAAACTGATCTCTAATAGGAACACATTGATAAAGCGAAAATTTGTTTTTCGAATACGAATGTATGAATTGAAAGAAATTTGAATACGAAGAATTTGAATGGACATGAACAAATGAAGTAGGAAGGGTGTCTATCTCTGGTGCTGTTATATTATTATATTGGGATATCGACAAAATGAAAATTGTGTTATTTCCCAAATTATTTTATTAATAACGAGGAAAATTATTTTGTAGAAATAAATCTACAAACATTCGTAATATTTCTCTTTGTCCTCTGATCGCAGCCCTATGTCAGATTCAGGTTGAGTGAAAAAGGGACGTCCCATCTTGAGACTAAAAATGTACGTCGGTGCTTGTGACGTTATTTTTTTGAAAAAATTAGTATCTACATTGGGATTATTAAGTTTCAATTCGATACTGACGAGTTTGAATGCGTGTTTTTATGTCACCTTGTCAGCTAATTTTCTCTCAACACCGCTACTTTACGGTTGATCGTATAAAAATGCTTCGGGGCGAACGAACAAGCAAATGAATGTTAAACATTTGAGGTGGAACGATCGATCATGATGTTAATCACTGGCGATAGTTAAATGTTTCGAGTTTTTTTTTTTTGCAACAGCGTACGAGCAGGTGATAGGTATCGCTGCAGCTAATTATCGTGCGATTAAAACATTCCACGTTCACTCCGAAATTTTTCTTTTTTTCTTTCTTCGCGTGCAAAAAAGAGATTCCAGAGCCGCGATCAACCGGAGACAGATGGAAAATGGAAGTGGAACGCGCACGATGAGAATGAAAGATGACCGCGGGGCGGAGTTAATCGTCGTCAATTAAACTAATCGCTTTACACGTATTCCGTGGCCAGGCGGTAACGAGCGATCGTTGTCGACACTGCCCGTCTAATCGAAGGCGTGACTAATTAACGCGTTTAGACACAGAGCGAGGCGACTTTGTCGCTGCGATCATCTCTATATTCCTCGTAGCGGCGGATGGCTGCTAACGAGGCCGATAATCAAGAAATTCTCGCACGACCCACGGGTGGAAATCGAAAGACACGCTCTTTTTAACCAAGAGCTCACGATTATTGTTGATATCGTCCGGTACCGATCGACGGCGACCGGCGGCCAGTTACTTACCGCCGACTAATTATCTTATCCGATTATATTAACCTGGGACCTTGATTACGTCGGGGACGTCCCCGAGTATTGTCTCGATCGCGTTGTATCGCCGCGTGGAACGCCAGCAATCTCCCCCACCTCCCGTGGAAAATTCTCGTCGCTGGTATTCGCGCCGTCGCAGCGCGTCGGTCCAAGCAATTTTCGATTCAATTAGGCTAATGCTTCTTTTTTTCCTTTTTCCTTTTTTTCAATCGGAAATAATACTCGCCACTCGTTGCTCGGTCTGTTAATTTTTACTTAACGTTACGTCGGGGGAGAAGCTATCGTTCGAAAATATTATTCGTGCGACTCCTTGGCTGGCAGTTTAGAACACGGTATTCGGCGAGGAACAGCACGGTGACGCGATCTTCCGCTGTATCGTATTAAAATACCCGCGACATACCAGTCGAAGTGTAGTAATTCCGAGAACGCGGAGGCAACGAGTGGCCTGAGGGTTTCGATCATCGTTGAAACACCGATGAAAATGATGGATCAGCGGCGGATCAGCCGGCGAGGTTACGGTACCTCGCGCATACGCGTAAATTATTGACCCAGAATCTCTGTTCTCGCCGGTTTCTTTGCTCGTAGGAAGCATCGGCGCGAGGGGCTCGCGCCATCAGTCGGAATTATCTCTCGCAGCTATGTAACTTTGATATATGCGCTCTGTGTACGTGTGCTCGACTCATTATGGTAAGTCACGACCGGCTTGACTCCCTTAATCGAAGGTTAAATCGTGCATGGCTCGTCTCGATGTCTGTATTTTATTAATTCGCGCGACCGTGCATTGCTGCGATGGACAAAAGCTCGATCGTCGATTTTCGAATTTCCGACATCGTTCCTTTATTCTCGATCTTCGTCGAATGAGATTTGTAGATTTTCACGTATTTTCTTAAATTCGGACGACATTTTTTCGATCGGGTTAGATTAGGGCGTTGTTAGGTGTTCTGGCTCGAGCACTCAAAGTTATTTCTGTGTTAAGAAGACTCCTCTTCGTATCTTTGGTTATCGTTCCATAACATCTTTGGACTTGTAAGCTCAAGTTCGAGCGCCCAATAGCATTTCCCAACCAGTTTACACACTTGTGTCTGAAGTCCGAGTAGCGAAAGTTTCAAGGCTCTTATGTGCACAAGTTGAAGAACCTCGTAGCAGAGCTACGTACTTCGGTACTTATTACCACGTCGCTCGCAGAATCTTCAGAATTCTTCGGAATTGCTGATACCTATTCTCCGCAATTGATCAATTTCGAGCAAAATTTAAATCTTTGAACGTTAATCTAAATCTCTCCCTTTCACGTCGACTATTTGCTATTTCAAACATTCCCTCCGAAAAAAAACTGCGGTTGATCACCAGATAAGAAACTCGACTTGAAAACGTCTTTGAGAGATCGGTAACGAATCCACCGAGCACGATGAGGCCCATTTTCGAGGATCGGTAAGAGGAACTGTCCCTCTGCCGAGAGGTGAATCTCGGCGTTCCATCGCCAGATCGTGCTGCAGGTACACGGGCCCCAAATGGTTCACCTGTCGTTGCCTGCTTTATCGACGCGGAGTTAGCTGGAAGGTGGTATGGTACGGGCCACGGTCGGATCCGCTCGACTCGGGAATAGAGGGGGAAATCAGGACTCGATCGCGACGAAACCGGTTTCGCGAGCGGGGCGTGCACGGCCGATCTCTCGGTGGAGATTTGAATTTCACCGCAAAGAGCGGATCCTCTTCCTCTTTCTCGCCGCTTGCGTCTTTTTCCTCTCCGCTTCGGCGCGAGCGGAGGAAAGGCTCGGGGCCTGGAACGAACGGAGGGTAGCCCAACGTTTCGAACGAGAGGTTCGGGCCGCGTGTTTTCGCTCGCCGCCGCGTTTATACGCGCCTTCGAACGATTACACGCTCCTCCGGCGTGGATTTTTGACGGGACCGCCTCGAAGACTCTATCCTACGACCGAGGAGTAATTTTTCGCCGTTTTCTCGTTCGACGAATTCGGGATTTCTCAGGATGGGGATCTTGGGAACGGGAGAGTCTCAGAGAGCGTTTCGGAGCGATTCGGACTGGCCGAGTGTGTAAACGACACTCTCTTAAAATCTCACGCACGACAGGTGCTCCGGTGGCCACGCTGGGAGGGCCGACGCGTCCTCGAATATTCGAGCTCTCACACTTTTCGAGCATGCGCTCGTTAATCAGCCGTGAGGCCTTTCGAGCAACCTCCTTGCTGACGGTGCCTCGGCGAAAATTTACTTTGTTAGTCGTTTAACGATTTACTTTCCGCCGTACCATGATGTATATCGTAATGAGATGTACAATGCTTTCGTCCACACGTTCTTCTTTCATTTGCGTGTAATTCGAGACTTTTGTACAGGATCGCACAAGATAAAAAGAACCGGGACATTCGTGGAAATGTAAAGTGTACAATTTTACATCGAGTAGATTAATTGCTAAACTTACTTTTACATTTCAATGGTTAGAACTTTATTCGTGAACTCGTTATTAGGCTTAACGAGAGTTAATAATCTTTCTTGGAATATTTGCGTCGTAAATTCGTTATTGTCTTTGAAACTGTTGCGAGTAATAATTGTTCTAATAATACCGGTTCGATCATACAAAAGGATCGTGATTCTGCGTCCGTGAAAGTTTGAAAGTTTTTCCCAGCAACGGCAGTTCAGTTAAGCGGGAGAGACAGCTCTATTCTGAAGACTCGAGCCGAGAGAGCCTCCTCGCTTTTGTGTCGTTCTGTACTATCTGAATCTGGCAAGCTGCAGGCTCGAAATCGCCACTCCCTGTAATCCGAAGGAGTCCCACGGATAGTCTTCGTGGCACCCTCGACGCCACGAAGACTCCGGTGCCGAATCTCAAACGCGGCACAGCAACGAGCCGAGTTTAATCTCCGCATAATCGTGTTCTCGAGGAGGTCGGCCAGGTAGAGGGGAGGTAGAGTCGGGTCCGGTAGTGGTCGTCGGCCCCTGGTGAGAGACCTTACCTCTCCTCTTCTTCTCGGCGGCTTCCCCACGGTGTCTACTCTCGCGGAGGGTCGTAGGAGGTCCAATGGAGTGGGATGTCGAGTGGTTGATCCTGCGGAAAGGGAGTCGAGGGGAAGAGAGGGGAGGGCCTAAGGCGGCTAAGACTAGAGCTAGCGACGCGTTGCTGCCTCTCTCGAGCTGGCTAATCGCATGAATTTTCGAGCGAAACTCTGGCCCCAGAATATCGATCGTTATTTCGGTGCCATTGGAATTCTTCTAACTCACGGAGGGTCCTCCGATTGACCCAATTTTTCATCGCTGTGCGAATTGTCCAGAATTGTTGAGAATTTATGTAATTATTTTGAGTCGTTTGTTACGTTGGCAGAAGGAATTCTCTAGCTTTCTGAAACGAGTAAATCTCCACGATGTTTCTAATTTTGTCTTTATTAAATTTTCAACAGCTTTCGATGAATTTGCAGTATACCCAGTTAACACAGAGAGTCGCTGGTGTAATTGAAAATTCTCGAAACTTTGAGAGAGGTATTTTATTAGTTTCTTCACAACACAATTATTTCTAACGGTCGAGTTAACTGTTTGATTTGTTACACGAATTATCCTACATTTATGATAATCATCAAGCTAGACGATTCTTGGAAATGAAATTGTTGCAATTGTATTTTTCGAACAGTCTGCGCGACAAAAAATTGTCTAGGTGGAAGGTAAAATTTCAGCAACTCTCACGACAAGGATATCAAACATATTCTTCATTATCCGTTGGTCACTCGATTTCTCGTTAACCGACGTGTTAAATAAAATTGAATAAACGATATTTGCTCGTTAGATCGAAACTTTGAACGCGCGCCAACCTCGTACAAACGCTCATTCAAGATGCTGGTGTGCAATATTACTGCGTTAAAAATGCGAGCAGAACGATGCAAAGTGGAGTAGATGTCTTATTGTTTCGCGGCATAGAACGAGCGACGGCCATGTTGGATTCCTCTCGCTGCTGTAGATCAAAATTATAAGGCGAAACACGCTTCGGGACGTCCGTCGAAGGATCCTCACGAAGATACCACGCTCGGATATCTTCCCCTCCCTCTCTTCGTTCGTCGTGTTTTTCGCGCGCTCTCTTCTCTGCGTCATCTCGTGGCCTCGCCTTGCCGTCAACGAAACGAGAGCAGCTTCGATCCTGTTTCGAACTCGCATCCGGTGCTTCTGCTGCGCGCCTGGCTAACCTCGCGATGGTTTTCGAGAAACCATTCATTCGGCGAACGGGTCAGGTGACGCGTATCGCGTGTCACCGCCGCTGGCTTACTTCGTCCGCGATCCCAGGGGTTCACCGCGGCTCTGCTACACTTTTTGCCACCTGGTTCCATACCTCCGAGCGATCGAAGGTCGAAGAGATGCTCGAACAGCTCGAAGCTCCCCGATGGAAGTGATCGGCTTAATACGATACTTAATGTTCTCGAGAGATGGCTCGATTTGTGCCATACGGTTCCCTGGAGCTCGGGAAATATTTTTCTTTTTTACGACGATCTCCTAAAAATTAATAGCGGTGGTAGAAGCTCGACGCACGGTGCATCATCGACGATTCGTTTAATGTGACGTTGGAGTCGTCTGTGACGTTTGTTGGAGCATTTTCTTTTTTCTACCACGATTTCAAAAATTAACAGCAACAATGGTAGCTCGGTGTAATCAACGAATTGATTGGTTCAACGTGATATTTAATGTTTTATATATATATATATATGGTTTCCTGAAGCTCCAAAATTACATCAGACAGTTTCTGTCCTATTTTAATGACAATGACGTTAAATAATTCAAATAGATGAATATTTGATTCTAATAGGAGTAATTCAAGGAAAGGCGTTAAATAATTTAAATAGATGAATGTTTGATTCTAATAGGAATATTTCAATAGAAAGGCCTTCTATGATAATACCAAATAAAATAATAAAATATTTTATAGCAGTTCATCGTTGATTATGAAATGACTAATGAAAATAATAGATGCTTAGTTTCGATGTACGCTAAATTTTCGTGGCGATATTAAGATGAAAGACGTCGTTTCACTTCAATTTCTAATTTTTTTTTATTTTTTTTATACAACTTCAAGCAGTAAGTACACCAACATTGAATCTAACCATTTACAATTAGGCTCTGTTATCTTGTAAACGTTCTCACTGCTCCGAGAGATAGCAATGGTTTCGAAGTGGCAGTGTAAATGGCAGTGTCGTTTCTTGCCTGATTGTCGGCCGCTAAAAGCGAGTTATGAAACATATTCGGAAAGTAGGATATTCCACGCTCGTCGAGAGAGTTTTCATTTTTACACTGGCAGATAATGCACCGTGCCCGTTAAGTTGGCCGCACTCAACGTCTCCCGAAGGGGCATAAATCACGAGAGAGCAGAGGCCTTAGCCGGGTGGAGCAACGGGTAACGAGCAATTAACAATGAACCTCTGTTCGACTTAGGTAGCAATTATCCCGATGAATCGATGAGTTTTCGCCGAAAATGCACCGCCTCGACGCTCCCGGCCGCGCAATTACTGAGAAACTTGGCGCAAAATCCGCCGTTTGGAAACGTTGATAACTAATGATCGTGCGTCTACCATGAAGCAATTAACCATCCAGCAAGAACGAAAATGGTTCTAAACAGAACCGGCGGGCGCCGTTTTTCCCCTAATTAACGAAGGTATAATATGCTCTTTCGTATATTGGTTAATTGGCCAGGATCAATTGGTCACGTTGACCAATTAGTTTGTCGGTAACGAGGCCGGGTTCTAGGAAAGGAAGGGATATCGTTCGGTTTCACCCCGAGGTGAAATTCATACGGCGAAATACCGATGTACAAGTTTCGACATAGGGGACAGAAGTGTCCATCCGGTGGCGCGCAATTCAAATCAGATATCGCGAAAGCTCCCGTATGATGAATTTCGAAGTGGAAGGCTGGCCGTGCACGCCGCGGTCGTTCGTACCAGATGCTGTTTCCGCTATCGGTTCCCGTTAAAAATACGCCGAAAAACACCACGACTATGTTGCCGGGACATCGCGACATCGGATCTCGGTTCGAAATTTTCGTTTGAAAATTCCACCGGCGTCGAATGCCTGTTTCGAAAACGAATAAACTGTTTGCTGAACGTTTCCGTCGGAAAGGAAGAAGGAATTCGAATCGGATATCCTCCGCCTGGTTATATCGTTTCTCTCGCCGAAGGAGGAAAGAATTTCATCCGCTGCGTTCCAGCCAGCTCGGCCGGCGTATTTGTAAACAACAGTTCATCGAACGAACGAGAAGCCCACGCGGCGTCGCCGTATTCGCCCGCTCGAGCGGAATAGTTTCTCTGCTCGCGAGGAGAGGATCCGCGGCGAGAGATCCGACGAGGTCGAGGGAGATCGCCTACCCGCGCGAGTCTAGGGGCCCAGCCATTTTTCCATGCAACATCCACGAGCAACGGTCCAGTCGGGGGACCGGTGCCCCCACCTCGGTCGCCGTTGCTCGGCCAGACATCCTGGACCCCGAGCCCGAGCTGTGGTGCCTTCCACCTAACTGTGGCGTTTCGAGGCGGCCAGGTGAGGCCGCCGCGGAGTTATCTCGAAGACACCTTAGAAGAGATAGGGCCCAGCCACAGAGGTGGGTTCCAGGCAACAATGACGCCCAGTTGAACTCGGCGAGTCGCCACACTCCTCGCCACGCTCCTGCGAACTCAGTCGTGTCGTGTCGTGTCGTGTCGTGTCGTGTCACTCGGGTTGCGTTTACCGAAACTGTCGGACGATTGTGGAAACGCGAACGCAGGTGTCCCGTGCACACAGCCGATGGTTTAAACGAGTCACCGTGTATGTCACATTTAAGAGACGATCCTGCTGCGAACGAACGTGTGTACACTGGACAAGGAAAGTACCACGGGAGAGAGCGAGAGAGCGAGCGAGAGAGAGAAAGAGAGAGAGAGAGAGAGACGACGCTTTTCGGGGCAGCGAGTGTGTTTCTCGAAATTTCTCGAGGGAAACTTTCCACGCGTCAAGGTGTGCACGTTTCCTGGTTTCGACAGAGAACAGTGACACTTCGGTTTCACTCGGGTTTCGTGGTTTTCGAGCGAAGTTTCTCTCCGATTGGTCCTCGCGATCCGCACACGGTACGAAGCGAAATTTTTCCCGTTTGCATGGTCGGAGTCTCGTGTCGATCGCGGCGGACAGTAGTATCCCGCAGGAGGCGCGATGTGATCCGTCCGGTTTTCAGTGTTTTTCCGTTTTCTCTCTCTGTCTTTCGCGACAATCGGGGCGACAACAGAAGAGGTTCGCGCGAGCAAACGGAAGGAAGATGTGCGAGTGCGGTGACGAGTGCGCCGAGGACACGCTGAACAGGCAGCTGGCGAGATCTACGAGTTCGGCCGATCTACGAGTCTGAGCGGGTTCTGAGCTGCGATCCATCCCTCGTTCCGGATCGAGTCGAAGCTGAGGTGAAACGAGACAAACAAACAAACAAACAAAAAGAAAAGAAAAGAAAAGAAAAGAAAAGAAAAGAAAAGAAAAGAAAAGAAAAGAAAAGAAAAGAAAAGAAAAGAAAAGAAAAGAAGAGAAAAGAAAAAGAAAACACAAAGAGAGAAAAAGACAAATAGGAACGGTGAAAAACGGGGAAAAAGAATCAGGCGCGAGATCAGAGTTGAGAATCAGCCGAGGAAAATTCTGGCCGATAACGAGCCTCGACCGCCTGAGATGGCCACCCTGGGCCTCTCCAAGGTCTTCATACTGGACAAGTACTTCACGGAGCTGCAAAAGTTCTGGGAGACCGAGAAGAAATTGCAAGGTACGCCATTGGCTGTCGCTCTCGATCGTCTTATTTCGCGTTTAGCGCGTCGAGTTGCGTTTTCACGGATGACGCTGGATGCGATTTAAATGCAGCGTGGTACCGGGACCAGGAACGAGGGAATCATCGTGTCGCATTGTTTCCCTCCGCCGCTCGCCGTTACACGCTGAATTTCGAGAGGCAGGAACAATCGAAACGCGATTCGAAAACGCGATTAAAGCTTTGTAAACGGGAGCAGCAAGTACAACAGAGTCGCGTTTATTATTTTTGAACGCTGCTTGATGTAATTAGAACGAAACTCTCTGCGTTTCACTCTTCACTCTCTCGTTTCTTCTTCCTGTTTACGCTGTCGTCAAAGCTCTTTGTCTCTTCATTCTTTGCTCAACGTCGAAATCCGTAACCGAGTTGCAAACGGTTTACTTTTTTTTTTTTTTTTTTTTCTTTTTTACGAGGGTTGGCTCGATCGTTGGCTCTCGAATTAGGAGAGAATTTTCAATGGCACCGCGCAGGTGTGGCGCAGGTAAGAGGCGCTCCACGACAAAGGCTACGCCCCTGCACACCGCGAAAACGAAGAGCCGCGGCGGCTAGTCGTCGGAGAGCTTACCTGCGTTTTACAGTTAAAACAGTTCTCGTGGTCTCTCCTCTCTTGATTGCCTCCGCGTTGCATTCTTCCGCCATCAGGTCGAACCCAGATGATTTTCCTACTACGAGACTTCACGCTCCTGTCATTCGTGCCTTTGAATCCGTGTTTGCTTTATTAGCTCGTTCGCCGGAGAGTGATCGTTAAAATTTATTAATCAGAGATTAGAACGAGGAACGAGGGAATACTCTTTTTTCCTCCTTTTCTCCAGAAGATCAAAGATACGCCAACTTGTAGCTTCGTTTCAGAGCTGTCCTTTCAGCCTCACTGTTCTTGATAGTCTCTCTAACTCGTTTAGTTAGTTGTCCCGTAATCCCTGAACAAACCTTGAGTACAGGATACGTACAAGAGACGCGAATTAACAGGCGATTGTTTAAGCGCGAAAACATCGTGCAGCATGCATCTTTCTCCTCTGTTGGACTCCCCTATTTTTCTAGAGTATATATACACGCCGCGCGTAATTCGCGTCACGTACGCGTAATCTCCTCGATGCGACAGAGATTAAAATTTCGGAGTATTACCTCACTTCCGCCTCTTACACGCCTCTCTCACGCGTTTCGCAGCTTTTCGCGCCCCTTTTTACCTCCTTCCCTCGTTACTTTCTTTTTTCTTTTCACCATTCATGCCGTCACCTAGTTTACATCACCTGTACGGGTTTGCAAGCTTGCTCCCTTCTCCTCCCGTTATATATTTCTGCAGTTAAATTTATTATCTCATCACGGTTTATTTTTCTTCGTTCTCGCGATGGCAATCGTAATTCTTACTTTATGCGTTAAACCCCTCTGATTATTCTGGCGTATTGTTTCCTCTCATAAACCATGCACCGAAACGTTAAATGCTTTATCATCGTTTCATCCATTATTTCTTCTGCTGTTCGTCCAATGAACAAGAGAGAGAGAGAGAGAGAGAGAGAGGAGGAGGGAGGGGGGGGAAGAAAGAAAAGGAGGAATGAGAGAAACGAGACTCCGTGAATCATCAACGGGAACTCTTTCACCGTGTGTTGTTGTTGTTCCTTGCACAACTTGCCCTCGTCACGACTCCTTTTTTTTTTCTTTGCCGTTGCACACCGAAATGCTCTCGACGCTCTCGAGTCTCTTTTCTCCCGGTCCCCTTCGCTCTCACGCCCACGCATCTCCCGTCGAGCGTCTTGTTTGAGTCGTCCAAACGGCGAAAAAGTCTTTTCTTCTCTCGCGTTCTTCTTTTCCCCTTTTTTTTTCTTTTTTTCTCTTTGCGCGCAGCTCGCTTCGACAGCCGTGGACTCGAAGGCGCCACAATCCCGCTACTAACCAATTTCCGTTATTAAGTAACTTCAACCGTGATTGGCCAATCGAGCCTCCCTCTCGGTTACCTTCGAACACGTGCACGCTCCGCAACGATAAAATTTATGGCCGTTGCCGTAGAACCGTGTTGCTGCGTTCACCGTTCGTTCAGCGACAGGCTGAATCGCCTGTAGATCGTGCCGCTGATTGTCATCGCCGCGTCCTTAATTTCTTCTAACGAGACTGCAGGTGTCTTCGATCTCTCTGGAATCTATTGACGAAACGGGACCTTCTTCTCGCGATTGCATTTTTTTTTTGTTTTTTTTTTACAAGCTTACCTCTCGCAATCGCCGTAATGATCGTTTCACACACGAACATGTGTCGTTTGGCTAGTGGGAAGCGCAGCGAAGAAAAAAAAGTCGATTAGTTCTTCGGGGGAGATTTCGATACCGGTTGCGGAGAATGGATTGTCGATTGCGCGGTCGTGATTATACGCGGACGAAAGCGCGAGTTCGTCGTTGAACGAAAGCGAGACAGAAGGGGGACAGGAAACAGTCCCCCTTCGCGGCCCCAGGGGGGCTTCGTAATTATATTTCTTGCAGGAAGGCAGGCATAATTGTCCCCGGGGACGTGAGAGATCCCCGGGCGATATCGTTACGTCGTGCCACGTTATTCAGGAATTATCTTCGCCGAGTAATTAGTAGGTTTTTTGTTGCGTCATTGAACAGCTTGTCGATTCCTCGTATTTCTTCCCCGTCCCCTCCCTTTCCTGCCGCGATCGTTGAACGCCTTAACGTCGATCGCTCTCGAAGATCTTGATCTCGCGGATCAAACCGCGAATTTTGTATTTTCACTTACGCCCGGTTGGAATTGTTCAAAATGAGTCTCAGGCTCTTTTCCACGAAACTTTTCCCTGAAACTGGTTCTAACGGCTAGCCGGAGAGCCTTCGGGTGTATCGCGTAGCCTTGAGGTCGTTAACGATCGCTTTCGGCAACCGGTCGACCGCTCGCGTTCTCGTAACCTTAAGCCACCGGTCCCTCCGGGCGAACGGCATTCTCCATATTGGTCCATCTCGTTTCTTCTCTTTCTTTTTTCCTTTCTTCCTTCTGTTTTTTTTTCTTTTTTCTTTTTGGCCCCTCTCGAATCGATAGAGATGCGAGAAAGATCTAACGGGCCGACAAAAAAACGCGCGCGGGACGTTATATATATATATATATCCACGAAGCAAAAACTTGACTGTACAGTTACCGTAAAATGGACACCAAAACCAACGCGTGTTCTATCAGTCTCATTTCAGTTTCATCGAAATCTACAAAAAACCATACTGTTCCATGGGATATTGTTATACGTTATCCTGCACCTCTATTTCAACTTGATCGATCATCTTATAAAAGACGGGGCGAAGGAGGGCGATCGAGTGAATTCCACGCATCGAGGCGCCCTGAGCATATCAGCGCTTCTTACGTTTCACTCTGTTCACGTACGATTCTGATACGTTGGCACTGTATTGGGTTATTCATTCGTTACGTTTATCAGACAGTCCTTGCAATTTCTATTTTGTGTTGAAAAGGAAACGACACGGAGTAATAGATTTATATGAAAATTTAAAAAAAAAGTTACCTTTTCTAAGAATTTCTAATCCATTTTCTAATCTCTCTTAATTATATATATATATATATATATATATATATATATATATTGTTCGAAATATATCAAACATCGATAAATATGTAAACTAGGCAATTAGAAAGCTATCTTCCTCTACGAACGTGATGAATTTCTTTTGCCAAAGCCAAATCATCTCGCGCAGTCTCACCAACTCGAACTCTTCGCATTCGTTCCTATCGAAAGGCACAAGGTCCCTGACGGGTTTGCTTCGACCTGTTTATGTTCACCGTGTCCTGGTGGATTCCCTTGACCCATCTTCGAAAGTTGCAGGGCAACGGCCTAAGCGAGTCTACATCCACAGCGCGCTGCCCGATCTTTGTTGGCCGGTGTGCATAGGTGACTAGCGATGGACTCGAGACGCGTCGACACGTATTTCAGTGAAAGGTTTTCTTCGGCAGGGTTCGAAAATTGAATCAGATTGTTGCCCGAGAATTGAAGTTTGGAAGATGTAATTGGAATTAGAGTAAAAATTAGTTTCCTGGATATGGAGTTCAATTCGGACGAGATTCAGAAAATTATGGGGAAACGCAGTTGTGAGATATGATTGAAATTGCAGGAAGGTTCAAGGTTTGAGGAGGTTTGAAGCCTTGAAATTGGTCACTTAGGTGAGAGATTTAATCGCAAACGAGACTCAGAGAATCGAAAGTCAGAAGAACTTCGAAAAAGCTCGAGAATGTTCAAAGTTGGAGAAATTGTTCCCTTGAACGAGAGACATGATTTGATGAAAGTTATCAGATGATGATTTCACCTCTCAGGCGAACGAATCGCGGATATTTTACAATTCTTCATTTACGGAATTGCAGTACTTGTGTAAAATGTGAAACATTTTTGACGTACGGGATATTTTAGGGAAAATCGATTTTCAGACAAACACTGTTCGGTCACTTTGGTCACAGTCGGTGGAAGTCGGCCTGCATGGCTGAACACATCCAGGATTTACGTGATCCTGAATTATAGAAGTTGATTAGCGGGCATAAATAGCGGAATATTAAGGACAATTTAGCAAGGTGGATTTGGGCAAGATTGCGCGAGGCGTGTGTGCATAAATTGCGGAGCATTAGGGAGAGCCAGGTCACCAGCTGGGTCAGCTTTTAACTCTCTCTTTTCTCTTTTTTTTGAAACCGTTTTCCGCGGCGATGTTGCACATTGCCCGGCGAAACACGGGTTTAAATAGCAAATATCCAGCTTGCCGCTGCGAAGATGGCAACGATGGCGGCCGAGTTTCGAATTCAAGGCGGTGTCCTTCGTTTTTATTCAATTTTAACCGAGTACTCGGCGAGGGTATTCGAGCACACGTACGATCGAACCGTTCGAAAGCTCGCTAAACGAGAGGATCTCGTGGCCATCGAGCTCGATGTTAGTGTGATAGCCTACGCGCGTACACGGCCAACGACACCTGTGTATGTTCGCGTATTTTTCTCCGTCTTTGGGTCGTGTTAAGTGGCGCTCATATCGAAAGTCTAACGTTTTCAACAGCGTTGAATAATTAACTGCCGGTCGCGACTCAACGTTTATGAACGCGATCTGCAGAAGTATCTTCTTGCACAGAGGCGGTGAAGCGGAGAATCGCAGGGGGAAAGCTCGACTTTCTAAGAATTTCACACGACGATTAAAAATTCTCCGGAGATTAATCGTTTTAATCGTAAAACAATACGTGGCTGTATCACACGCCAGTAGATCGTGAATCTCGAATTTTCACTAAGAAGGCTAGAAAAATGCGTGGAATCTACATAAAATATGTAATAGAATAGTAGAATGTATAAAATGTATTTGGGTTCCATTCATTTGGCTGTGTTCATGATACGTTTGCAATTTGCCAATCAGTTCCTATTTATGTAGCGAGTAGAAGTCAAAAATGAAATTTTAATAAATCCTACTTGAATCGTAGATGGTGGGAATCTCTCTATTGGCAAATGAAGAGGTGTTAAAAAGAACAAGTTCACAATTATTACTAAAATAAATATCAATCAGAAATTTTATTCGTTCTTCGATTACTTTTTAATTACACAGAAATTACACTTTCGACGATCGACGATTATCAGATAATCAGCCTGATTTCAAGTTTCTCATTCCGATCAGCTAAGTATGTATAGGATCACGATGATTGAGCGAAATTAGGTGCTTCTTACTACCCAAGTTGGAGATTCTTTCACGCCAAACGACTGGCAACGTCGGTAATATCGAGAACATCCGTGTAAAAAACAACGAAATCATCGCGTGTCAGTGTTATTCGCGCAATGAGAACGTTTCACACGCAAGGCCACGTTGCGTTTATTGCTCGTCGTCGCTGTTATAAATTTTAACGGTAGCCCGACGACATAATAAAAATTAAGAGGTAATTAACGCGTCAGATTTGTCCAGCTTAATACGTTCGATATGTTCTGGTGGCGTTGTTTATTTCGTCGTTGACTCGCACGAGGGAGAGACGTTATCTTTTAACAAGAGGCACACCGAAGAAGAAGGAAGCGAGCAACGCAGTAACGCGCAATTAGGCTATTTTAGCGAAAGAAAAAAATCCGGTTACTCCGGATTCATAAAGTTTGCCAGTTTATCCGCGAATTTCGTCGTAATTTCGCACGACATCGCAGGGAAAGCGACGCGGCGGCGGTTGCTTTCGGTATAATTTCGTCGTTCCGCTTAAACGCTTTGGCGTGTCCGGCCTTCTTAAATCTTGTTTACTAGCTACGCAACCGCTACGGATCCGCTTGAACATCTTCCCCGCCTCGACGCGCGGCCGCTTTTAATAATTTCACCCGAGCTGCTCGCGTCTCTTGTAAAGTAGCTCGCTGCAAATTAGATAAACAGTTTTAGATATTACCGTGTGCCTTTCGACTTTATTCCCGTTGTTATTAAAACGTCTTGTTACACCTCGGGCGAGTTGCGGGCTGCATTGTTCATAAGTTTCGCGGTCGTTACTTTATATTGCATCCCCTTTTTTGCAGTCTCTTTTTCTCGCGCGGTATCTCTCTCTCTCTCTCTCACACACACACACACACACACACACACACACTCTCTCTCTCTCGAACGGCTGGCTAAATTAAATTAACATCGGCGTACAAACCACCGACGGGCTGTTACAATACGTTGAAGTCAAAAACAAGCAATTAAGAAATTTCAAGTTAAGAATTTCTTCCCCTTTGTCCGAGCAGTCTCGGTGCAAAGAAATTGAAGACTTGAAACTCGAAGCTCGAAACTTTCGAGTGTAACGTTAGAGTGTAACCTTCGAAGCGGTTCCAGCGGTCGAGCCTGTAATATCGAACGTTCACACGGTCAGAGAGCGAGCGGCCCATCTCCCACGTGTGGACGATCTTTAAGGGCAGAGAAACAACCTGGATTAACCCGCATCTGATTAGACCCCGAGGTCGAGCCAGCCTCTTTCGCGCACACACACACACACACACACACACACGCACGCACGCATGAACACACACGTGAGACTCGTGTTCGATTCTTTCTTTTTCTTCTTCTTCTTCTTCTTCGGAGTTTCTTTGTGTATCGGTGCTAGGCCAGCGGAGCCTAGGCAGAGTTTCGGTTTCATTCGAAAGGTTGTGAAGAAGGTAGCCATCGACGCGTATCCGTCGACTTTCTTCGACTTCTTGGAAGGTACACGTGCATTCCCATGGCTCGACGTCATCGTTTCACGCACGAGATAATGCACGAGCCGTGAAAACCTCGCCTTCTCGTGTCCGAGGAAAATCTGTGGCCTCTCCACAGATCGCCACGTTATCGTCTTCTATCTTTGTGCTCGTCGCGCAACTTTACTTTCGATCTCCCTGCCCCGGTAGCCTCGTCATTCACTCTCGTCTTCGACGTCCGAATCGGACGAAATTTCTCCGCGAACGACGAAGAAGAAAGTGAAGACGCTTAGCTTCTCGCGAGAGTGTGCTCGTGGCCCTCGTGGCAAACGGTTCGGGATAATGGGATCTGAGTTCTGAGATTTGGCTCGGTTGGAATGGATCCATAAATTTCTTCTCGTCGCGGGGAAAAAAAAAAAAAAAAAGAAAGACACGAAATTAAATGGAAACTTGAACTCGAGGTTTAAGCAAAAAACTTCTCTTTGTTGCTAATGAAAAGCTATAATTCTTCGAAGTTAACACTTTGAAGCTTTCAAGACGGGGCGCCGCGTTCTTTTTTTACAAGCCGCCTTGTACAAGAGTAAACCGCCGAATTACAGGAACTTGAAGCGTACCGAAAGTTTCGCCGCGAAACCACCCCGGCGTTCTCCACTTACCGGCGTTCCCCCCGTCCCACCCCCCTCCCCCTTGGGCATCGTTTTTTCTCTGCGCCCCCTTCTTGGTATCTTCCAATTAAAATTTTCGTTCTATTTGCCCTTGCTCGACCGAGGGCTAGAAATTTCGATTTCGCCTGCCGGAAAACGCTTTTATCCCCTTTTCCACTTCTCGAGCTGTTTTTTTTTCTTTTTTCTTTTTTTTCTTTTTTCAAACTCCCTCCAGCCTCGTCGTTAGTTCGGTTGGAGCTTCACTCGTAGCTCGGCTCTTTTTTTCCTTTTCTTCTGTTTTCTCCTCTTGGAGGGGATAACTTTTCGACTCTTTTTCGTTGTTACGCGTTAATCGAGCCTGTAAAACCGATTTTCGACCGATTGCAAACGCAACCAACGTTCGTTGGTTTACCTGTGCCTTAAATTCTACGATCTCTTTATCGTGTGATTTGTTTCAATATTTTCGATAGGTTAGAGAAGAATTGCAAGTTAGGAAGCAATACGAGAAAAACGAGCCGGTTAAGGGTTCTCACGTGGAGTTTTAGGAAACCGTGTCAAAAGAGAATATACGAAATGCTATTTTTCAAGAAAGCCATACGAATGTACGAAGTATATGCGTACGCACGTAATATTATGTCTACGCAGAGTGAATCCCTAAAGGATTAAATTTCGCGTATGAGCCGTAAAATTCAATCCTTCAATCCCTGCAACAGATCCCTGCAACAGATCCCTGCAACGATTCTTCGATTTTCTTTTTCTTTACCGTGAAAATTTTTTTCAAACTCCGAGACAAATTAGAGAAGAACATACGAGTCGGGTTTCAGGCGTATGAAAACGAGGAGAAGGTTGGTTCCTACGCAATCAGGAAGAGGAAACGTGCCTCGGTTCGATGATCGAATTACATCGCGGCCATCGTGTTGAAGGAACGAAGCGGTCTCTCCTCCACGGTGGAATTCGAGGTATCCCGGTTCGATCGATTCGTCTTCCCTCTTATCTAACCAGTCGCGTCGAACAGCCGCGTTTAAGATAGTCTGGCCTCGCTGGCCCGGATTCTTGTATTCTTCGCGCTTTTCGTCCCTTCTTTGTCGCCGCGCGTTCCCGATCTCTCGTGGATTCTTATCGCGTTGCCGGCATTTCGCGAATTCCCCCGAATTTCGCCGAAATGGATACGTCTTCCTGTTATCGTCAAATAATCGGAGCATCTTAATCTAGCGTCGGGGGAGTGTGAAATTGTAGTAGACTTGGAATTTCAGTCGGCAGTTTCGGTGTTGCAGTTCTCTGGAAGCTCTAATCGACCTTTATCACCGGCGAAACGCTCGCTCGCGATACGTACGAGCAAGTTTGAAACTAGTTCATTCGTGCAACACAGATCTCGATCAGATTTCTTTCTCGTAGATCGTTTGCTGTTTAATGTTAATCACGGAGGATAATATCCGCCGTAAGTTTTTTTTTCCAGCGCTGAAAAATTAAAAATTTTGGATTAAGACATCGGCGGTATTGAAACTTCAATCGATCATATTATAAAATCAATGTTGCAATCACGGTGTTTCTACTTAACAGAAGAAACGTACGAATCACACTCTTTGTAATTTATTAATTTTTTTGATATTACGCCCCCCGAAGAGATATTTCTGATGAATTCGTCGAACTTTTTCTCTCAAATCGTTAGCCAATTGACTTGTCACGAAAAAAAGAAGCGACGCGATTCAAATATAAATTTCACGAAGTCTATCGTTCATTTTTCGAGCTCTCCGTTTTGCTTTTACAAGAGTACTACACGCACGCCGCGCGTGGTAGAACCGAGAATGTAAGAAGGATCGATTCGCACGAGCGCGAATGCAGTCGGAATTTAAATAAGTCGCGATAACGAGTTAAGCTTGATCCCGGGCTATACACGTAACGTGTCCCTAGTCGTGAATAAAAGGGCGACACTCGCGTCCTTTTCTCTTCGCCCTCCACGTTCCTCTTCCTCGCGGTTGGTAGATGATTCGCGGCGGTCGTGCGGCGAAGTTAACGCGAAGAGGGTGTAGACGGCCGTGAGAAGAAGAAGAAGAAGAAGAAGATGAAAAAGAACCTGTTCCTTGCGAACGAGCATTCAGCCCCGAAGGTACCTGTTCGCTTTAATTTCGTCGCAGTAGGACCTGCTTCTCGCCCGGTGTATACCTGCTCAGGCCCTTTTCGTTTGTCTCTCCTTTCTTCCACGACATACAACACCGATGTGCCCCGATGGAAAGCCATACCCGACGTTTGAAACGATCCGTAGAAAGTGGCGAGGACAATTAATCATCGATACGACGGTACGCATCCTCGTCGGTTTTCTCTCTCTCTCTCTCTCTCTCTCTCTCCTTTTTGCCCTTTGTCCGACGTGTTGATTCTGAGGAAAGTTGCATTAGCCACGGTTGTTTGTATCGATATTCATAGAGAAAGTGTTGGACGGCCGTGGGATCTCCTTTGACGAGAGAATTATCCGATCAGACCAACATTCCCGTCAGACGGGTACGTGAAAAATCGATAAAAAGATCAGGCAAAGTACTTTCCCGCGCAAAGGAAATTTCTGACAGTTGGTTGTGTCGGAGTTAGCGTCGTTTTCTCGAACAACAGTCGAGTTTTGTTTCGTTCCGTTCTGTCCTTTGTTCGCGCGTTGCGATTCCACGGCAAAATGATTGCATTAAACATTGGTTCGTTGAATGTTACAGAGCCACTGTCGGACGTTCATAGAATCTCGTTTATGGAGGTATTATTTTATTTGGCTCTAGCCTCGCTCTCACAGAGGTATAAAACATCGTGCCACCGATAAAGTACTCGACGGTGTTAAAAGCCCGGCTCGTCGAAGTACCATTGTTTCCTCGTCGAATCGACCGGTGTTTTTCGAGAGCGATATTCCGGGAATTCGCGTGAATTTCCCCCGCGAAAAGCTCGGGGGCCCCGGGATCGGCCAGCCAATTGGTAGCCGTCAAAAAAAAAAAAGTGTTCGTAATTTCGCGCGGCATCTCGATCGGTCATCGATGAATTTGCCTCGATTGGCCTCTCGGTGCTTCATCGTCAAATGCACCAGCCAAAAATTTACTCTTCTCTCACCGAACGTCGAAGCTTTTACACCGTTCAAAAGTACATTTTCGTCGAGAGCTTGCACACGACGTGGTGGTGCCCTGTTCTACGGGGATAAAAGGACCGTTTCGCTGTCGAGATCAGCCGAAAGCAGCCGAAAGTGTTCCCTCGTCGCAGGCAAGTTTCACGAATCGCGATGCATTTAGCTGGCAAACCGGCCACTAAACTTTTACCTCATTGTGATATACGATCCATGTTCCCTCAAACCCCCGAACTGTTCTTCATCCTCTTCGCCGCGCCACCGTCAGAGAATTTCTCCCTCCATCCATCGTTTTATCCAACGTCGCGTCTTTTCGGTGCTCTTTCGGTCTACTTCCTGTTCCCATTCCCAGCCGAACTTCTCTTTCCGCTCTTGTTTGTCTTTGGTTACTCTCTCTCTCTCTCTCTCTCTCCGCGTTAGTTACCCTCTTTTTACTCGTTTTCTCCCCTGTTACCCTTTATTTCTTCTTGGCTTTAGCCCCTAGTTCCCTCCGGTCTCTTTGCTATTTGCTCTTCTCTTTGCCGTCAATTTCCTCTCTTTTTACCCTCCTCCTCCTTCTTTTTTTCTAATTTCTCCCGTGCCTTGATTCTATCTTTTCTTTTTTTTTAATATCTGTCTCTTTGCTCCCCGCGTTCTTTGTACCGCTCTTTCTCTCTCTCTCTCTCTCTCGTTTTTTTGCTTCCTTTCTTTACATTGCTCCCCACCTCCCGTTTCAGCCGCGGTGATATTTTTTTTACTCGACTCGTCTCGTTAGTTTCTTCTCTCGGATCTCTTTGAGTCTTCCTTCGCGGGGGTTCTCGTCCTTCGCAGCTGTCTCTCTTTGGCCGACTCGCGCCGTGATTCGCCTATAGACACAGTTTCCACCCTTTGATCCGGCGTTCGTCGTTTCGCTCGCGCGACCGGTTCCATTGGCGCCCGTGCCAGCCGGCTTCCGGACACGGAGATTAGTTGCGTAACACAGGCACACGCGGACTTGGAAATATGTTGAAGTTGTTTTAATGGCGGCCGGCGTTTAATCGGTACGCGCGTTGCATTATTTACGCGGTCGCGCGTCGCCGAGTCTCAGACGCGCGATCGTATCGGTATTCGATGACAGTGTCCGGCTCGATAATCGACACTCGCGGACACGGTATCGCGCCTGCGAGCAGGGCCGGCTCGAATGAATTGTCAACTTTTTTTCATACATACACGCTCGGAAGAGAGAGAGAGAGAGAGAGAAAGAAAAAAAAAGTGACAACGCATATATTGTCACCAAATCGTGCCAAAACCGCGGCAGCCTCGAATTTTCAGTATTTTATTTACAGGCTGGAGCTAAAGCATCTCTCTTTTATATATATATATATATATATATATATAAATAAAACGACAATTCAATTCAATTGTTCCCAATTTGATTATTGGATTATTTAATTATTGGGAATTTTTTGCACGAAGTTGATAATTCATCGAATCGATTTTACAAGATGGTATACTTTAAAGAGCATCCGTTTTGCGCACCCGGGACGGCGAATTTTTCGACATCCCCGTGACTCTACAAGGCTGTTCTACTTCCGTTTTAAAGAGAATCTCACAGTGAATTTCCGCAGGTATACACACCGTGCCGATAGCCCCGTAATACCGCAACGAAATCGGATTGTTCCGTGCTCGACAGTGAATTTCTACATGCAGCTGATAGTTCGTAATACAACAGGGAAATCGGATTGTTTCGCGTTCGATGGTGAATTTCTATATACAGTTAATAGTTTGTAATGCTACAAGGGAATCGAATTGTTTCGCGTTCGATGATTTCTACCGTGAAGCCGATAGCCCGCGATATTACAAGAGTATATTTCAATATTCCGATATTCGTGGACATATTCTCGACGAGGATCTCTGGACGATGTTGCAGAGTTACACGCGTTCCTCCCCCCCCCCATTCATAAGTCGGACAAAGAACGTTCTTCAGTCGTCCTAAGAAAAGCTTGACGGTCAAACGAAGAAAAAGAAAGGTCGGAGGAAGCCTTCGACCCTGCGTGGCAAGCAAAGATGAATGAAAATGGCCGATTCCCGTGCTACTGAATGAGTCAGTGGCTGGAGCCAAGCAGAAAAGCCGAGGCTACGAACACGATGTGGTCGTGATTTTCGCGTGGCCGCTCGTAAATCCCGGTTTCTCGCGCGCCACAGCTCGGAAGGGAGTGATTATTTCCTCGTGGTGACTCGTGGCGTTCGACGCGTCCCTTTATTCCCGCTTGGAGGAACCAAAGGAGCGACTTTCTCACCCTCGCAATGTTTCTCACGGAGTCCGAGATAAAAAGCAAAAAAAAAAAAAAAAAAGAAAGGAAAGAAAACGAAACGAAATGACGAAAAATAGAGAAAAATAGAGAGGGAGAGAAAAAGAGAATGATTGTTCGTACCAGCCGAGTCTTTAGACGCGGCGTCGGAGTCGAGTTTCGTTAAAGAAGAAAATGGCACCTCGTGGTTTCTCCTTCGTTTTTCTTCTTCTTCTTTTTCTTTTTTTTTCTTGTTGCACTTTAGCGAGAGGAACGAAGAACCACGTGTCGGGTCTGGCGTGTTTGCGTCTTCTGAACTTTCTTTCTCTCGCGGTTTGCTCCCTTTTCTCGTGAATAACTCACGAGGACTCGTCGCGATATTCCGGACGACGCGAGTGCGACTGTCTGTTTGCAGATAGCCGTCCACCGGGTACCGTTAATCACTAAGGCACAATAGCGAAGACATTGGAACGAGAGACCTCTCGAGGCCGAGGATCTGTCACGAACGTGCGATCCAGTCCGTTGACAGGTGTGCACGGCTTCTCTGCGGTCTGACCTCCTGACGTGCGATCGACAGGTGTCTTTCCCGATACTGATGAAAGCTTAATGAATCGAAGGGATCGTTCCGATCGCTCTTTTGGATCAGCCGTTTCTGACGTTCTTTCTTACTTTCTGGCAAATTTCTAATATTATTCGGTAACAAATTTTAAGTTACTAATCACCGATGATACCTTAATTTCAATTAATTAAAATATAGTAACAGTTAGAGTTAGACTCGTCGTTCTTTAATTCCACAATCTCTGCGCTGATGAATTAAAAACGTCGCACGAACGAAACAGTCGTCGACCTTTTACGAGTCCAAGGGCCTGAGACTCGAACACTTTTGCTCCAGCAGTTTGGTTCTAATAACTACTTAGGTGAGACGACCGGTGTTCTTCCATCACATTTTTCACTTCAATGCGCCGAATGAAAGAAGTAAAGCAGCTGTCAACAAAGTTCCGTAACTCGTAGTTAGACCCTTTATATCCCTTGGTAATTCTATTTTTCCCGAGGAATTAAATTCCCAGGATGCCCAGACGTTCGTTGCCTGACACTTTCGAGCAGCCATAAGCTCGATCGTACCGTAGCTCGATCGTAGCGTAGTCCTTTGGAAACGAACGTTTCAGGGATGTTATCTGAATTTTCCATCGACTTTCGGCAGAGATTAGAGCGATTTCTCCGCGTAACGGGATATACTGGTTTCTAATCGACGGATTTAAAAAATGTACACGCGCGACAAACCGAGCATTTATATATATATATATATATATGCGTGAACCACGCAGGAACCAGGCAAGCTTGTGTCCTATATTCGCGAAACCAGTCGAACTGGTACCCGTTGAAAAGAGCGTTTTAGTGTTCCACGCTGGTGATTCCTCGATTTTCTGTAATCGCGAATAACAAGCCTGATAGGATTGGCCGCATAATTTGTTTCTAAATGCGTTTCGGACCGCGTTCGAGAACTGGATAATAGATCTAAGAGAGAATTTTTGTTGTCGTAGGAAATTGAAAGAAATAATTTCAAATGGCGAGGTAGTTTATTTTAGAAATTTTACTGTCTTTTTCCTTCTTGTTAGACAGGACATATTCTAAACGGACAACTTATTTTATATTGACAGACCTATAAATAAATTTTAAGCTTCCGTTATCTCTCTGCACTTGTTAAGTCAAACTTTCGAGATCGTTGGAATCGAATTAATTGGAAATATCGAAACTGCAAACTTATTTATTTACTTGTACAGGACTAGAACGTCTTCTATTGCTGGTTGAATAGAAAAATCACTGTTCAAACGTTCGAGGATTGATCATTGAAAAAGGAAGTTCTTTCACGTTCATCTTCGTAAAGAATATTAAAACCAAAAAAAGAAGAAAAAAAAAAAGAAATCAGTATTCGCAATACGAATAAGACACAAGCTGAGTGACTGACTTTGTGATAGAATTATAACAACAGAATTACATCGAGGATAGTATTAACAAGAGTTAATCACCGAAGATCGTTAATTAAAAAAAGAGAAACAAGAAAAAAACTAGTAGGCAGCCAAAAAATCCTATTCCTTTGAACCGCTGCAGCCTGATGAAAGAGAAGACACTGTAGATGGTTCCCCATTCATTCCGCCACGAGGAATCAGCCAATCCACCTCGTTCTACGCTTATCGATCCGCGCTGTGCATTAACGAGCTTGCGGAATATTATCGTGCGGCGCTATTATGAAGCTAAATGAATAATTCCAACGGGGCCACGATCAATGGCTAATGACACGAGCGGGAAACGAGCGGCGCGAAATTTTTCAGGAATCGGCCGCGATTACGCGAACGCGTGCAAAACTTGCCCGCGTGAAATATTCACGGGGACGCACACACAACCCGTGGACGAGCGTGCTCGGCGCGCTAAGTACATTTTCCACGTTGGGGGGCCGGGCTATTAACGAAACGGGCTCGTCCGTTGCACCTTTAGCGATCGGGCTAAATTGCCTATAATGTGGACACGGTGGAAAATTCAGCGAGAAACACGCTGCGAAAAGTCTGCGAGCGTCTGTCTGTCTGTCTGTCTCTCTCTCTCTCTCTCTCGACGTATAGAAATAATTCATTTAGAAAACGAGGCTCCCCTCCCCCTCCTCTGGCCTCGAATTTGCGAGCCGCTGTTTGCCATGGCGCTGGCGAAACGCTCAATAACCCTTTTATCGGCGCCAGGAAGAGAGAATGAGAGAGAGAGAGAGAGAGAGAATTGCACCCTCGTTTGCCAACCACCCAGCGCGCATAACAAACATCCGCGGCTGCCAGCCGATTTTTGTCGACCTATCGACGGGCTTTGCGATTGGGTAAATGTTCTTTGCACCCTTGGAAATTTAGCTTTCGCAGGTGATTTGCTGCCGCCCCTGAATGAATTTTGATTCCGTTCCGCCGAATATATATTGATTCTTTTTTGTATTTGCCGACGATGTACCCCGTCGCGTGAAATGACGGTCGGCCGCCGTTATTTTCGCGGTATCGGCGAACGACGGGTTCCGACGTTCAGCAGGATGTATGCTTGCAATTTTTCACGTACGCGGTTGGTTTCGTTCTCCTGCTGCAATATGTAAGATTGGTTCTGTACGTTTTAAGAATAGCATGTCGTTCGACAGTCTTGCTTCGGATTGACGACAGAAGATAATCGATCGCCAACTCTCTTAATATCAAAAACTCTTGATTCATATCTCACCGTCGTCTATCAATCTTACTTTCTGTTGATTAATTTCAAGGAACTACTGTCGATTGACGTTTCAACGATCAATTATTATTTAACTAAAATATCGTATCAGAGAAATAGAAAATAATGAATTCCCATAAAAAAAGAAATTACGAATTGGTATAATTTCTGATAGTTCTAACGATCAAAATTCAGAGCTCTATTCTCAAAATCTTTTCGTATCGAGGAATTTCCATCTATCTTGAAGACGTTCAAAAATTCCCATTGATCCTAAAATTTCAAACAATCCCAAGTTTCTATCTAAGATTCTAAATATCGCGTTAAAACACACGTGTTGAGAAACCACTGAAAAATTATCCATCGATCCTAGAATTTAAAATAATTTCTATCAGTTCTAAATATCGTGTTCTGCCGAAACAGATGTCTCTTGAAAAAATACTCGAGAATTCGCATCGATCCTATAGAATTTCAAGTAATTCGCAAACTTCTATCTAGTCGAAAATATATCATATTCTGCCGAGAGGAGACGTCTGTTGAAAAAATACTCGAGAATTTCCATCGATTTTCATCGTTGAAATGTTCAAGTAATTCCTGAAATTCCTCTCAATCTCAAGTATCTATTCGTTCTATTTGTTCTGCCTAAAGAAGAGAATGCTCACTTCCAAGTCTCGTAGATCTGCTAACGCAGCCCGTTCTCTGTTGCAGATGCCTCGTCGTCGAACGAAGCGGTGCACCTCCAGCAACGTCTGAGAAGCTTGAGCACGGAACTGGTGACCCTGAGGAACCGGCTGCACGTGAACCAGCCGCCGAACAATTCAGGGCCGAACGGCGGTGCGTCGGCGCCCCTGTCGAAGAGCCCGGAAAAAGGCGGCGGCGTTCCATCGTCACCAGCGCCCGCTGTTCCACCGAGGACCACGCTACCGATTTCCGGCACGCTGCCACACGGCCTCGGTCATCCTTCGGGGCATACGTTGACGGCGTCCGCGATCGTTCATCCGCACGTCAATCACGCCGGCGCGAACACGCTCAGCCACAACTCGACCGCGGCTAATAATTTAATATCCGGTCAGTATGCTGCGGTGCACGCTGTGCACGGGTATCCGGCGAACCTCGATGGATGGCCGATGCAGCAGGATGTACCTGCTGCTGTATATCCCGTCTGTATCAGAGATTCGCTAGGAAACACCACCGTGAAACTCGGCGCCGCTTGCTTTGTAGAGAATAGATCGAATCAAATACCGGGGGAATATCCGGGTGACATTCACTGGACGTGGATGTGCATTTTTTGCGGAATTGTTCGAGATATATAAATGCAGTTGCGTTGTTATTTCTCTTGAAGGGGTGTAGGTAGAGAGTATGTCGTCGAGCAATGCTGCCAGGATTTTTACAGACTTTCTTCCTTTCGGAGAAATTTCGAAAAGTAAAATAATGTTGCTAGAAGATTGACAGTGGACAACGTCAATTTGAGATGCTTGCAATCAGGACAAGTTTCCAATCGTTTCTCAGTGATCTCGCGTTATGATAGTTAGCGAAGAAACCTTAGGACTGATTGTGAGATAAGTTTGAACCCATAGTCGAATTATCGATTAATCGACACCTGCGAAGTCGGTCGATATTTCCACAGGATCGTTACAGATTTCTAGCTACCTGTACCCATCAGGCCGATCCATCTTTGCGATAGAATTCATGTAACTCCGTCGAATAAAGCTATAATCGGCTGACGAGCTTCGGCGATTATTGCGAATTAAAACGGATCGCGCTATGTATGTAAATTGCAACTGTCCACCAGCCGGTCCCGTTCACGTGGACATCCATCGAGTTCGTTTCGAGCTCGTTAATATTTAAACGGTCCGTAATATCGTCATTACGTTAATTCGCGATACGTTAGAGCACGGTCGGGCGCAGCTTTTTCACCCGGTCGCGGTCGACGAAGGCTGGACCATGTTATAAATAACCAGAGTTCGAAGCTGTGCCCGCGAAATCATCGGAACGGTAAACGTGTTTGTTTACAGAGCTGCCATTTTCCCGACGATTCGGGAGGAGGAATGTTTTATGATTTATTTACCATTTCCCTGGTCCACCCCAGATTTGTTTTCTCCGCTTGTTCTCCCTCTCCCTCTCTCTTTCTCTTTCCTCCACTTTTTTGTCCATTCGATTCAATAAATAGGTAAAAAAAAAAAAAGGAATGTGTAAAAATCATCACGATGCGAGAGGTTGCGGTTTTCACTCGGGACGTGAACCCTTCTCGCGCGATTTACAAACCCGAGAAAAACAAAAATGTTTGCGCGTCGGGGCCGAAACGAAGTTCACGGTGGGGTTGAATACGCGCTGCGTCTGATCTTCGATCCCTTCCGGTTAATCGAGCCCCGCCTGGGCGAAATTGCACGCTGGTACAGTTAACCGCGATTCGTTTGAATACGCCTGGAACGCTTCTCGCTCGATCGATTGCCATCTCGATCTCTGCTCTTTCTCTCGACGAGGAAAAACTCTGCGAAATGTAACACGTTCAAGCTTTTAGCACTTTGAAATATTTCGAATACTTCTTTCGAATGCTCTTCGAATGTAGCAAGGTCTTAACGCCTCGTGCAAGATCCACGATTTCTTTATCCTAAGAAATTTATAATGTTGTTGATGTTGTACTGTATTTTTTCCTGCATCGTAGAATATACCTTCGCAATTCACGCGTTGAAAAGTTACGCAAGAGATAATAGTTTTCGCTTTTGACTTTTGACAACTGCTTGGGAATTATTGATCGAGAGTGTTTCTCGTTTTCTGTAACAGATTTAGACCCACCAAAGCGGCACAATAGGATCTCAGACGATGGTATAGTCTCGTGCGTGACGGCGCTCGGTTGTCTACGTTCGCCGCCGATCTCGAGCATCATCGCCGACGTGAAAAACGCGAAAAGCAACCAGGGTCAGCATCGATGTCTTCCGAAGGGTACCGCGGCTTCGTCAGGGCCTGCGGCCTCCATGGCCTTGGACGACCTCATTCATCTGCCTGGGCCTCTGACGGAGGATGCGGTGCTCAAGTGCCTGCAAGCTCGGTTCTGCGCCAAACAGTATCACGTGAGTATCGCTTCCTTTCTTCTTCCTCTTTATTTTTTCGATTATTTCTTAGTTGAAGCTTGATGGCTTCCATTGTAAACTGTAAAATGTAGAATAGTATGGATACGTAACTTGAGTAAGAGATAATGGTCTGATGGCTATAACCTTACGCGAGTTTCACTCTCATTCAGGAATATACTTATTTAGACTGTCAAATTAGATCATCCATAGTTCAAACGACGATGGTGTTTTCCTTCAATTAAATTATTAGTTCTAGTCGTGTTGACTCGACGTTGAAAGTTAATTATATTTGGTGTCAGTTTTCAATTCAATCTAGGCGAAGAGTAGGTTCGTTTTGAAATTAATTAATTAACGATTAATTAGCAAATTTCAATTTAATACAAGTGCTTGTTGAACGTAGAATAAATGAGTAATTTGAGGAGGAGTGTCATTTGTGCTACGAATGCTCGTTCAAAAATAAACTAACGGGAGGATCAATGAATTTGCATATTGGAAAAGATGGAGGTACAAGTGGTGTCAAATTTCCTCGCTGCGATAGCCTCGACGCGTTTCGTCGGCTGTTTTTTTTTCTTTTTTTTTTTTTGTTACCGGCATTATCCCGATAATTGCCACGAATTTCAACCTAATCGAGCTGCACAATTCTTCGCTCTTTGCCAATTCAATCGACCAGTGCATCAATCACTCTCTGGGCTCGATAGTGACGACAGGACACGATAAGTTCGCGCCGCTTCTAATTGAGATGAATGCCTCGGTGCAGGAGAGATACTGTACCGAACCATTTAACACCGTGAACATTTCTAAAATCGTGGAAAACTCGCTCGATGGGTTATCAAAGATCCTTGTTTCACGTATCCGTGACTTCGATGCGTGTAATTTTTAATAGGCGGCCATTTGTATAACTACACCATTTGTGTATTTAAATACTCATTCTCACTCAAAAGAATATTAATTGTCATATTTATTATTAAATGATACATTATTCAAGAAAGAACTTTAAACTGTTAATGTACTAACGATTGTGCAACTGAGGCAGCTTATTACCTACAATATATATATATAGAATATTAAAAATGAGAAAGTGCTCCTTTTGAATGACAGTGTACGTGATGTTTGATAAAGAAATTTCCATGTATTTGTACCGATACAATGAAGAAGCGTGAAACAAGAACATGCTTCTTCGTTCGATCGACAAAATCTTTGTCACATTAAAGATCGTACAATTCGGGGATTCCCTGAGCTAAAAGACTTGTCAACCTTTTTATTGACAATTCTAAATGCATGATACACGCCAAAAGATTGCCAGAGCCGATTTTACGAATTTCATAAAGAACGTTTGTAAATAAACGGTGTGGAAATATCGGTCCGTGACAATTTTAATATAAGCACACAGAGAGCAATGCATCGATCTATTGGCGGTAAAAGGGTTGAGAACGCTAATCCTTAATTCCTCACGTGTACACGTTTCAAACCACCTCGCACGATCAATTAAACCAAACTCTTAAATCTCGAGAGAGAGAAAGAGAGAGAGAGAGAGAGAGAGAGTTTTGTCTCATCGAGTTCTGCCGGTTTATCGATTATCGTTGTTCGGCCGCGGCCAATGTACCATCGAATATTTGTCGAATTTAACGAGGTCTCGACCGAGTATCCCCTTCAGAGATGGCCGATGCTGTGCTCGAGAAGGAGAAATCGGCAGTTTCTCAATAGGTCGCTGAAACGAGGGGAAAACCGGGGCGAAAGAAAGGGAACGCCTCGGGTGAAAAACTCTCGTCGACGGTCTCGTTGACCGTGGACAGATATCGCGCGATGCGTTTGATTGCACCGAGCTATCCTGATGGACGTAAAAACCGCTTCGTTTCCGGGGGCCGGTATCCGTCGTCGCAATTACTTCCCCCTTCGTCATTTTCTTTCCCGATATCCGCCACTTAATTAATTATTTCGATCTCATTATCCACTCGTTACATTTATCGTTTGCATTCCTCTTGCTTGTTTTATACCCCTTGGGTTCGTTTATTTTACGGTTTCTTTTTTACCTCTGTCTGTTTGCATTTCCGGTTGTTTACGTTGGCAGGCTTCGCATTATGCTTGGGATTTATTTATTTACACAGCGCACAGCTTGCAGACTATAGATACGCAGCATTGTTGCGCATTGTGAAAAATCATTTTGGAACTTCATTAACGTTAATGAGACAAGATAAACACGGTCACATAATCAATGCTAAGCTCGATTCCATTAAACGTCGATGCTTATTAATACAATATATCGGCTAATTGACTGATTAAACGCTTCCATAACCTCTGCGAAGTGTACGTTCGTAATAACGTGTGTGTATATATATATATATATATATATATATATATATATATATATATATATATATATATATATATATATATATATATATATATATATATATATGATGCATTTCCAAAATTGTTCCGATTTTACCAACATAATTGTTTCACTATGATAATAACGGAATTTTAGAGTGTTTCAAATGATATAATAACATGCGCGACGTGTTCATAGGAGATCTCCATGGCGAGTGTTCTTCGAGTATTCTAAAAAAAAAAAAAGTTCGAACATTTGCAAAAAGAATCAAAATCGACGAAGAACGGCGTAAGAGAGAGAGAGAGAGATATATCGACTGGCGGGTTTGAATTTCAAAAGGAATCTAAGCTCGATCGTACGGGCGATCGTAAGTATTCTCGAAAGCTCGCAGCAGAAGGGAATCGAATGGAGCATCAGAGGCCACCGGGGGCCCGACGTGGGACCGGTTCTCTCTATCCCCACTCGGCTTTCGGGCGTTTTTCACCTTTTTGCTCGTCCTGCATGGCGTTGCTTTCTCTAGATGGGCTTCTAATAGGAATCGAGACCCTTGAAAAGCCTCTCGCCGCTCGGTATTATATTTCGCTGCGCCAGTTTCTCCCATGTTTCCTCTCACCGACTCCTCTTCGTTTTTTTCGTGTTTCGCGCGGATGTGTGCTCCCAATTTTCCCAGCGCGCGCTGCAACCCTTTTTCGAGAATATATATATCCTTTCAAGTACACCGCGAAATATCAACTCGCGTATCTTGTGTTTAGATTTCCGCTCGACCAGGGGCGCCTCTCGAGGGAACGTGTGGCTCGGAGAGTTGATTTTCTTTTCTTTGCAGTGAAAGTGGATTGTTATTGGTAGTCTGGGGATATTTGCGCAGAATTTCGATCGAACGCCTTCGTCTAATAGCGATTACGCATAATCCTACACACACACATTCGGAGAGTGAAACAAGGCTATTCTGTTTAGGGCACCATTGTTGAAAATATGAAATGCGAGCAAACCGCGGATATCTACGCGCATAAATGTATAAAAATATATAAAACACTTGGAATTATTCAATTCATGATATAACGAAAGCTACTCGATATCGGGCGATTCATGGACTTTAACACAGTTAACCGCGTTAGATTTTCAATAAACATCCCCTTAGTCTAGGAGGATGAGTCTTCAACAAAATCGTAGACAGGATAATTCGATTTCAATTTTTTCCCATCCGGGCGGGAATAATTCCGGTGGTGATCAGTGCCACGTAATAACAGAGGCAAGATAGATGCCTCTTGTATCAGCTCGGTATAATCAGACGCGGTAGAAGACCACGAGCCACGATTAATCTTGCCCGATGGCTGGTTGCAAAGCGCGCGGCGTCTAGGCATCCATAACCCACGCGTCCGATACGCAATATAACAATATACAACATACACCAACATGTATAACATAATAACAATGCAAAAAGCCGCCACCGCTCGGACGACGATGAAAAAAGTAGTCTCATTTCGTGTCGTTCCTTGATGGGGGGGAGGGAGGGGCTATAGCCGCGTGTCAAGAAGCTTTGTGGACAATCGCGGACGAGTAGATAATCGAAACGCATTTCAGACGAACGTGGGGCCCATACTGGTCTGTATCAATCCATATACGGACGTGAGGAATCCATTGACCTTAACGAGCACCAGGGCCGTACCTCTGGCGCCACAGCTGAACAAAGTCGTTCAGGAGGCCGTGCGACAGCAATCGGAAACTGGATACCCTCAGGCCATCATTCTTTCCGGTAAAACATCCGATAAATATATTCGTCTTGAAACGTCTCCTTTTCCTTTCTATTTATTATCTCTCTTTAGCTTTTGTACTTGCCTCTTGTAGTTTTTTTTTTTTTATTTCTATTTGATGTCGTTTGTAGTTAGGTAGAGGGAGAGGGGCAAGAAGAATATTAAATTTGCTCCATTCGGTGCTTTATTTGGACAATTTTCCGTGGTAGATGTAATTGTTTGTCTTTTGCGTGTCTTTGTATCTCTGATTGATTTACAATCGACATCTTTTCGGGTTTCCATTTGTCCGAAGAAATGAAATCATATTTTACACGAGAAAGAATAACATTGACCGTGTCCTAACTTGAGATTTTAAGACGTTCGAGAAAACTTTCAAATACTACATCTGCGTGCTTTGTTTCACCTTGTTTTACGAAGTTATTTGTGAGTAATTGTTCTTTAGGAACTAGCGGTTCCGGGAAGACGTACGCCTCCATGTTGTTACTTAGACAGTTGTTCGACGTGGCTGGAGGTGGTCCAGAAACGGACGCTTTCAAACATTTGGCGGCAGCGTTCACAGTTCTTAGGTCCCTGGGATCTGCAAAGACCGCCACCAACTCGGAGAGTTCTAGGATAGTACGTGATAAATTCGTCTTTCCTCTTTCTCCTTTGAAATGGGCCAGAATGAAAGGGATTGTAAGAGTTATTTCTGCAGGGTCACTTTATAGAGGTCCAGGTAACGGACGGTGCCCTGTACAGAACGAAGATACACTGTTACTTTCTGGACCAAACTCGAGTTATCAGGCCTCTACCGGACGAGAAGAACTATCACATATTTTACCAAATGTTAGCTGGCTTGTCGCACGAGGAACGAGGTAGAGACAGAGTTGTTAATGTTTTGACAAGATGTGGATGTTCGATTGAGCGTCAATTCGTTCATTTGGTTTGTTCGTTTATTTTTGGTTTGTTCGTTAGTCAAACTGAACTTGGAAGGGTACAACTTGAAGAATCTGAGGTATCTACAGCATGGAGACACTAGACAAGATGAGGCTGAAGACGCCATCAGATTTCAAGCGTGGAAAGCCTGTTTGGGTATGTCTTTTTTTTTGTAGAATGTACAGCAAATATAAATAAATAATAGAATTTATCATCTATCACTTCTTTAGTCCGTGAAATTTTAAATTCTAAAATTCGATACGTAAGGATTTTAACGCAGCGCAGAAATATATAAATCCTTCAGATTGCGACTGTAGTGCAATTTATTATCCGAAATAATTTCCCCAGTCTACGAGATTTTGAAATTCCAAATTTTAATTAACATAGTACGCAAAGCACACAGAAAATTGTACCGGTTTTAGATATTTGAACAGGAATTTCTAACTATATTAAATTTCACAAGTTTATTGGAATAATTCTCAAAAAGAATTTTTAATATATACTTCAAACAGTATAAAATCATTGTATACATACGAATAAATTCCGCCTCGAGAAAAATATTTTCATATATTCTGGAACACGGCATAAAGTAACATTTAAACATCAATTATCTCCAAAAGGGATTTTCACACATTCTTCTCAGATAGCGTGAAATATTCTTTACAGGTGTGTTAGGTATACCCTTCTTAGACGTGGTGCGAGTGTTGGCAGCGGTGTTGATCCTGGGCAACGTCGGTTTCACGGATCGGCCAGGAATGGAGGTCGGTGTCATTGGTGAGAACGAACTAGCTTCGGTCGCGGCTCTTCTAGGTGTGCCGCCGCCAGCGCTGCTCAGAGGTCTCACCTCGAGAACGCACAATGCCCGTGGTCAGCTGGTGAAGTCGGTCTGCGACGCAAATATGGTACTGTTAACTCATTCCCGTGCAATCTGTGCCGTAACGTTGAAGCAGAACCATGCTGAGAAGGGTGTTTGTTTATGCAGTCTAACATGACCAGGGACTCGCTGGCCAAAGCTCTGTACTGTCGTACCGTGGCCACGATCGTCAGAAGGGCCAACAGCTTGAAGAGACTAGGCTCCACCCTTGGTACGTTGTCGTCGGACTCGAACGAGTCTGTCCATAATCAGGCCGAGGTGACCAGTCAACACGCGTCCACTATTGGCAGCTCTGCTGGTAGGTAGAATTTGTAAATTTGTAAGAAAATTTGTGAAAAATTTTGATAATGATATTTCGAATATTTTACGCTTTACCTATATTTATGTAGCCAGTATAAAAGCTTCACCACACGTACACATGTATGTACATATTTCATGGCTTACTTCACTCTTGCTATGAAAATTAAGTAAGGGTTCGTGACTGCATATATGACTTTTCATTAAAACAATAGATACAATTTTGATAATATCACTGGTCAAAAATTGTGTCTTGAATTTAAATTAGTACAGATGCAGGTTGATTGAACGGACGAATGAAAGTTCCGTTTAACTTGCAACTCGTTTGAGGAAAGAGAACTAACCCCTTGCTATTTCACTAATTACTTAACCGCAGCCCTTGGCTATTTACTGCTGTAACATTGTGCGAAATATGCGGAATATTGAAACATCATGTACAATTTATGTCTGGCCATTAGTCCTTGATAAGGCTCAATACCGAATCTTAAATTAGCGTTGAAACCAGACTTCGTTACAAATGTGATCCTATCTTTGTTGAATCAGAGCCGCAATTCGTATCTCGAATATAACTGGATATTGTGAGGCAAAGGGAGTTGGCCGAATAATAAAGGCGAAATAACACGTATTACTTAGCAAAAATGTACCCATTATCCAGCCTTATCGGTTTCATTGCTTTCGAATCCATTCTTTTCTCATATCAGTCGCAATCTCTCGTGTCGCGCGCAGGTGGCACCGGTTCCAGAAGCATGACCGCGCTGAACAACGCGGTACGACACGCAACCGACGGATTTATCGGGATTTTGGACATGTTTGGATTCGAGGATCCAAAGCCAAGTCAGCTGGAGCACTTGTGTATCAATCTGTGCGCGGAGACGATGCAACACTTTTACAACACGCATATATTCAAGAGCTCGATCGAGAGCTGCCGCGACGAGGGTATACGATGCGACGTGGAGGTCGACTACGTCGACAACGTGCCATGCATTGATCTTATCTCGTCTCTGGTGAGCGTTTCGATAAATCCTTAATAGTTAATTTTCTTCTGAGATTTGATCGAGGAGCGTGTAGCACGTGGATTTGTGCGATCTGTTCCATAGAGGACCGGTCTATTGAGTATGCTGGACGTCGAGTGCTCGATTCGTGGCACTGCTGAGAGCTACGTGGCGAAAGTGAAGGTTCAGCACAAACAGAATCCACGGTTGTTCGAACCTAGGACCGTGGATTGCAGGTCATTCGGGATTCAGCATTTCGCTGGCAGAGTCACATACGATGCATCTGATTTCCTTGGTACGTAGATGATAATGTTTCTGAATATTTACGCGCATAAGTCGATGCACAAGTATTTCGGGAGAATTTATTGTCATATTTTGTTTAAATCACCAGAGTTTTTAATTTGCTTTTCGTGGAAAATTTGTTTCATAATTCTTTCTGATATATATCTTACAATATGAAGCAAAGCATCGAAGTATCATATCATAGTCTTATAAATTGAAATTAATGTCAGTGTTAAAACTGATGTTGTTGTTTTTAAATTCACACTTCAAATCTGGTTCGACGTTATCGAATCGAAGAGTTTAAAGTCCGTTTCTCTCAAAAACTGACACATTATTCACACATAATACACCACGCAATATCGAATTTTTCAATAAAGATACCAACAAGGACGTAGTTCCCGACGATCTGGTAGCTGTGTTCTACAAGCACACGTGCAGCTTTGGTTTCGCAACCCACCTGTTCGGCAGTGAGCTGAAAGCTCTCTACGCGAGTGATACGGTACCCAGGGGTGTCAGCTTCAGGATATCACCTACATCCCACACCGACTTGTAAGATCAAGATCCTGTATTTCTCCAAAAAGAAAGTCAGTCTAGAATTCTGTCATTTTCGTTTTTTTTTAATAAAAAAATAAAGTGTAATTCATCGATACTTGAAAATTTCGAATATAGTTAATCACATCAAATGACGAGCTGTAGTCGTATGAAGTTGCTATGGCATTTAAAAATCATACTAATTGCTATGTATATTGCTGAGTTCAATCTTTTAGTATTATGCATGCAAAATTTTGCACGTTTATCTTTACTCGTTGATTTTATATGATTTTTTTCTTTTTAAATTATGCTCTCGTCCCCGCTGATAGGGCATTTAAATCTGATTTCACAGCAACCAGTAGGGTATTTAAATACGATCTCATTGGGTTAAGAGTGATAGTCGATGATTTTTTTTTTTTTTCAAGGCTGAACGGGGACGAGCCGATCTCCACGTTAACGCAGGACTTCCACACGAGGCTGGATAATCTCCTGAGGACCTTGGTCCACGCGAGGCCCCACTTTGTCAGGTGCATTAGGAGCAACGGTACCGAGACGCCGCTTCACTTAGACAGAGGCGTGACTATGCGTCAGATACGATCCCTTCAGGTTCTCGAGACGGTGAATCTAATGGCCGGCGGTACGTCTTGAAACTATCAACGACAGGAAATTTACATATGCGCGCGATAGATCTCTTTGCCTGTTATCGCCGTTTGACCTTATTTCAGTGGCTCTTTTCTTAAAATAGTGAAAGAGACATTTAATATTTAATATATATATGTATAATAAAAATTGGATATCTTTTAGTCAATTTCGTAGTAGAAAATCAATCTTTTGATGGATTATTCGTTTATTTTTAATCGACCGATCTTAAGCACGTAAACATTGTGAAACTCAAGTAAATTCTTTGTACAGCACGTTATTAGCAAGTCTCTAATAATGAAAAATTTTTCAATTTCTCAAACGCATACATTCTACTTTATTGATAATTATTAATATTACTCGGAATTAATAATGTTAGTGAATAACATGTGACATTGAAGAGTTAACGGGTAGCGTTCAATTTTCATTCAAAGGAACACGCTTGTTATTTGATTGTTAGAATTTTCCCCTTAAAAACGCGAAAATATTGCAGGTTATCCGCATCGGATGCGTTTCAAGGCGTTCAACGCGAGATACAGGCTGATCGCGCCGTTCAAGCAATTGCGCCGCGCCGAGGAGCAAGCGGTCGAGGACACGAAGCTGATCTTGCAGAATGCCCAGCAACTGAAGAGCAAATTCGGCGCGAGCACCAGCTGGGCGCTCGGCAAGAGGCACATCTTCCTCAGCGAGGGCATTAGGCAACAGCTCGAGAACCTACGCTCGGAAACGCGCAGGAAAGCCGCCACCGTAATACAGGTAATGGAATTTTTCGCGGCCCCCTTATCTTCTAATTGCCGACGAAACTTTGATAAAAGTTATTCGTTTGGCGCTCTTTTGTCTGCTCGAAGGAGATTCAATTTGTTTCAGAACGTGTGTTCTTTTTCTCACATTTTTAAGATTTTTGAATAATCAGTAAGCTATGACAGAATTTCGTTTGAAGTTTACTGTAACAATGAATTTGGAATAATTTCAAGCTTTTCACCACCGATATATTCTTCCTTTCGATAATTTTTCAAATTCTCTCGTGCATAGAGATCTATCGTTATCGAGGAAGAATTTAGGGAAAAAAATTGATCGCAAGTCTCTTTGACAAAAGAGAACTAAAATGTCCCAATCTCGTGTCTGAGAACAATTGTCGAAAGAAAAGGTTCGAGGAAGAGTTCCTTTGCAAGTGTCTTCAACGAAAAAAAAAAAAAATGCTGATCTGATTTTTAAAAAAATTCCTAACGAAAAACACGCTACTTCAGTCGACGTGGAGAGGTTGGCGAGTGCGAAGAAGGTGGCCCCTGAGAAAGACCACCATAGGTGTTACATCCGGTATCGGCCAGAAGAAGCCGCAACAGCCAGCGTCCACAAATACGGGAACCGTTCAAAGGAACGTTACCACGGCTGCTGGTACCGGAACCGGAACGCGACCGAGGCCTCAACCAATCGCTGGCACGCCACCTCCCGATCCATCGGAGAAATGCGCAGACCAAAAGATGATCCAGCAAACGTGCACCCTGTTCGGACTGGATTTGGTAAGCGAAGCTAGCAAACGCCGTTTACCGGGGACCAGCGTTTTAAGGTCGTGAGTTTAGGTCGTGAAACGAAATGGGAAGTGTATGGAACTTTGTTGCAGGAACGACCTCCTCCGGTACCGCCCAGCAGATCGTACACCGTGACTGGAAACACAAAGTTGGGTTACCCGCAGACTAGGATCATGAAAATGCCCTTCCCAGGTAAGAAGACGCTTGCACTTGTAAACGTCGATCTTATTAAACTTGCAAAAATTTGAGCGTCGTCAACACGGTTGAGCTTCGTGTTTCGGAGTAGATATTGTTTGTTCGCTGTGTTTAAAATGTAATTTTGATCTACCAGTCGTGATTAGATAACATTCATTTATTTTTACAACTAGCAATCTATTACTGATCGAAGAATATTCGTTTGTTATTTTTTTCTTCCTTTTTCAATTTTCATGCCAGAGGATGTTAATGTTAGTGGTTTACTCGTTTACTGGTTCAACCCTCGAAATTTTCACAGACTTTTCCACAGAGAAATTTATCTTTTGTAATGTATCTGTTGCAACGAAGGAGAAGTTAAAATATAATGACACGAAGATATTTTTAATTATTTAACTTAGAATTTGGCTTGCAGGAATTGTCGTTTATAAAAATTTCTGAAATTCTAACAATTACTGGAGAGTTAACCCTTTGTAATTCGAGATCGCCCGCGATTTACATTACAACGATTATAATATTTTTTTTTTGTGATTAAATTTGAATTAGATAATAGTGACAGCAGAAAAATACGTCAGTCATGAAGAATTAAAGAAATTTTGTGTACACAGTATATATAAACATTTTATTGACGATGCTGTGCAATCAGCGAAAGGTTCGACTTCATTCTCCGTTCATTCACCTCGGATTCATCGAACTGCGCATTTGATTTTGCTTTCCAAATACGGGTGGAGTTATTGTTCTTTCAGAAGAGGGTGAAGGGGAGGTGGTCCTCCTGAAGGGTGAGACGGTTCTGGTCGTGGGTGCGTCTCCCAGACGTGGTCACCTGCTAGTGGAGCATAACAACACCACCCTACACGTGCCCTATCAGTTCATGGAGCTGAAGCCATGTAATATTAACATCTGAACGCGTTATTTATTTCCGTGACGTTCTCGTTGCTCGTGCGACGTCCTGCGTTTAATCTGCGAATTCTGTCTAGAAACTTACGTCAAATTTGTCCCTCTGTGAGTTCAGTTTGTCATCGGGGATATAGACGTGCTTGCTTCGTGGAACAGAAATTGGAATTTCTGTTTGGACCTCGACAGACGAGTAAAAATGGGAAATGTAAGGAGGCAACAGTACGCGAACAATCGTTTTTAATTTGAGCGAACGATTCGAGCAGAGTCGGGTCTTCGTCTCCTCCCTGCGATTTCCATTTCTCTTCCCTTTGTTGTATTGTATTTTCCAGCGGTAATCCGTCATTATGCCGACGTTTTATCTTCCTCGATCCTATATACTTTTTCCACGTCTTCCAACTTAACCATTCTTCCCGTGATAAAAACAACCAACTGATGGAAAACAAAAACGCATCCGCGGGAGATCGAACTTCCGGATACAATTTTATTCCTTCGGTCTTCCAACGAACTTGGCTACAGTTACCCGGTGTATCTTTTTCTCCACTTCGTTCGAGAAATTTTTCATCGCACGGTTCCCCTATTCGAGATTGAAGTTAGCTCAAATGTTTGAGCGTTGATTGTTAATTCTGGACAAAAATGTTTCATTAGTAATAATTAATGGTATATTCTTTATGATTTTAAATTTAAGTTAGTTTAAGGGTTAAATTAGTATCACATTGGATCAGTGTCATTCTTATCAATCGGCTGCAATCAGAATTTCGTTTACTTGCAAGGGGAAAAGATTACGACCAATAGCTAATTGTAGCTTTCGATTAAAAATTTGAAAACAAATAATTCGGACAGCGGATTTTCATTAACGCAAACTAATATTTTCAAAAAAAGTGTAATACCTGAAGAAAGAAAAACGAGAAATCCTTTTATGCACCAAATATTCGTATAATCAATATTCCGTGGCGTTTTGCAGTTTTAAATTTCCCGTAAACGCGTGGAAACTCGTAGCACTAACGTAGCCATTGTGAATAATTCATTTAGCAAGCAATTAGCGTTGAAAATAAAATTCTGAAAGTACAGGTACACAGGTGATGTTGTGTAGGACGTTGTGTAAACGTAGTTAAATCGTTGTTAAAGCAAAAGGGAGAAAAATTCTAGCAGAAAAGTTCGTGGTCAGACTGGCGTCGTTCGAGCGGCGAGCGGCAACACGCCGATAAGATTAGAATTAGAAGCGCGGCTAGAACAGTGAACTTTGTCCTTTAATTAATTATACCGGCCGGTCGAGCGAGAGTTTCACGCGGAAGTCACTACACCAGTGCGCTTATCGTTCGCTCGAGACGAGTCTCGTCTTCCCTCGCTGTTCCCGCGCGGGTGGCAGCCACCCTCTACGAGCCCCACGTTCGTCTTCCATGTAGATAAGTACACTCACCGCCGACTCGCGTTTTCGAATTAGTAAGCATGTTAGCCGTTAAACACCAGCCGGGATCCTTCGCGTAGACACGAGTAGAATTTAACGTTGTTGTTGTACGAACCGTGTGTTGTTCGATCGTGCGACGATAACGAGCACGATCGAGACCGAGCAGAGAGAATTTCAAGATCGGAGAATTTCCTGGAATTTTCTTGCTTGTAACGATGTGCGAGCGTGCGAGTTTCGAGCATTCTTCGAGTCTTTTTTTTTTTTTCCTTGGAGTAACGAATGTGTACAAGGAGAATATAATAAGGGTGCAAAATTGAATTTATATGTATAGTACACTGCTCGCGAATGTATTCGAACGTTTGTAGGAACCTCTTGTAGCATTATACATGTTATATAAAACATTTCGAAATTTTACTAACATTGCTGCGTGAGATTCGACAATCTCTGGAAATATATATGTAGAAAGTACAAGAGAGACATAAAGAAATTATCGCGACAGAAATTATATATACAGAAATTATTATACACAGAAAATATATACACAGTTTACAAGATATTTAGTATTTAAACAGTCAAATTATCCATTATATTAAGCATCAATATTTATGTAACGGGATCGTTGTATCTACACGCATTACAAATTTGCACGTTTGCAACAAATGTCTTCTAACTTTCACGTTTTCATATTAATTAATTAATTTCCATTTTTAGCAATATAATATGTTCCGTTATAATGTCAGTAAAATATAACGCGCAATATATCCATAGAAGTTCTTCCAAGCGTTCGAATAACCACTGTATGCCTGGTATTACAAGATATTTACCAACAGTATTCCTTCGTCTGTCTTTGAATTCTTAGTGCCAATTTCTAGAGAGAAATCTGTCGCTACGGTAGAACGGTCCAAGTATCGTCTCAGTGAATTTATTTGGTCGGAACTGTTCGTTGACTGAACGCGTTATCGTTTCAGTTTCACAGACGAGATTCGATCGTTCTACGGTGTATTTTGTACATGTATTATAAGCGATTAAGTGATCGATTACGTAAGACAGCTGGACAATATCTCTAAAGGATGGATCTAATCGTACAAGTTACTCTATCATTATCGCGATAATTATAACAGGTCACAAGTTTTAACATTGAATCGGGTAAGGTAGATAGAACAGACAGAGTGAGAGAATGAGTGTGTGTGTGTGTGTGTGTGTGTGAGAGAGAGAGAGAGAGAGAGAGAGTGCTTTGTAGATATATGAAAACTCGTTCAGTTAGGAACGATAAGCGTCCATTGAGTGGAACAGGCGAGAGTTCAGCCTGGAAACTCTGTCGAGTTCAGCGTCTCGAGAATATGTACATACGAGTATGTATGCCGAATGTTACATAGGTTTACAGATATGCACGCGTATAGGTAGTTGTAAGTGCGTCGAGATATTTTTGAATAAAATATAAACGTCTTTGAATATGATAACGATACCCCTTCTAACTCGTCCTTGGGTTCTTTCGTTCCAGTGAAAATCCTGTGAAACCGATATTGCTATTCCATTTTGCAATTATAGCGCTCTGCGTTTCATTTCTCTCTGTTTCCTTTTTATTCTTCTGTTCTATTCTTGAACATTCGTTTCCTTGAAATATTTCTCCAACGCATTATCGTGCTGAAATTAACGAAGAGAGACAATAATAATTACCACTCGTTAGTGTCCATTTAAGGCTGAATAAAAGAATTCTTCTTTCTCGAAGCTTTCTGTCAATGTTTCGCTCTTTAATTTCTTAACGTTTCGAAGGTGAAGAAACGAGGTAAGAAACGAGAATCAACCCTTATCGTTCATACAAAGTTGAGTAAAAGAATGGTACTTACAATTAGCATTCTTCTACAGTGTTCGTAAATTTTATATATTTTATTCTTCAACTTGCTGTTAATAAAGAAAAACTGCCTCCACTAACTGGGACTCTCTTTGAACGTTAAAACTTTTAACCTCCCCTTATATATGTGTGTGTGTGTGTGTGTGTTTGTGTGTGTGCGTGTATGTTTTCATTTCTGTTTCTTTATACTCTTTAAGGATAACAACCACCCCTGTCGTAAACGAGCTACTACTCTCACTCTCACTCTATTTATTCATATTTCTCACACTTCTCCAGCCTAACATAAACATTCGATCTTCAACGCTTCATCGTTTTCCTCTCGTTTGGCCAAGCTACGATCTGAAATTCCTTCGCGTCGATGGATCGTCGCCAGGATTCAAAGCGACGAACTTTTACCGCATCACGTTGTCAACTTATTCGAGGCGTGTACACGTGACGGCGAGTGCACGCGTGAATGGTACACGGCCGTGAAAGGATACCGCGCGCGAGACTTAATAACAAGCAGTTGCTAGGGATCGGGAGCGATTCGTGTTCGCATTAACGAGCAAGCACGACCGATCCGGTGTTAATTAAATTTTAATTAACATTGTTCCGACCGGCGAGTACACGAAATTTATGTAACTCGGTCGACTCGCTTCTGCCCGGCCAGATTTCCGCCGTTTGATCCACATTCGCCTGGTGGACAGGAATTTGGTTAATTACACGGCGAATAATACCAGAAGCTATCGTTTAGATGCTTGAGAGTTTGTTCGTAAAAGCGGTGCGAAGTTACCGGTAATGATTAACGACACGGAAGACGGATCTCTGAGTGACTTGGTATAATTTTTTATTAATGAAGCTGGTGGAGCTGAATTTGGAAGCAGTATTTGCTTCGAGTCTGCAATATGAGTTGCAATTAAATTTACTTAATTGATTTTTAAGTTGTCTAACGCATAGTAGAATATTCGCGACGCTGAATTAAGTCGCTAAATTAAAATGCAAGCTACGCGTAATTTAGTCGCCGATGGTTAACTATTTCGGCGTTGCACGTGTAATCCCGAGTAATTTGCGCGAACGACAAATCATCTGAAGAGGAGACTCGCTTCGCCTCCGCAAACGTCTATGAGCGCAATGAGTCCAAAAAGTTTCTAAGATCGTTGAATCGGCCTCGGAGTTTTACGAATACGGCGAAACAGCGAAAAGAAGCGGGGTGCAGAATATAATGCTCGCTATCAGCGAAACTTCTTCCATTGTAACTTCGGCTCTATGTTCTTGATTCAATCAGAGTTAACAAAGACCTTTCAGACTGTATTCTATCACCGAGACCGAGTGTCCTACTTCGTATTTCCTCTCACTTTCCCTCAAGAAATTCTGCAATTCCGAGAAACTTGGCCGCCCCGCGATAGAATCACGCCTGTTACCCTCTTTCTCGCAGATTTAATTTTCTGCCGCGAGGTGCGCCACCGACGTTCAACGCGACACACTCGGGCGATTCACGAGTTTTCTTTTTTTACACTTCTCGATGATTCCTGAAAAAAAAAATTCTTCCAGACCTACAGAGTAAAAATTTCAGTTGCAAAAGTATAACAGAGTCCAACGATTCTAGAATCTTAAAATCCCAAAATCCCTAAAATTTTCTAGGAGATTCTTAGAGTCTTGAGATCTTAAGGTCTTGGAACTTTACACTTTAAGGTCTTAGAAATTTAGATTCCAACGATTCTATAAAAATCCTAGAATGCTAAAATCTGAGAATCTCAGATACTTGGCGCTCAAGAATTTTAAACCCTTAAGATTCTGCTCTATTTAAAGATGCTCGAATCTTCAGATGCCTCGGATATCACGGAGGAGCTGAGGAATTTTAGAACCTTAAGATTCTACGGGGTCTCGCAATTTTTAGAATTCTCAGACTCCATGATGCTTTAAAAACTTAGGAGAAATCCTACTAGGAGTTCTACTTTCAGGGAAACCAGTTGCCTCTGGAAAGTAAAAATTTCGATGTCAATCGTAGCTCGTGAATCAGACATCAATCAGACTGCCTTAATTGCCGATCGGTATTCCTTTCATACGAAACTCGGTTGAATATCGCTCGTGTATTGCGAACAGACGATGAAATATTAAAGGAAATAATTACGCGTGAATGGAGGATCGGTGGCTAAGCAACCGAAAATAAATGGTTCCCTTTCCCAGCGGAAGCCGATGCCGGATAATGAACAAAATAGGCTCTGTTAAATGATGAATTCTCGAGGGTTGGCTACCTCCTTTGTGGCACCGCGACACCTCGTGAAATACAAAGCGCGAAACGAGAACGTATAACACTTTCAGTTCGATGGCTAATGGAATTTAGAGAGTGTCACGCCGAGAGAGTTTACCGAATAAATCTGACTCCGGCTATTTTCAGCCGTTGCCGAATTATACATAAAAGTCACTGCCGAAGCTGAATATTCGGTCGAACATTAGCTCCACGGTGGAAAAATACCGAAAGGGGATGATTCGCTTTAGGGTGGCATTAAGTCACACAGTGGTAATATAACGTGCGATAGAAGAGAGAGGAAATTTAGATTTTCCGAAATCGCGGAATCTTGACACATTCCACTGTTCATTAATCGTGAAACTCTGGAATAATGGAACGTACAGTCCCGAGGTAAGAGCCTTTAGATTTTTGGAATTTTCGAAGTCTAAACTCACAGAAATCTAAAACTTTAGAAATTTTCTTTTTTCAAGGGTTTGAGAGATCCTACAGTCCAAGAATTACTTTCAGAATTTTCAGAGTTTCAGAGGTTCCAAGAGTTTCATAGAATATTAAAGTTCCAGAGTTCTATCCCAGTATCCTAATATTCTTTAAAATCCAAAAAGTTCTTGGACTCCCAGAAACTGAAATTTCCAATATCCTACGACCGCCGAGGGAACATACCGATTTTGATGGCATAAATAGTAGTTTCCAAAAAAATATTTGACCCGTATTTTTTTTTTTTATCGGCAATGGTCAATGTTGAAGAGGTGAAAACTGTCAACTCCTCAAAGTCGGGAATGTGGAACATATTTTGTTAAATATCTCGGAAATTATTGAAGATGCAGTTTTTATGTAAATTGAAATTAGTATTTCTTCACGACGAATTTAACGGTGTATACCATTTTGTGAAAAAAAATCTTTTATTTATACAACATATTAAAAAACCGTACTTCTCATAATTACTTTTTCCAAGTAAATGTTAATAAAAATTTTCTTCGATATTTGTTTGCAAAAACTATACATTCGAGCACAAAATTACGGAATTCTAGGAATTTAAAAAATCCGAGAATACTCGAGAATGCCCGATCTGTCCGGGATCCGCTTGAATCTTGGAATTAAAAAGTCTCTCCTGGTGTATGAAAAACCTTACGGGCTTCGTAAATCCTTTCGCTTCCAGGAATCGATTTACCGAGAAACAAACGCACATGACAGAGTAACCGCGGGTTGGGTCGCGACTGGAAAAATCAAGGGGTGGGCGAGGGAGAGGGCGCAGTATCGCGAATATTAAACATTTCGCAAGAGCGAAATTCCTTCTTTCGCACGTTCCCGCGAGATATCGTCGATAACCGGGAACATATTCGAAGCGTGCGCCTACACCTTCGTCGGCGCGCGGTCTGTCGCGGCGCGATAAGGAAAATCTCAGTGGATCAACCGGGTAAACGGTTTCCTCGATAAGTTCGCCCATGTAACTGCTCGTTCACGTGCACTTTGTTCCCGGTTTTGGATTAAAAAATCCTAGTTCCTACTGACCGAGATAAGAGCCGACCAATTGGTGTTTCTTCTTCTTCTTTTTTTCTTTTTCTTTTTCAAATTAAAATCCCTTGGAAAAATACACCGAAAGTTTCCGGGTAGAACTCAATTACGAGATCTTCTCGTAATTGAGTAAAAAAAAAAAAAGAAAAAAAAAGAAACGATAGATATCCGCCGCGAAACCACGCACCCAACAGGGAAGAAACATCCGGGTTGATTATTAATCCGAAAAACTCTCACGATTTCCGCGAGATTACAGTGCCACGGGCCGCACCAGCCAGCCAAGATGTATTAAAATTCCAAACATCGTAGTATTAAAATTCCATGCACGCGGGTGGAAACTTCGAACGCAGACGTTTTGCTGCGAAGAATATCCTCGGTAACATCGAGAACCAACCTCTACGCTTTTGACTATCTACACCGGAAGTCCTTGGAACTCCTTACTTCACGTGTAGTGAACGAAGTTAGTACCATCGACTAATTCAATGTTTTTTCGCGTTACATATTTTAGGGATCACCCCGGTGCCATTTTTGTATCACGTTCCACCATTTAGACAGATTCTGCACCACAGCACTATTAATAATTGAAATTAAATAATGTTGTTACACTGAAAGTTACACTTGTTGTTGAATCGACAAACTTAATGTTTGACTATAATGTAATTGTTTTTTTTACATAAATTAGCATTATGTGTCGCATCGACTTCTAAACGCATCGAGCTTCAAAGCTTCAGAAGTGAATTTTTGGATGATATTTCTGAATATTTCGATTGTTTAAACATTGCCTAATATTTCGTAACAATTTATTCGTAACAGTTGAACGATAAATTCTCTTCCACAACATTTCTAACCATTGTTTAAATAACCACGATTTTCGAGTACACGCGTTATTATTACTATTTTTTCTGCAATCGTCTTTTTACCGATATAATAATAGAGAAGCGTGTTGCTGTTTTTCCCATTCGTAACTTTCAAGTATCGTACTCGTCTCACAATCAGTCGAGCTCGGTCCTCGTTATGCGCGCACGTACATGCGCTTCTCGTTACGCTATTTTGTACTCGTGCCGAGCGAAACTCCGCTCAGAGATCTCCGACCGATTCGCATAGCGTTTCTCGAGTTCAAAGGTCGCGGAATGAAAGAAGAATTTCCGTGCGGGAGGTCCACGCTGGTTTCGCGAAAGTAGCCGAGGCTCTCGTTACTTAATCGTTAAAGGTACGACGATGAGGCATGCAACGTTTCATGCACGAACCCGATAAAACCACTCCATTCCCTATGAGCCGCCGAAAGGAAATTCTCTCGCAAAAATTCCCTCTGTACGCAATTTCCTCTCGCTTGTCTAACCGTTTGCAACCTGATTCGGGAATTGCCTTTGATTACCATCAAACAAATTACCATCTCGAAATAAACAGAGCAAGAGAGAGCAATGCGAACAGCAAGCCGAAAACAGCCAACGTCCGTTTCGTGAAGCAGAAAGTCGCGGAAACGAAGTGAATGACGATCGAGACGATTCTACAGGAATTTTTGCCGTGGCGAAAGAGGGAGATAATGATAGGGGTGGCCGATTGAAATGCAAATCGAGATCGTGGCCGAGAAGTGTACACGTAGTGCCCCCCGTTGCAACAAAATTCGATCGTTTCCTTCTCCCCGTGGGTTTCACGCGTCGCAAACAACTCGTCGCCGATTTATAACTACGGGAGGGGAGGAGGAGGAGGAAGGGGGGGGAGTGAATCTCGCTGTGCTCCTCCTCCTCCTCCTCCTTTCTATTTAGAACATCGTGCACCTCTGATTTCATTCGTTCGCGATTTCTCCTCTCGAGTGAACCGCAGGATTTTATCAACTTAATCTCAATATTCTCTCTTTCTCTCTCTGGATGTTAAACAACCCTCCGCGGAAAATTGCGAATGACGATCGGAATCGAGCGGATTGAATCTGAGGGGGGGGGGGCCGTGTAATGAGATCGTGGTTTTCGACGCCGATGGTAGAGTAGAACTCCGCTTGAGTGAATTTATACGGGGGGTAGAAATAGTTTATATAATTGGACTTCACGTAACGGTCTGCCGATTCTCCCCTCTGCCTAGCGATTTTTCGTTCGTGTAACAGACGTTTCGGTTCGTGTATATTGTTTTCACTTGTCTATTCGTAGAATTAGCTTGACTCAGTGTCGCGTGGATCTTTACACGCCCGCGAAGAAGAACTTGAAGATGTAGAAACGCGAACGATGTAAAAATACATGAAATATCGAAACAGGTATTTATTATAATATTTAGTTTGGATAAAACCAAAAATTGTATCTAGGTTCCATTCCTTCCTCTCAAAACAGTTTGTTCAAAACAGAAAAGTTGATAAAAATCAGAAGTTTATTAATAATGGATTGGCTATCAACACATCCAAAAAAAAAAAAAAAGAATGATTGAACAAACAGAGCGGTATAAAACGAAGTTTCACATTCTACAGTAATTCTCGATGATTTGTCACGCGCGTAATCTTCAAACGATCTCACGATTTTCGGTTAATAACTAGACTGCAGAGATTTTCGTGCATTTATAAGAAATTTGAAAGCGCAAAATTGCACACAGAATGCACGTAATGCGAAACGTAGCGCTTTTTATATCAGAATTATCTGAGTTTCTATCGAGATTCTTTTATTCAGATCAGATTCTCAAACAGATTTCCATGAAAATCCAAAAGCCCGTCCAGTTATAACGCTCTCAACTTGTGTTCGAAACGCTCAATTTCTCAAATCTATAAATATCGTTCGACGACGACAGAAGGGAGAGGAGCGCGTATCCAACAGATGCCACTCTTCTGTTCCTTGATTCATGGTCGCGGTAGACGAAAACACGTTGCCTTATCACGTTCACGCGTGAATCAATGGGACTGACGCGACACGACGCGGCGTTTCGAGGCGCGCAGCGATAGATCAGCTCCCGATAAAGAGGAATTTTCGTGAAATCAAAATTACGCCTGGCCGTGTCCGTGTGATGCTGGCGGGTCGTGAGTCCGAGATTAGCCTGCGCTCGGAAAATTTGCATTTCGATCGGACGTTTCTTGCGCGGCGGACGTTGCAACCCCCGGGTGCCGACAAAAAGCGATGGAATTATCGCGCAGCCAGCATCGCAAAGCCCCGAAACTGGTTCGGTCGATCACCTTTTCTGGAAAAGCCGCCCGCGTGAAATTGCATCCGATCTGAGCGCGCGATGTATTTCTCTGACGGGCGGATGTGCGTGGAACGTCGCCGTGAGAATTGATCGAACCTTTCTGGTGGATGCAGGAGATCTGCGCGAGACCGGGTGAGAGAGAAAGGAAAAAGAGGAGAAGGGGTGAGAGACGTTCGACGATAGCCGTGGAACACAGGATTATTATCGCTGAAAATCGGGGATATTTTATTTCGAACCGGATTGAAAAGCCCGCAACGATCGGAAGGGATTTCTGTTCTACTTTTCTTTCACCGAGAGGAAACGCGAAACGACACGGAATTATCCGAGTAATTTAATTATCGAACGGAGAGACGTATGATAAATTTCACACATTTATACATACATACATATATATATATATATATATATATATATATATATATGGCTCTCTGCAGAGAAGTAAATTTATTTGATTTAATGCATTGTTAATCGGTTCTATATTTCATGGGGTAAGTTTTATTTGGTTCTTGAGTTTCCTTTGTTCGCGAGTGAAATCAATCAATTCTATATTTTTATAGAATTACGGGGTAGTTTTTCTTTTTTATTTGGAGCATTTACCCACGGGTAGTTTTCTTTTTTTTATTCTTCGGTATTTTGTAATTATTATTACTAATTCTCGGACAAAGGTGACGAGTTTATTCGTACATAAAGTTAAGCCATTTTATATTACATTTCGTTTATTAATACTTTTAAGTATTTTGTAGTTATTAAACCTTGGAACAAAATTACGAATATTCTTGAGCATTTTGTAATCTTCGACGATGAAGAGAGGCGATTGGTTCTATATTTTATTGAAATGGTTTCGTTTTGCTTTTGGTTTTATTTTATTTTCCTCAATGTATTTGTGAATTGTCGAACTTTTATTTGGTTTTATTTGGTTCTTGAGAATTTTATTAATTTATTCGAGAAGCTGTGAAATAATTGTACAATCTGGTTATGTTCAAAATTTCGTGGACTATTTATATTTCAGGAAGGATTGTGTTTGAACTAATTGAGACACTTTTCGATTATTAAAGTCAATCGAAGGCAAGAAAATCGGCGAAAGCGGATTTTTCAACTAGCACGTACATAATTCATTAAATGAAATTAGTTACAGCGCGAAATTCAATTAGTTGAAAATACAAACGAAGGATCGTCGTTTTATCTCGATTCCCACATTTCCAGGACTCGAATTACCGTACTAAATTCGTTCGAAACGCGTATGATGAAAATTACACGATCGATTCTAATCGAAAATGTATTACCCCAATTAGAAATCTGCCGGTTTCTATTATCCATACACTCGAGCTGCAGGTTCTGCTTCGAACACCTGAGATCACAATACCAGTTCGTCAGAACGTATCACTTTCACAGAGCTCTATTTTCTCGAGAGCACAATTTCTCGTCATTAAAATGTCACACAGTTACAATATATTTCGTGAATGGTAAATTATTCCCAACTGTCGAGATTATTATTGAATTATTAAATAGACAATCGCGTACGGTGGCTCACGAAAATATTCGAATAAACTTTTAAAAACTTTTATGCGTTATGTTGTATATATTGTGTGAAACATTTTAGAAGAAGGTTAATATCAACACTTTAATGGCCGCTCACACAATATGTGTGTGATGCTACCGCCGAAGATTATTGGCCGGTACCAAAGGAAAAATATTAAATTTGTTGTTAAATTTGTTGTATTAAATGTGTTGTTATTGTTTTTTCTTTTATGCGTATGTTCGCACATGTTGAATTATTTCGTGAATTTACATAAAGTTTTTTTAAATTAATTCTTCAAAAATATTGCCAGCCCCTGGCGACGTTTGACCGCGTAGACGTGCGGCCATTAAAGTGTTGATATTTCAACGTCTTTGTATTTTATAAAATTATAAGAATAGAATTCATAATTAAAAGAATAGAATTTGATAATGTTAATTGCCGAAATGAACCAAAACGAGGGAGAATGTAAGCTTATATTTTTATGAATTATAATTGGAGAAGTAAAACGCACACGGAGATTTGTTTCATCCATTAAATAGCATAACGAGTGCTGTAAGCATTTTGAGTTTTACGTGAATTCCGTGCAATTTTGCATTCTCGAATTTACCACGAATGCGCAAATAATCCCATAGTTTAGTCGTTATTAAATTTGATTATTAATATTCGGTAATATCTCTCTTAAAAAAAAAAAGGTGAAAAAAGCGCAAACTTTCGAGAGGACTCAATTCGATGGCCATTATACGTGAAAAACAATATCATCAAAATGGCAAACTGCACATTTTTATGCACTTGTGGGAATGCATTTAAAGATGCAAGGATTCGCAGAATCTACAAAAATATATGTACGTATAAAATATCAAAAATGTAATAGTTGTTGCAATATTTGAAAAATAAATAAATTCTACTTCTTTAGCTACGACAGCAACGCGGAACAAAGTTTAAAAGGCAAATTTTTAAAGAGAATTTTATAAAATGAAATTATATTTAATAAAATCAATGAATGAATATAATAAAAGTTGCTAATTCTCAATCAATATTCCGTTCCGTTCACTGCGTTTTTTTTAAATAAAAATTTCATTATAAGTGATCACCAGACTTTGTAATGGTTTAATTTTTATACAAATTCATATTTTTGCAAGTAGAATTTAGAAAAGGGAATTCAAGTAATTTAGAATTAATTTAGGAAATAAATTTAGGTAATAATTTGAAAATGAAAAATTTATCATTAACTATTATACAGAATACCGAATTTTCGATATTTATATATTACAACGAGTTTTGTGAATTTGATTTCTCAGAAACGCATAGAAATTACTGCCGATTAGTTCAGAAATTCATCTACCAGTACACGAACGACATGTCGAAAAACACGCGAGTCGTAAAAAAGTCATAGAGTTACACAGTTTTTGGATTTTTAATCACTGGAATTTCAGCCTTGAGTTTCATCAACCAAAATTGTATCTCTCTCTCTCTCTCTCCCTCTTATTTTCTATTCTGATATTTTTTTTTTTCTCTCGAGGTATATACGCAACATTTATTATTTTTATGGCTCTTGCGTTAGCTAAAGGGCCCGTACGCTATAATTGCGAAAACCGCGACGGAGGTGGGCCGCAAGGGGTGAAATTCTATGGAATAAACGTATCATTACGGCTTTCCATGATGCGGGATAACAAAGGTGAATTATACGCGGCTGTTAGTCCGCTTTTATAATCTTTAGAACGTTGCGCCGTGCGAGGCGTGGCCCGGGGATTAGGGGTGGCCAGCGGAATAGAAACGAGTCGCCATGAAACGAAAAGAGGGTTACGTTATCGCGGCCCGGCACGTTGTAAATACCCAGGGGTCCACGCCGGGCTACTTCCACGACTTATCGTGTCACTCTCGATACGCTGCGGCGGTTTCGTGTCCCCAAGCCTCCTCGATTTTTGGTTGGCGTACATGGCTCAGCAATCGATTTTCGTAGGGTTTTCTGGATTCCAGCATACCAGGAGTCTAGGTGACTCTGTTTAAGGTGACTAGATGCAGATTGTAGATGTTTCTGGGATCTAGACGTGTTTTGAGAATTCTATAAAATTCTCGGATTCGTGGGATTATAAAATTTTTAGAGTTCACAGCTCTAAGAAGCTTGAGATTTCTTATGAATCTCGATTGCTGTGGGATTTTTGGACTCTTAGAATCCCGTAGAATTCTGTTTTTAGAAACCTTTTGATCCTTTCCTAAATTCTAGACTATGTTAGGAAGTTAGTGTTTTTAAAATTTTACATTTTAAGAAAAATTCTGAGATTCCTTCCTAAATTTTATGATTCTCCTTACAGAATTCTAGGATCTACACAAAAAATTTAGGCCATCTACGAAATTTTTGAACTGTAGAATCTTCGTGACTTTGGTATTCTTGGAGATGTGACGAGATCTTAGGATTCTAAGTTCCAACGATCTCTCTTTTGTAGGAACTGCAAAACTTTAGTTCTAGAATTCTACAACTCACAAGATTACGCAGAAAAGTCTGAATTTCCTCCCTTCACTGGCGCAAATAGTTTCCTTCTGTATTTCAATCGTTTATGTATCCTGTTAGTTAAACTTGCATCACTTTGTACGTATAAACGTTCATACATCTCGCTATATTCCAACGATTTAAAATTTTAAAATTTGCCCTCTTTATTCTTACTGGCATTTCAAAGAACGTTTTAACGAAAACGATCGATATCAGGTATATGAAATTAACGGCACAGGCTTCATTAATTGCTTCATTAACGAGAAAATTGGTTTAATGGCACATTGATGGAGACCAGTTCGGTTCTGTAATTTTATATTAAGTAAATATACGTCATTTTCACGTTATAAATTAATTAGTAGTCCACTTGATCACTACTCAAAGCGCTACTTTCACTCAATAAATAACAAGAGTACATTCTTTCACGTTGTTTTACAATATTGATATATCAATATTGTACATTAACAAAGATCGAAAGGTTTAAATGGCGCAAGGTTGAATTCTGTAATTTTAAAAAAAAAACAAACAGCGGACAGATAATTTAAGAACGTAAATGAATTTATTTATTTATATGCTGTACGAATAAATTGAATATATATTATATTGACAAATAATTTATATCGTTATTAACATCGATAAAAAGATGTCCGACATCAAAATCATCTGATATCACGCGTTTTTGAACTTTCATTCGTAAACGCTGGCTGCCGGCTTATCAATTTGCAACGCGGATTTTGTAGAAACAGACATTAAACGATCGTTAATTAAAACAATGGAAGGCGAATTATCTTATTTGCCAATCTTTCGGAACTCTAGAATTAACTTCGAATTCCAATGGCCTGCGCCCCTGGGATTTCCTCGCTGAGGTCTAAATTACCTTGATCCCCGTTAATCGCATATCGCGAACCCGCGGGTTTATTTTAAATTTCTGGCCGCGTTGCGAGCGTTGGGTCTAATTCCGGCCGGACTCGTTAAAAATGGGCCAACAACCGACCACCCTCTCCCCTCCTCACTGCCATATTACCGCTAATGAAACAACGAACAACGAGAAAAACGAGCAGCTTTAATGACGGATAATAGGGTTTTCGGAGGGACAATGAGGCAACCTGCCTGGGATCCTCGTCTCATCAAACGAGGACGTCGACGAAACGATTTTTGTTTCGTTTTCTTCAAACGATCGACGATTGCACGCTTGATATTGTATGCTTGATATCTCTTGTTCTCACGAGCGAGATATTAACGCGCGCGCCCCGACATTAAAATCACGATTCCGAGGAATTTCACGGACGCCAGATGTTTTCATTCTCGCTCCGACGAGTATCTCGAGAGTAAAACAAATAGAAACAGTGAAAATTCGTGTAATTTTCGATCGACTTCTTGTTTGTTCCTCCTCGTTGACAGAAAAACTTGCCAACTTTTTTCCTGTTTTTTTCAGAGAATATTCTCTTTGTGACAGTGATGGCTCGTGGAATGCTGTTCGTTTTTGAATAATGTCTCTGATGGACGAGCAAAGGAGTGCAAGTCGGTGTTGCTAGTTCGCAGAGAAGCATTTGCAATGTTTAAATTTAAAGCGCAATGTTGCCTTCGTTCTTTATATATTTATTTTTGAAAATGAACAACTTGTATTGTTCAACTGGAATTTCACTTATACCATTTCGCCCGTCGATTGGAAACGTAGCAACATTAAAATTTGATCAACGAGATCGCGTTGTTTGGTGTGTGAAACATTTATGTTTTGTAATAATTAACAGAGGGTTTCTTTGAACGTTAACCATTCACGAAATTGTTCGTCTTTAAATAATACAGCAACGTCCAAAGTTGCAACGAGGTGGCATTGCCGCGTGTGTCACGATTCAAATAATACGAAATCGCCAAAAATGTCACGACACAAGCGCGAAATGTCGCAGTTTAAACGCTAAAATAATAACACTGTATTTGGTTTAAGTTTTATTTGATAGCTCTCGTTGACTGCTCAGTCGTAACTGATGTCATTACAATCCCAGAGCCGCACACACCAGGCGCCCATCGCCGATGACTAATTGTGTGGTGATGTAAGCGAAGAAATTTGTCAAGGGTGGTAAAGAACAACAGCTCAGATGCAATTAATCGGAGAAAAAAGCACGAGATACATCGTGCGAGTCGCATCGCGACCGAAAGTATCCTTTCTCTTTCGACCAATATGACTTCATTGAAACGTTTGATAACAAGTTGCGCGATGCGTAAAACGTACGATCAACGTCTCTTTTCTATGGATCGTTCCTCTTCATTCTCACATCCATACATGAAACTTTGAATTTCACACGTGCACGAAGCTTTAATATCTTAAAGCTACTTAAACGTGTTTGCATGTGTTTTTTACCGTGAAATGTATGCAGATTCTATCCCAAATTGTCCTTAAATTTTTTTATTATCTTTTCTCATTTCTTGTTCCAATTCATCGGCCGAGTCCGTCCTTTCTCTGTCGTCCAGATTTTCTCGGCAGAGTTTGAAGACAAAAAAAAAAAAGAAAAAAAAAGGAAAAAAAGGTACGTCCAACGTCTCTCGTCAGATAAAGTTAGTCAAAAATATACGCTGTAACGAGTGTCTCGAAGCTTTCGTGTGATTTACGTAGAGGGAGGAGGAAGAGACGGATGATTCAAGGATGGAAAGATACAGGATGGAATCGCTGCAGGCGGACGTTGAAGACAGATCAGAAAAGTTTCGCGAGCCAATCACCGACGCTGGATATCGGGGTCCGCCCCGATAAAAATGACAAAGTCTTAAAAGTTTCTTTCCGCAGTCGCGTCTCTGGCCGCGATTCTCTTCGAATTCGTCCGTCGACCGTTCCTGATCGCGAATACTCGATGGTTCGATTTCGCGATGGAATATTCGAAAGCCACGTACATACTTTGCGTTAACTTTCTTCCACGAGAATTAGCAATTTCAAAAAGTTTGCCGCGCGGTAAATCCGTAATTTCCGTATCAAGTTTTTTATTCTTCTAACCAGAAAACGATAATGACGGAGATGCGCTGGTAAAGTGAATTTACCAAGAATTTCGGAAATTTAGGTAAGCAGCATGAAGATCAGCAGAATAAAGAAATTGTTCTTGATTTAGGTAAATTAGGGAAATTTTGCGAAGGTTAGAGAAATTTCTCCAACTAGATAACAATAGAGATGTGTTAGTAAAAAAAAATTCTTTCAACTTAAGAAATTTGGGAAAGATTAGCAAAATCAAGAGAAGATTTAGGTAAATTAGGAAATTTAGAAAGATTGGAAAAAAGTGACAGAAATTAAGCAAATATATTCTAATTTCCTCTTTCAAATCTTGGAGTCTTTAATGTAACATTATCATTCACCGGGAAATAATCTAAACTTACCTCGGAGATTATATTCCAAAGTTCAATTATCCAGAAACTTGATTCTTCCAACGTATCCAGAAGCCTGCGTATTTCCTACATATTTTCAAGGAAAAAAAAAAAATAAAAGGAAAAGAAAATTCAGAACAAAAGGGAATGATCGACACCGTCGGTTTTTCTAACCGGTCTCATTTATTTGGTAACTCATAGATATACACGTTAACGTTCTCTTAAACCTAGAGAGAAAAATGAAAAACGCAGGAGGACCGTGTGTGTGTGTGTGTGTGTGTGTGTGTGTGTCCCGTTTCACCGACACGTCGATGGTACCGGGAGGGGGATAGGCGACGAAACAACAAGAAACGAAAGAGGCGAGAACAACCAGAAACGAAGAACGAGCCGCGACTGGCTACATCCTAAAATCATTAGAAAAATACACAGCTTACGCGCAAATCCTTTCAAACTGAATTAATTCAAACACGTCGATGTTCCGAATTTATTTCTCGCGCTTAATGACGTTTACCTCGTTTCCTAACGGCGGAGTGTACGTACGTACGTGTACATCTCTGTGTACATTTCTGCCGGTGTGTGTGTGTGTGTGTGTGTGTGTGTGTGTGTGTGTGTGTGTATGCGCGCGTGTGTCGGTGTGTTTGTGCGTGTATACGTGTAACACGTTTTCGCGTTCCTTTCGCGGGGAATCCTCGCTGCCGACGAGAATCGTTCGATTAATTCGCCCGACGTGTTCGCTCATTTACAGGTTTCTCTACTTTCCGCTGATTTCCAGCCAGTCAGCGAGGCTGGAACAGCCAACGAGAATCAACGAGAATCAATCGTTTCTCATTACCGGACTGCGGATTTCACTGCGTGCTTCTCGAAATTGAAATTCTCGATTCTCGGCTGATTCGATTTCATTTTTTTCTTCGTAGCTTTCAAAGCTACAAACAAGTCGTCAACCCAGCGCGTTGTTGATAATTCTAAGTCGTCCCTAATTTTTCTCGTCAATATTTACACGCAATCTTCTACTCGTTCTCGTTGTATCTGTCACGCCGCGGTGGAAGATGAATTTATTTCTATTCCGGTATAAATTAAAACCGAAATCGAAAGTTTCTATGGAATCCAAAGTACTCGGTTACTTTCTATTTCCGGGAGAATTTAAGTCCACGCAAATAAACGTCCGCAGCCTGTTTCATCGTCGGCGAAATTCGAAATCGAGTTGGCAAGTTACGGAGTCAAAGCCGTACGAAAGCTGAAATTTCATCAACTTTCACGAGATTATTTCGCCTCGCCGCGAAAGGAACGACAAAATAGCCATAATACGACGAAACGGGCACAATCAATGGTACGTAGCTTTCGTTGATATGTTCTACTTAAAGTCGAAATTCTTATTATCGCACGGCCTCCTTCTATCGATTCTTTCTTTCTTTCTTTCTTTTTTTCCTGGCTGGACGATCCTCGCCGATTCTATCTCTCCACTCCACTCCACTTTGTGTCTATAGAACGTATGAAAAGGAATATGGCTCGAACTCTTGCACGAACAACACTCTATATTCTCTCTCTCATTTACTCTCTCGATAGTGCTCGCAACGCGAACAATGCCGATTCACGCCGATAAATGAGAAATTCTCGGTCCTTCTCCACCGCGTCCTGTTTCATCTTTGTGCTCGCTCGTAGCGTTCGTCGCTACGATTTTGGATTTTGGAATTTTTGGGACACTGGACGAGTTATAACGACGGCTTATTTACAGTTCGAGAGTCCCTCTTCGATGTTTCTTCAAGCTGAAGGTGGGGAGTGGGAAGAGGAGAAGAGGAGAGAAGGAGTTAAGGTTCACGAAAGGGATGGAAATGGATTCGAAGATGTTGTTGATGCGATGGAAGCGACGAATGGAAGCAGAATGGGGGCCCTCGTTCGTCCGCGAGTTATCATCGCGCGTGGAACACGGCGAGATCGACAGGAATCAGGCGGCCAACCGTAGTGTATTACACATCGATCGTTTCTTGGCATCTTACATTTACTCGCGTTTAAGAATACGAATCGTACAAAACAACTATTGACGCGCTACCCGACCATTGTTACCACGACCACGACTGTTGTTTTCGTCCACGTTCGACGTCCCTCCATCTTTATCATCGTTTTACGCTTTCCTCTTCTTCTTTTTACCTTTTTTTTTTTGCGTGCGTCCAGAACCACAGAAACGGGAAGTCTGGTGAAATTTTCGTGAACGACGAATTCCTCTCGAGGAGGAAAGGTACGCGTTCTCAACGAAATCCACGTAAATATCGTAGAGGCCGGGGTGGATGAAAACGACGCGACGCGGGAAAGTTTCGCCATCAGCCGGCACTCCGCCGGATCAACATCCCAGCGAACTCTTTAAAGTCGCTTTCGTTCGACGTTGCGAAACTTGCAGCCGCGACACGACAACTTTACTTGGTCGTCGCTTCCTCGGGATCGTCCTCCGTCTCTTCCATTTTCTTTCACCCAGTATTTATACCCAGGAGGAAGGAAGTAAGGAAGTTGGTCGGTCGCGGCGACAAGTTCGCGGAGGAGGAGAGGCGCGAGCGGCCCAGGATCGGTGGATTTGTCGTGGCAGAGCAAACGGGCGGCGGTTTGGACAGTAATTTATTAGCCTTCCTCGCTAACGTTCCCCGAAATCGAGCGTTCGATCCGGAGGATCCACTCGTTTTCAGTCTCTCCCAATTATTTTCTCTTTCTCTCTCTCACACACACATACATACATACATACACACACACACACACACACACTCACTCACTCTCTCTTTCTCTCTCTTTCTCTTCGTTCCTTTCGTTCGTTACATAGCGGTTTTTTTATTTTTTACTTTTTTTTTCGTTTTTTTTCCTTTTTCCTTTTTACTTTTAGGTAGATAGGTTTAATTGGTTACTTAGGCGCGTTGATTAGTTACGATCTGCGTCCCAGCAGCGACCTTCCCGCCGCTTCCCTCTAGCCTACTTGTTGCGTGCGCGGGGGATAACTTTCCTGGAAGATCGCGCGTTGGATGGCTCCGAGTGAACGATCAACCCTGTTCACCACCTCCCTCTTCCGCCTTGATCGTTACCCGGTTTCTGTTATACTTTCTTTCTTCGTCTCTCCGTAGACAGCTCGCTTCGTACATCGTTCGTCTTTAATTGTCGTCGTTCCAATAGAAATATATACGGAAGAGCGTGAGTGTGTGAGTTGTCCCCGGGACGGGGGCACGATGTCGCCGCCTCCGCGTGAAATTCCGAAGCGAACGTGGAAGCTTGCGAGCTTCTTTGTCTCTTCCTCTGGTCCGTCGAGAGATTTTCTTTCTTCGTTTCTCTGTGTGTATCTTCTGCCTGCCACCCTCTCTCTCTCTCTCTCTCTTCTTCTTCCTTGAGTTTCTAGGTAATTCGAGGAGCTCAGTGAAGAAAGACACTGGTGACGGACCTGGTGGTGTGGGGTGGCAGATCGGGGGCCTCCGTCGGGGCCCCCTCGTACCCCTATGCGCTCAGTCCAAGCCGGTGGATCTTCGCGGAGAGAAAATTGTGCAGGACGAAGACGATCGGCTTCGGACAGCTCTCGAGATCTAGCTCCTGAAAAGTTAAGCGTACAATTCTACATATATGTGTGTTCCGTCACGATCGGCGTACAAAGACTCGTGAAGTATTAAGCGTAGAAATTAATTGTTTGTGCCTTTGTGATGCGTCAGTTCAATTGTAAACCAATTCGGGATTCAATTATTACTTTCGAGACTTTGAATTACAGCACAAAACGCAACGTTGTAATTACTAACACGAATTGTTTCTGACATCAGTTTATTATTCTGTTTGTGATTTTGTAATATCAATTATAATTAATTACAAATTATAAATATATATATTACATAAAATTATGAATAAACAAATTATGTCAGTTATTAATTATATACCAATTATAAATCAAACATTTGTTACTATTTCAACGTTTTAAAGTACATCGTTAGTATAATTTCGAAAGATTTCTAGTCAACCAGAAAAAGAATTAACAATTATATTAACAATTTATCGGTGAATGGACAATGAGATTTGAGAAAGGCACTTTTACAATTAATTTTTACATCTAACATATTTTCTGTAAAACTCTAAATTTTACATGTACATAAATCCGTGTATCACTGTGTGTTTCTACGTTTCGCGCGTATTTAAATATGTAGATTCTCGCTTAAATTCGCAGCTTCGCTCAAACATTTGAAAATTCTATACAGAGAAAAGAGAAACGTGTGTCGTCAAGTTAACAAAATCTCTGTCACACTAGAATCTCGTTCAATTAAAAGATCGTTTCTCGATATTGTCTTTTTTTTTTTTATTAATGGTCAGTGCATATTTGAAGAGAATCTAGAGTAAACTAAAAGAGAAGAGAATTTTGCTATTACTATTACAAAATGATTGAAATTTAATTCTAGTAATTTTTATTCCAATAGTAAAAAATTTTCTCTGTACCTCGTCGGTGCTTTTGATACGGACAGACGAAAAATTTAGTTAGCCTCGCGTTTAGTTATTAAAGGGTGTGCCAATCGACGGATTACTGTTTCTTCATCGCGGGGGAGGAGGAGCTTGGTCGCTTGACAAAAAATTCCAAGGTGGAAGCGGGAAGGACTTGCCCGATTCAGGCAAATTCGTTTCAGAGACAGCTCTCGAGAGCAGAATAATTTCTCCCATCGTGACGTCTGTCGCAGGAAAATTCTACCTGGATGCGTTCTCTCTTTTTTCCCCCTCTCCCCCCTCCCCCCTGTTCCGTGACACTCACACCCTCCTGCTTCCCAGAGAGAGAGAGAGAGAGAGAGAGAGAGCCGGAGCGTTATGAATGGCCATTGAACGGCCGGGAGAGAACCGGACGACGGTGTTTGGGGAAGATGTAAAATACGGTATTCCACGGTATCGTGCTCCGGGTATATATCGAGGGCTCTTTCAAAGTGACGAGTACAATGGGATTACTCGGTGCACAGCCCTCTTTTTCACGATATCTCCCGCCCCTCGTCGATGATAATAATCTCGATAGTCTAGGCGGAGTCAATTAAAATTCTCTCAATACTACCACCGGGGCGGCCCACCGGGGAAGGGCGGAGAAGAAAGGAAGTCTTCTTTTTTCCCTCTCTCCTCCATCCAGGATTTTCACGATAAAGCCTTCTTCGTCGGTTTCCTACCAAGAGATCGCGGCCGAAACGAGTCCCCGTTATTATCGAACACGTCAGCTCCAGCTAGGATAGATATTCACCTCTAATTCGCTTTTCATTCGGCGGAAGCTCGCGGGGATCACGCGTTGGTAACGTTAAGGGGCGAATAATAGCGAGATCTTTTTCGAGCAGGATTACTGCGAGGGAAGGGTGCACGATACGATAGGGGTGGTGGGAGTGTACGACAAATCAGGTTTCTCAGAGGGAAGCGACTTTAAAATTCAATGCCTCGTCGTGTCGTTGTGTAGTTGTTGTAGTAGTTTCGTCAGTTATTATTATTATTATTATTATTATTATTATTATTATTATTATTATTATTATTATTATTATTACGAAATTTGCGATGCTTGCGCGTGATCGCGTGATCGCGTGAAATTTATCCACGGATTTATCGTAATGTCATTTCCTTTCTGACAGACGCCACTCACAATCTCGCCGTCCTCGCCGCCAAAGTCGAGCCACAGTAGACGCGCCCCGTCGTCCGCGGACATTTTCAGTTTGTCGAAGGATCTTCTCCAGAGAGGAGTCGGGGGCGAGCTCGGGCTCACCCCGTTGCCACCTACGCCTCTGGTCCCAGCTGCGTACAGCGCGAAACCGTCTTCGTGGTTGACGACCAGCTGACAGGCTTTCCCTTGCCACGTGCATCCTACGGACAAAGAGAGAGCAAGTTTGTTAATTGCCTGCTATTTTATTTATTTAATAATAACAACAATAACGATCGAGTTGCATCGAACATACGAACACCTTCTTCTCTAGCACCTGATGTTGCAAAAATTGGAACTCGCACACTTTATCAATTCAGAATAGTACGTTTTATTATAAAAGTGAGAGGATAATTTAGACAACATCGTTTGAAAGAAATCTACGTTTCTATCAACGATAAACTAGTAATGAATAATGAAATTCCATTATTTACTCTCGATGTAAAAGTTTGATTGGCAAATGAAACAAGTATTCTACATGGAAACTATTTCCGTAATTTCGAATTTTTATTATTCTATATTTGACTCTATATTTTGATTATTCCGTAATTTTATAATTTCGAACCATTTCGAGTTATATCCAATATGTTTTTATAATTTCGAACTCGTCAACTCGAGGGGTTCGCATGCTTGAAACTTCAGGATAGCTAGATGCAGAAATTTAGAATTCAGAACGATCAGCTTGGAATATTTTTAGAACGCAGGACGATTTCTCGAGGTTGCTAATAAAATTGGCAAAAGACTCGGCGCAAAAGTAAGAAACGTCTGGCGAATAATGTACAAAAATCGCGCGTGGATCGCGAACGAAATGAGAATTACTTTGACAAAGGCAAGCTCCAGCCGCCGCGTGCGTTAAAGAGGGGTATGAGAGGGGGGGGGGAGGTGTGAGGGAAAACAATCGTCGAATAAAACCAAGTCACCTGTAATGAAAGTCATTCGAATCGCGTCGGTTTCAAACAACCGAAGTGCTTTATTAGAATCGAACTAAATTAAACAACAGCGGATCGATCGCCGCGACTAAAAACTAAAAACTGAAAGGTAATCCGACGATGAAATCGAGCTGGACCAAATAACATCAGCCAATCGTGGAATTGCGAGGAAAGGAAAAGGGGGAATTGCCCGGTGAAACCGAAGCGCGGACAAAAAGATTGAAAAGCGATTTTTCTTTTTTTCCTTTTTTTCTTTTTTTTTTTTTTTTGGACGATATTCATGCACTTGAGAGAAAGAGATTAATTCGAGCTCGATGTTTTTTTTGTCCTCTTTTGAAATTGAATCGCTCTTTATTCTATCTAGGACAATAGACATCTTTTTACATTGCGTTACAAAACAAAGAAGATTTAACTGCCTCGGCTGTCGGGTGCGATGAATTCGCGAATGAAATAATGTAACGAAAATCCTATTAAATTTTGCACCCATCCGAAGATATAATTTTCAATCGTAAATTTTTAAGTCGATTTTCAAGTCCCTTTCTTTTCATTAAATTTCACTTCAACAAAGAGAGTTTCTCACCTTGGTGGTTCTAGAAACTTTGTCACGATCCGCAGAGTCTGACAATGTGAATAATTCGGGACGCTTTGGAATTATTCTCGGAATTTAGGAATATAGAATTTTCGCATATACGAGAGATATACTCACGAACGGTATACTCGCGCAACGAGTGAGCAGCCGCGTGACAACCTTGAACGATTGCCCTGGCCCAGGCGGCCAAGTCCCTCCGCGTCTCGGCTCGTAGATGATGCGTCACCACGCCGTCGATCGTGCCAACCCGCACCGCGAACGTCGCCGCGTGCTGCGTTGTTCCGCTACTTCCGCTGCTTCCAGCCTCGTTCTGTCTTGCCGGCGACGACACCAATCTGCAAGAACATCGTGAAATTTTCTTAGAATTTTCTTAGAATTAGACAAGGCAACCACTCCTCCTCCTTGAACATTTCTCTCACGTTCTCACCAAGAATAACGAAATATACATTTTGCAAATACATTATCTGTATTTCGTGTTCACGCCACGAATGTACATACTTTCGTGAATACCATTTTGCATTTTATCTATTGACTTCAAATTTTGCTGCATCTCCAAATTTTCTAAAATCCGTGACCCGGCGAGGATAATTTAGTTTCCGTTCGTTCATCTACGAACTGAAATCAGTCAAATCTGAGAAATGTCATACCGAACCGTGACGCGATAAATAATTTTTCACGATAATAAAGAAACTGTAGGGAAAATGCTTGAAATGCTTGCAATGTTTGAAAGAAAAATCCACTATCGTTGTACAAATTACTAAGAAAAAATTAGAAATCTTTGGACGTGAAATGTCGTTTAATTCGCGAGTGCAAACAATTTTTTTTATTTACGAAAACGAATGGCAGCCGAAGAGGAAATTTCATTCGGCATTACACTTTTTCGAAGTTTCGAAACAGCACCGCAGGATCTCGAGATCGATTCACACTCGGGTACGATTGAATTTACGCGAAAAAATTTTGTAGGAATTTTTCTAGGTATTCAGCGCCTGTGTGAACTGCCTTGCAGGGTAAATTACCCTCCCGCGCGATCCGGCCTCCGTCGTAAAAATCGCTCGCGGCTTTATTGCGCGTGGCGCGGGGCCGGCTGACACCGAAGAGGCGCTCTTCAACCCCCTCTGCGCCCAGCAATCTATCCGCTGACGAATGGTCCTGACGTACGCGCGGGGCTCGCGTGCTCGTTAGATTTATAGATTTTTCGGCGGCCGCGTTGGAAAAAATGCCGATCAAAATGCCGCTGGCCGCGAGAAGAGATGGAAAAAAGGCGCGATTCGCATAATGGGATAGCTTTGGGGGAAAAACCAACGCCGTGGAATTGCGTTTCTCTAGTGTCATCGAGTTCCATTAAAGTTTCAGGTTGCGAGGATTGCCAAGACTATCGAAGTTTATCGCGTGAAATGATTACAGGAATCGTCGTTTTTGAAATTACGTGAATTTCAATTATACTGCGAAAAGCTCGAAAATTGAACAACAGTAATTCGAATTTCACTCTAGCTACTCTGAAATACTATTGATCTTCAAGTTTCTGGTTAAAAGTACAGTATCGAGAATTGGAAAATCTTTAAATGTCTCCGACTGTTTGAAAACAGATATCAATGCAAATTCTTCACTAATTTGTTCGTCCACAAGAAGAAAAATCGATCTCCAAACTTCACGTGTTAAATCTCCAATTTTCCCAAATGATGTCCTTACTGTCGAAGCTCTTCAGTTTTTCAATCGATCGAAATAAAAAATCGTTCTCCGAACAATTACGCTTCGTTTGGAAAAAGAAATATACGCACGATCTACCCTCACGAAGATTTCTTTATTCGCAAATTACGAGTCAACGGAAATATCATTTTCGAAAATCTCTAACTTCCCGATCCAAAAGCTAGCACAACGAGGTTATTTTCGATGATCCAAAGTTCCCTTAATTCAAGTAAAAATCGTTCTCCAAACAACTAAAACGCAAACAATCCTTGAAAAAAAAATCCTTGATCTCCAACAATACGCGTGATCCTTTTTCACGGACTTCTTTGTCCATGAAACTAAAAATCGATCTCCAAGCCTCTTGCATAATGGCAGCGAATTCAGCCGCGCAGAAGGGGTGGATTACTCGCGTTCACCCGTTATATAGAGTAGCAACGCGCACGGCGAATAACGTATGAGCTCCTCCGGGTGCAATCCTGGCTCGGCTGTTCCCTCTCCCTCTCGTCCCCTTCTGGATCGCGTTGGACGGATTTTACCCTCGGCCTGGAAACGTTTTCCACTTCCGAAAGTCAATGCCTACGAAATCGGGAAAGTTTTTGCGAGATTCGCGATGAAATTACGCGAAACACGACACTAATGCGTTACGGTGCGTACACGACCGCCGTCAAACCGAAATCAATCGAAATTTCGTAAATTCTTCTTAAGTTGAACTTAGGTGGCTGCAGATAATTTAAATAACGTAGCTGCATTGTACTTTCGAAGAATTTCGTTGAAATATCACGCAAAACGTTGATAAAATACGCATTATGAAAAGACATGACAAAAGTATTGTAACAATACAATACGTAGTATTGTGACGAGACGTAATGTAACATGATAATAATAATAATGAATAATGATATATAAATATTGATTAACGATATGTAAATATTAGATTAATGATGTATAAATATTATAATAATATAATGAATATATAATGTCGCATAATAATAATAAATGATGATATAAAAAGACGCGTACACGTGTATCAAGGACGAAGGTTTTTAATTTCTTAATCGAGTTAAAAATCGCGATCTCTAGTTTAAAAATTTGAAATTCCTAAATTGAAGTCGTACACGTGATAATGGCGGGAATCGACGAATGGTTTCCCGCTCGGTGGAGACTGTTGTTTCAATCATATCGTTCAGCGTTGATTTTTCAATCCCGGGATGCATAATGGTTGGTAGTAATTATAATAAATGAATAATTTCTCCGGCGACAGTGAATATCGCGTGATCGATACGCGCGTACATTATAATTGGGTTCTTTGTACAATTAATGGAAATATGTTCGATCGGGTCCGCGTTCGGTAATCAACGTGAAATTTATAAGAGAAGAGGGCAACGAAAATTGTAAGTAGCCGGTGATATTTAATTCCTTCGGGAACTTATTTTGGTATACACGCGCACGAGTCTAATCTATTGCGATCGACTTTGATTCGCGAGCGACTCGATAATGTCATTTCAGCATCTTACAACCTTTCTACTTACAATTAAGTATAGAGAAACACTGTCGTACGAACGTTGTCGGTTGTTTTTCACTGCAAAAATTCAACGAAAACTCGTGAAAATAAGGCAACGGTCACGATAATCAGCTGTCAACAAGAAGAGACAGCAACGACACAGAAACAATCACGGGATAATGTTAATAATGACAAAGGGGAAAAAAAAAACAATCTTCTCCAAAGCCAAGAGGACGAGTGAGAATCGAAAGTAAAAAGACGTTGTAAGTTCGAACCAACGACGTACAATCCCGTTCTTCGACAACGGTTAACAATTAAAAATCAATTCGCTGGAACACGCTCGAGCACAGAGAGAAAGAGAAAAAGAGAGAGAGAGAGAGAGAGAGAATCGTTCGATTCTTCGAGGGAATCGTTCAAATAATTAAACAGCTCGACGAACAAACAGCGAAAAGAGAACGAGTGCGCGAAGGTAAGAGAAGAAGGCGAAAAAGAAAGATAGGAGGGGGGAGGGGGGGAAGAGAAAGCGATTGTTCTTCAACCGCGATAATCGAGTGTCAACGAAGAAACAGAGGCACAGAGGGATGAAGAATAGCCGGGCGTTCGCAAGAACGCAAAGCTAAGAACGGTCAAAGAGAAGTACACACAACGGGCTGGGAGTGTAGTGAAGATGAAAAGAAGACGAAGAGAACGGCGCGCGAGGAGGGGAGGCGAAGGGGAAAGCAACGGACGGTAAATAAAGGCGTTAAACGAGAATGGATGTTCGTTCGAGGCTCGTAATCCCGGCCGAAAAGGAAGCCGAAGGCAGAAGCCGTGCGCAACTTGCAAAGAGGTAAACTTTCTTCTGCCCCGTCCCGATGAGGGGTGAGAGACTGAGGAGAAGGAGGAGGAGGAGGGAGGGGAGAAGTGTTTCGGTCGTAGCCGAATCACTTCCGGTTTGTCTCGCAGTAAAACTTCCTTAAGTCGGTCATTTCGTTCCTTCCCGCGGTCTCGATACGGACCTCCTCGACCGGAAATAGCTTTTCGGTGCTCCACTTTCCACCCTCGACCACCCTTTCTTCTCTCAACTCTTCCTCGACCACAGCTTCTCTCTCTCTTTCTCTTTCTGTCTCTTTTCCTCGTTCTCTATCTATCTATCTATCTATCTATCTATCTATCTATCTATCTATCTATCTATCTATCTATCTTTCTTTCTTTCTTTCTTTGTCTCTTTCTTCCATTTTCGGCCATTCTCGTCGTTCGTTTTTGGCCAAGACGGTTAAAAGCGGGCTCGAAACAGCTATCGACCATCGTCGCTGCCCGACGTTCAGGCAACTTTCGGAAAAGTCAGCTCTCTCTCTCTCTCTCTCTCGCCTCGTTCGCGGTGAAATAAACGGGTCGATAATAGAGTTGCCGAAATTAGGTTCGGGTTTTCTCTCCGGCAGAACGCCGGAAGAAGCGCTGAAAATTTTTACGATTCGACTGGGTATTTTTTTGGGGGAGGAAAAAATGGAGCTTCTCTCGCGAATTTCGTTTGACACGTATCCATATAAACATGTTTACGTGCTTTTAACGCGAGAAAGAGTGCTTGTAGAATTTCGTTTGTCTGAAAAAAACAATTCGTTCTAGTTTCATCTGAAATTTCTCATGTTGTGCAACGCTAACGTGAATTAAGATTTTAGTAAATGGCGTTCCACTCTGGATTTTTGTTCTTGATATTTCACTTTTTGATTGCTAGTTTGTCATATATCATACGCCACTGATGAATAGGGATAAGTAATGCTTTTTGATACTGTACAAAATTCTATTTTATTTAATTACTTTCTTTAAATTACTATCGCTAGATGGCAATCTTTATTAAATTTGAAAAAAGAAAAACGACATTACTTAAGGGTGCTCCTAATATTATTCGCAACGAAGTGAAAAGTTTATCGAGTTTGTTAACGCTAAAGACACTATCCGTTAAAAGTCTCGCGGCACTTTTTATTTCAATCGAACGTTGTTTCAACGCTTTCAGAATTTTAAGCTCGTTTGAAAGTTTCTTGAAAAGTTGAAGGGTGACTTTGAGGAAATTAAAGTTGGCCGGGGAAAATTTGATAATTGATTCTTAACCAGTTTCAATATGATTACGACGATCAAGTCACGAGTCACTTTCCTTGCTTTGAGCGTTCAATATTTATCGTAGATAATAATCGTTTAATTTCACGTATATTTTAATTTATATATTTTATGTGACAGATCTGTTTGTTACGTAGAATATTATTAGCGTAATCGGCATAAAGTGTAAGAGCGGGAAGATATAATTAACATTATGTTGCCAGTATTGAAATATATTAATCGTCCCAAGACTCTTAACCACTGCATTGATCTTTAACTACATTGCTGTTTTTCTCTAAAACAAATTTAACAAACGGATTGCACGTATAATACACCCTCGAGCGGGCGAGAGATTTTTCAAAAAAATATTCATCAAAAAGTTTCGTACACGATGGCGGAGCATTCGTTTGAAATGCAACACACACGCGTATTTTCTAGTAGATTAACGAATAAACATTTTACCAAGTGTGCAAGACACGAAGCGCGAAATTTCACGAAAAGATAAAACGCTGGCGCGTTGAAAAAAGAAAAAAAGAAAGAAAGAAAGAAAAAAAAAGAAACGTGAAAGAGAGAGAAAGATATGATTGGGAATGGGAATTAAACGCAGTCAGATATGATTCGCAGTCAGAGCCAGAGTGAAGAAGAACTCTGCGAATTTTTTTTTCAAATTCGAATTTCAGTGGAAATTCCCGACAAACCAGAAGCAGGGATCGGTACTATCGTTCCGCTGCTCTGCGACTGGTTGACGCGTTTAAGCCGGATTAAAATTTGATGCGGCAACGAGGGGCCCGGTCCCGCGTATCTCGATTAAAAATGAAAAAAACGCGTGCATGGTTGATAAGGGACGGGCGGCCGACGAGTTTCCCTCGATGCACGCTGGCTGGTTGGCTGCAGGATTCGTGAAAAATTTACGAATCAGACCGCACTCCATCGGTCTTTGCTTCTGGTAGCTCCGTTGCCGATCATCTCTCCGCTGTTTCCGTTTCTCTTTTATTTAACCGAGTTCGTTAAAACGTAAAAAATGTCCGCAAGAAACGGGCACGAAACTCCGCTAGAATACGGTGTTTCGTTCATGACCCCTTGCTTTTCTAGGAAGGAGCTGCGCCCGATAGTACACAAGGAATGGAATTTGATTTTGATGATATCCGTAGAATCTGTTGCGCCTTTAGATTGTTAATATTACGTTTCGCGACTTTATACGGGAAATGCTATAATGTGCGAGCGTTGAGCCTTAAGTCTTACTTTACATTAAGAAAATAATCGTTAGGAATTAATTTTTCTTCTTTCCGTTTATAATTTTTTTTTGTTTTAAATCGTTTTTAGAAAAATCATATTTTCCACCGAAAATTGTTTCTTTGCGTATATACGCATTATTATACAAACGTTGTATCACTGCAATAGAACATTTCAATTCCGAAATATTTATTAAACGTAACTATCAGAGCCATTTTTATATTTCTATGATCGTAATTAAGGGAACGGAACCTAATTAGAAGTTTAAATCATCTCACTTTGGGTATCGCGTATATTTTCACAGTAACTAATAATCCTAGTGGTGTATCCCGTCTAAAAAATAGCGAGAATTTATTAGTCGTGTACGTGAAGCTGCTGAACCGAATGAAACACAACGAAGATGTTTATTTTCTGTAAAACTGCTTTAATTAACGAACAGACAAAAGAAAAACATTTTTCAAACAACGATCCGAAAACATTGTTCTAAAAGAGCGAATGATCACCCGGCATACTTGCGACCTTTGATTTATTACCGCGGTGACGTGGTATAAATTTTATCGTAGAAAAATGTAGCGTGCCGGAACGTATGTAAAAGGAAGATAAGGAAGCGTGAAATACAACGACAAGAAGCTCGATAATGTAGCAAGCATCATGCTCGCTTCTCCATCTTCGGTTCACCTGAGTTCAAATTCCTGAGTTCCAACTCTTCTTCCAATATTCCCCAATCACGATGATCTTCACGTCATCAAATTTCGCCCGATACAATTTTGGTTAATTACGCCTGTTTTAAAAAATCCCTCCGCCTCCCGCCAGCTTGAAAAAAGAAAGCCACAAAGAGAGAAAAGAGAGAGAGAGAGAAAGAATATTTTGCGACGAGTTTTGCGGGAGGTAACGAGCGCGAATTTCTCCTGGAAAATAAAAGCTCGGTTAAAGGGTGCAATCAAGCAGAAAGGAATTCCCGAGGAGTAGAGAGAAAGAGAGAAGCATTCCGAGGAGAAGAAAAACGCGTTCACCTAGCGCATTCAACGATATAGAAATGCGACGTTTCATTGCGATGGAAACAGCCATGGATCGGAAAACAAACAGCGTGCGTATCTCTGAAAACGTATGACGCCAAAACTTCCATGGGGGTGGTGATGGTGGAAGGGGGAGAGGAAAACTTACAGAACGAAGAACAACAACAGAGGGGTGGGGGAGAAAGGAAAATAATGAAAAGCGCAGGAAAGAGAACTCGCGCGACAACAGGGATAAACAGCAAGATATATTTTCACAATAACAAACACGTTAGATACTGTTTGCACGCAAAAATTCAATCTCTCCTCGCGGTTTGAAAACAACAACAACAACAACAACAGAAAGAAAATTCCGACTTAGCTTTGCAACAGAACGAAATAATCATTGTGAAGGGAAAAGGAAGAAAATGGAAGAGGAGAGACTCTTTCGAAGAAGAGACAATACGTCGGAGAAAAAGGATTGGCCGCGTGAATTCGATTTCACGCAAAGGGCCCTAGCCTATTGTGCCGCGCGGAACGAATCGCGCGGCGAGCGATTGTACCCTCCCGGCGTGTTTCAGCGCGTTAAAAAGCGGAGCGCGGGGTAAATTCGGTTACACGCCGCGTGTAACATTGTTAACGTTGTAATTCGTGTTGGGTATCGCGCGTAACAAGTTGCACGACGGGCGATAAGCGGGAAATAAAGTTTCGCGCGCGCGATATAAAACGTAAGCGCAACAGCAACACTTCGAAATAAAGAGAGAAGAGGCAGTTGGAGGATCTCCGATGGTTAAGAACGCGGCGATGACGAACGCGTTTACGTGCTGTCACCATAGTTGATCTGTGCTTAACTGCTCGAGTTGATCAGGCTACAGGTACTATTAAATAGCGATAAAGAAAAAAAGAAAAAAATAAATCCGTCCGACAACCGCCTTTTCTCGCCAATGTTACATGCGCAACAATAAGCGTTATTAATATTTTTTCAGCCACCGAGTCCGCTGCTGCGGACGCTTTTTTCCGACCAATTTCCACGAATTTTCGCTACCGTTGTAGTCGTAACGATGGTACGATGTAATTTAGTTGTTGCAACAAATCCCTGCCCCCTCATCCCCCTCTCCGTTTAGTTTTATCAGAGCGAAACGAAGCTGCGCGCGTGTACGTTGGAAGCTTAAAATTCATAGGTTAGTAACAACTTTTGTTGGTATATCGACGATGTTTGTCCGTAATTAAGTTCTAAGCGACTTGCTGATGAAATCACAGAGCACAACAACAAGAGGGTAACGACGCGAGGAGGACTAATTTCACGCGACGATTAATCAGGCCTTCTCTTCTTATTGTTAGTCTGAATTCTTGATGATAGATCTCCGGTATTGGAGAAATTGAAAAATGGTACTGCAGAATCATGTTTTGTTTCCTCATTGAGAAGTCGAAATGGTAAACGACGCGAGTCGTTTATTTTTTTGGTTCTTTCAAATGAAAAAACGATATAAATTCCATGGCTAGAGACAGATAAAAAGATGAAAGCACGGCGTGTAGAAATAAATAAATTTGACCAATCCGACGCTGTCCCTTGCCATTTATTCTACCTCCGGGCCCGTAAAAACGTCAAAACTCTGAAAATCCATAGCTAGGTTCGAGTGACAAGCAATATGTCAAAATTTACAGAAATTCCACTTCTACTGAAAATAGCGTCCATATTGAAAATCTTCGCCTCCGGCACCAGTAGTCACCAGCGAAAGTGTTTCAGTACTTCTCGTAAATACATCGTGTACGTTACACGAGATATTTTAACATTTTACTATCGATCGAGTTTGAGACTCTGAACTCTGAAACTGCTATTGAAATAGTTCAAGATATTTAGTACAAGTATATATATTTTGCCTGGAAGCATTTAAGCAACCGCGATCATTCTAAGCATTAATCTCGTTAAACAACATTGAAACTCATTAATCACTCGTTAACAGATAATTCGATTGTTTGAATACTTTTGTGATCTTTTGATCTGCGCACTGCTTGTAATTTCTATTTTCCAGACTCGTTTCAAAACACGAAGCCAGAATCCACGATATAAATACAATATAAGAATTCCTATTTTTTTCAAAATTACTATGTTCAGATTAGTTTCGATGCAATTATCTCGTTAGCGTCGTCGCTAGAACTTTAAAATATTCCACGCAGAGTACGCAATACAGACGCACGAGAGTTCTCTACATTTTCAATTCAGCACTTTCGCAAGTCAGCGCGGACACGTAGATCGCTCGTCATTTTAACTTGTCAATTCGGTTCAAGAGTAATCTCGTAAGAGTAGAAGATAGGAAAGGACGAGGCAAACAGATCGGACGGTGACAGGCGGAGAAAATGGAAGCTGGGCAAAGGAAAGGAAAGAGGGTGGACGACGACTTCCGCTCGAAGAGGGTTGAAAATCCTGAAACTCCATGGCGAACATTGCGTTTTCACGGATCTGCGCGTGCGATAGGTAACTGTCGGCGACACCTTCGATAATTAATGTCCACCCTCGCTTAGGGTAGAGGGGGGAGGTGGTTTAATTGATCTGGTTCACCGTTCGATTATCGAAACCCCATCTTTCACACCGGCGTGCGCGGCACCGGTCCTCGCGTCTGACCTGTAACTCCCTTGCCTGTCCGTGTTCCCCATTTCATTCCTTTCTCTCCCACCTTTTTTTTTCCATTTTCAATTCGTCCCTTTCGATTCCCGGTTCTCATTGTTCTCTTATTTACCGACCCCTTTCCAACGCCCGTCTTTCACCCACTTTTTCATCCGGTTCTTTTCATCCGGAAAGTCAATCAGCCGCCACGAGGCAAATGTTTCTCTTTCTCCGGTTTCTTTTTTCTTCCTTTTCTTTCTTTTTTTTTGTCTTCTCTCCGAAAAACGAAATTAAATTGTTCACGCAGCGCGTCCAGTGTGAACGGAGCTCAGAATTTTGTATCTATGTCCTAATGCTCTGCATTTGTAGCGTTTGTTAGAAATATATATTTCACAATTATATGTCTCTGTTTGCTCTAGTGTTAAATAATAAAAAAGAAAGAGTATTTCTTATTCTTACCGTGTTCCCTTGTAATTCACTTAAGCATTTTTACTTTACACAAGTTTCTTTTATACAGTTTATTTCAACATCGGAACACGCAAGCAGACACGCGCAATGGTTACTAATAAATAAAAATGTCGAATTCAGTGTTCGATGTGTTTTGAAATTTCTCAAGTTACAGAGAAACAACAACAATACACCCTTTGAAATTTCCAAAATCCCCTTGTTTGTCTATGCTGCAATTTTTTCGATTCTATAATCTTCTACCGAGCAACACTCAGAAATTCTACAGAGGCGTGTCGAAATTGATACGTCACAGTCAGTCTATGATATCGAAATGAGAACGAAAGATCGCTTTCGCTGTCGTAAACCGACATTGATAAACATCTACGTCGCATCATCGACGAAGCCCACCCTGTCGTCGATCGCGACGCTGTTACGCAATATTCTCCTTACAGCCACTCGTATCGAGCGAATGATCAACGATTTCTTGCCACGCGATATTTTAGATTGCCGCCGCCGGGCAGAGAGCGGAGACAAAGAAACGAGCGAATTAAAACGCGCAGTCCCTTCTGTTTGCAATGAAAATCCAATTTCGTTTGAACGCGGAGGCTTCGAAAGGCCTCGCGTTGCCGCGTAAAACTGATCCACCCTCAACGTTTACGTCAGTGGTTAACTCGCTCGCTGCGACAAATAAACGGACTAGTCGTCTACGCTCTCTCGCGCGAGCGAGTGAGAGAGAGAGAGAGAGAGAGAGTGCGAGTGGTAGGAGAGAAGTCAGAGAATGGAAAAGTGGCTGAGTTAAACGAGCCGACGTTAACTCGACTCGACTCGACTCGTAAACCGCTCGTCGGTCTACCCTTTGTCGTCTCGTTCCACTTTATGAAATCTCGACGTCGCGACGCGCTTCGTGGCACCTGACGACCAGCGAGTCTCGAGTCTACGAGTGCAGTAACTGAACGACAAAATCTTGTCGATTGCAAGAGATAGTCGGCAGTACGATAAAATTCACGTAAAAACAGACACAGGGGATCGTCGAATCTTCTGGGATATAGCGAGATCCCTAGAACGAATAAGGATGCTATAAATGACACTCGGAAGTGAAGACAGAAGTCAATTGGATTCTACGCGAGCTATCGAACGAGTCGATGCTACCGTAAATATATGGTTATATCGCCTGCTGGCCATTTGTTTGCCATGTCATAGGCCATAATAAACTTGACCAACACGAGGTTTTAGCATTTCTACTAGACGCGTAACCGGTCTACTCGGTCACTTTTTTTTCAAACGCAGCGACTCTACTTTTGCGTTCCTGAGTTCGTCGTTAACGCGGGAAAGTGAAAAGCTTCGCTCTCGGAAGTTCAAACGAAAATTCAAATGTCTCTAAAGGTGTAGAAAAATCTTTTCTTCACAACCTGGTTCCACCTTGAAACTTCCCCTTTGCTCCTTGAAACTTGTCGTTTGATTTCCTTTTTCCTCAACTTTTACGGTCAGACGACGAAATTTTAGATTTTTCTGTCGTTCGATCGCGATGTTCAAAGTTTAACGAAAAAGTGATACAGCGAATTTTGAGCGATCCCATTGTAAGGAGCGAGTATCAATCTTCGAGAGACTTGCGATGGATCATAGTCATAGAGAAAAGATTGGTGAATGTTTTTAGAAGCTGTTCCGCAATTTCCGAGGATACAGATATCTTTGTTCTCCCCGGAAATCGAAAATAACAACGACGCGAGGGAAGCGCGTTCGAACTATTTCTTGTTTGGAATACGGGATAGCAAACGTGGCCGAGGATTTGATTTGAAATCTGATGGAATCGAGACGAAATTCCCCTGGAAATTTCCAAAGTTCGCGTTTGTTACACATTTATATGGCGCGCACCATTATTTGCGATTATTCTGTTTATTTATACACACGCATTTAATCTGTTTGTTCACGTTATTCGTTGTTTTATGTTTGAGTTCATTTGTTTGTACGATATATCCAAAGTTTTTAGTCTCTCTTTCTCGCTCTCTCTCTGTGACAATATCCCTGACATAATTGCACAGATTAGCCGAGTAAACAAAGTTACAAAACGAGGCATCCGATGCCGTTTATTTTATTTCTTTCCCTAATTGAATTTTCTTCTCTTTTCCAGAGAGTCGAGGCTTGGAAATTCTTTTCATTTTTCAGTGGCCAGTTAACTGTTCACCGCAATACTTTATAGACTCATTCGTTCGTTATATTTTATATTCTGTTTCGCAGACTTTGAAGTCGTCCACCCGTCCATTCATTCGTTATAAGAACGTTTGAAGGTACTTTAATTCCTCCGCTAAGTTGACTCGCGAATAAAATTCATCGCTCTCACTCGGACGAAAATTATTCACGAAACCAAAAACTGGGCGCCAACGAATAAAAAAGAAAAATGAAAAAAAAAGAGAAAAGAAATAAATCACGCAATTCAATGGTAGATTGCTGGATCTCAAAGAAACCCCCGCGGGATATCGAGTGATTCGTTGCTTCGCGAGAATGAAGGACGAAATTTTCCCACCCTTTTTCGAACGGGAGACAGCAAACGCAGAGAAGAAATATAAAACGGGTGGAAAGCAACTTTAAAATTACAAAGCATTCGCTGTTCACGATCGCGCGAAAGGTTAGGTTGACCGAATTTTTAGGCTGTTCCAACGACTTGCCTTTGGATCTGGTGTTTCAGCAGTGATTCTGATAAATTTGTGGAACTCGTGGAGATATTTCACTGCGTGCGGGGCAGGGGGATGTGTAGATGAAGCAGAAAGAGAGAGAGAGAGAGAGAGAGAGAGAGAGAGAGGACCTTTTCACATCGGTGTGCCGATGTGCCTCACGTTCCTGCCGTGGCTACTTTTCTTCCGGCCATCGTGAAAAAGGTCAGACCGCAGTTTCTTTCCTGGACCGAGGGGAGAGGGAGGAGAAAGAGAAGGCCACGGACACGCGCGAGACCAGAAAGTGTGAAAGCACGATTCAACGACGGCCAGAATGGAAAATCCGCAAATGGAACGAACCAACCCTCTTTTTGCTTGTCTCTCCTTCGGCCACACTTCGACGGTTACTTCCTTTTATTGAATAAAAAAAGACGAGCGACTTTGGTAGGATGAAACGAGAGAGAGAGAGAGAAAGAGAGAGAGAGAGAGAGAGGGGGGGATGTGTCGAATGCAATTTCACGGGACGACGTGCGGATGTCTGTTGTTTTCCACGTGGCTGTTCTCCTTGTTGCTTCTCTCTGCTCGCGGCGGCGAGCTTTCCGGCTAGGTCGAGCTGCAATCGCGTCACGATTTCCTGAGTTTTATTCGTAATTTCGGAAGGTGTTGGCCGCAGCTTCCTGGATTTACCGTTGGATATTGGCCGCCGTCGACCGGAACGTTTATCCTGTCGCAATTTTGCCCGAAACTTTTGGCTCCGGTAATCTGCGAAAATTCTATCGAGGCGACACTCGAGAGTTTCCCGTTTTTTCCCGTTTTTTTTTTGTTTTTTTTTTTAATGTCACTCCCCTTTTCTCGTTTGAAAAATGATTATTTCTTCTGACGTTTTTGAAAGAACTTTATTACGTACAAATGTATACTACTATGTCGATTTCCATGTTCGTTGAACAGTCTAGTTTCATAGAAAAATTTGTTCCATAGTCGAGTCAGCAAAACGAGCAGCTTGGACAGATAAAATCGAGCGAAATTAAAAATTCCAAAAATTAACCGTACGAGTTTCGGTATCGCGCGGAAATACTCCGAAATCCCTGGAACAAGTGTGATCAAACCGGGTGAAGCGGCGGTATTTTTCACACGGTATTAAACCTTTTCGGATTTTCGGGTAAATTTTCAGTAAGCGTTCCAAAGATTTTAAATTATTGCCAACAACCTGCACCAGTGTTACGGTGGCGGAAGACGTGGCGCGTCGCGATTCGACGGTCATCTCTAGGGCAAATTTGCGCGATTTGTCGATTCATAAATCTATATCCGGGCGCCGGCAATACCGGTGACAACGAGACACCGGTAACAACTGTAACGAGAAAAGTGACAGCGGTTCGAAAACTGCTGTTGAGCCGGCGTTAATCCGAATTGATGACCGTGGCTCGTGTCGACCGACTGATAATAAATAAACGCGAATGGCGTGAACACAAAAAGCACGCGCGCGGAGTAAAAACAGAGAGACAGATAGACATCCAGAGAGAGAGAGAGAGAGAGAGAGATGGGGGAAAAAAGAAAATTTCTCGTTGGAAAACCCGACGTCGATATTACCAACCTGTGGATACGCGCGATACACCGCGCGGCAGATCACGCGCGAAAACAAGCGATGAGCCTCTTAAAAGCGATAGGCCGCTCGAATTTCGAGTGCACTTCGTCGAACGCCGCGGCGAATAAACTTCTACCCTAGTGCGAAATTGGATTTTCTTCATCCTTCGTTACCTCGAGTGTGCCTCGATCGTGCGTGCGGTATTTATTCGTCGGAACGCGGAACAACACAAGCGCGAAGCGTGGGACTCGCTTGAAAAATAAGGGTTGAAATTCGGAAACATTTGAGGAAGGCAGGAGTAGAGAAACGGTGGAAACAATTTTCTTCCGAGAAAGTCTCGAGATCTCGAGGTGTTTATTGTAACGCAGGTGTTGCGTTCGTGAGATCTTTTTTTTTATTGGAAATCCCGGGGGAAATTTGAATTGAAATTTTAAACTATTTGCAAGATTTCCGACTTTCGCAAAGGAAATACGAAATGTGATGCTACTTCGTTATTTTCTTTTTTTTTTCTTTTAATTCTGTTTCAACTCTCTGTGAATCTTGATTTTAATTTTTTATTCGTTCTTTTCCCTCCCTATTTATTTTTTACCCAGTTGCTGTACTTTTTAATTAGGTTAAATAAATTGTCGATTTTGTAACAAAACGAACTGGAAGTGAAACATAGTCGATCATCTTTGGAACTGGAGTAAGAAATCAAAATCTGTACGCAGAAAGGTTCTCGAAACTTTCACCCCCTTTGTTCAAAAACATTTCCATCAAAAAATCGACCTCCTTCATCCGTTAACGACCAATAATTAATCGTAATTATACAAATATCTTAATTTCTATAAATTTCACAGAATTATATGAAATCTAGAATCCCCGGAATTTATATTAACGCCCAATGTTAAAAAAATACTAGAATATTACATGCTACATCTCAATATTTAAAAAACACTAGAATATTAAATACTAATTGTAAATTATAAATTACAAGAAACATTAAATATGAAACGTATCTAAATTATAAATAGAATTTCCAATGTTAAATCTCTAGAATCGAAAGAAAAATCAATAAAAAAGAAAAATTGCAAATTAAATGCTTTCTTCTGCGTTGCTTCCCGACGAGTCGATATCGTCAACGCGTTTGCGAATCCTGACCGGAAGGTTCGTTGTTTTTCGCGAGATCCGTCTTCCTGGCTGGTAGATCGTCATGGAGGAAACGAGTTAAGCACTCCAGCAAGGGGGGGAGGGAGGAGGGGGGGGGAAAGGTTTATCGTCGCTGTCAGTCGCGTGGTAGACGAACGACCGCCTTCAACGGTCTTATCTATCGAGGTAATTTTTGCTTCGGTCTCCCTCTTCCTTTACGTCGTGTTTTTCTCTTTTTTCCCCCCTCCTTTTTTTTCTCTCCTCATCCTCCAGCGGAGGAGCTCGATATCGAGAGCCTTTTGGGTCGCGTGCACGGGTCATCCACGTTCACGGTCGACGCGCATTAATATCGTCCTGGCATCGGGGATACCGAGAAGCTCCGGTCTAATCCGTCAAATCCGAAAAGCCCCGCGAAATAAATGTCTATCGCGGATAGGATACGAGGACGGGATGGGAACGAGTGACTGCGTTGGTCGATACCGCGCGCCACCCTGGGACCCGATTTTAAATATGGCTGGCAGCGAATCGAATCGACCGGCCCCGGCGGCTCCGTTCAAAAACCGTTCGAGATATATTTTCTTTTCGACCGGGCGAATTTTCGCGGCAGTTCGCCGCGACAGATCGAGCTTTCAAACTCACCTCTGCTGTTAGTGTCCGCATTCGGGACAGTTAAAATCGCAGACAGAATTGCATTCTTAGCTCTGACTGTGATAAATAGATATTGCTACGTAGCTGTGCAAGTAAAATAAATCGGCATGTGACCAGACACAATAATTGCTATCAATAGCACAAAGTGAAATGAGAAATTTGTGCGGAAAATTGAAAAGAAGAAAACTCGTGGAAGGAATTATAATTGTGGAAATAAGCATGTTCAAACAGATCATATTTGAAACGAAAGAGTATTTTTTTTTAATCACGTGTCATTTCGCGAGACTTCTTTTCGATTGTATATTATATTTATGTGATGTTTTGCAGTTAAGATTTACGAATATCACGCATGAATGCAAGAATAACGAATTTTATAAAAAAAGAGAATGTATTTGTGTGATATTCTATGGTTTTACAAGTACTTTGATAAAATTTGTACTTTGGTCGTAGATAACGTATTAATAATATTCATTAAACATATATCAGTATATAGAGAAAAGTAGTATAGCAGTATAGTATATACTCTTAAAGTAGTATAGAATGGAATATGGTCAGACAAAGTTGAATCACAGGACAAAACACCACTCGTACGATTTTACCACAGCTACCTATGTGTACGAGTACAAGAATGATTAAAATCACGGACTATACACTAGCGTTAAATGACGTATTTTCCGTGGAATATACGTTAATATTCGAGAAAATTACAACTGCCTAGTTCGTCGTGTCTCTGTAGTCCGTGCCAATGGAACAAGTCCGTTCGCGGCCAGACGAGATAGAACCGGGACAAAACACCGGTGGTATGATTTTCCACGAACTCCCATGAGTAGGGTCCATGAATATCATGTATGAGGGCAAGAATGGCCGAGGCAGGGATTGTGCATCGACGTCAGACGGCGCAATCGTTTGTTCTTTCTTCCCTTCTGGAGGAAGAAAGTTGCCTCCAGCTTTCGAGGAACAAGCGAACGCGCTGAGGCCGAGTGGCAATTGAATATATACGACGGCCGCGTTTTAAGTGGCCGTTTTTCACGCCGCCTCGTTGAATATGTATGTATGTATCTCGGTTTTCTTGCGTTGGCCAGCCGGCTGTCCTTCCGCCATCGGGAACAAACCGCTGCACTCGTTAATCACTTTCAGGTTCAAAAAGAAGGAAAGAAAAAGAAAAAGAAGAAAAGAAAAAAAAGAAACGTGAAAATTGTTAAGCCAAGGGGAGGAGGGAAGAAAAAAAATGGAGAGCGACGAGAAAAGAGGAATTTCGAGGGGTTCGCGAAGGGACATAAATTATCGAGACGTCTGGGTCTTTCCCACTTCCGGTAGAATCGTTCTACTGTCCCTCCCCGATCGTATTTGCAACGCGGCGCACAATATTTCCACGGCGCGGCGCCGGCGATTCTTCACCAGCCGCTCGACAGATCCGCTCGGTAGCGGAGTCGAAAATTGCGCCAACAGCCGTCAGAAGAAGACGTCACATCCACCAGGCACTCTCTAATGCTACGAAATTCCCATATCTTCGAGTGACGTACCGTCGCCGCGGCCTTTTCTTCGCCTCTTCCGCTTCTCCATCTCTCTCTCTCTCTCTCTCTCTCTCTTTTTCGAAACCGTATCCACCAGGGATGACAGCTTCTTACATAAATCACGAGCGTTTAACCTCGTCTGGAAAGAGAAGTCTCAAAGTGTACGTTTAATATTATTATTATTATTGTTGGTGTTATTATTGTTATTGTTATTATTATTATGAGCGGACGATAAAACTCTTTCGTTACACAGCGCAAACACAGACAGTTATTAGTCGCGCAAGTTCGTGATCTTCGGGATCCTCACCGAGTCTGGGACCTTTTGAACGAGCGAGGAGAGTTATTAAAAAAGTTCGGCGACTGACAGAAGAAGTTTGAATCGATACAAGGACCGGGAGAAATCGCCCCTGGTGTCTGTTTATTAAATTTGAATGGAGATAATATCGGCGCTCTCGTTCGTAAAATTTCCAGAAACTCAATATTCAGATAGATGTAATGCTGTTACAACGTTGGTTAAAATTTTTTAATAAAGTTGATACCAGTTGAAAAATTCGTATCGTTCACTGAATGATATCCCCCGAACGGGGCAGAGTAAAAAGAAAAAAAAAATGTGCGTCGGATGAATATTTCAGAGAATTCGAATTGTCAATTTAAACCACAGAATTATGAATATATCGATTACTAATCGAACCTCTTTGTTACCAGCAGACGAGATTTTCGAACGATCGCAAAAGAAACAAAATCGACGAATCGTAAGTCAGAATGGAAAGAAATCAGGCGCAGATGAGAAGTGGAGCGTGATTCGTCCCTGGGTCTTTTGCTCGTTCGCGTTTGCGGATCACGTACGAAGCCGGGGACCTCGTCAGAGGTTTGTTTGACGAGGGTATCCCATCCTCCGGCGATTAATCACTCGCTATTAATTAACCAGGCAATCGTTTGGCCCCCGAGTGTGGAGGGTTGGAATGTTTCCAGCATGAGTTCACCCTTTTCGAGAGCGCTCGCGATCGCTGTTTTGCCACCAAGGTCACGGTCTTTAACTTTTATAAGTTTCCACTTGATTTGTTAATTACCGGCAGCCACTTGGATTAATTGGTTTGAAGCATCACGTGAACAGCCCTTGGCCTTTCATCGATACCCCGCCATTTACGACTTCATCGCGTTCCAAACGCGAAACGTACGCGTTTCACGCTTGGGTATGAAATTGCCTAATATCAACGAGAAGATATTTCGACATCTGTGGATATTTCAATATTTTAATTCCTCTAATATTCATACGTATGACGTTCAAATATTAAATTTCGAACGCGCAGTTCGATGAAAATATCTGTATATAATACATCTAAATTTAATACCCGTGCGTTGAAATATTAAAAATTTCGAAATATCAAAAGTTCCCGACGTGTATAAAAATTTCGAAATTAATTTAGAGATCGAACCGTTCCAACCGTCCGATATATTTATTTCCACAGATGTGAAAGATATTTGAAGCGTAATCAAGAGAAACAAATTCTCTATACTCTTCATGATTTCGTATTCGTATTTTTCCTTCTCTGTTTCTTCCCCCCCCCTCTTTCTCGCAATCTACACGTTGGATCCGCGAGCGCAATGGCTACGTCAAAGTTTTCTCAAATTAAAAGTTCTATCATTTTCGCAATATTCGTCCCTCCTGCGGGTCTCGTTTCCTCAAGCTCCGAGCTTCGACTTTTTCTTTTCTTTTTTTTTTTGTTTTAATCCCCGCGAATCTTGTCAGTCTAATTAGAATCGTGATTCCATCGGGGAGCCACAGAGATTCCCGGGCTTTGATATGACACAGGCTAATGATGGAAAGACAATGGACCAAGATAATAGTTCCGCGAGAGACTTCCACTCTCTAGTTGTTTCATCGACTGAGCTATTTGGAACAGACCAGTTCCAGCAGGCTCTCAGTTCGTTTCATCCTCAGAAGCGAGACTCCAGAGAGCAGTAGAGTAATCTCACGCGTGTCGTACCCAGCTCGGAGTTTCCGCGAAGACGGACTCGCGTTCGTTTCTAAATGGCTTTCGGCCAATCTAATTCGCAGGAATATACCGAACGCTATTTCAGCGTTAACCCTTGGTATTACGTTTCCTTCTTCACGTTCTCGCGAGCAAATTTTTCCTTCCACCGGCATATCTTAGCTTTCCAAGACTTACTCTGGGCAAGAATATAATTGTTGTTGCATTGGTTGTTCTCGCGAGTAAATTTTTCCTCCCACCTGCATATCTTAGCTTTCCAAGACTTACTCTGGGCAAGAATATAATTGTTGTTGCATTGGTTGTTCTCGCGAGTAAATTTTTCCTTCCACCGGCATATCTTAGCTTCCCAAGACTTACTCTGGGCAAGAATATGATTGTTGTTCTATTTCTGACGTTTTATATTTATGAAATATATAATCATATTTATGAGATATATTAACTGATGTACAATTAATTTATAAGATATGTTACTTATATTTATAATCGGAAAATATTTTAATATCAGAGTTTTCTTTCATCGGATATTTTAGATAAAGTGTGGCTCAGAGGTGGCTAATTGGCGGCCCTTGCCCCTACTTTCCTGATCGCTAACCCTACTTTCCTGATCCCCTCCACTGCATCGATCTCTCCTCTACATTGAAATCTTCTCGCCCAGAAATCTTTCTCAGTTTGTTGATTTCCCTACCAAGTAAGTGGGAAGCGGCAATCTGACAAATGTGATATTTTAGATTAAATCAAGTAAATTAAGAATCGGAAAATTTGTTGAATGTCGGAATTTTCGATAGAAGTCCAATTGATCGTTGTCCAAGCTGAAATTGTCTAAGCTTGACAATTGGATAACATTATAAAAGATCTCCGGGAACGTGAACGTAGAACCGAAAATTTTCATACTAGATTTTTCTCTCGCGAGTTAAGCTAACAATACTTTACTAACGTGTGTTCATCACACACTCTGTTCCCGCTTTGCATGCAATTCGAGGAGGGCAGGCTCGTAGAATAATTTTCACGCATCGCGGGAGATAGATCATTCGCAGGATAGTTTAATCAAAATTCTTGGGAGATTTATCGCCCGGGCGAAATTACCGCCGTGCGATTCGAAAGTTTTCGCACAGGAAAATCGTTCGATTTTCTCTATCGAGGGATCCCTTACCCAACTTCGAGACGGAATAACACCTGTGCGCGAGCGCAGGAAACACACGGAAGGGCGAAAGTCTTTGATAAAGGAAATCGTTATTTAAACGAGGGGCAGCGAGGTTGTCCCGGTAATTAATAACCGAACAAGTTGCCGCTGCATCGAGGGTAATTTCGGTGATTACTTTGGCAACGATTACTGTCGGGGGACTTCGCCGCGCGGACGTGATTCTGAAGTTTCCGTGAGCGGCGTACTAAATCGTTAATTACGATCAGCGCGATTAATCACCCCATTGGCGACGACGGCAATTTAACCGGCACGCCGGCCAACGGCGCGAGATGTAAACAAGATTTAAAGGCGACCCACTGTAAAATACAATTGCCCGGTCGACGATCCTTCTTCGAAACTTATATCCTTACGTTTCGTCTCTGCCTCTCTTTTCTCGACTCGATTCTCTGCCTTACATCTTACATATTCTCAAGATGTGAGATAAAAATCACGGCACGAGTTTTGCGAGATAGTTATGGCATTACGTATAATTTTACACATTTGTACGATAATTTGTTTCTCGTTCACTTTGCTAGATAACCGTGACAAAATTCAATTCAGACTTCTTTTCGTATCTCGCTTGTCATTACTGTTGGATTTTTATGCATGCGCATAGAATTGCTTGTAATGTGAAAAAAATATATAGGTAAATATTCAAAATACAGTTAAGTGAGAACAATATTCATATAGCAAATGAAACAACTTTCTACCGAGGTTCTGCTTCTTTAATAATATTTGAAAAAAAAAGAAACGCGAATTTATTAACTCGAAGTCTTCTACATTTCTTCAGCCATATCAATGTTAAAAAAAACCACGTGTATTTAATTGCGTTACAATAACTAGGATTAATGATAGAAATTCGGAAAATTTTATTTTTCTCCATTTTATTTCATTCGCGATCTACACTTTGAAAGAAACAGACTAACACCAGTAACATGATATTGAATATTAATACAGAATTTTTCCAACCAATTGATTCTACGTGGTTTCAAAGAGAAATTTCGGTAGATCGTGTAAGAAAAGACTAGGAAAACAGGATTCATTAACAAAAACATAGAAAGTCGGTGTAAAAAAAAAAAAAATTCATCGATGCTCGGGAGGTGATTCCAATAAATTCAAAAGCGACAGACCCACTGTTATTAATGGAAACGCAACACCGTTTCACAAGCTTTTAAAAACTAATAATAGATATAACTATCTAGCGACGAAATCGCAATTGCCAGCGAATCGGTGTTTGTTGATTTTTTTTTTTTTTTATTTTTCCACCCGCGTTCATCCACCGCGTTTACATTTCTGCTTATTTTGTCCGGCCGAGCGAATGACGAACGGGGAATCGGTGATCGCGATACGCGATATTAGTCGATCGGTCAACAGGAATCGGTATCTGATCGTTCCGATCGACCGATGATTCTTCATCGTTCATCGTCATTTCACCGTATTTTTCCGTATTGTCGACGCAACAATCCCCCCCCCCCCCCACGCGGAATATTTCCGCACGAAAATTCGATTCTTTCCGCCGTGTTTGTGTACGTTAGCATATCGTTGACTCAATTATTATCGTCGATTTCCGCGCGAAAGCTTTATGGTCAGCGATTACACCGCAATTAACCGCGTGTCCCGTCGTGATATGGTAATTCAACAACCGTGAAGGAGTTTTATCGTACTCATATTCAATATATATTGATATACGGAAAAATATATAGAATATATAAAATGTATATTGGTTCGCGAAAATATTTCAACTCTTACCAAACACACAGAAAAATTGTGCTGCCAGTAGTCTTGGGACATTTTTTACTTTTAATTTTATTCTATTTTATCAATTTTTTATTTCTTATTTTATTTATCTTTTACTTTTAATTTTATTTCATTTTATTCATTTGACTTTTAACTTTACCGTTATCTATTTTGAACAAAATTTAAGACTCGAAAAATGTATAGAATGCAACGATAAATGAAATAAATTTCTATTCCTTTAATCGTAATAGTAAAAAGTAAAGAATCGAAGTCCTGTAAAAATTCCTTGCAACGTGCATGTTGTATAAATGTTAGAAAGAGGAGGACCACGATTTCAATGAGAAAAATATCGGGCTGTCAATTGATGTTTTCGAAAAATGCAATTAAAAAAATAAATGGAACCTAACTGGACAGTTGTTTTACATGTTAAAAATAGAAGTATAGAAGGTATTTCGTGTATTTACACGTAAAGTATAATTCTGTGCTTGAAAATAATCTATAAAATAATTTATTAAATTCGATTGTATAAAATAGTCTACAAATCTGATTAAATGAAATGTCACAGTCTACAGTCACAGTCGCACTTGAAAATTATATTTCAATATAAAAATTCTATAAAATTATAATCATCATTTTATATTTCTATTTATACAAATTAAAATGTGTAATTACACAATAAATTATATAATGAAATTAAAAATATAATTATACAATAAACTATATAATAAAATTATAATTCATGAAAACTCGTAGTCTTCGCCTTAGTAAAAGTACGAAACTGCACAAACGGATCCAAGGCGTTTCTCACTCTCCGATGGCGATTGATTTCCAGAAAACGTGGAAAACGCTCCGTGTGTTTTCTGCTGTTCGTTGAACATCGCCGGGAAGATCGCTTTCTCCGTTTGTCTCGCGGCTGTTTCCACGGCAGCGTAGAATTAACCGCACGGTCCCGGTCGGCCAACGTTGCATTAACTTTCCGGATCGCGAGCACCCTCCAGCGAAATCCAATTCCGGCGAATGCGGTCGTTCTCGCGTCTCTTTCCGTCCCTGTTTCTGTCTTACATTGCCCGTGGGCCGGACCTCACTTCCGGTTACACGCCACCGCGACCGAACAAATGGATCTGCTGTTTCCCTCGAATTGGGAGGCATTATGACGAGATTGCCTCCTCGCCGCGGACACGTTTTCTCGTACATATCGTCGTTTCGCTTCTCGGCCAAGTGAAATTATCTTTGTCGATCTTGATCGATGAGTGTGATTTACAAGGGTGGCGTTACGTCCAATGTTGCAACTGTGAAAAGCTTAACTTTTTCTTCTTTAAAAAATTGTCGTTTTTGCCTTTTCCCCAATGTGATTGACGTCGACGCATTTTTGTATCATCGTTTGGAGAACATCTGATTTATTTGTCAAACGATTTAGTAAAGAGAAACTACTTAGTCGGTTAAACAGTGAAAATGATACGTCGATGATACGAGGACGATAGAAAGCGAAGGTGACAGATCTACGAATGGAAAGTATTTTTAATCCGGAGAAATTTTTACATCTCTCTCTCTCTTTCTCTATGACTTAGTCATCCTAGTATCTAAAACAGACACCTCGAATCACGGACTACTCAAGAAATGCCGCCCCACCCAGAAGACTCACTTCCCCCCAAATCGAAAACAAACCCACAAAATTTCCCACAAAACGACGTCTGTCTACAAACCTACCACAAACACCGCACGCAATATCAATATTTTCCACGATATATCGCCTGGCGATACTCGTTCCCGAAGGAACCACCGAGGGAAGATCTGGAGCCACGGCCACGAAACAATCGCATGCACGAGACATGGCCGATCACGGCCGGTGATATTCGCCGGACAGACAACCGCGAAGGTGTCACGTCGTCCGACGGATATGTATACACGCGCGCTGCATACGCGCTGTGTGTTGGTGCCACAGGTACGGAACACGTACACAGGAAGACAGAATTTGGCTCGATATCACAGCGACGAGCCGCGAGGAAGGGGCAGGGAGAGGGAGCCAGTCGATCGTGCCACCGGCAGCAGGCCGGCCAACGCAACGCGTTTGTCCGTGTTCACCGACGTAGCCGGGGGATTACCAATGAGGCACGTCGGATTACCGCAGTTAGCGGTGTTCGTTAGACCACTATTTTAATTAAGACTATTATACGCGCGCTCGGCTATTCGTATCGCGGCCGTCGGGACGGCCGTTACGTGCGCGGACCGTTAAAATCGCGCGCAGTTTCCCTCCCCCAAACCCCGGGCGACGATTCGTTTCGCGGCCTATCGATTCCGATTATCGACGCGAACGCCTTCCCGATTGTGCATGATTGCTCGAGAGAACGGAATGTACAAGTTACAGCGTATTCGGCGGAATATCGCGAGAACGATGGGACGATGAGCAGAGGGGGAGGAGGGGGGTGCTAGTTGGTAACTCGGCGAGAGAGAGAAGGTTCCGCCAGAATAGTTCGAAGGGAGATCTCGGCAGATCAAAGGCCACGGAAGATTTAGAACGGATACGAGCTTGAATTAATGCGGCATTATGGCAGAATTAGCCGGAAAGTTCCGTTTGAATCTACCGTAGGAATCTTGGACTCTCCCCTCCCCCCTTACTTCCCATTGAAGTTCGCGCGCAACATTGGCAGTGGAATAGAACCGCCATAGCCGGACCGATCGGTCCCAACTACCAAAGTTTTTACGACAGTTGAAAGTTGGAGTTTCATTTTTCTTGGCGATGTCTGCGCTTTCTTGGAGTGGTGTGTTATCTTTATGTCTGTCTTTTTTTTTTTATTTTTAATGGTTTCTAATGGCACGATTCAAGTTCACGAGCTTTTGGACCGTTTCTTTCTCGCAGCTACGCTTGACTGTCTTATTAGATATCAATTCACTTTTGAAATCTCCACGATACCGCCGCAAATCTCCACGCAAAACTTGTTGACTTCTTTTGCGTTCTTCCGAAATTCCTAATAAATTGACGTTCACTTCCAAATGAAGTAATTAAAGCGATCAGCCTACGCTTGTTCATTTTCAAATTTCCCGCGGAATCGTCTCGAACTCTGAAATCTCTACCGCAAGTTCCTCGCCGAAAATTCCTTCTTCGTAAATTAACGTTTAATCCTAATTGAAGTAATTACAGCTTGTCCATTTTTAAATTTCTCGCGAAATCGTCTCAAAAGACAAAAAAAAAAAACTGTCGTCGGAATCGAACGAAGAGAGAAAAGAAATTGACTGACCTGGTGGCGATCAACGGACAGGTGATACTGGGCGATGCCCAAGCCTCGGGACTCCACGGGGCGCACTCGTAGAGCCTGAGCTCCCGGCCGGAAACGGCGCCGAAGACGCTGCGCCATCCACCGGTGCATCCGCCGCCGAGGCCGAATCCACTTCCGGCTCCTCGCGAGGTGCTGGCGCTGCTCCCTGCACCGTCCTCGCTGCTCTCGCTGCTGGCACGTCCGTTCTGTGGACAGATTCGCGCACCACAGTGCTCGTAAATCTTCCCGTCTGCGTTTCACCCCGCGAGAGGGTGGTGGGACGAGGGTGAGTGGGGCTGCATACACGTAACCAAACCAAACACGTAACCGGCTGATCGCGGCGGAAACCGTGATCCGGCACGGATTCACGCCCCGGCCGGAGGGGCGCTTCTTTCGGCGACGCGCGCCGCGAGCCGCGAGCCGAGTCGTGTCGAGGCGAAGAGCGTGAGTGCCAGGCAAATTTGCGCGCCGGTGAAATTATGCGAGACACCTGCCCGGCCACGATAACGACGTTGCGCTCGGAATTTGCGATTTCTCGTCGCTCTTGAACGGCGCCGCGTGCATCGTCATCGCTGTTGCGTGTTGCATTCCTGCATTTCGCAAGAAATCGAGAGACTGATCATCCGGCGTAGCGACGTGTCCTTTCGAGGTGTTCGAACTTTAGTTTCCGGAACTTCCGTATTAATCTGCCCGCCGCACCGACTCCGCTCGTTTTCGCGGATTTATTTACTAGAGGGAGACAGTGATTTTCCAAGGGAAATTCCACCAACTCCGAATATATTCGTGCTCGTCATCGGAGGTGCGCCGCAGTGCGTCGTAAGGAGCATCGGTGCGAGAATGATAGGCGGAATTTCCTGTCGACGAGAGAGAAAGGAACGCGTTGCAGTTTCCTTCGGTTTCCGGTTACATTCCAGACATGCGTCGTTCGCAGGTGACACGGCAGGGCGATGAAAAAAGCGCAAAGAGGACGAAGAAGGAAAGCAGAGAACGAATAGAGAAAGAAAGAGAGAGAGAAAAAAAGAGACTAAGATAGTATACCGTTCGAGAAATGTAGCCTCATAAGTGTCAGGCGCATTTTCCCGCTGTCACTTATCCGGGAGACAATATCGACCGGAAGCGAAAGGAAGCGAGCAAGAGAGAGAAAGAGAGAGAGAGAGAGAGAGAACGCGTGGCCTGCACGCCGGATACAACCATGTAAACCTTCTCTCTCCCGCATCCGTGTGTCTGTGGGGATTGGTGGTTTTCAGTACGGTTGGAATGCAGGCACTGCTAGATGGAGGACATTGTGTCCTCCATCTGTTCCCCGCAGGGATGATACATCGGGGATTAATTGAACTGTCGAATATTGACATTCCGCTGAAAACGTTGCGTGTTTACGTCGTGATGGTTACATCACGTGCCTCTGGGTCCTCTGTATGCACGCGCCAGCATCCGGGGATCTCTCAGATTTATCCGCGTTTTTCGTTCTTTGACCTTCTTCTAGCTACTTTATTTGCAAAATCCTCCCCCCGTCCGTATATTAACTCCGTGTTAATCTCTGCTTTCTTTCGTTTCTTTTCTTTTTTTTTTTTTTAAGATCTCCCGCCGTTTGAAGTCACTGATGCTTGAAAAACGCGGCACCACGCGAGAACGAATCGACATGTTGCGCCCCTCTCCCCACTGAATCGTTTAATTACTCGCTTCGAGTCCGCGGTCTCCGTTTCATTTTTTCTTCTCTCTTTTTTTTCCCTCTGCGTCCGACGTGTAATAGATTCTCGTTAAGCCGTGTCTTGGCGGGCAAAGGGCACACGCGTTTCGATTATCGCGCAAATGGTAAAAGAGTCATGCTCGTTCAATTTGCTTCTCTCTTGGAAAATCGACGACAGTCAACGCTGGGCTCGTCGTGACACTGATACAGTAGCAATTGCGGTGTAACGCGTGTACAGGCTGGAAAGAAATGTTTGGTCTCTGCTATCATGCGGGGGATTGTCTTTCTAGCTATTTGCTGTCTCTCCAATTCTCGCTGTTTCGTTCCAGCTGTCATTTTTCAAAAGGACGATCAGGTTTCGACTCATGGTTCCTTGAACAAGTTTGATCTTTGCGATGAGTAGAATGATAAAAAGAAAATTTTGACCTTGAAATTCAAAGAAAGTCAAGGACAATTTTGTGGCGGGTTCCTTACATGTTTTTCCATCAAATGGACGGTGTAGAGTTCGCTTATGATAGCCAAGACCAAAAATTTCTTTCCACTCTGTAGATATGCGCCGCGACATTCAAAACCGGAAATGCAGACTCGGTGGAAGAACGAGAGCTCACACCGTGTTCGAAACTGTGGCATTAATAATAATTTTTATTTCATCGAGAGTTAAGAGGGAACCGCATCTGTGTCTCGAGCCGTCTTGCTCGATTTCTCCTCTGACACCAGTCACGTTTTTTCCACCCTCGTTTCTACGCGGGGGATCCATCGAACAGGCACACGACGAATCCGGCAGCATTCAATATTTCAAAGCGATATTCCAAGCTGTTTCTGGGCCGCGATAAAAGCGGTTTATCGAGCTGGATCGACTCGGCCTGCATCGATTTAACGGTGAACGCCTTTCCGATAGCCGCAACGTCTCGACTTTAATTCCCCGGGACGAGACATTAATTTCCAAGCGGCACGTTATAAACACAGAGCTAACCCTTAGCCTGTACACCGTCGTGCAAAATTTTACGTGCATTTCCTCTGTCGCGGACCGCGAATCTTTGTTTCTTTTTTCTTTTCTTTAAATTCTTATTCTTTCGCATGTTAATAACAGCGAAGAGTACAACTGTAACGATGGCAATGAAAAATCGTCGGCAATTCAAACTGATGCAACTTCGTAGAAGAAAATCGTACAACGATTCGATTTTCCTTTCGAAGCGTGAAGCTTCCGCTTTAACAATCGCGAGTTTGCCCTTTTCGAAGATGATTTTACATTTTTCTTGAAAATTTTCGAAAAATCGTGACAGCTGAACAGTTCTTTTTTTTCATTACTAAAAATCCATCACGATGTTGAAGATTGAAGATTTTCTGTTTATAACGAGCCCTTAAAATTTGCTGTACGATTTTCTTTTTTATCGTTTTATCGAACTTGCGATTACATTACGAAATATTACGGTTCCTTGAATTTTTGTCTTTCAATGAAATGGTGAAAAAAAAAAAAATCGTACAATCTCAATTTTCAAAGTGATGGCAGATTCAGGGCAAATGATTTAAAAAAAAAAAACAGTTTCGACACAATCTAGAAAAACATACGTACATTTTCGAGTTGCGTTTTATTGAAATGTAACACGAATTCTTGATTTCTCAACGCGATCTCTGATTCACATTTTTTTCTCTTTCAGGGCATCGTGCTTTTCGAGGGACGGTGTATGACGTCGGACGAGCTCATCCTCTCCCCGTCGTCGAACCTCTTTAATATTTGACCGACAACGATGCAGGAACGGCGCGCGACGAAAATTACTCTGTTTACGAAGCGAGCTTTTAAAGCACGGCGACGATAATGGGCCGCATTTCGCCCGCACTGCTAGTGAATTATTCGCAGCTATTCCGACAGCGTGGACGGAGGCGAGCGCAGGGACCGGCAAAGATATCCCTCGCAAGCTATGAAAGAAAGCGACCGAGCGTTTTCAGTTCCGCGTGAACAAAGAGCTCGTTAAGGATCGATGAAAATTTCACGCGGCTTCAGGTTTTCTTTGACGGTGTTTCCAAAGCCGGGAGAGAACGCTGCCGGTTTTGCTCGATAAAGTGGCGAGGATCGGCAGTATCCGCCATTTATGACGTGCAACGTTGTACCGGGACGCTTGATGACGCCCAATAGGAAGCACGAATTTTCTTGGAGCACGCGGCAAGGGAGTTGCGCTTCTCTCCCGAACACGCGAGCGAATTTTGTTGAATATGTTTTGTTGATAGAACAAAAAAATCTTCATCAGTAGTATCGAACAAGTTGTAACGGAAAACTTTTCAGTAGTCAATCAAATAAGTAGTAACAGTATTCCACAAATGCTACGAGATTGAATTATCTGGCAATCAAGTAAGATTGTGAAATATCGAATTAGCGTGTGAAAAATTAAACGCGCAAAGAAAACGCGAGAAGAAAAATGCGAATTTAAAATTCGAAGGAAAGGGAAGAAGACAGGAGAAGCCACGCAATCTCCTCAAAAAAATGCATCGTCGTCGATTTATAAAACATTCTGCTAAACTATTTACGAGCTACTGTTTCTATTTCGATTTAATACGTTTGAACACTTCGTGTTGAATTGATTTTCTCGTTTTCAAGTTTCTAAAACCACCGTCTCCGGAACTGAATTTATCGCGACAGGATATACGAAGGAATTTCTTTCAAACACATTCGAAAGCAGGGAAAGCACGGGAAAATAGTGTACGGCGATAATTGCAGCATAAAGTGTCTGCTCGAACGGGTCTGGGCGAAAGGAGCAACTTTCCTCCGCGGAAGGAACAACGTTTTCGTTGCGAGAAAGAAACGTTGTCGGGAAGCGAGGCTGAAAAGCGTTCCTCGTTCTTCAAGAAAATTAAGCCAATTAACCCCTCGAGCTTGAGAGAAAAAAAAAGAAAACTAGAAAGAGAGAGTTTCTTTCCGCTGGCAGCGATCCAGCCACTTTGCCAGGCTTACTTTGCTCTGCTTACAAAAAAAAAAAAAAAGAAAAGAAAAAAAAGGAGAGAGGAAACGAATCGTGTCCCATGGTACACGATTCATCGTCGATGAAACTTCTAAGAATCTCTCAAAACCATCTGCGCGAACAGCAGCTAGGTTCCGTGATTAATATTGTACGAAGAAAAAACTACAGTCGTTGACTTCATTTTTCCAAAGTGAGACTCTCCCTCGTCCGGTCTAATCTTCGACGTTTTAAAATTCAATTCCGCGGAGTAATTAAACTTATTATGGGAACACCGATATTTCCATATAACAACGAAAGAATGACAAAGTGTGTCGCGTACTTTACACTCGGCTCGGAAGAATTAGCGAAATCGGAAAAATAAATAATGAGATAACTAGCTGTAATAAATGAAATAATATTCGCCTGTTGGGAATATTGAGAATATTGAAATTGAATAAATTTAATTTCTCACCTGATGGGTGTAGAAATTATACGTTATTCCGTAGAAAATTATGGCTAACCAGCTGTCGATATGTCGATTGAAATTTATTTTCAAGTGTGAATCGTTTAAGGATTGTCCATAGCTGAGGAAGGTTGCACAACTACTTAAAATTTTTGTTTTTTTAAACGAAACATATTCGGCCATATTACCTATAAAAATGTCGTTTTTTTAAAAATTTAATAAACATTGCCATCTAGTAACAATAATTCAACTTATTACAACATAACCTATATTCTAGTTAAATATATTGACATTTAGCGCGCTTATTGTTCAATTACATTATAGATTAAAAGCGTATTAACTCTTAGATAAAATGAAATTTTCTACAGTACGTAAAAAAAGAACGACGTTACTTATGGGTATCCTCGATACACAGAGAAAAAGAGAGTGTACAGAACAAACACTAATGTATCTTCCATTCCAAACGAATTACTCCAAATCTTGAATCCTGATACACCGATCCAAAGTCCTGGCATTGGAGTCTTATCGTCAAGTCACGAAACGATCGAGAACAAACGAGAAGAGATATTCAATATAATTTCTCCCTTTCCTTTGTCTTTCGTGCTTTTGTATATTTTTGTACATATTTCCTCTCTTTCTGTCTCTCCGAGCGAAAACACAGAGGCTCGTATCTATGTATTGGTATATCGTCAATTGACGTCCAGCGTGGAATATTCGTCGGTCGATCGCGATTCTTTTCCATTCATCAATCGCTGTTGTCGATTCTGTAACGCCTCGCGCTATCGCGCACCGCGGCAATAATAACGAGAAGGAATAATGGCAGCCGTTGAAAAGCGCGATGAATATGGTTCGTTGGAGTGCAGCCGATTTGGTTCGGGCTGGTATCGACGAGCGTTTCATTGCCGAAGGAGCAACAAAACTGATCGTTTTCAACGTTGTGCAATTTCATTTTTTAACCAGACTCTACCAGACCGGATGAAAGGAATATCTCTCGATCGAGAAATAAATTAAAAAGAGAGAGAGAGAGAACGAGAGAGGAAAGAAGAACAAAAAAAAATAGCAGTTGCAGTATGGATTGAATTAAAAATTTGATTTATCTTAGCTATTGTTTGCCCGCTCGCCGCCGTCGGCGAAATTTTTGAAAACATTCTCGCGGTCTGAAATCTCCTCAGAGCGAAGGTGATTTTTACGAGCTTTGGCGATTCGAAACGCTCGGGGCTCGGAATGTTTTCGACGTAATTATGATTATTCACAATTGTCTCGTCAGAGCTGGAAAATAATTATGATTACTACCAGTACCATTTACAAAAGACAATATGAATATTGTTTACAGTTGTTACTTCAGTAAGTGGAAAAGAAATGGAAAACAATATATATTTTCTTACAGCAATTTTAACAACACGATATATAAAATATTTGCTAGTTACAATACGCAGTATTATTTTTGAAATTATTCTTGACACTTGATACGTCCTCTCTGCGAATGTTCTTTCATTCGCATAGTATTCGAAACGACGAAACGTGAAATTTTTCGTAGAATTTTCTTAACTTTCGAGCTGCTGAAAATCCTGTTCCCGCGAAACGTTTCTCTTCTCTTTCGTCTGTAGCATCAATCTTGAAAACTCCAGTGAAAAATTACCGCGATCCTGACGAAGCGACACACACTTACGCTGAGACGATGAAACATCTTTCGCCCAATTTCAGGTTAGGTTTTAAGAAACATCCGAGCCATTCGGGAGGAAAACCTGTTCCCAAAATTTTCAATCGAATCAGGGCGAGCATGGACGCTTCTCGATAAAATTACACATTTCGTGTCACGCTTGTCGCGAGAAACGGGCGAGAGACTCTCCAGAAGAGATTTCCCCATCCCGTTGCCGGAAATTGTTTGCGTGCGATGGAAACGTTCCGCGATATCAGAGATTTATTGCCGCGTTAAGAGCCTCGGGCAAAGGGTAGTGGGGATACGATCGTTTTTACTCGAAATTAATGAGATCTTCCCGCGTGGACACGACGAGGCTAGGAACCACCTCGATAAGAAGAAAAAAAACACGCACACGGAGCTCCGCCGGTTTCAACGTTAAACGCAGAAAGATCGATTCCGCGCGATAGGATTATTTCTAAAAAAAAAAAGGGGGGGGGTCGGAAAGCTTGCCGCATTTGCATGGTAATACCGGTCGGTCGTTAACGTCACTCTATTAAACGGTGATGAAAACACTTTAGCCGTGAGACGGGCAGCAACGCGGTCGAGATACGCTCGGCTACGCGGCTGAAGTGGAAACTATGCTTCACCGTGCTCGAAAAAAAATCCATTTACCTTCAACTTTTGCTGCCGGGAGGGGTCCAAAGGGACCCCCACCACCACGGGGGGAGGGTAACCGATGTTCCGTGACGAGGCGCTCTAAAGGGTTAATAAAATTGCTCAGGGTAATATGCATACTTCCGAAGAACTTAGGGAAGTAGCCGGTGGACGAGCAAGCTGACGCTCTTTTGCTTGCATCCGACAACCTGATCTTCTTCTTCTCTCTGTTTTCTTTCTTTCTTTCTCTCTCTCTCTCTCTTTCTCCCGTGCAGACACAGAGTTTGTTGGGAACTTCGTTTGCACTGGCTGAGGTTAAAAGTTAGGGTGAAGAAAGAAGCGCGTTTAGGCAGCTGTTGGCTAATCGCCGACTACCAACGCCCCGGCTCGACAAAGGCCGAGGACTAATGGGTATAAACGCGATCCCGCTTCGTTTCGCATTTCAGGTTAATTATGACGGCTCGTTCCTGAAGTCAAACAAGTGGATCAGAGGATCTCTTTCTTGATTGACTGTTGACGTCGGGTTTTTGGAAAAATCGACGACATTCATCCATCGGGTGCTTGAAACAAACCAAAGCTGGACAAGTTTAACAAATCATAACAATACAATCGAGAAACGCGTAATAAATTCAAAATGCATCCGATTCTGGACACAAACTTTTCAGATATACATATTTGTTTGATGGATCGATGTAACATCATGCTGTCTGACGCTACTCAGGAAAACTACTGTGGAAAAAGTCTTCACTCAAGGACGTGTTAGGGGGTGGTAGGACTCTGCAAAGATCATCTTTAACATCATCATTGCTTCTCCAGTGCCCGGTCGGCTCTCTCCGTATTCTATTCTCAAAACACCCTCACCTAACGTATTTGAGAGAAGAAGAAAGGGGAGGTGAAGTGTGGTGGTGTTGTGATGATTGTATGTGTGGTCTTCGCAGAGTTTGTATCCTTCTTTAAGGGAGATTCCATTGCCAGGGAAAAATAGGACGACAATTATCTGAAAGACAATTATCTGATTATTGGTTGTAAGATTAAACGATATAATCTAGTCTCTAATACAGATTTAAACGCTCAAAGGATAAATAAGAAAAGAGGATAAGAAAGAAAATAAGGATAAATAAAATGGATAGTTTACTAAGTAAATCAAACAACAGTAGCGATCAATTATTTATTAAATTAAACGTCGACTAGTTTTTCTCCTATGACACGATCAACGAATCCCTGAAATCCAAAAAAACGAGGGCGAATCTAAACGCGAGGTTTTCCCGATGTCCTCGTAACTTAATATCTCGACGGGTTTTCGAACGAGAACGGCGGCGGCGTTCGATAACGAATTCTTTAGAATTTTCCACCTGTTTCACAAAGGAAAAAAGCCACCGGTTTCCATGTAACAAACGGACGAAAAATCACGCCCCGATGGCGAGTTCATTTCTGGCCATCGTAAATGCAATTTCCCAACCGTTAAATACTCGCCCATTGACTGCGTGTGCGTGTGCGTACGTGGAAGAAAAAACAAAAAACAAAAAAAAAGAAAAAAGGGAAAAAAACGTGGAAGAACAGAATGGAAAAACACGGCAGCTGGAAGGTTCAAACAAATTCGCCTGGCGGCGTATGCTGATTTTCGGAGCGCGTTTCCAAATGATTCGCGGTAGCCGTGGCCTTGTTAGCAATACGTTTGCAAAACGCACCGCGATCAGTTTACATTTTATTCAACACAGAGGAATAAGCACACAGTCGTTCACGCACACGCGAGATTCTGCGTACACGAAGATATCCAGCGTGCGCGAATATTTGCGCGTGTTTGCTCGGTGTATTTTGCCGCGTAATAAAAATTGCTAATATTTTCGTTACGAGTTGACCGGCATGGATAATAAAAAGAATTATTACCCGGAGGCCCGTTTGTGTGTAACGCGAACGTCATTTTTACACGTGTTCAGCAGCCAATGACAACTGCATCGAGATATGTGGCTGTATGTGCAGTTCGATAGTTTCGCGTGTTGATTTTTATATTTGAGGAAACGCACGAGCGAATAATCGCGCTCGTCGTTTCAATTGCAGATTGTAGTTTGATTATCTTTGTCGCTGGTCGAGGAAATCGCGACTGAACGAAAAAGAAAAGAACATCGGGACAAAGTTCTCGCAGTTTTGCGAAATTCGAAGAAATTTCGGAAAGATCACCACCTTATAAACGACGTTCATGAATGAAAAAAAGGACACAGTTTAATAGAACATATGAATAGGATATAAGAATATCAATCATTTATAGTCAAATATAAATAACATGTTGTTTGGCAATAAAAGAGTTAAATGTTTAATTCTTAAGTAATAATTCGTAACATCTATGAAATGAAGAAAAGGACATAGTTCAATAAGCATAGACTACGTATACTCAATTATTTGTAATAAATACAGACAACAAGTATATAGCAACGACAAAAACAACAAGTAATTTCACGACGCACAATGTACGTAATAATTCACAAATAAATATCAGTACGCGTGATAGCGCAGTTTTGTCCGCTGAAAAAAAAATATATATATATATATACATATACATATATATAATTTCACCATATCGAGAATAATTGACGATGCTCGGGAAAAACTTTTGCGCGGCAGTGTATCTGTCGAGGCACGTTTCGCAGGATATAAAGGAAATATTAATAAAAAGCACAGCGTCACAAATCCCGTTTACAAATCCCGATTCATTTGCCGCATTACGAACGATGATTTATTCGCGCGTGCATCCCTCGATTAATATCGAGCCGTGTTTCCCGATTATAGCGCCGCGATGACTTATCGTCTCCGCGTCTATCTATCCTCCTTTTTTCCCCGTTTTCAATCGTCCATTCATAGCCTTTTTTTTCGTTCTTCCTTTTTGTTTTGTTTTTCCATTTCGCTCGAACGAGAAGGAGAGAGAAAAAGAGAGAAAGAGACGCGGATAAATTATTACGCGCTTCGTTATTTCACGTTTCGCAGAAATCATTCGTATCTTGATCAATCTATTCCATCAGTTTGCCTTTGCGACATTTGCATGAAAATAATGTGTAATAAAGTGAACACGGCGTAATCGTTGGCAAATAAATAGTTTATTCGATCCGAGCGGAGAAATCATTTGGACAAAGTCGTTTCGAACGTGTTTGAACATTTTTTGCGGCGGGTAATTGGTGAAACACGAGAATGGATTGTTCAAATTGCGTGCGCCTTTTAAATTTAAAAGAAAAAGTAACAATTTGCTGGCAATTTAAAGTTACAATTATCGATTTAAAAAAAATGACTACTTCTAAATTTAAAATTAAAAAATTACTTATAAATTTGAAAATAACAAATTGCGTAATATCTCTGTTGTCTATCATAGAAGATGATTGGAAATGGTTCTTGCCTAAGTGACAATTAATGAAATCTTCGAAACCGGTGTTATTATAAACGGTGTGTTTCATCTCTTCTTTCGAGAGCCGAACAATCGATGTCGATGAAACCGATCGATTTAATTTATTCACTTGTAGCTTCTAGGTCGCTTTAGCTCAATTCATTCGAAGAACATTCGTAAATAAAAGTGATTCGTACCGAATCCCCAGGATACTGATCCTTCGTTCTTCGGGGTGAATCTCCTAAATTCGTTGGCCTCGAGCTACCCCTGCTCAGACAGATTCCTCAATGATCCAAAGGAAATCCAACCAAGTCCACTCATTACTCCTCGGTATTGAAAGAAAACGCTAGTCATCTCTCTTATCAGCGAGAAAGCTTCTCCAACGTTCGGAGAAATAAATCACACGTCTACCCAATATCTCCGAGCCAATCGCGCGAAAAGAATGATTCGAGCAGCGATCAATTCATTAAGCTTGTGATTCTAGATTAATTCACGGCAAATTTTTGAATACCGAGGACTGCGACAGAAAAACTTCGCCGAGGATTCGCTCAAATCGCAAACGATAAAAATTTATTACAACAGTGTATAATAGTGTACCGCAGATTTTTATGCGAATTCATACGTAAAAAGAATTGAAAGTTGTTTTCGCTTATTAAACGTTGAAAATTATATATGATTCTCCGGAACAATTTTCAAAGCAGATAGAATAGAAGGTCGATATTAATTTATTCTTCATTCATTCGCGTACCGTTTTAAATTCAAGAAAATCGAAAACAAAACAGAATACCAAAAATAAAAGTTTCAAAAATGTTGGAAAGATTTGCGCTTCGCGCAAATTCATGGACGTTCACACGACGCCACGGTGAAATGAAGCTGCTGCATGATAAAAAGAAGAAAAAACAAGTAGAATAATAAAAGTTAATCTTAAAATTCACTGACGGACCCTAAAAGGCTTCGACGAGCTAATCTTCAGTAGTAGCCCGCTTTAGCGTTCTTCTTTTGCATGAAACGAAATTTCGAGACGTCTGATCTCCCTCCCCTGCGGGAAAATACGGGGAAACGGGAGAGGGTGGGAAGCAGATGGTCTTTCACAACCCTGCGGGAAGGGCGAGCGTGGTGCGGGTCTCATCGATGGCTCGCTATTAATTAGAACGCGGGCCCGGTATCCGGTTCTCAAACAGAGAGTCGATCGTCCCCATTCCACGAGATCGCCTGGTCTCCACGAACCGCCCCTTCTCGCCTTGGCTAACCCCGCGGCAACCCTCTCTCGCTTTTCCAATCCTCGTTGTTCACCCGCATGCCAGACGTCGAACACACCGCCTCCCCCTCCCAAGGTCGATGGTGCATCGGCAATGCTAAGCAAACTGTGGCCAGAAACGAGCGACGACCGCGCCAATCCGTCTCCTCTGTGCATTTATTCGCGTGTAACACGTTACCGATGAAACGGCGAAATCTTTGGCAAAGTGTTTCCTCTGCCTTCTCTCGGAGAAATGTCTAACGCGTCTAATGAATGATCGCTCGATCGTTAAAATAGCCATACGGAATCGTGGTATCTTTGTAGGGTAATGAAATTTGTCACTTTGGCAGGCAATTATTTTACGATGCGATTGTTAACTATTCGCGTTAATTATTACGTCGCGGTTCTCTCTTGCGTGGAGTTATCATTTGTTCCTCAAATTCATAGAGTATTTTTAACGAATGTGTAATATATATTTCTTGATGACAGAACTGCGAATAATATTCAAGTCGATCTAGTTTTTAAGTTGCATACAGGTATTACTTTTCAATTGTAGTATGCGTGTTGTCTTCTCGAAGATAAAAATAAATATTTGTATTAATTTGTAAAAATATATTATTTGTAAAAATAAATATTTCCGATATTTTTGATAATAGTAATTGCGCGTTATAATAATATTCGATCGTCTTGACAGGGCATTACTTTTCAATTATTATTACATCTGCTGCCTCTTTCAAGTTGCATCTGTAATTTTCTAACTTTTGTAATTGTAACAGGTCCGAAATGAATGACCCGTGATTGAACTGCGGATTTTCAATTGCATTTAACTTGAAGATGTAAAAAAATGCACGGAATGTATACAGCACGGAGACAAGAACAGAAAATATCCAAAGTGCAATACTCTGTACAACAATTAATAGAGAAAGCAATACTTTTCTCTCTTTTCTACATTTTATTTACAAGAATATGAATTTGCACGAAACTAGAGAAAATAAAATCGCGATACTGAAACTGACTTGCAGACAAGAATACGCAATTAAACGCGGAAATTTAGTTTATTCACTGTCGATAAATCCACACTGAGAAACCAAAAACCTTTCGCGTCCTTTATATTTTTATCGCCAAATATTATCAAATGGATATAAAATAGAAGTAAAAGTTGGAAAGATGAGGTTCAACGTCTCCAATTTTGAAATGAATATCAAACACTGAACGTAATATTTGTCTTGAGACTTTCGAGCGAGTATAGCGCATATTTATAGTACACGCGTAACGCAATATATCTGCGAAACAAAAAAACATATATAACGCAGTCCAACATCGTCAGTATTAAAATTTACACGTGAAAGTTTAAAGTAGCTGTTCGTTAAATAGGAATATTCATTCCAAACTTTATTCTTCAGGCAGAAACGAAATCTACGATCTCGAGGTGCTCGTTACCAATGTCGGCGAGAGCGTCGCTCGGTAATTCGTCTCGCGATCGACCGGTTGCCACGTCTTTTGTCGGCGTGCGGATTCCGTGCCGTCTCTGTCGCGAAATCGAGCGAAAGGAGTCCCCGACTCGTCACCTAGGCTGCAATCTACCAGCAAGAGGGTGGCAAGCGAGGGTGGAATCAAGCGAAAAGAAAGAAATATATTAAAGCGAGGCTATCGAGAGGGCTGCGAGGAGATGGAAAGAGAGAGAGAGAGAGAGAGAGAGATAGAGATAGAGAATTTCGCGACATCCTCGAATCGAAAGAAAGAGGGAGGTTTCCAACCTTGTAGGAGCGACGAGGATGTTACCAAGACCAGAAAAATCGACAAGATTCTCCTTCTTTTCCCTCGTTTCTTCCTTTCCATTCTCTTACTCGGTGTGTCGCAGTGTTACGACCAGGCTTTCGATCTCTGCGTCGGTAATTGACGAAGTCAATTGCTAGAAACGAAGCCAAATCGAGATCGTTCGGTTGCATGTCGTCGCCGCGACGTTGTTTGAAAACCAACGACACGATATTACGGAAAATGGATTATATCCTTTTGAATATCGTTGGGTGACTATACTAACTTACTTTTTACTTTGGAGAAATAAAAACCAACGATTTTAGTTATATGTACGTAACTACTGTGTTATTTGTTACACTTGTAATATGTTGTACAACATATGTTGTAGTTATCATTACATTCGTCGTGTTGTACGCAATTTTCGTTTCGAAGATGTACCATCTTCCACCGATGGTTTCACTGAACGCGTCGGTCAATTGCCTCAGTAAAAATTTTATCGAGCTGCAAGAAAAGACAGGTGATTTATTTTTTAACTAATTGCGGAGTCCGAGTTTTTATTAGTCACAAGTGCTCCGAACATCACATTTCAACATCAATAGTCAAATTCATGTCAAAACGAATGCTACAGCGAACGTGTTAACAATAGCACGAGAATACTGCAATACACGGGAACGTCTCGACAGAAAAAATTCGCAGTCGCCCGAGCTGTTTGCAATTTGCGAACGCTACTTCGCACCCCCTATTCATCCCTCCCCTCCAGCCCTGGTGGAAGCAGCAGCGAGAGGAGGAAACTCTTTACACGCCCTCGAGTTTACAAAGCCGCGCCGCTTTATCCCGTTACCGCGAAACTTCTCGAATTCCGCATTCACGGCCTCGTGTCCATAACTTCCCTCCTCTCTCTCTCTCTCTCCGCGCGACAGGGTACTCTCTCGAGTGGGTACGCGCCGACGGAGGGTTAAAAGAGCAGTTACAATCGGCGTTTCCCAGAGGGTGAACGCCGACGTCGAATAAATACCGGCGGGGCGTCGATAGGCGAACTTGAATCCACCCCGCGAGAAACATCTCGCCCTCTTTCCACCCCCGCCGTGGCACGTAGCTCTCGCTGGCTCGCTGACTCTGCGTTCCCTTTGCTGGCTACGGCCTTCCGGCTTGCCTTCCAGACGATCGAGGACGATCGCGCGCGACGCGACGAACGAGGGAACAGCGGAGTGCGCTAAATTGCGGATGCAAGAAACGGTGGTCTAACTGTAGACGAGCAGGGTGTGAAATATCGTGTTCGATCGAGGAGGAGGGAGGAACAAGAAATGGAAGAAAGGGGGAAAGTTTCAACGGTCGAGTTAAATTTTAACAATTAAGAACAAACGCGAGTCTGTTACTTGTGTTGCAATGTGGGATTGTAATATGAAACTGAATGATTGTACGCAAGATCAGCAGGATTTGCGTGAGTACTTGTATGCAACTGAATGGAAAATTAAGTGTTGATTGTTGATGAAAGAATTCGCAGATATGGTCATCGATGTAATTAATGTAAGAATGATATAATATTAATATTAATATTATAAATATTACGTGAATTAATTAATTAATAATTTTAATTACAGATATTGAGTATCCTTTTGTTATGGATATTAATATGGGATAAATCAAACTGGAAAAATGAGGAATCAGCGAGGTTTAATTTATTTAATTTGTTTCGCAAATATAAGACTTTTTTTTAATTTAAACACGAGATACATGAATAGACTAATAATCTTATGGGATTTCGTGTCCCATGCATCGAAATGCCGACATAGTAAAAAATTTTATAGCGCAGTCTAACGCTTAAGCAAAGGTGAGTTGAAAAAGTAAAACGATCGAAGCTGGTCAAATGAATGAATGAATCGCATAAGGGCGTTTTCTACTTAAAAGAGAAGCCTCCCCCATGTGGTCAGACATTTTGTATAGAATAAGCCAGATATTTTGAGTAAAATAAACCCCTAGATGGTCAGATAATGTGAGTAGAATTAGCTCCCATGTGGTCAGATGTTTTTCGAATAGAATAAGCTCTTACGTGGTTAGACACTTTGAGTAGAATAAGCTCCTACGTTATGTTTAGGAATGTAAAGAAAATGTCACACTATTAACATAAGGTTAATTATAGTGCACTGTTAAATTCGTTTTATCATTTACATCGGTAAAGTTACATTGAAATACAAAGAAATTCTTCTGTTTTATATTTCTGATGCTTTTGTGAGCAATGGAAATTATCTTTTCTCTCTCTCTCTCCCTTTTTTTCCATTAATTCAATCCACACGTACGGACAGCGTGAAATTAAGTTTCTGTTTTTGGACCGTGTAAAACGAAAAATTAAATTTGAAACGTAGAATTATTCACTTTCGTACAGTCGGACGGTACAGCGCTTCAATTACTTCGAGAAAAATGAAACGCTGGTCTTTAGAATTTCAGTTGGAAGTCGGTTGTTCAATTTTCATAATACTTCAAGAAAAATCTTAGTAGATACTTATCTTTTTGTAAAAATCAAAAACTATTCACTATTTGAAATGGTGATTTTCGATGAATTTAAGCACAATCAATTAATCTTTCCGCTATCAAAGTTTAAAAAATTCTCCGAGTCGAAGATCTTGAATTTTGTAAGTTCATTTCAAAAGTAACCAATCAATCCTCGTGCCAAATTTTAATAATTCCAAGTCGCTCGTTATTGGAAAAGTAATTTAAGTGATTAATTTATTAATCAACCAATCTTTCTATTACCAAGATTTTCAATAATTCTCCAATTAAGTAACAACCAAGGGCCACCCATTATTGAAAATACTATAGTAAATTTCTTCAATTTATTAATTATTTAAAAAGAAAGATAACCAACCAATCCTCCTATTACCAAGATTTTCAATAATTCTCCAATTAAGTAACAACCAAGAACCACTAATTACCGAAAATATATAACTCAGTAGAAAAATAACTAACCAACGCTTTTCGTTGCGAAAATTCCTGAAAAAAATCTTCCAAGATACATGGAACAATGTTGGTAGAACAATAGCGAGCAAAGTCACTCTCGAGTCAGCTATCAAAATCCAGCCATTCTACCAAGAAATTGGTATCGGCCGGGAAATGCGCTCGAGAACAGTGAAGATCCAATAGCAACAGAGCTAGTAGTCGCGCAGAGTCGTAGATGGTCGTCGAGCGATTAGCAGTTCGGCATGCAGCTCGGTCCGCATACCAACATGTTGCACACTCGCTGCCTCTGGATACTCGATCCTGAACGCATTAAATCACCGTAATGGAACCGGCCGGGAAAAGGAAGGAAGAGAGAGAGAGATAGAGAGAGAGAGAGAGAGAGAACTAGACACACAACAGCCAAGATTCGAGTACGCGAGAGGACGAGGCAGTGTTAAGATGTCGGCACTGCCGATTTCTCCGCAAACGTACCGGGGGTTTGAGAAATTTGCTCGCCATCTGAGGCGATGTTTGCTGGACGAAACATCTGGAAGGTGTTGGATGAAAAGCGAGAGAGAAGGTGGAAAACCGTGGCAAGGACAAACGTGAAACGAAGCGAAGGGAAGTAAATAAAGTATGAGTCTTTCGAGAACTGGGGCGCGACTGGGTCCTTGGGGTTTGAAAAATCTACGTAAAATTAATTTCTATCACAGGAAGATTCATATCACATCCGTATAAAGAAATTTCATCGTGGAAATTTTCGAACTATATATTTTCTTGGGAAGAAGAAAGAAGAGGAAAAAAAAACCTTTTATGATCAGAGACAGTGAACTGCGCGCGATATAAAAATCTGGAAAGTAACGTTTAATTCATCACGTAACAGAAATAACATTCGGTTTGCAACATCGATCGAAACGTGGGATTTTTGAAACGCTTTTTTTGACGCTTCTGCATTGCCAAAGTTAAAAGGGACGAAATTTCCACTCGCGTAATCAGCAGTTCGTGAAAACGAAGTGAAACGTGAGTTTACGCGAACGTGTTGCGTCGTGATTCTTCGCGAAACGAGACCGTTCCCGGTAAATCGATTCAATCGGCGGAAGTTTATTTAATCGGACGCAGATATAAACGAATGAGCGAGTCGCTCAAGTTGAAACAAGCCGAAGCAAGTTGATAGAGACGAACGTAACGATACGAGGGACAAATCGAGAAGCAGCTGAAAGGCAGCCGGGATCATGGCAAATAGAAAAGGATCTCTCTCGCCGTCTGATAGACGGAGGGGAACACTCGTGGGATAAAAGTCAACAATGACGGAGAAACGAAAGCAATCGAACAAACATGAACGACACGACGCTCAAAGGGAAAGAGGGGACTTCTAACGAGACGAACGAGAGAGAGTCTGAGTTCTCGGAGAACTCGTATTAATTGCTCGTTAATTTTCCTCCCCACTTTCTCGTCTTGTCGTGGAACAAACAGTGAAACAAACTAATTGTCGAACAACGAGATCCCTTCCCTCTCTCTCTCTCTCTCTCTGAAAATTATCACCCGAGGGTCGCGTCGAGTCGCGCGACAATTACGGATTCTGGGAATTCGTCGTTGCTTTCAATTTCGTTCCATCTCTGCGTCGCGGCGCATCCACGTCGGATTAACGAACTGTCTTCGAAAATTATTTAGTCACCTAGCTCTCCAGAAAACATTGCGCTTCGCGAAGGATTATCGCGCGAAGGATTAATTCCGCGAGACGTTGGTTCTTCTTACGTTAATTTTCTGCAGGATAAATGTCTTCGGAATAATTCTCGTAAGAGCCGAGGGAAACGTAGAACCTAATGTCTAGAGAATATTACGGCAACGGAGAATTCAGATAATCATTTGTACAAATGTCTTCGAACTCGGGGAGTATAGTAACTCTGCGCGAGACGCAGAAACAGGAGCAGAAACTTCAAACCTCAAACTCGATCACGTTTTCTTCGATATTCTTTGTGTTAAATTGCAGCACGTATTATTATTCAATGAAAGTCATGAAATTCTTTTCCAAAGGGAGAATACAATAGAACGATAGGCTGACGCTTTTAATTTTCTGTGAATCTCGATTTTTGAATTAAATCTGAAGAAAGATTAACACTAGAACTACCGACAGTTAAGACGAAGTTATTTCTACCAAAATTATTTTGATTATTTTAGTAAATAAAAATAAAATAAAATTCATTATATTATTTCTTTAGTTATCACTGTAAAAGTCATTGCATCATTGCGGGGGAAAAATTGTAACATGAAGTAGAAATTTTAAAATAAAATTGTAAAACCAGTCATTTTGACTGGTGTGGTAGTTCTAGTGTTAATCTTTAAATTCGAAGGGAAATCTTCTAATTTTCGTGAAACTACCGGTCAGATAATTTGCACGTACGTGCATAGTTCGTTCCATTCGTCTCGCTTTTTATTTCGCCAGTGTTGAAATTAATACTGCGAGGTACAAAGGTGAACGCACTGTAAAACTCGTGTAAAACATATTTCCCCTTATTATTGGTCTTCGCGAGGCTAAATTAACTCCGGAACGGAATTCATTTACCACCGTAATGCAATCGCGCTTGTTTCGAAATGAAATTTGAATACGGTCGGCCGATCTTATCAGCGCCCATTATTGCGAACCACCTTGCGGATGTTCTTCTGTTAATTTGCCAAACGAAACCTCTTAAAAAATTACAGGCATTCGGGGAGTTGTCGAGCCAGCGACCGAGAGATCCGAGGATTTCCGTCTAGACGGTTGCAATTTTAATGCGCTTTCCTTCTGACCAATCGCCGCGTAATTGAAGCCACCAGGGATTAATTGGACGACGAACACCGATCGTCGATCCGACAGTTTCCAGTCAATTATTCGCCAACCGGCGTCATCGGCTGGCTATAATCGGTTTATCAGACTTGATCGTCAAAAGGTCGATCAAAGGTTCCACCTCCCTCGTAAATCTTCGAGGTTTCTTTAATCCTATCGATAAAGGCGAATATACACCGTAAGTTTCTACACATCTGGCAAATTCAGATAAAATTAGTAGCGTAATGGTACAATTGTCTCTTAATAAAATCTATCGAGATATATGGTTTGCTAAGAAATAACATTCTTACGCTTGACGACTAAATTATTATCAACTTGCATCGGTGAAATTCAAATGAGCAAGAAACAGAGGAAAGAGTACAAACTCGCACGTTGATACGTTTCTCGGAGAATTGTTCGAATCTCTAAAAAGATACATTCTTACGAACCTACAAAATTTCTGTGCCTGAAAAAACTGTGAATTCGTCGTTTTGACCATACTAGTGGTTCTAGTGTGTAAATAATATAAAAAGATTTGAATCCTTGCACGGGAAGTGTTGCAATTGAAAAATTTCAAAAAAACATTGAAATATTTACCAGAATTTTAGTTGACGTGATGCTAATAACGAAACAATCTGCTGAAAAATGGCCCTGGAGGTCGAAATACCGTTCCAGAAGGATCAATTCAAGAAGATTAAAAAAAAAGTAGATTTTGAATGTATTCCAGTCTTATGAGAAAATTATACTCTTTTACAATCAGTAAGAGTTATCAAGACAAGTTACTTCACAAATAACTTTTCCGTTAATCTAGCCATTCCTCTTCGGAATTAGTCAAAATCAAGATATATTTGAGGAACATCAAAGTCACACGAAACGTCACACGAAAAAATTTCATTTTATAATTCCGGTTTATTCCAATTGTATTATGAAAACCGGGAAAACACTCTGTACATCGCGCAGAGGATTCATCGGGGACGTTGTCTCGAGAGCTTAATGGACGAATCGTAATTTCTTAATCAAATTGAGAATTGCCACAAGTAACGTCGGATATTCCGCTTGAGATAACAACGCAATCCCTTTAGAATTCGGACAGATTGTTCTTCCTCTGTTAAGAATATTATATCCTCCGTGAAATTTCGCGAGTTTTGTACAGAAAACTCGATGATCAATAAACTGAGCTTATTCTATAAATAAAAATATAAAGTATAAAATAACAACATCTAATACTTCCGTTTTCGTGCGAAACGTAAAGGAAAAGAATAGCAGAATAATACCAATCTACGAAATTATTTATAACAATAATATTCTATATTTAATTACTATCTAAAATAATTATTACTGTAAAATAGAAACAAGAAATACAACGAGAATAAAATAGCATTATAATATAATGTAATATAAATAATATATTATATCAAAATATAAATATTATCATATAAAATAGAAGCAAGAAATATATAAGATACAAGGTAAACCTGCCTCTCTTTGTTTCAAGTTAAAAATCTTCGAGTAAGATTCACGCGATTTCACAGACCACCGGGGCCTTAGCCTTGGCTCGATTGCAAATTGAAACTTTTCGAATTGACTTTCAAAGCTTTCGGATCAGTGTGACAATTAAATAAACGGTAGCGCGGACGTATTATAATTCGCGAGTGCTCGAAGCGATACAAATTGATTCGACCAAATCGAAATATTATTAGCATAATATTAGAATCACTATTGTTAATTTAGAATTCATACAAATGATTCGGCCCTCGCTTTTCAATCTGTATATTCTATCAATCATATCGACAAGCCAATTTGCATTCGCTCGCATAACCGCGCCACGCCAATCCCGCGCCACCACCGGGATTCATTTTCTTTTAATAAGGAATAATTAAATACGCAAATAAATGATATGCTATCGCCACTGTATAATTATCCTCTCCCCCCTCCGCCGCCTCCTCTCAGGCCGTGTTATACTGATATATACTGTTGATATACTGTTATTATAACGTGACGTAATTGTCGCGCGCCGACAAGTGTCCGACGCGGGAACGATCGAGCAAATGACAACTAAAATTCGCCACCGTTCGTGCCACCTGTCCGCACCTGTGCGCGTTGCCCAGAAATTAAACAAACATCCGGGACAACAATGTGCATCCGACGAATGAAATTAGCAATTTTCGATCTCGAACATTCGTCGAAAAATTTTTCGAAACTTCTTTCATCGAAAAACTACACCTTCCGAAACTTATAATCATTCACTTCTGAATTTAGTTCGAAGTCGGGGAAATCAGCGAGAAGGTTGGTAGTATACTCATTCGGAAAACATTCCGCGAAAATTCCACAGTTCGAAGGGAAGCTTTCTCGCCCGAGATTTCATCGTGCTTGCAGCGACGAACCGTCGTTTATAACAACTACAGTTGCAACACAGCCAACCGTGTTTTCGCCATTTATTTCGCAACTTTCTTTCTCGATTGTTCGGAAGCCTATTTTTACAAATTGTTTGTAACTTCCCTGACGTTTCCTGTTTTCAACGCTTCTCCCGAGTATTTAGTATTCGCGGTATTTGCCGACTACTTCACATCTTTCGCCTGTTGATAAATAATTTCAATAGTAATTATCAGGCCCGTACGCAGTTTGTGAAATTTCTTTTCTTCTCAGTCTTTGTGTTTCGCGAGATTGCAATATTTTCTATTAGAGATAGCATACTTTTAGCATATGTGATAATAATTAAAATTTTCTTTTGTCTTTTTTTTGAATATTTTTTTCTCATCTCAGACCGGTTCGTTCAACCTGTGTGATAAGTAACAAATAATTTGTATTAAGAAGAAGCCAAATATGTGATTCAACGCTGATATATATACGTAATACATAATAACAGTGAATGCTTTCACACCAGAACTATCGAATTTCCATCAGAGACGCTAAAACAAAACAAAAATAAAAAAAAAATAAAACAAAACATTACAACGATACAAGCTCTCGTTTGTACATTTTGCGAAGAAATCACCGCGTCTCTGAAAACAGAGCGGAAATCAGAAATAAATCGATTACTCCAAGACAGTTCCAACATTCGGCAGTTGCGAATAACGTTGATCAACCGGGATAGTCGGACTCGGCGAAAGCTTGAATTTACCAAACGCGAGTTTCCAAAAGCGGAAGCGAGAAACGACCGGAAAAAAGCAGTGCGTTCTTTCGCGCGTTTTATCGAACGTGGCCACGCCGGGATGGAGAAGGGAAGGGGGTAGGTGGACAAGAGAAAGGAGAGGAGGGAAGAAGTGATTCGATACGAAAAGCGACACCGGTCGTTGCCGCGGCTCTTCCACTCGATAACGGCGGCGCGTTTCGCCAGCCGGTGGCCGACAATTACCAAACTTTACTACTTAAAAGCAGGAGTCGCCCGGCCACGGCGTTGACCCGCGATCATTAGCGGCCCCCGAGCGGTCGCGAGTGGAAAACACGCCTATCGGCGTGTGGAAATGGCCGTCACTGAACCGCTTCACGACGTAACACCATCTAATGGCGGATAATGCATTAGGACGTACGTCTGCTCCGAAGAAGCTTAAACCGTAAACCGTAAGCCGCTGGAGTCTCGATAAACACGGCTAGCGATGTCTATTTTTACGGCGTTGGAAACTTTGTCTTTATAGTTTCGCTCGGACTGCGGAGGATGGTTTTATACAGACGGAGAGTTATCCTCCGATGGCGGATAGGATGGATTATTGGCAGAAGCAAGCAGTAAGAGTGCCTCTATTCTCAGCCCCGTCGTTTTATAGCAAGTCGTTTAGACGCCAGTCCATTCGTCGGGATTTCGTTCGGTTTACCGGGTCTTTAAATTCGTTTTTCAATTAGAAACGATCGAACTCGGATAATTGTTTATAACAAGATTGAAATAATAATACGATTTTGAAATTTCGAAATTTTTGCGTATTATATAAAACGTTTCACTAACCTGTTCATAGACTTCATTAACCAATCAGGTCTGTCGTGTTATAAATATAAACAGCCGTTTGCGAAAGTACTTTCCACGAATGTTTATCGTTGCAAAAAGTGTATTATATAAAATATTTCATTTATAAGTTATTATTATTATTTCATTAATCACAGACTTGATTATATTATAAATGTTGGTGTGCATCTGTGTTTAAGAAGCAGGAAGTAATATATTGTCTAAAGTTTAGAGTTTAGAAGATCTGTTAGGTCTAATCAAAATTATTATAACGATGTATTATCATTATTATTATTATTATCATTCGTATGATTATTATTATCGTTAACGTTCAATCAGAATTTATATGGAATCTTGTGGAAACTATCAACACTCTTAACACATCCTATTATTATGATTACCAGTATTGATATTATAGAATTACAAAGTATCAGATCGATCAATGCTGCAATAACGAAGAACTTAAATTACGTTAATCCAATATTAATTGGATTTTTAGGATTCGTTGTACGAGCTCGTCGCACGTTCGCCGCAGGATCAGTAGTATTGATGCATAGCGTGCGGCAATAATTAACTGCGATTCCTACAGATTATTAAAGTTTCCAAACGATTAGCTATCTGCTCAGGTTTGCAATCCCGTTATTAACACTTTAATGGCCGCGCGTCTACGCAGTCAAACGTCGCCAGGGGCCGGCAATATTTTTGAAGAATTAATTTAAAGAAACTTTATGTAAATTCACGAAATAATTCAACATGTGCGAGCATACACATAAAAAAAAAAAAAAACGTAGCGATAAAATACGAAGTCAATAGCAATATCCACGCTTGTTTACGTTCATCAATCATCACACAGAGAGTGTGGTACCGGCCAATAACCTTCGGCGGTAGCATCACACACGTGTTGCGTGAGCGGCCATTAAAGTGTTAACCCTTAACGGACCAATGCCGCCATATAAGCGGTATGGCACTTTTACTTACTGGGTCTAATGCCGCGTATACGGCGGCAAAAACCAATTTATTACTTTTATCACTGTTAGAGTTGTCATATTTACTATTAACGCGTTAAGTATTGTGCCATGTCATTTCTGTGAATTTGTTTTCGCTTGTTATCTATGTTCTGTTATCTTCTATCGTGTACTTTTGTGCTCATCACATGCAAAGTCAGTTTTGATTTTTCAAAAGAACGTGCACGTTAGTTTATTATATTTGATTTTGTTAATATAACCGTAAAATATGGCCGGAAACTCTAAAAGAATAATACACGATGATAACGATAATTTCAATGATATTAGCAGTAGTGACGACGAGTTTGAATTCGGTATTTCTATCGATGAAAATGAAAATCTGCGAAGCATTACGTTTTCAGACTGATAATGATAGTGACAATAGTAGCGATAGCGAAGTAGTTCCTAGAAAAAGAAGAAAAATTCCAAATATAAGTTACAGTGAGGATGAAGAAGATGAACATGATACTGATGATGAGAATACCGAGTAGAAAAATGTTACAGAAATTGATGACATTCCACCTCGGATACAATTCAATACTTTTTCTCTTCGTATGAAAAATAGCTTGGACCTAGTGGGAAGTAAACTTGAAATACTTCCGGACTGTTAAGACCGTTTTTTTTGTTATTGGAAGAAAAATTAAGCTCTCTCTCCGCGAATTCTGCGCGCCAATTGGATATCTTTTGGCATAATGGTAACCCTTTTAGCGTGAATAGCGCAAAGGTTTGTATCTTCGAACAGACCAACTAAGTATGCTTCGCTAGCTTTTTGAAGAGCTGAACTTTGGAAACGCAGATCAGTTCTGAAATCTTGAGCAATTTCACGAACAAGCCGTTGGAAAGGTAATTTACGGATCAAAAGCTCGGTACTCTTCTGATATCTTCGAATTTCACGGAGAGCAACAATTCCTGGACGATAACGATGGGGTTTCTTCACACCTCCTGTTGCAGGTGCACTCTTACGAGCAGCCTTTGTCGCTAATTGTTTTCGAGGTGCCTTACCACCGGTTAAAACTGGAACTGAGTTAGAGTCCGGTTTCGAGGCTGGCGCAGTTTCGTTCGCGGGGGTCCCGGTCGCGACCGGTTGGAGCATTTCCAAGAGGATCGTAAAACACACCCAGTCTATTTGCGAACGATATGCAAAGCAGTCGAACGTCGCCGTTCCCGTTCTCGATACGTCATATCAGGGAGGGCGGGGGGGGAGCGAAAGAGACGAGTCCCGGCTCGAGTGAGCGGCGAGTATTTCGGAATCGTCCAGCTCCGGCTCCATAAATTATTCCGCCGGTCAACAATAAGATGCCTTTGCCAATTTGCCGCGCGGATCGCCGCGTTTATCGTGATAAGCCCCGCGAATGGAATAGCGTTTCGATTATTCAAGAAGCCCGGCCACTCCAGCGATCCAGTCCGATCGGCCGCCGATCGGGATTGAGATCGTGGCCGAAACCACGCTAATTACTCCCCCGTGCCCATTCTACGGATTCTAGGCCGGATTATCGACGCGCCTGTTGCGACAGTGAGCGCCGAAACACTGACGTGCGTTCCGTCATATTTGCCGATCTCCAAAAGTCATAAACAATCGTGGCGAAGATCTAGTTCTTGCCGAAGATCGTGTTTCTTCTTTGTCTTCATCAGATTTTATATTATTTTGTGTGTGTGTGTGTGTGTGTGTGTGTGTGTGTGTGTCGAGGTGATGTATGTCACAGATACAGAGATGATCTATTTTTCTAAAGTATATAGAGGGTGAGTCACGTAACTTGCACACGTGAAATAATTTTTAAATTATACGTCTGATGAAGAATTGTGCGACTTAATCATTAGATTTAGGACAAACGTGGCTTAATACCTTTTTACTTGAAATTTAATTATTCATTCGATTTATGACAAAAAAGAATATATGGTTCGATTAAAGAAAAAAATAAAGATGAAATTTCGACACACAGAAAAAATTGACACGCCATATTTTGTATACAACTTTTGTATTACACAATCGCACAATTAGCATATATATAATATATATTTTCAATATTTCTGAGAACGAAATATGACGATATTCGATTTTAGTGTACTTGACAGGCGTTGGTTTTCAATTTGTTTCCGTGTCGTGATTTATTGTTTTGAATATAATTGTAACAAGTGAAGGGCCAAAGCAAATGATCACAATGTCAGGTGAAATTAGAGAATATGCACGATATAAAATTGTATAACAGATATCTCATACGTAATTGAATGAATGAATATCTGTTTATAATAAAACCGATCGTCCTGTGTTCATCATTCAGTGATGAACGTCTCGTAAAAAAATATTTAGTAATCCGCGATTCCACACGCAAAAGTCTAATTCACTTCATTTATTTGCATTCTGGAGATCCTGAAGTTCCTCGAAAAACACGTAAACAACAAATTCATATCAGTGAGCTGAATGAAAATCGAGTGAAAATTCGATAACGAGCCAAGTGCTCGAAACGTCGAGAGCACTTTTTCAAGATTGGGTCGATCGAAGAACCGATTTTTCTCGACGCTCGTTAGAGTAAATCTCGAGTTTTCACACGGGGGTTTCAAACTCGAGTCGCAATGAAGGGAAAGAGATTGGTCGTAAACGTCGCGATCGCCGCTTGCGAGTGAAAATCGACATAAAATGAGCGGACCACATTTCGAGATCCCCAAATGCGTGGTCTGTCGCGTTCGCTTGTCTGCCTCGCTCGTTTAACTTCCGTCGCGAGGCCTACTAACAAGTTCGTTAAGTGGGCTTTAACGAGCAGGTCCCGTGATACAGTGACGTCGACGTCGAAACTCCGCGAGTTTCACACGTGCGAGCGTGGTTCGCCATCTCTCCCTTGGTATTGTCATCATCAGCTCGCGAACGTGGCGGATGATGATTTTTTGCCGATGAGTCCTTTTATCGGGACGCGGGGCGCGTGTTCCGCGCGATGCAACGGGAATTGAAAGTCAGGCAGGTTGTTCTGTAGTATCGTTGGTTGCGCGAGCAGCCGCGGTCTGACCATGAATGGAAACGACTACTTGAAACCCGCCGACTTCGCCTCGAGCGTTCTCGTTTCAAGCAGACTTTTCTTTTCTTTTATTAGACTCGCGACTTCTTTACGTTATTCGGAACTGCCGCTGTTGTGTCGGAACACATGGTTACGTATTATACACGGTGTCTCGGAAATTGTGGCACGACACGGGGTGATCCTTCAGAGGAGAAAGAAGCCAGATACCATCGCCCATTTGCGATTGCACGTCACAACTGACGTAACTAAGAAATCGCGATTCCTTCTTTACAAAAAAATTAATTAATTATTCCTTCACCTAACTTACATAATTCGATTACTTACATAAAATGTCGATTTTTTTCTTTTCTTTAAAGAAAATCAGTGTTCTCCTTTGTAATTTACGTTCCCTCTTGACATTCTTCTCGTTATCATTTTGTTACGGCATCAAAGTGGCAAGTTCTTACAATAATATTTGGAACATGTACACTTACAGAACTCTACTGGTAAAGAGTACAGCGATTTTGTTATACTGTAAATTTTGTAAATTGTATTATTGTTGCAATAAACGAGGAATTTCAAACGAGAGTATTGAAGCTTAATAATAACTATCGTAATTAGACTTTGTTTTCGGAAATGTTTGATTAAGAATTGACCTAATGCACTTGACCATTTTTATTCTATGTTTTTTACTTGTCTCCTTCGACGAGTTGTTTGGATTAGTTCGAAAGCAGTCGAATCCAAGCTCGAGACCAAAATCGTTCCAAATCATCCACACGTTACGACACACGGTAACTTTATTTTTGATTTATCACGCATTGTTTCATCATTATATTATCATTATGTTTATCAATTACATATCATCGCCCTTGTCTGTACAATATCATCTCGCGACATTTTTCGAACATTCGAATTCTCTTTCATTCCCCGTCCGATAAATATTCGACCTCCCTTTCTTTCTAACTTATTTTTCCAACCGATTGCCTGGCCCCTGTCGTACAATTTCACTTAACGCGAGTTCTCTTGCTCTGCTCGAGTTCTCTGAAGCGGTAACAATCGGGAAAGACGCACAAGCCTCGAATTTTGTCCCATCACGGGCCGTGTCGGGGGACACGACGCGGCGTCTGATATCATACGGAGTGTAACTACTTCGCGGAGGGACCTGTTTAAACTGCAACCACTTCACGTCCTTCCCATCGCTCCCATTGCGACTATTTTGCATGCAACCCTGCCTCGAACCGCAACTAGTTCCCGTAACACTATCCCCCTCCCCCCCTCGAGCGTTCAGAGAAATCCCCGCTCGCTTTGACTATCGCTGACCATTCTGGCCGCGGGGTTTGTATTCACAGCGGGCAACCGGCCGCCGCTGAAAGCCTAACTGGCCATCAACCGGCGTGCGCCAAGAATGTTGATCATATTAAAGGATTCGACCTGGTGGTTCGGAGAGATTCCGACCATCGGTGGAGGATTCAGGACGAAGGATCGATCGATGGAACGATGCATTAAACGATGCAGGCCGACGTTCCAGATTCAATCCGGACGGACGATCAGGATCCGGTAGCAGAGCTCGCGGTGGCCAGAGACTGACTTCCCGTGAGTGAGTCGAATTCCCGTCGGCTCGGCATCCCGCGTGGCTCGTTAAAAGGATCGACGTACACCGGTATCGAAGTTTACCGCGTTCATCTGGTTCATCGACAAGGTGGGGATTGCTGGTTCCGGTTCTAGATAGCGATATAATTTGTTCCCTCATATGTTCTGATGTTTTCTATCCTTTTCTCTTTCGTTTTTAGACTGTCTTCGTTTTTCTTTTTCTTTTCTTTTTTTTTTTTTGATGTTGAGATCGTTAAGATCTTATTTTAGTCAATTTTAGTCAATTGCTAGGAGTGTGAATTTTTTTGCGACAGTTTGATGAAGATTCAAAAGAACGAACAGGCGGATCCTTGTAATGGAAAGATTATCAATCTCTCGAGTCAAGTTACATCTCGAATGCCTCGTTCATGCTCGTTCAAAGTAATATATATATATCAGTATCCACGATTCTTTGTGAAACGTTCGAACACTTGAATAACCGACGAAATAGCTTTCCGGTCAATTTAAAATTCCAAAGAATCCATTTCACCGCGGAAAGGGACGTACCTTCGCGCTGCTACGAAAGCCAATCGTGCTCGATTGTCCTCGATCCACTTGCAAAGTTAACCACGGACTTTCCCCCTCTATTTCCGCTCTTCTGTTGAAATCTCAATTGAAAATAATTTTTCTCTCTCGTTCGAGACCTCGTTAATTTACAGGGAAGAAAAATACTAAAGATGGCGATATATAATTTACCAGCTCTCAACGAGCAAAGTATCCTCCAATCGCGAAAGAAAGGTAAGCAACTTAGCGATCCGTCGAGCTACCGGCTCATTAACCAACGCGAGACGATCAACGGTGCGCTTCCGCCTGCGTAATCCACCGCGTATACCGCCGCGAAACGGCTGAAAAGATCCGGTGCTAAATCATCCGGGGCTAATTTCACCTAATCTTTATGCCGGGCCGTAAAATAACAATTCCGGGTAACTGGGTCGTTTCTACGGGGGCGAATTAATAACGCACCACCCATCCTTCCCCTGTTTCTTCTCTCTTGTTCAAGTTTGATCGTTTTCGCGAGAGAGAGAGAGAGAGAGAGAGTGCTTAAAAGGATCCTCAATGAGCGTGAGTTTTTCTATACGCTTTCACTCGTCAGACAGGTTGGCCCGAATTTCGAAACGAAAATAAGAAACTGTATAATAGTGAAATGATATGAAATAGTATATATATATCTAAGCGTATCTAAGCGTATCTAAGCTTTCTATAAAAGTATCCGCAACAACGAATAACACAATTTGACTGATGCCATTCTCAAGGAAGATAGACCTAGAAAACTAGAGGTTTCGTAGAATGATCCAACTACTAACTCCGTCAAGCTAAAAATAACTTGTAATAACAGTGTAATAGGTGTCGACCGATTAAGAATTGGTGGTTTCCTCTCCAAAATTAAAACTACTCGCCAATAACCAAGACTATATTCGCTCTAAGCTATTTCTGAAAATAGTTCGACTGCTGTTTCTAAAATTGCCAGGCTCGAAGATCAATCGTTCTTATCGAAATTCGGAGAATAGCAGCCGGAGAGATCTTCGGTTAGCAGTAGTCGGAGGTAAAACACGCGCGACAAGCCCGTGCGATACGCGGGCAAAATCAGCGCGGGACGGGGATTTACGGCCGGCCGCGATTTAATAATTAGGCCGTACGTATGCGAGAACACGGCCATACGCCACGTACGGATTCGAAACGTACGTGTAGCGCTCGAAAGTACGATACCCTTAACCCGACCAAGTACGAGTTACCTGTTCCCGTAATCCCAGCGGCGATACATCACCGAGCTTAGACTCCGGCGGCGTGCGATGCACGGACACGCGCCGACTCTCGGGCCGAATGTTAACACTAGAACTACCGACCGTTAAGACGATGCTATTTCTACCAAAACCAGTCAAAATGACTGATCACCGACCCATTGACTGCCAGGTAAATTTACAACGTCTTGCCCTGGGAGCCAAAATTTTATTTAAACAAAAAAAAAAACTTTTCCAAAATATAATAATGCTAAGTTACAGATTTAGTATTCAAATGGCATTTACAGCTGGCGCCATTGAATAAGATTCCTGTGCTGCTCGCCGCTTACGAGATATCACGTAGTGTTTTTTTTTCAATAACAATTGTAATAAACAAAGACATTTTCTTTTATAGCAATTGTAATCAATCTGAACTTGTAGCGCAAATTACGAGATATCCCGTAGTCGGCAGTTTTGGATGGGTTAAAAAGAAAAAAAAGAAACTATAATAATAGAATATATTTTTATATTTATTGATTTATTACTTTTTTACAATAGAAATCCCATTTGTTATGTAGCACAGTTAATACCAAAATTTGTCGGGTTTATTCGACAAATATTGAATAAATCTGCAGCTGGCTTTAGATGGAAAGAGTCGTTTGTCAATTGTAACGTTTGCACTTAGTTTGTAGCAATTCTGACTATTTCGAATAAACTTATCCCATACGGTTGCTGAACAAAGCAAATTCATTCTGTAAACGTTGATTTTATCACTTCTTTTTTTATCAAAGCGAACAAATCTCAATACTTCAATACTTACAAGTAGTGTCGTTCTTTTTTCAGATTTAACAAATATTGCCATCTAGTGGCCAAAGTTTAAAAAGAAAATAATTTAAATGAAATAAAATTTTGTACAGTATCGAAAAACACTACTCATGTTCCACTGTCGAATAGAAAAAGTAAAAAAAGTCTCGATGGCTAAAGTATATTATATATTAAGAACTTGACCAACAGTGTTTATTAATTTAAAAACCTGTCTCTTTGTAAGAAGTATAAACTACTTTGACTCATATCTTTTATCTGACAGATTCTTCATTAAATATCTCCGACGCTCACAAGTGGTTAAACATACGCTTTACAATGTTATCATCATACAAAGTTATCTAAATCATCGAAGCCCATATTCGTAGCCATTTCTTTTAATTGTCAAAGACTCTAAATTTAATTTAATTTAATTTAATTTAAAATTCGAATGCAAACTTGATTTCAAATTCCTTAACTGTACGATCCATACATGCCGTACAATTAGTCAGATTGATATCACGTACACCGAGGTAATTTAAAGTAGCTGTCAATCGCCTGTCTGTTCGAGAGTTCGGTAAAATCGATAATCACGCGTTTACGCGCAACGTGGAACAACCTGTATCCACGAAATACGAAGATGTATAGAAGGTAACATGGAGAAATGGGAAAAGTCCACGTGAGAACTGGGTTATCTGGGGATTTCGGTAGAAATTTCTAACGCCGTTTCTCTCTCTCTCTCTCTCTGCGCGCTTGTTCGATAATCTTCGATCCACTTTACATTTATATTATCGTGAATCGCGCCGGGACGATAAATCTGGATCGAAAGTATCGCGAAATTCGTCCAAGTTAAATCGATTCATCGACGAAGAAAGAAAGAAAGAAAGAAAGAAAGAGAGAGAGAGAGAGAGAGAGAACGAAACTTTCGATAAAAACTACATAACGTGCTTTCAACGATTCATGGAAACTGTGTTCATTGTGTTTGATGAATGAATTTCATTTAGAAGCTCGAAACGAAATTCGTTTGGACGTTTCCGAGAAATTAGACGGTGCGAGAAGGCAGATATTAAAAATTAAGAGGCATACGAAAGGAAGTTCTCGCGTGTCTTTTAATTCGCAAACAAGAGATTCTACCATGTAATAGAGCGTGGTGAAAAGTTGATGTTTCTTTTCAAAACTTGACCAATCTCTCTCCGATGTTGCTGTTATATATTTTTCTTCCTCCCGTTCTCCCTATCCAGTGTTTAAAAATTCAGAATTCTAGAGCTTCGGTTCTTAAAAATTTAACTTTGAATAACTCTCGAGCTACGATGTCAATAACGTCAACGAAATTCTTAAATAAACGAGAGACCTCGATAGAGACAGGATTTCCCGTGAAGGTAGATTTTCTTAACCGCTTGTGAGTAGGTCGAGCGTATTACAGGTATGTGTCTTGATATTTCGGGACGTTATTCTATAACGACAATCTATAATAATGTTCCATCATAATATCCCATGTCTACAATTCTCCATGTAATGTGCCATTGTTTCTCAGATTAAACGTAAAGAGAAAGTTTCGTGGATTCGCGAAACAGTCGTGAACAAAATTCTACATCCCATTCTGCATTGTATCCAATAATTCCATATTTTTCAATTATTATTAACCTACACTACTTGCAGACGTTACTGACCATACGTTGACCCATACTACTTGCTCGTGACAGACCATACGCTGACCTACACTGCAAGTAGTTATTGGAAATGGTGAACAAACAACTAAACAAATTGTTCAATTATTTGATCAAACAATTAAATAATTTTATTATTCTATCAATGCAATTTTTGCTTTCTACTTCTTCGATGGGCGAAAGAGTAGAAACTTATATTATAAGTTTGCGCTTGCAATATTGAAATTTAAAATGCAATATAAAATTGGACATTTAACTTTTGATTCGCGATAGTTGCATAGCGTATAATCGATCCAGAAAGTCACGGTATATATCTGGTGAAAAATTGTGAATGTTCTAAACTCTCGCAAATTTCGCAAAAAAGAAAAATCGTCGAACAAAATTTAAAGGATCGTTCTGACTTCAATCCTCAAAAGTGGATTTAATTAATTGAGGATTTTTCAAAGTGCCTAATGTGATGAAAGCAGAGGTGTTGGCGGCATTGAAACGAGCTTAACTATATTGTTCCGCGATTCCTTCGTACGAAATTATAACGGTTTAAAGCGTCGACGAATTTTCATCGAGTCTGACGAAAAAACTTTTAAACTACTGTAACTCGTCCCCGTTCTGCGTCAAAATATTCATCATATTTTTTTTTCTTCTTTTTCATTTTTTTGAAAACGATGACCTACATTATTTTTTACCGGGAATCGGGCTTTGTACCACTTTTGCTCATTCGCCGGAGATTTATTGCATCGGGATTTCGTGTTTTTATTTGTTACAAAGTACGTGTCTCGTGCGTTCTATAATATAAATGCTGCAAACGCGTTTAGAAACGTTTATTGCATTCATCTTCGTTGTATCGTAAAAAAAAAGAAAAGGTCAAACGACGGGGAACGTTGTAACAGCACGATTCTTGACGTTCGAGCGAGTCCAACGTTCAGCGAAGGTCAAAGATCTCGTCGAATTTAACCAGCGTGCAGCCTCTCTCACTTCAACGCGTGACAAACGACCATTTTTGCGCGAACGTCAGTTTGACGGAACGCGTCCCGTTTGTTTAGCGGATAGAATGATGGAGCGGAGCGTATTTAACAATAAATATATTATTTCAACAACAAATAACCTGGCAGCCCCGGCTGCTGCATTTGTAATTTATATCGCGAGGATGCGATCGGTTCGAGGATCGGCGATGATGTGATCGATGCCGCATTATTTATAGTCGGAGACGTGTCGCGTCTGTTTACCGCCACCGCGCTAGAGAATCGTGAAATTCTACGTATCGGTGAAAATTTAATAACCATCGTTAAGCAAACATCGTTGAGAAAACAAACCCAGGAAAAGAATGGATTTTAAACACGTTCGAGTGATATATCAATTATTACTTCGTTCGCCGGAGGTGTTTCGTATCGCTGAGGGGGCGTTTCAAGCATCGACTTTCAAGAACGACTTTTTTCCTTTCGTCGTTGAAAGGCGAGCGCGATTAAAGAACTTTTAAATTCGAATCACAGTTTTCTTTTTCCTTTCTCTCTCTCTCTCTCTCTCTTTTTTTCCTTTTTGCACGCGTTTTAAGCAGGGCAAAGCGTTACAGAGCCGTTTCATTTCGATCTCGATCCCTCCCCCTTTTTATATCTGTCGGATACTACACTAGGCGGAACGCTCCACTCTCCTTCGCACTTTACGACACTACGTCCCTTTTGGCTTCGTTGCACCCTTTCCCTGCCTCTGCCTCCCCTCTTCCCTTGTTTTCAGCTTTTTGTTTCTCCCTTTGAAACTTTTTATAGAACTCGCGCCGCTCGACACACCTTTTCGCTCCTTTCTTTCGTCGTTTCTGCTGAACACTCGCAGCCCCCTTCTCTCTCTCGCCCTCTTCTCCCGGTTTCTCGCGATCCTCTCCAACGACTCGTGCTCGCGCAACGTTTCTTTCGATGACCTAAAATCTCGCCGCGTGTCCCCGTTGCTCGTGCAATTCGTGCACGAGTCGCTTGGCTTTGGGACGAGGCTCTCGAAGAATCGAGCGAGCAAGGAACGAGGCTGCGGACGCCAGCTTTTTCGGAAATTGTCGAGCGCGTTCTTTCCCCTCTTTGCTTTCTTTCTTTCGTTTCTTTTCTTTCTTTCTTTTTTTCTTTTGCTTTCTTTTAAATTCCATCGCCATTGTACGGAGTGTGTCTTTAGAAAACGCGGTACAACGCAGGGAAAATTCTGCATGAGAGAGAATCAGCCAGAGAGGCCGAGGAATAACGGCGTCTTTTCATCATTTGCAGACTTCGTTTTCGAGGAAATTGAATTTGAGAATCCTTCGGGTAAACTTGCCGTGAGTGATTCTCCGGGCCGGAGAGGAAGGAATAATCGCTGCGAGGGCATTCCAACAGTGTGCAGTGTCACGTGAAAAATGTAGAATCCAATTTCTTTTTTCTTCTTCTGTTTTCTTTTTTTTTTATTTTCGTAAGACATTTGGTTCCTGAGGAAACTTGACTTGACTATTTTTGTGCAAATGAACAATATTTCGGAAAAAATAGGACATTTATAGAATATCGTTCTACATCAACAGATATCGTAGAAGATATGTATTTTTTTTTATTTGCAATTTTATATATCAAAACTAGCCTTGGCTAATAATGTACAAATTCTGTGCCAAGATTTTATGTTATCTGAATTTAAACTGTATAATTGAATTGAATTGTATGTAATTTTACATACCAAGCCTAATCTCAACTGATCGTGTACAAGTTCTATGTGAAGATTTTATATATATCTTCATTCTGCAAATTGCGCAATTCTATGTACCGAGCGTAGTCTTAACCCATAGTGCACAAATCTTCAAGTGGCGCTTTGAACGAAGAGAATTCCACAATTTTTACGCATATTTCGTTCAGTTCGAAATTTGCCAAATATTACAAACACCTCGGTAAATCTCGATTCGAAAAGCAGAAGATTCTAGATAGTTTAGAAGACTTTAGAAGTTGAAAGAATGTCACTTGGATTCCCAAAGCGTGGAAAACTATTCTTCTTTCAGACATATACTCGTTACGTTGAAGTCAGATTCGCGAACAGATTCCTTCTCCCCTTCTGCTTCGAACTTCGTTCGGACTCCGCGCTGAAGTTAAAAAAAAAAAAATATGGAAACTACGAAAAGTAGAAAAATCAGGGCACAACCGTTCCTTTCGACGTATTCCGGCGGATTCTAAGATCGTTTATATCTAAAGTCAGACGAATATTGAAATTACCAAAGCGCAAGAAGTCGAATCGGGTATCGTGCATCTTCCCGATGTACTCTTGTTATATTGAAATCAGAAATGCATCGGACTATCTAGAACTTTATTGGGATTACGGTCGGAGGATAGAAAAATATCGAGATCGCTAAAGTACGGAGAAAGTGGGACGCGATCCCTCCCCTCTCGATAAATTCCCATTTACATTGAGAGTTTCATTTTCTCCTTTTTCCTTTCTCTTCGAAGTGTTAGCGACGCTGCAAAGTTGAAAAAAAATATCAAGATCACCGGCGAAATAAACGAATCGGAATATTTATATCACGGTTGGAATTCAGACACAGTTTACATATTCAAATCCTGTGCAAGTTTCGATTGCTGAGCATCGAGTCCGAAATTCATAATCTACAGAAACATTTTTGGAAGTTATGGTTTGGAAGTTACGGTTTCAAAGACTGACGAGTGTAAAGATGCGACGAGGTAAAAAGTTAATACAAAATATCCACACTCTTATTTGGAGTATTGAATTTTACGTTTGGTTAGATTATATTCATCTTTGACATATTTTTCTCAAGTCAATCGCGTGAGCCATTAAGAGTTGTACAAACAGTAATAATAAAGATAATTGTACAAAAATTACATAACCATTGATCTGTATCGAATTCTTATAGATTACAAATTCATATTTTTGAGAATACAATTAAAAAGATAGAAGCTCGGTAGAAAATTGTTTCAACTGCAGTGCATTTTACAGAAAGCATTGTACTTTGATAATTTAATACAGTTTGTCTACACAAATGTACAACGATCCGCAGTGTGATAATAATCCCACAACTTTCTACCAATAAATTGCTGGAAAATCGGCGATTCCAAATTTTAGGAAAGATACTCCCTAAAGATTTCCATCATCGCGACGATATTTTAGCAGTCTGCAGATAAATAAAAATATTTATTAAAATAACAAAAGCCTACGTTACATCATATAAAATTTGTACAATAGTTAAAATTAATTTCAATAGCTTCTCACGTACAATGGCCAACGAGGTACGAAACTCTTGCCCGAGAAAGGGCGCTGAATTTCTATGAAACGCAAACAATCTGCCACTAATGGAAAGAAAAAAAAAAAAGAAGAAGGAAAACGAAAAAACAGCTTATAGGATGGATATTAACTTTCGAGAGGATCTCTTTTGGTTATTCCGACGTGGAGAGAAGCGAAAGAAAGCGGGCGCGTTTCCGTTATTTACCGAAGGAAGGATTATCGTTCTGACATGCAGATCGTTCGGGCGAGATCGCGCGGTCCACGGCTGCTAGATAATTTATCGCCGATGGGGGTGCGGGGGTGTATGTGTTGCGCGCGCGTTGTCCGGCGTCACGATACGACGTGAACCTGAAAACACGCGGGCTACGTCGCTCCGTCGTGATTTATTAAGAACCGCCGGCGTCTGCCCGATTTATCGAGGAACCTCGCGGCGATCCCTCTTTCACCCCCGTCATCCCTCCGTTCCAACGGGGAGGAAGACGAAAAGAAACGCTCCCACCGCGAGAATGAACTAATGACGTCGTTTCGCCTGTGTGCCCCGTGCGTGACGAGTCTTGCAATCGCTGCGCGAAATTGCAGGAAGCAGAGGAAGAATACGCGGAGGATGGATTTCACTCGAACTCTTTCCTCTTGCACTTCGCGAAAATCGACGATTCTTTACGTTTTTACGTTTTTTTTTTATTTTGTCGTCGTATTTACTACTGAGATTGTACAGACAGACAGTTCTTCTTCGTGTCTTTTCCCTTTTATTATTATTATTATTTTTATTTTTTTTTTTTTTTTGGCAGTCGAAGTTAGGAGAAGGAAAAAGTTGAAAAGAAGAGGATGTATAGTATTCATATTGACAATTGAAATAACGCGCGTGTGTATTTTTCTTTTCATGGAAACCACCCCTTCCTTTTGTATAGATTAAATCTTCTCGCATATTTATAGTTACACGTACTGTATGCATTAAATCCCTCATCGTTTTTTGTAGTGTAACATCTTTTTCCAATGTAAAGGGGAATGTGTTTGATTACGATGATGTGAATCACCCTTTCGTACATCTTTTGCATTTCAAATAATGCCACCTGTATTTCGCAACAATGAAACTGAATGCAGTAATGTACGTGCTGATTATAAATGAATTTTTTAATTTACTTTCGACGTGAATTTCATTTATAGAATTTCATCGTTTTGACAAAAGTATTGTTTTCAAATAACTGTGTCAGGACACAAAAGAGCCGTGTCATTAAATTTCTGGGATAGTTTCTGCAGAGACAATTGAGTCGAAACATTTATTGCTTCGATATTGAAGTCATCGGTGGGTGCGAATTATTCCTTGGAATTATGACTTCTGTGTATGAAAATCCTCGGATCAATTTAAACCATAGTTTACGTTTTGAATGTCTTAATTTATCCTCGTCATATTACGATTTTTCTCAGCCAAGTCAGATAAAATCAATTACCGACGATTCCGAGGAAACGAAATTTTTCTTTCTCTAGGTCTCGTGTTAATGGTTTTCTGTTCTAGAAAAGTACCGACGTTTTCACAAAATTAAGCGTAACACAATTGTTTTTATTCAGGAGAAAAATTCGTTGATACCTATTGCTATACTTTTAGTATAAAATAAAATTCTTTATTACTTGGAGAATATTCCACACGCTTTGCGATTTGCGACACACCTTTTTAACTCTTTGAAAACCTCCTAGTACATGTATGTATGTATGTCTCAAAGACTGAGATCTCGTTTTCAATCGTAGAGTGGTATGAATATGCATACCTCTTAATCCAGCGTTTCACGTTCTTTTTTTTTTTAATCAAAGCTTCAATTACACTTTATACTGAATGCAAAAGTTCATAAAAAAACAGCAAATAACACGAGTATTACAATAAAAATTCATCTTCGAAAGGGTTGATTAGCCTAGAAAGTAATAATTTTCGAACCTAGTCAAACCCTAGTCAAAGTAATATTACTTTACACTCCAAGAGTAAAACGGTCTCCTTTAATCGTACTGCGTATCGACCTTTCAAATCTCAAGTGTCTCGATCTTCAAAACCAAAGAAAATCCCAAGTCGTTTCGCGACGCTTCGTTTAACTGCCTTATAAAGCAGCAATTTTCTCGCTGCTCCCGAAACGATCGCGTCAAACTTAGACAAACCAGTTATTATTTTACGCTCGCATAATCCCGTATAATCGTACCGCAATGTCGGTTTTCCAATCCCGCGCGTCTTTAAAATCAATCCCCATAAAAAACGAAATCCCACGCGTTTCACGACCCTAGATTCTCCCCGGTGAGGCAGCAATTTCATCGAAACAATCGCGTCGAACGTAGCCGATTATTATTTTACACTCCTCTCTGTGATTCTAATTACCTATCGATCTTTCGAGTGCCAGGCGTCTCTCTCGATCGTTCAAAGTCAATCGCCTGAAAAACGAGATCGCGCACTCGTTTCACGACGACTTCACTCTCGCGAGAGAGCTGAGCTAAATCCTCGTAGAATAATAAAACGTAGGTCCTGCCATAATCTTAGAGTCCCGAGCGAGACGTGCAGCCGTTTTTCAGCCATCGTTTCGACGATTGAAAGCGGGAGTTCTACGGGCTCTTCCCCATGCTCGTGATCGAGAGGTTGATCGGTGAACCGAGGTTAGGATCTCGCGATAATCCCGCTCGTTCAGCGGTCAATTACCAATGGAACGGCATTACGCGCTGCTTTATTACGAGTCAGGGGCTAATTAAACGGTTAATTAAACGGCGAACGAAACTATCCTATTCTTTGGCGAAGGATCAGTCCCCTTCTCTGCTGCTTCCTTCGTCCTCGTCGCGCTGCTTCTCGAAGCTACTTTGCAAAAATATGCGGTGGAAGTTCCACGGCCCGCTTTATTACCGGCTCGGATTAATTAAAATACTCTTAAACGGAGTATCGTTAATTTCTAGCCGGTAATTTAATAGCTGCCCTAGAGCGCTGCCCACCAGCACGTGGTTCTCGGATTTAATCTAACGACGGATAGAGTTGCGGGCAAACGACTATACCACGTCCAAGCACACCCTTGGCCACCTTCGTCGCGGGACGTGTCTTTATGGTCGACACGATAGAGTCGTTCCACTTTTTTCTTTTCTTTTTTTTTTTTTTTTTATTACGTATCTCGGGTATTCTCGATGAGAGATAGGGCATCTCGTTCTTTCAGACGGTAAAAGAATTTTATTAGCATACGTGTTACACACAGAACGTTATAGTACTATGGGCTTCTTTTGTTTTTTTTCTTTTCACTGAAGTTCTTTCGTATTTCCGAAATATTCGAGGTGTTGACTTTTGTTGAAACATCCTGTACAGTATCCGCAGTATTCCCAGTGATATTTTTCAGGGAAAATAACTGATAATGAATATGTGACTATGAAGTAGAAACAGTTCATCGTGGGCGGACAATAGAGTTTCAGTTTTTTTTTTTTTTTTTTTATTACGTAGAGAATTGCCCACTGAGAAACAGCATCTCATTCTTTCAGACGTAAAAGAATTTTGTTAATATCTGTGTGTAGAAATTTTTTATTTATCCTATCGTAATTCCGAAAATGACGGGAATATTCGTGTTCATTCTCATTGAAACATTCTATATAGTATTTTCAGTGATATTTTTCATGGAAAATAATTAATAATGGATGGAAATATAATGTGTGATTTTGAAGCAGAAACACAGCGTGAAGTCCAGCGTTACAATGAGAACAGTTAGTTAAATAGTGTTATGTAAAGCAGGAGATGGTCACATTTATACGCTCCCGCGGGAAAATTCCCAGAACAACTCCGTTTGTTTCGAAACTGGAGAAATTCAATAATACCTTGTACAACAAATAATCTGTCAGTTATAATTATAAAATACTCACGCAATTCGAGGAGTAAAATATAAATTCGAAATGAAAAATGTAATTGCAAAATGTAGTACTGTTCTACTTAATTAACCCTCAGGATAGAGTGACCCTGATTGACTCATATGTCAATTAATTGATTCTGTTCAGAAACCTTAGGACAAGTACTATACTGTATTTGTACAACAAAAATAGTACAATAAATATGAATTATAAATCACGTACAATAAATACACGACGTAAAAGTATAAATTATATACACAATATAAATTGTTCAGTAAATGTAAAACGTTCTTTATACAATAAAGATTCTGTTATATTGCATTATTACATTATTGTATATCGTACATATATTTTATTACAAAATATGTATACACGGCAATCGACGATAAATACTAAAAATTAAAAATAAAAATATCCTTTTAAGACCTTTGCAACAGCTGATATTTTCCATTTAAAAAAAAATTTTTCCGGAGGATACAAATAAATAAAAAAATACTAAGTATACCAGGTATGCTTCTCCGAGTGTTGAAACCCATCTAAACCAAATAACTTTCGGTATGACCCACAAAATGATCACATACGATGCACAAATTAACCACCATTGAACAGTTTCAACGATCGAACAGTCCGAAAAGACCTCAACGTCGAAGAGTCACCCTTTCCGTCAAAATCGTTTCTTCGAATGGAGAAACTCGCGACGTTTCTTCCGACGGTTCGCAGAGAAAAACAAAAGGGGTGTTCGCGATAAATTTATCGAGTTCACACATTGAATTTGCCCGCACGCGGGCTGAGTTTCGTGTATACAGAGGGCGCTGAAATTTCGGTCCCTTTAAATCTCGTACGCAATAGAATCCGACGCTAGGCGTTGCGACGAAGACAACCCCGCGCGACAACGCGCCTCGGCAACGCGTTGACACGGGGAACATGGTTCCCCGAATGGTAATCCGGCCGGAAGATGGACGATAACGCGGCCCTCAACCTATCCCCCTCCGTTTCTAGATCGAATTCACGGGATTTTATTCCGCGACTAGTTTAAGGGCCACTTATCCGCTCGATCCAGTTTCCTCTCCTTCCTTTTCTCTCGTCCGTTTTCTTTCTGTTTGGGGCAGCGAGTGCCCCGAGACTTGCGAGATTACGATTCTCTCCCCTTCTGCGGGTCTCCCTCCCTCCCTCCTCCGTCTCTCTGCGCAGCGGAGTACTTTGTTTTTTGGCGAACCAGCAGAATGCCAAGGAAAACGGGATTTTTACGTGTTACCTCTCGGGGGATTCTGCCTGTCGCGAATTTTGGATGATGCGACCGGTTGAATGGTGCGAACGATTGACGACGTGTTGATTCTTTGTCGATTCTCGGACGAGTTCCGCATCATTCCGCTGATGACGAGGAAAGATTTCGGCGTAGAATTGTCAAAATAATTGGCGAAAGATTTACTTCGAAGAAATAGGTCTTTCGGAAATAGGCGATGAATATAAATAATACGTATTATTATTTAATATTATTTATATTATATCATATGTATTTTACAATATTTAATATTTAATATTATATACATTTGATATTTAATATTATTTAATATTACAATACGTAATATTTTGTGAAAGATAATATGACATTAATAAAATATATTGTTACGATTGGACGAAGAATTTTGATATAAAATTGTTGGAGAAGGATATATATATATATATATATATATATATATATATATATATCTTTTTGAAAACAGACATTGAAACTACCATTAGATTATCAATTTAAGTAAACAAACTAGCCAGATCGTAATGTTTCGTAGAAGATTCGCAAGTATCGCGAGCATCGTACGAATAGAACTTTGAGTTCTTCTGAGCGCGAATTTTATGCTTCAGTCACCAACAGTTCTGGCGTCAATTTAATGAAATGACAAATTTCGACGTGGATTCGACCAATGATGGACGGCGATACACGGGATAATGGTAATTTCCATGAAATATTTAACAAAAGCAACGAACACGTGTCTCTTGTACGAAATACATACATGTGAAATACACGTACGAATTCTATACCTTCTTTTGTCCAATCGTAAAGAAATGTGATTCGTCAAATTTTTCATATTGGCGGTATATTCACGTTGCTTCGAATTTTCGACAAAGGAAGTTACATATTTTAATTAAAATTCTGGAAACAATCGAACACCACGAAAGGCACGGGGATTTCAGCGATCGTATTTCACATTGAATTCTTCATTCAGCCCGTTCGAAAATTCTCTGTTTCGAGGATTTCGAACGGGATATATATACACCGGCTGGCCGTTATTCCCAAGTTATTCCCTGTTGTATAATTGGAGAATACGAATGTCGAAGCGATGATTCGATGGGATCAATTTTCCACGTTATTATGAAGGATTGTTTTCCATATTACAATTTCGAATATTGCGAGAGCCGGGGCCGGAATAGACGTTACATGGCGCTGGTTAATGTTGAGCGCGAGGGGCCGCGCGCGCGTTAATGCTAGATTGAACTGTTATGAAACCGTGAATTGCGGAATCGCTTGCTAAAGACTGGCCATAAATAATGCAATCGGCCGCCATTATCGATTAAATAGGACGCTTTGATAAAACGATACCCGATATTACTTTGCTAACCATTCCGCCGGTGAAATATTCAACGAGAATTTGCTATTCAAACAGCCACGTGAATTCCACCCCTCGTGATTCGAGTGAAAATCTTACAAAATCCGCGACTCTGTTCTCTTCTTGTCCTTTTTCTTCCTCTTTTTTTTTTTTTTTAAGCAGAAAAAAGAACGACGAATCTCCTCTCAGCGTAAAGATTTTCAACGTCTCCAAGTCCACGAAAATTCTTCCATTTTCGTGGGGAAATCCTATTTTGCGAAGGACCTCGCGTTTTTCGTGAAATCCCTCGAATCGATACTTTTTGTCGATTCGTTTCGTGGGAACTTAAGGCGCGATGATTTCAAACGGTCGATTCGTAGAAATCGTTCAACTTGGGAATTTCAGTGGAAAGCAGCCGCAATCTTTCTGGGAAACTCCGTCGGGGAATCTAGAAATTCATCTAGAAACTAGGAGGCGATGTTGTAGGAACTTAGGTTGTGAAGGTTCTCTGCTCGAAAATTTCACGCGATTTTCCTGGGAAAATCTAGAAATCTACTGGTACGGTTCGCTGGCGCAGTTATGGTACCCTTTACTACTTGCTACTGGGAAAATTTACAACGCGAAGGTTTTGAACAATTGATTTGCAATTGAAAATTTTAGACGATCCCCATAGTCAGGATTACACTGAGCAAATTAGAAATTTAATTTAAATAAATTTAATTATCTTTGTCGGTAAAATTAGAATACTCTACTATTTCATTTTGTAAAAATTTACAGTGTGAAGCTTTTACACGTTTGACTTCTAATTGAAAATTTTAGACAGTCCCACAGTCGCGATTACACTGAGAGAACTAGAAATTTATGAATTTTCTTCGTCGGCGGAGTTATGGTACTCTCTACTACTTCGTACTGCAAAAATTTACAAGATTTTAGACACTTAATTTGTAATTAAAAATTTTTCGATTTGAAAACTTTATTCCACTCGCGATCATGCTGGAAAAACTAGGAATTTATTAATTTTCTCCCCGTCGGCGGAGTTATGATGCTCTCTACTACTCCGTGTTGCGAAAACTTGATGTGAAAGTTGGAGGCAGCTGACATGCAAGCAGAAAATTCTTGAAAATTCTAAGCGATAGCAGTCGCTAAGAAATTTTGCTAGGAAATTTGCTAGGAAGGCGGACTTGTTGTACTGTTTGATCAGTCATGCTTTATTCACTCTCGCGTGTATTATACCTCGCGGTATTTAACATTTTGGTGTTTAAATATTCGCTGTTACGTCGCAAGCTATTTTAGTACGCGAGCGACGTAGAAACGAGCGCTGAAAAAAACTTGAAATCATTGTGCGTCGCGTGACGAAACAAAATTGAAGTGCGATTACGATTACGAACGGTCGTTTTACCCACTGTGTTTCAAATGTTACGTACACCTTGTGCGCGTGTTTACAAAATTTTCATGCAACTGCTAATGGCCGAGATCGCATAGAAATAAACGGTGAAGAACCCCGAGGAAAGAAACCGCAACACCACCGCAACAGTGAAAAAACTCGGTCAAGCTGCTAGAATAAAAAGGATGGATAAAATGAAATGGTGGTAGAATTATCACGCGCGATCCATCGCAAGCCGCGAACAACGTCCTCCTCCTCCTCCCCTCGTTTATCAACACGCGTCCAGGCGTAAAAGATAGTTTCCCCTTCGCGCATGCTGCTTAATTATGCCGCGATTGTTCCCGCGTGGCTCGCTTCGCGGAAAATATTCGTCGTAACGAAGTTTCCGGTCGGCGGCCGCGCTCTCCCGCTCTGGATAAAGAATCACCCGATATCTGATTATCCGGCCGGGCGACCGCGTACCGATCCCACGAATACGTCGCGCATATTCGAGATAATTAAACGAGGGGAGGGGGCGCGCGTACGCCTCGCGTCCACAGTGGTTTCCGGGCAAGCGGGAGAAGGTGGGGGAGCGGATACAACGAGCGACTGAAAACGAATTTAAAAGCGAACGGGCCACCGCCACCGCCACCGTTTGATCGCGTTGAGTAATCACGGGCGAATTGATCGGTAGGTTGGTAGTCGCGGGGGAGTTAACTGTTGCCGATCGATAGAGAGATCGCGGCGACAGATCCCTCTCCCCCTAACCCCCGAGGGGTGAAAGCGGGCCGAGCATTGTTCGTCGCAGTGGAGATCGCAGTGGACCGATCCGCTGGGTAATTAGACGACGGTTTAATAGCGGACACGTCATTACGCGAACGCGCGCCACGTTAACGAGCTTATCGACGAAAACTGGCCGCTGCTTCGTCGATTACGATTAGGGTTACGATCTCGTAAGTAATTCGTTGCTCGCGAAAGTAATTCGGACACCTGGACTTAGCTTCTTGCAAATGGATTATGTAGTAAGTAACAGGCTCTGACGTTTCGTTAATACTTGCAATGAGATTCAAGTTATTGTGATTAGAATCAAGCGTTTATCAAGCTTGGAACAAATGTGAAAATATATGTACGTATAGGGAAGTATTTGAATGGAGACAATTCAGTATACATCAAGGAGCTTCGATGTTTATTGTATGCTTGACGTGCAGGAATTTTCAGTACGTAGTAATAATATAGTATAGTATCATATATGTAGTTTGTAGTTATATACAGTATGTAGTATTTTGTAATACTATATTGATACAGTACTATGTATACATTCTCAGACTGAAAATCATACTCAATATAATTGTGACAGTCGTGTCTCACATTACGGTGTGTTGATAAAATTTCCGAATGTTCTGCATAAGTCTTGCGTAAGTTTCGAATATCTCCAGACGCCATGAAACTTGTGCCTGGAATTGACCTTGCCATCAGCACTTTCTTTTTAGGCAACGGGAGGAGGGGATGAATACGATGAATTTATTCATACATTTCGACGTCTCTATATATTCCGAAATGATAACGTTTCTTCGTACGCGACGAGTTAAGGGGGGTTAATCAACTGAGAAACGTCACAAAAAACGGATAGAGCAAACAGCGTATTCGACTTTGTACCGAAGAATCAACTCGCACGTGCACCGAAACGAAGAAGAAGAAAAAAGAGAAAAAAAGAAAAGGAAAGAAGAAAAAGGTAAGCTCGCAAAGTGCGAAACAACCGAGCCATAAAACCGTGGGACGCGTAGCAGCCGAGATAAAACTCGTTTCAGCCGGAAGCGATCTTAGCGTTCCATAACAGCGACTTTTCCCTCCGTTTCCTCGCCAAGGGAGGCAAATCACTACTCTCTTCCACGCTTTCTTCTCTCCGTTTGTTTTTTTCCTTTTCCTTTTCTTCTCTCTCTTTTTCTCTCTCTCTCTCTCTGTTTCTCTCTGCTGCTCGGAAAAACGAGAAACCGTCGAAATCAAATTCGCGACCATTCGCAACGAACGACCGAAAGGCTTGCTGAAACAGGGTTTCGGTAACTGGTGTACGCGCGACGAGACTAATTGTCAGCCAAGTCGCGGCTTAATTATCCGGAACGATCGGGGACCGTTAATTACGGACTTTCGTCGCGAGGGGACAGGCCTCGCTGATTTGTACCCACTTCGTTTGCTCTGGCACCTTTCCGACAAGGAGAAAATTCGCGGTTCTCCTCGGTGTTTGCCTTCTTCGCTCTGGTTTTGCCCGTGGATTCTTTCGTTACTTCGTTTGCTCTTTAACTTGGCTCGTTAATTACAAGTTCTTCAACACCAGAACCAAGTACGATACTAAGTTTCAATAATACCAGAAATAATGAAAGAGCGTTACTACAACGAAATATTTAGAGAACGATTGTTCAACGCGTTTTGTTCTATGTTTGTCGAATGCGAGAAACGAAACTTACAATTCAGTGAAACTACAACTACAACAGCTGCGAAATTGAATGTTGATATAAAAAAAAATCTCTGTAATATTTAATAACTCTTGAGCAGATATTTCGATTCTAGTTTGACAGGTGGAGTTCAATTTCAATCAATAAAGGGGAATTGGATTTCCTCTGCAAAAAAGGAAGAAAAAAAACCCATGGGAGATTTGCGTAATCTTCAGATAATCGCATCAGCGGGTAATTTCGAATTTATATTACACAAATCGTAACGTCGCGACGATATTACAAATTTATTTGTACGAATCGTATAAATTATAAACTTGTTACACGTCACAAATCCGCAATACCGTTCTAAAACAAATTGATTTAAAATATCAATAGCAGCGGCCCATTGAATTGTACCTAATCCTGTGTACACGGTTACACCTCTTGCCACTTGTTTCATTCTACGAATAATTTATTTATCGAAACGATCGACGGTTTGCCAGATATGAGAAATAAACGCCGAGCTGGCTCGAATTAACCATTCCGAGTTAATTCCGAGTTACACGCGAAAATATCGCGTTCCGGCGATAAGAAGATTGATCGTCGCGCGAACGCGCGAAATTGTGTTTTCCTTCGGAGTTTAACCGGCAGCCGAGCGATTCTTTCGGTGGAACGAGAGAAACTGGTTCAAATTGATAGGTTGATAATGCAGTTACAGTTCTGCCCTGGATGTAATTGCCCCTGGATCGGATTGATAAACCGCGAAACCTATGATCCGTTCCTAAGCGTTCCACTTTCCTGCCCGGGCGAAATTATCAAATGATTTAAATCGGTTGCAAGTCCGGAGCGTTAACGGCTAAATTCCGGGTAATTTACTAAGCGAGATTGCGCTCAGAGTCGTTCAAGGAGTCGGGGAACGAGCCACGCGGAAATGAAAGGAATCGTTGTCGCTCGCGTTTGGAGTAATTGTCGATTACACGTTGGCAATTGGTTAATATTGGGTTTCGGGGAAATTTAATTTTTGCTTTCTTCGAGTTCTTCGAGAGAGTTCGATTAAATATAAAGTGAGAAGAACTTTTAGGGAAAAATTGGAAAATTTGGATTTATTTTCCAATTTTTCTTTGGGCCAAATAATTCAATGACCGAATTTACTGAATTTACCGAATTTACCAAATTTAATTTGAGACGAACGGGAAAAATAACAGTTTGAAGTCGAAACCAGTCGTTTCCACTTTCGTCTGAATTTATTTTTATTTTTTCTTTTGGTCCGAATCGCTTGCAAACGATTGAACCATTGAAATAAATGATGAGAAGGTGAAGTTTGTGCAATGGAATTAGGAACTGTTTGAAAAATTGTTTGAAGGGATATGTTCAAAATACGAAATGAAATGAGAAGTTGTTTCGTTTGATAATTTAGAGAAAAATAATTATCTTTCAAATACTTTAACGCCCGTGCCTGGTTGATTAAATATTAATAATTGGAGTTGGCAGCCGAATCAGCAAATTCGGTAATTGAATTATTTCGCTCAAAGACTGAAAATAAATCCAAATTCTCCAATTTTTCCCTAAAAATCCTTCTCACTTTATATTTAATCGAACTCTCTCGAAGAACTCGAAGAAAGCAAAAATTAAATTTTCCTCGATTCGACAAATTGCCGATTCTTCCTTCGATTCTCACGTCTTTCCAAAAAAGAAAGAACACTCTTCCTGCTTCGAATTCAATCGAACTCTCCCTCTCCCTCCCAGAGAGAATCTCCAGGGGAAATTTTCAAAATTCACCCGTAAATTGAACACACCGTTTCTTCGATCTTACGAGAAGAGGATTCGATCCTCCAGAGGATCCTGCAGAGTCTGCAGAGACACTCTGAAAGTAAATTCCCGACTCACGGTGATAATTAAACGGGCCAAGTTGACCGAATTGACGCAAACATATCCATATCAATCTGTCTGGTTCTAATTATCGATCGCAGCAATGTTCACAATCGATGCGCGGTGCGATGCCGGTCCAAACTAACCCTACGCCGAGCGTATCGACTCGGGATACGATAGATCGATAACTAATATGCTCGATGGTAGGCGAGGCTTCGGTTCGCGTATCGACGAAGACCGGTTGCCACACCATCAAACGAAGGTGCTCTCGGGGAAGGTGAAAGGGAGGAAGGGTACACGAGGTACCCGGCACATAATTGATTGGCATTAACGTACCTGATTGCCACTGCCTCGTCCCCTTCTATCTTCCCCCTCTCTTTCTGCCCATCGGACACTCTGTCCCGCAGGGTGTTTCGACATCTGTCGTCGTCTCTCGGTTGGTCGACGATGTTTGAAGATCGTGGCAATAATCAGTAGCAATATCGGAGATGTACGAGCGGATTACGCTCGAGAAGAAAGCGTAACTTTATTGTTTAGAATCGAGAGAGAGAGAGAGAGAGAGAGAGAGAGAGAGAAGTGACACGGTAGCTGTTTGCACGCGTATTATGCGTATAATTATGTGTTTTTATTACATGTAACAGGTATTTTACATAACAGTTTAGTTTAATGAAATTCGATGAACTTCGACAAACTTCGAGTTCCCCCGGGGAAATTTCAGACGATCATCCTTGATGGAAATGTGTGATTTCAAATTCAACGAGGCTCGAGTGTTTTTTTTTCTTTTTTTTTTTGCAGAACTTGAAATTAACGCTATAACTATTGAGGTCAAAGTAGTCAAAATGACTAATTCATAATTTTTGTTATAGACCTATATTATAGAATGTAGAATGTAGAATACATGTAAAACAGTGTATTTTTAGAGATTTAAATGATTCTTCGGAAAATAAATAAATGAAAGCTTGTGTATTCTAAAAATTGTATTTTACAATTTTTCTATTTTTTAAAAAAACTCAAGGCGCTAATTCTGCGAGTTCGAATATTATCGAAACTACGGAGATTGTAAATTAACACCGAAACTGTTTCTCTTCGATGCTTCGCGAGATCCAAGTCATCCATCGAGGTCGAAATTTCACGGATCTTCGAGGAATACTGTTCTTCCATTAGCCTTTGCTCGAACTTTCTGAAAATCGTATGAAAGCGCGAGGGTCTCTATGTGTGCCTCGGAAAATTTTTTAACTGGACTAATGTTCCTACTTCTCTACAATTACAAATTCGCGTCATCGAGTCGGGGGTGGTCTCGAAGCCTCGCGAAGACTCGCGCGAAAGAGTTTCGCTCGTCAATGACGAGAGATCGCAGTTGACGTATACAGGGGTCGATCAATTGCGACGCCTGACCATTGTCCCTCCCCTCCTGCCTCGGAATTCATTACAGAAATCCAATTTACAATTGCCCGTTGGTCGAATATACAGGCTCGAGGGAACAGGGGAGCGGGATGAGGCGTTAATTAGTCCGGAGGCGCCTTGTTTGTCGGTGTGATTTACCAGCCGTTGATCCAGGAGCTCGGTTCTCATATTATTTAATAAATGATCCGGTCGGATATTCGGAGTACTTTCGGCTCGTGGGAGGGAAGGGAATAATCCCGTGGAACAACGGGGTCAGAATGGTTTCGCCCCTGGTTTATGGATTTTCCTGGTAAACGTTGCCTTGCCGGCTGCTACGCTGATTAACCGAATAAATTATATTGTTGTCGAAGGCCGATCGTCGCTCTTGTCTTCGTTGTTCATTCTAATTTTTTCAACACTTTCTTCAATGTCGGTCACTCGTTACTGAAAAGCAATGTTCCAAAATGATTGAATTAAAATACCCACTATCCTCGTCGCTATCTTCAGAAATAAAATCCAAGATGTTATGACCGTGCTGTGATCGTTCGATTTTTTTTACTTTCATTCTCTCGTAGTTTCTTGAATTTTTATATTTCGTATTATTTTTTTTCCTTTCTTTACGAAGAAAGTTTTAAAAAATCTTTGAGCAAATAATATATTGAAACGAGAACTCGTGCGCACCGGCGATGTTTCTTTCATGTATTTCGCTCGAACGCGAGATATTTGTTATCGTTAGAAAGGTACTGCTGGATTGAAAATGATTGAAAAGACGTGGCAGGATCATATTATTTATAAATCATTTCAAAATCAACTTTGCTTCCTGGATATCATATATGTATACGATATTTAAATTTTCTCAGAAAATCCAGTATCAATCATAAAAGAAAAAAAAAAAACAAAGACGAGTCCAAAGGTCTTCTTCCCGTTTATAATTCAAAATATAAAAATATAAAATAGAATAAAAAATATAAAATAAAATATAAAGTATATAATTATATAAAGATATAAATTTTTTATTGATGATATATGAGACACATGTTATTAATCATTGAGAGAGATAGCCAATCTCTGTTTTAAATAGTATCTACAAAGAAAAAAAGAAAAAAAAATGTATACAGAGACGAGAAGACACTGTTGAATCAATGAAAAGCGTTCGTCCTGCTGTTTCGACACTCTCGTGAACGTGTAAATTGTTTCGAGATTCGTCGAAGATTGCGCGTTGAAATCGGCAAGCGATCTATGGGTCGATCCGGCGTGAATTATGGCGAGACAACGATCTGTAACTGATCTGAATCACACTGTTCTCAATGGGGCTATTCATTCGCACATTGTGCCCTACGCCTAATCTATTTTAGACTATATTCTATAGCCGATCGATCTAAATCACCGGCGCGCGGTCTGCCGCTGACTGATGTGAATTCAAGTGTACACTGTACGACCGATCGATCCGTCCAGTCTCGCCGGTCCAGTCTATTCGACGTTAATCTTCGATGATCTACAGTCGCTCGATCAAGTCTCGTCTCGTTTGCAAGCATACTCGACTCTATCTCGCCCCGATTTGTAATAGTTTGATGTGAAGATTTATGAAATATTTGAACTATAAAATTTATATATTGTTAATTTCTGGAATTACAATATTTGTTTCATGGCGAATTTCGAAATAGATACTTTCAAAAAATTGTTGCTTTGTCAACACTAGCAATAAGTCAATTAGTTTTTCATCTTTAAGAATAAGCATTCTTGCATTATTTATTCATTGGATAAATCGGTAAAGGAATATAATTGAGCCTCTCGATTCTTACAACGACGCACGTACAATTGCAATGAAGAGCATGACAGTGACAAAAAAATTGTCGACAATTGTAAATTGATAAAGTTTATCAGAGAGATGGAAGGTAATTGGTCTATAAAAAAGAGTTACATTTTACAAGAACAACGAGTGGATCATTTTGGTTGTCACGTCGAAAAGTATCGTCAAGACTCGTAATTATTACAACGACACGTGAAGTTATAATATATACGATAATAGACGAAGAAAGTTTAAAAAGAAAACGACAATAGAAACGATCCGTAATTTTTATAAATTTCATTCAACAACTGAAATGGATTATTTTTACTAGCCAAGACAAAAAATGATACTTTTGCTTGCGACACGTGAAAAGTTATATGTATACGAAAGGTATAGAAAAAAGTTCAAAAAAAAAAAACCGATGAGAGGAACGATCCGTAATTTACATCTAGCAAGAACAACGAGCAGATTACTTTTATTAACGTAGAAGAATTATTAGCGCAACGATTTTATCGTTTCTCGTACAAACGTCGAGTTTCGTGTAACTTCAAGGATACGTATTTCGAGATTATAATTACCGAAAACGGACGGACGAACGGACGTGCAGCGTAGAAGGAGAAGACGGTTAGGAGATGGTTAATGGATCCGAGACAAGAATTCTGGTAAATCACAGGTGACACAGGCTCCGAGCCTGTCGCGGCGGTTAATCACGCGGGATTACGCGAGTTTATCGTGGCCTGTTTGCCGACGAGTGATTACTCGCGTGAAGCTGGATCGCTTTTGCGGAAGCTGGAGATTAATTTTCAGCGTAATGCCATTGCCGAACGAGAGCGAAAGAGAGACTCGCTCGATATAATCCCGGCGGTTGTACGAAACCGTCTCGACTGTTGTCTCGCCAGCGCCTGTACCTGCCACGGTCTCATTTCATCGGCCAACGTTTATCCGTGAAATTTACCTCTCCGCAAATATCGCGTAAGATTCGCAAAACATTCTGCTCCATTCAAGTCGCGTTAAAGTTCTGAACAATCGTCGAGCTTTAAAAAAATCGACCAGCTTACCGGAAATTTTTGGTTCGGTTCCTGACGTTGTCGCGAAACAACAAACATTGAACGAGATCGAACGAGATCTCGCTCTAACGATCAGTTAACTCAGAGTTGGCTAACTGGCGGCCTGCGGGGACCTTGCTCTTACTTTTATTCCCCCCACTACATTGAAATTTCTTCGCCGTGCACCTAACCTAAACCCACCAAAGGCAAGTGGAGAGATCGATGCAGTGGAGGGGGTAGCGCAAACAGGAAAGTAGGGGCAAAAGCCGCCAGTTAGCCATCTCTGAGTTAATCCCTTGACATACAACGACGTCACGCGTTTTCTAAAAACTATTGAATTATTAATTTGTTCTGCCATCTTTTTTTTTTTTTATTAATTTAATTGTTTACAAGTATCGCGTTCATGACATTTTGACAGTATAAATATAAGAATATAAAAATGATCTTCGTCAAGATTAATGCAGTGAAGTTTAATCTGTAAAGTTTGTCAAAGTTTAATGCCAGTTTGTTAAGTTTAATGTTAAAATGAAAAGTAAATATCATTTTTCGGTCGTATCGAGTTTCATTTAATTCGTGTGTCAAAAGGTTAATATCGACACCGGTATCGGCTCCGCTTTAACGAGCGGCAATTGACGAACGCGTGACGATCCGACGACTTTGTTCACCGCCGGTTGAAAATCCGATTGCGAGCAACACCAGCTGTACCAGCGACAATACGGTCGCGCGCTGTTTTTCTCTCTTTTCGTCCAATCGATCGAAGTCGCAGCGATTAATAATCGCGAGTGGTAAATTTCGGGTCGGATTTCGAGATCGGGTGTCAGCCAGTGAGCTTGACTTTCAAAGTTCTCGGGAATATAAAGTCAGAAAAATGTCTGCCCGATCGTTGACGTTCGAGGGGGCGGAAGGGGGGAAAGCCTCGTTTACTTAAGTAATTCTTACAACGGAATTCATCTCCTTTGCGAACTGAAGTTTCTTCGATTTCAACGAGAGACCCAAGTACAACGCCTCTGAGAAGAGAGAGCGGATCCTCCGGATTTCCTTTGAATTACTAACAATTCGCATTGGGGAAACAGCATTTGCAAACGTCGGTCTTTTCGGCTCGTGAAAATCCCGAGGAAAGCCAACGACCGCGTCGCTGGCGGAATGACCGAGTGCTTCCCTAACCCTTAGACGATTCTTGAATTTTTATATTTCCGTCCTTTCTTTTTGCTTTCGCTTCGGCGAGCAAAAAGAAGGTTCCACGAGAACGTTAAGCGCGAAGAGACTGAGGCAAGAAAGCGTACGTACCCTGCTCGAGCAGGAGATGTTTATCATTCCTGGAAGAACATCACTGAAAGAACGTGACACGGTCGAAATCGTTCGACTTCAAGTTCGTACAATGCGACTTGCTTTTCCTTTTTCCTTTTTTTTTTTTTTTTGCAAGCTGAAAGTCTAACGAAGAAATTTCAACGAGAGACCCTAAATAAAATCCACCGAAGAGTAAATGAAAGTCCCCTCTTTCTATTCAATTACCGGCGATCTGCGAGAAAAGAAAAAGAAAAAGTAACAACGTTTTAAAATATCATCCCTGGTTCGCGTGGAATTCTGAAGAACACGAGGAAACGTCGTTTCCATCCCCTATTTTCGTCCCCGACGCGACGACGATTAAGAATGTTTCGTCGTTGGGGGAGGGGGGGGGGCGCCTCGTCGTCGCGACGCTTTCGGGATCGTGGCAAATTGCCGGTACACGCTCATGCGGGCTGATTCTCGTCGAGAGGACCGCGTCACCCTCCATCAGAGCGAGACTCCTCGCGAAAGAGCAGTCTCAGCCTATTCGATTCCGGGAGGGAACGCGAGAAAACGCGTCGACAGCCAGACAGCTCGTCTTCCATTTTGCTTCCTCTTTCGAGTCCGCCCCCTCACCCCCTTTACCACCTTTCACCCATATCTTTCTTAACTCTCGGCTCTTTTCAATATTTCTCCGTCTTCCTTCTTAAAATTACTTTTTTTTCCACCCCACCAATCTTTCACACGGCACGTTTCTTCTTTTTCTTTTTTTTTTCTCTCGTTTCCTTGTCTCTCTTTTTTTTTCTCTCTCAAGGAAATGCGGGGCCTAGTCTTGTTTCTCTTGACTCGATTCTTGCTCGTGCCCTTTTCCATTTCCTGCTGTTCAATCACGACGCCCAGGCCACGTCGCTTTATCCATTTCGTCGTCGATTGGCTTCGCTCTTGCTTTCATCCTCCTCCCCTTTTTCTTTATTAGCCTGGTTATTTGCTTTGTTGAAATTTCTGATCTCTATCGTTCGGCCTCCTCCCGTTTCTGAACATTCTTATCTTTTATTTATTTATTTATTTATTTATTTATTCATGTAGCAAGGGAGAAAGAGATATAGGGATATAGTCTACGAAAGAAGAAATAAAAACACGTGGCACTAACTCTGTCTATACTGGTTTCAAAAAAATTTTAACAGCCCCGAAAAAGGGACTATCTAACAGAACTACAGAGGAGAAAAAATAATTGTTTTCGAATTTCTGGAGCAGTGGTTCGTAGCCTGTGTGCCGTCAAATTTCTCATATTAAAATAAAAGAAAATGTAGTTTGTCGTTGTTACTAGATTTTAATACCGTACTAGTAATCAGTTAATAACTCGCGACACAATTATTCGATATTGACAAATAAAATCTAGATTCATTTGCACGGATATTCAATTTATTCAACCGTGCCGCCAAATTTCTCGTTAAAATAAAAAAAAAAGATGCAGTTCGTTGTTGCTACTAAAATAAATAAATATATTTTCTGTTAATAACTCGTGACACACAATTATTTGATAAATAAGATGTAAATAAAATCTAGATTTGTTTACATTTCATATGAAATCCAGATTTAGTGGTATTGGTTTTCCAATTTGTTCAGTGAGTGAATGTTTCGCACGAATGCGTAATGCGTTACGCAGTCAGCTCCGAATTTGCGAACGAGAACTTCCAAAAGAAGACCGACTTTCGAAACAATTTCCTACTTAGCTGTTCGCTGTATATTTCATCCTGTAATCTCGCTCTTTCTCTGCGAGAGACGACGGGAAATCACTCACCTGGAGACAGTGTCTCCTCGCGAGCCAGCCGATATGTTGGAGCTGCGGCGGATCCGGAAGCGCGGAGGCCAGTCGCAGCGCCTTCAGAGTGAGTGCCGCCAACGCCGAGTGCAGAGCGTTGAACCATACGCTCGCCTCCGCGTTGTCCGCTGCTCTCAACCAGCACTCGTGCACGCCATCCGGTGAATGGAGTTCCAGGATTCGACCCTCTGAAAGCAGAAAAAAAGAGAAGTCGTGTTAAAAAGTCGCTTCTCCTCTGCTGAATTTTTCTTTTCTTTTTTTTTTTTTTCTTTTATTCCATCTGATGGCAAAAACTATCGTATTCGCTGTTTCACTTGTTGTCAAAGTATTCTTCAACGAAATATTCTTCAAGTTCAGCGTCGTTAAGACTTTATTTAATTCTCTCTTCTCACGGAGAATATTCCGTTTGAGATATTTTCTAATCACGAGGAAACTTTTATCTTTTTTTTTTTTTTTTTTTTTTTGGTACCGAAATTGAAATTTCTCGAGGAGCAGAAAAGCAATCGCGCAGCATTTGATACAAATAAGGAAACATTCGCTCGAGTTCCCGCTAAAAACCTGACGTATTTTCCCAACACGTTCGGAAATAATATGATTACGAGGTAAATTTAAGGTGCTTCTCCGTGAGGTCGAAGTTGAAACTTCGCCGAAAATTGGAACTTTAGTAGTAGCTTTCGGATCCGGCTTTCTCCTCTTGTTTCCAGTCCAGAGGAAAGAATCGTAACGTTTTCGAGAAGCTCGACGTGAGAAATATCAATAATATGAATTTCCCCCTCTCCCGAACTTCAGATATACATACATACATACATACATATATATATATATATATATATATATTTTTTTTTTTTTTCAGTCAGCGAGAACACGACACGCTTGAATATTCCGTTTTATTGAAACGTCAAAAACGCCTCCGAGGTAGGCGAGGTAGGGGAAACCTCGCCTAAAAAGATATCAAACCTGACAGATGTTTCAGCCCGAAACAACCCTCGATGGAAGGTCGTGTTCCCCCTTCCTCCTTCTCCCGCGAGCCTCGTCCCTTTACCGCTAATATCCCTCGATTCAGACAGCAGAGGGGCTATCAGGTTTCGGACTTAATAGTTTTCGCATCACGGGCCCGGGCAACATTATAAAGGCGCCATATAACTTGGCGAGTGGATGACAACTCAATTTCAAGTTGAGCCTGACGTTGTTGCTCGCGTGCACCGTTCGCGTAACCGACTAATTCGAAGCTGAAGGCATCGGTGCGAGCAGTTTCAAGTAACACGCACGCGCCCGTAAACTTTCGCCGGGGCGAAACGAAAAAACTTTCTTACTCGAATTCCTCTCCGCGTTCTCAATGTTTAATATTTTTGATAGCCCGCGCCCGGAACTTCGCCCGAAGAGAAGTTGCCCGCTGCGTGCGGAAATTCCGTATCGATTCCACACACTCCTACCCCTCCCCAAAGCTTCGAAAGCTTCGAAGTTCAGCTTGGAGACGAAATGAGACGAGAGTCGAGAACGTTCGGCAGTTTCTTTCGAGAAATCAGAAGACGTTGACTAGAAGGCGAGGGAGAATAATTGGACAAATAACCATGAGAAATTGTCGATATTTTAAATCGATTATTACCCTCGAAAAACGATTACACTCTACTTCTCGACTTTTTTTTTTGTTTGTTCTTTTGATGGAAGAGTAACGATACTTTTATCTTCGAGGATTGTCGAAATTCAAACGTCTCCGAGGACATTGAACAATTTTTTTTTTCACCATTACTACTGACCATTTAATTTATTACGATTAACATATTAAATTAATTAATTTATTATAATTAATACGTTGAAATATAATATTATGAAAGCATTGAATATGTTGCAGGCAGTTAATTTGTAAGTTAAATGCAGTGCAAGTATACGATAAAAATATTTATTTTTACATTTCTGTTTTGTTGCTGTTTGTTGGAGTGTGAAGATGAAAGATTGAACACATTGCGTATATAACACAAACATTTCGAAGATCAAGACTTTTCGTTTACAACGACCACTTACACAACTTGCTACGTACGATTTTTATTCATCATTTTTTATTGAACGTTGGAGTAAAATGACAAAAAATTCAAGAAATTCTAACATTTCGTTTATTCTTTACGCTTTAAAATGAGAACAGATGATTTTTTTTCTTTATGTAGTTACAACAGATCAGTTATGCTGCTTGCTGTGATTAATCAAATGAAACGTTTATTATATCCTTACGTTGTTTCATCCTTAACGACGCTAATTAAGCAACAACGTATTTGGAAAATAAACTACCTTACCATTCGTTTATCAGGAGAAACAATTTTCTTTCAATCGTCGCGTATATTCACATCAGAGGCTGTTATTCCTTATTTTGAATCATTTGCAAACAACTCACCTCTCAATTATATTACATTACTACATTATAAATATTCGATTACATTATTCTCGAATGTTGCGATTCGAAAACAACATAACTGGATATTTATAATGTAATAATGTAATATATCTGTATTCGTTCTCATTTCGCAGTAAACTCGTTTCTCACCACGAATTTTCGAGCTGTTGTTGTTCTTGTCCATTTCGTTCGTTATTTCCACGTCGAATGAAAGAGAGAGAGAGAGAGAGAGAGAAAAACAAAGAGAGAAAAAAAAGACATCGCGAACCAAGTGTGAAAGAAATAAAGAAAAGCGAGTGGGAGGAACCTGAGAAACGAGAGCCAAGATGGATATGGATTTAAACCGCGAAACGAAGAATAAGCGGTATCGGAGACAGGCTAAACGGGACCACCCTCGAGATTTAAACGCCGCCCTGTATCCGGTTACCCTTCGTTCGTGGGAGTGGGTGACAGGTAGCGAAAGCACGGGTAACAAACGTCCGCCGTCTCTTATACAAAGTATCCACTTCCACGTTCGTTTTTCTTCCCCACTTTTAAGCGATAACGAACGTTACCGGTCCCTCGAGGGGATCCGGGATTGCTGGTCCCAGCGAGCTAGGAGATGAAATTTCGAAAAAAAGAGAAAAAAACAAAAGAGAAAATTTAACCCTTCTTGCCGAGAGGACGTTTGAATTTTGTCTCGAGAGAAAAGGGACAGAATGAATTTCTAATTGTTCGAAGAGCTTCGAACTTCGAACATCGCGGTACAATCTCATTTGCTCGAAGGAGGTTTATCCTTGAAATTTGATCGAGCCGAACGTGAACTTACGTTCGATCGTGTGAGAAATCATGGACCACCGTGTGGAGGACTATCCAAAAGTTAATTTTGGATAAAACCAAAATGATATTTCGAGTAGACAAAATCGAAGATACTAATATTTATTGATAAACCGCTGCTACTGAATTTATAACTATTACACGCACGATGAAAAAAAAAAAAGAAAAAAACAAACGAGCGTAGATTCTCCATCAAATAAATTTATATCAACACAACACTGAACGCAAGATCCAGAACTCTGCGATTGTAGTTTTCCCAATTCGTCTACCGTCTACGATTATTTGCAATGAATTTTTACTTAAAATTCCAATTATTCCTGTCGACTAATTTTAACACAGAGCGGCGAATACTTTTAACACGCGGAGTGAAAGCGCGATGCAACGTAAGACGAAAACGTAACCGCAATGAAACCGGAAACACATTGGAAAGATACAAAGGCGGAAAAGCGCGAGAAAACAGCCGACGTTGAGGGGGAGAGAGAGAGAGAGAGAGAAAGAGGGAGAGTGTCTGTTTCTCAAGCTTATCGTCTGACTTTCGCCGGGGCCACAAAGCGGGGCTCGGTTACGTGGCTTTCTCCGCGAAGTAGACGCGGCCGATTGGTCAGACACAGGGGAGGGATACATTACTCGGTGGAAACGTGAAACCGAAAGCCGGAATCCTCTCTCGCGTCGAATGGCGGATAAAGAGAAAGGGGGAAAGCGGATGGAGTCACGTTTAACGATTCGTCGACGTATCGCCAGACTGTGGTTAACGCTCGCGTGAAAAAGGAATAAAAAAAAAAAAGAAGGAAGACATAAAGAACGGAAGAGCCGCGCCAGCAGATAAAGGAGGAGGAGGAGGATGTGAACCGATGAAAGGTTTCGAGATACGATGCTTCTTCAAAAACAAAGACAATGACTGGCATAAAAAAATAAGCTTGATAAAATTTCACTTTGGAAGGATAAGACACGAAGATAATGACGAAGAAGATGATCTTTCAGTATGTTCTTTGTTCCCTGTAACAAAGACAAACGACGAGTTCATGCAGATTTGTATTTCCGTGGACGAAGAAATATCACACGAGTGGAGATACTCTTTCTGTAACATTCGTATTTTACGTACGTTACGTACGTACGTCTTTCACTTTGCTCAAACTTCTGTTTAAATTAATTAATCGTGTAATTAATTCTTCTGCAGGTTCAGATTTTCATAAACGTGATACGACTAGGTTTGTCTTATGCATTATATTATGGATACCTATGGGTATTATACTTGTTCTGTAAATTTCTGTATCTTGAGATCTACCGCAAAATGCATGAATAAATATAATCCATCCACTGCGGAACTCAACGTCCGTGAAGCAGATTGTAGGATAAATTCTATGAAGTAAAAATAAAATTGCAGAAGCCATCTAGACGAAGACAGACTGTAGCGTTTTCTATCCTACATATACAAGACAATTTTCTATCCACTTACATTCTTTCTTTACCACGTGCTTAGAAGTATGAATTCGCGTAAAAGTCCGCAGTCCACTCGCCGGTAATGCCACCATTAAACCATTAAAAAAAAAAAAGAAAAAGAAAAAAATCACACGCGAGACGTGAATATTCATATTTTACAAGTGGAAACAAGTTCGCGATCGCGAAAATAATACACCCGGCAGGAGATAGATGAGCCAACACAGAAACGCGTTGGACATCACGCGAACTAACTCCTGCGAGCTGTCCTTTTACCGAGGCTGAAGAAGAAGAAGAAGAAGAAGAAGAAGAAAAGGATGAGAAGGAGAAGGAGGAAGAGGAGGAAACAGGAAATTTGAATTAAAGCCGGCGGACGGAAAGAAAGGGGTCGCCATAAATCTTTTTACCGTCTTCAAACGGGCAGGAAGAAAAATCCCCCGGGAGGGGGAGGGGGGTAAGGGGCGAGGAGAGGTTGCGCGCCGTGCTGGAAAACCAGCTCCCCCCCATTCGACGGCTGGGGGAGAGACGAGCGATGGCGAGCGGCGAACGACGAAGAAACGGGCCACAGCCACGACGACAACGACGACGACGACGACGACGACGAATCCTCTTTTCCCCGCTGGGCTTTTTGCCCGTTGGATTGCCGCCTGCGCCCCTTTAATTTACTAACCTTATCGGCCTGTTTTCGAGCAAACGCCGTCCGAAACAAAGGATCCTCCTCCTCGCGGTGGCGTTGGTGGCTCGGTTTTGCGCCGCCGCACGGACGGCTGGTCAAAGGCGGGCAAATTACGAACGGGTACACGACACCGGAAGCGAGATTACCAGGTCACGTTGCGCGGCGGTATATACACACATACGTGGATACACACATACGTGGATACACACATACGTGGATACACACATACGCAGAGTGAGCACAAAATTGAAAGAGAAACGCAACGGCTGGAACGCAACGACGGATAGAAAAGCTTGACGAATGGATATATATATATATATATATATATATACACATACATACATACATACATACACACGTGCAGACGTGAACGAGGCTGTGACGATGGAAACGCGAGAGACGAAAGAGAAAGAGAGAGAAAGAGAGAGAAAGAGCTCGGTTGATTCGTTAATTAAACGAAGCTGCGTATCTGTCGCGTGCAATTAACCGGCACCGGTTTGACGGCATGCGCGACTCGTTTCCGGCGACAACTTTCAACTGCGCCGATTTCATTGTCTGGCTCGAGTCTAACTACTTGGTTTCATCGGCTACTCGGTGAATTGCGCGGCATGACCGTCTCCTGGATTTTGCTGCTGTTTGCTTACCCCTGAAGGTGTAAGGAAAGCTGAAGGGGTTGGCGAATGCTGAAGAATCGCTTTAAGCGGCGAGCTTCTTGCGCGCGATTTCGGTGTTTATGAAAGGGGACGATTGGACGAAGCTGCTTGATTAATCGGCCTGAATTATTGTACGCTCGGGTAAAAAAGACTCTGTGGCTGATGACGCTATTATGCTTTTGTATAGGCACGGAGGAAAAGGTGAGCTTGCACCGGAAGTCGTCTCGAAGCAGTCGGAACAATCTGCGACAAGTCTACAGAAACGAATTCTGCAGATTCGGCGCGTTTACAGAAATTTCGTTAAACTGACTAACGTTTAACGAAAAAAAAAAAGCTGCAAATTTCCAATTTCTGTGTAGCTTCCGTGTATAAAATGTTTTGATAAATTGCTATTAAAAAAAGAAGCAATGTCGTTCGTTCGATCGATAATCTAGAAAGAAATTGAAGAACAAGTTACAGATCGTAACCGCGAGCTACGGAGTCGCGTGTAAAATTACAATTACAGAATTTAGAGTCATCCTAAAATTCTCGTTCTGCGAATTATTATCCTTCGTTAATTTTCCTCCGGGCAAAGAATCTACTCGAATCATTCAGGATGCAATTTATAAATATAGAGATATATAACAGAACGATCCTCGTTTAAGTTACGAAGTTCGAGAATGAAACTCCGACGACAAAACGAGAATAAAACTCTGTGTACGATTGTGATCTCGCTGCGTAAATAAAACTATAAATCCTTCATGCTTCATTACCAAAAAAAAAGAAGAGAGAGAAAGAGAAAGAGAGAGAGAGAGAAAGAGAAGGAGGAAAAAAGAAATTGCTAGATTCGTTAAAACTAGCCGCGTAAACCGAGCAAAATATGAATTTTTTGCGGAAACAGCGTTTGCGGGGAAAAAACGACGTTTGTCGGTGCTTTGCCGACACAAAAAATCATGCGTCACGCGAGTGGCGGAATTCGAGTGTGGGACCTCGCCTCCCAACAAGAGAGAAGAACTTTCTCGTAGTTATAGCAAATTGCCGTTGAAACTGGTCGAAATTTCGCGTTTCTCCGGTTAATTTCGATGGCCCCCCCTTCCCCCTTCCTGCCCTTCAGTGGCAACCGTGGGAACAGTTTTAAAGTGCGTTCACGGTGAAAATTCCTCGCGCTGCTCGAGAAATCCTGTTACGAACTTTTTCACCCTCCCGTTTTGCCACTCGCTTTGCCCCGTGAATTTGTCACGGATAATTTCCCTGATTCTTAACAATGACAGATGGTTCCCTCCTTCGCTGGTTGAAACTCGAAAGATTCTTAAATTTCAGGGAACAGAGACGCGAAGCGATTCGGATATTATTCGCACCAAAGGAGCTTTCTCTCCCTTTGCCGTACCGCGCTCTTCAAATATCAGGAAAAAGAACGATGGACTTTCGTTTGAATTTTTTCGCTCGAAGTTCAAAGGCAAGTCCTTCCGGGGAAGACGATAAGATCGTGCAAATGACGCTGAGATCAGATTTCACGAACGATCTTTACCAATACCTCTGGTAAAAAAAAAAAAAAAAAGAAAACTGCAAGGCAAGGATTAACTTGTATTTCTACTAAATACAACAAATTCTGAAACTTGAATCGAGCTCAAACCAAGCTTCTTCTAAAATACTGCAAGGCAACGATTAGTTTTTCGAGACGTTAGAGGTAATTTATAGTAACGAATCTTAAATGCTCGCGCTACTAATGAAATATAACGCGAGAATATACTCGTTGCAACGAACGACTATTTATAACTCCAATTTAAAAAATCGAAACTAAGGTTGAAATTGTTTCAAACAAAAATGAACCTTCCGTCAAATATAATTTATCCGATAATAAAGAATCAAAGCTCGAAACTCTGCCAAACGTTCCTCCGCAACCGCGAAATTTTCGTCGCGTTTAATAATCAACAACAACAAGTACTCGTGAGCACGCGAGCTACGACTCGGTACAACATCAAGGGATTAAACCCAGGGCCCGAACGCGGGATCAAAATGCACGAGGTGCAACAACAACGTGACAGAATGACGCGGAATCGACGACAAATTTCACGCGAGAGCAAGTCGCGGATGTATCGACAAACAGCAGAGCGGGTGGATCGATCGATCGGTCGCCTTTGTTCCAGCCAATTGTTGGCAGCATTAGCGAGGCAATCGAGGCAGCCAGTGTAACGAACTCGTTGCGCCGGAACCCGGGCTGACAATTGCTGTCTCGCAGCAGAGCCACAGCGAGTCGTTCTCACTTTGAGAAAATAAATTGAAAAAAAAAGAATAAAAAAAAAATGAAAACGTTGAATTCTTTTGGCTGTCGGCGCTCTCTGCGAAAAGAAGAAGGAAAAATCCCCCTTAACCGTGGGGGTGGTGTAAATCCCAGGCCCACTCGTCTTCCCACCGACGCTCGCCTTAACGTCTTCTTCTTCTTCTTCTTTTTTTTCCTCTTTTTAATCTTTTAAAAGGATCAGAGCAGAGAGTCGGGGTAGCGAGGGGGGAGGGAGGGACGAGAGCGATTCCTCGTGACGCGTTACAGCACTTCCGTTTCAGGCTATCTCCGCTCGAGGACGTGTCGCCTCCAAATCGTATAAAATGCTAATTCCTTTGGCTTTTATAGCATCAGAGGTTTTCCTTTTTTACATTCTCATTCGAAGGTTCGATCCGAAAGTTTATTCGTCCTGACGTCGGCAACTTGAACCGTACTGGTTTATGACACGTCTGGGACAAGACGGTTGCCCGTTTCCAACGGGCGAAACTTGACGATTTTATGTGATCCGGTGGTTACTTAACTAAGGGAGAGCAGATCGTAATTTCTACGCTTCCCGATTTATTGCAAACACGTTGGCTGGGAATCTTGGGATTTTCAAAGTACGCGGGACAGAAACGAGTGGAAGCGACACGTTTCGAAATGTAATTTGAAGTTAACGACTTGAAGATCATTTGGAATTGTTTAAGATTCATTTTTGCTGAATCAACATTGCACTCGAACTGTTTCAATTTCGATTTCGATTTTCTAAATTAGAAGGCTCTTTGAAATGTATCAAGATTCGATGAAATCTATCCCCATAGATTTTAAATCAGACTTGCTGTCAGTATTTCGAGTCTCACGAGTAGCTTTCAGTCTTATTGCTAGTAACAAATACTAATTATTTTTGTCAACATTTACTCTCTTCGTGCAACAAATAAATTTGAGATAAAATCGAGAAACGAATAAAAACTACAGCCGGATATGGCTTGACTTTCGGGATTTCTGAATGTTCTGGAATTGCGATTGGCATTGATTGTTGAACGACGAAGCCACCAAAGCGGAGAGATGTTACGATATTTCCATTAGACTGGAAGAGCACGATTAAAGCTCACAGGGACTGTAAATGGATGGCGCGCGATAAAAGATGAATGTACGTTCTATTAATTTCTTTCACAGACGTGGCAAATCCTCGGGCACCACCGCGTTATTTTATTTCTGTTCCCGATGGTATCGTTACATTCTCTTTCACGATGAAAAATAGAAGAGGCGCGCCGCCCGCCCGCTCGCTCGCTCGCTGGATCCCGTAATTCGTTTCGCAGGAAATTGTGGGATCTCTGATACCTCAAATGTGCATCCGTGGAATCCTGGCTCCTTCACTTTTAAGGGTTCCACCCGGGCAGCAACCACCCTCCAGTTAGTAATCGGAGATTATCGTACGAGACAAGAGAATACTTTTTTCGGTAATTGTCTCTCTTGTATCGCTTCTCTCTTGATTAAACGAAAGAAACAATTGTCAATTACGACTGCTATTCACGAAATGACTGCAATTGCAACAGAAATTTAAGAATAATTACGGTCGGACAAAATTTCAAGTAGATGAGGTCTGTAGATGGTCAGACATCGAGTAACGATCAATCATCGAATGTTTATAGTTGAAATAAATTATTCTAAAATCATGTAACTATTCAATAATTAATTTAACTACGTTCTGATCATTTTCCGTTGTCAGACTTTAAGTATTCTGACAAAATTTTAAGTGAGTTAAATTTTAAGATGAGGTCTGCACATGGTCAGACATCGAGTAACGATCAATCATTGAATGTTTCATTGTAGTTGAAATAAAAAGATTCTAGTTGACTAACTACTCGGTAATTACTTGAACAATGTTCTTATGATTTTTCGTTGTCAGACTTCAAGTAATATTCAACAGTTGAATCTTAAAGTTCCGAAGCTAAAAACTGAGTAGTATCGGCGAACATTTTACACATATCCTGACAATTTTTCGCTCTACGTAATCATTTAGAGGCTACAATTCTCAAGTTGAATATCTATAAATTATTTTACACGTTAAATATGTTGTGAGTGTATGCACGAGATCTAACATGTCAAAAAAAAAAAAAGAAAAAAGCTTATCTCATAACTTCGTGCACCAGTGTACGATCAAACTCGAATCACGGCGTATCGTCGAATCGTTCTTTTACTCGTTACCAATGCCACTCGATTCCACTCGAGTACTCGCTTGATTCCCCATCAAAATTACCGCAAAATTCTATCACCGAGACTTTGAATAACACGGACGTACGTCGACGTATTTCATAAAGAATTTAATAACTCCGACTGTCAGGGTTAATCCTGAAAAATGTAGGTGATATTCAAACGCGAGCGGAGCCGCGATATTAAATTCTTAAACCGTAGACCGGCCACGTTGCCCATCCACCTTATTTTCGGACGTTATTTTCCGACCGATGGAATTGTTTGAGCGCGAGAGGCTGACTCGGTCGGTAAAGAGGCGATTAACACGTTCCCTGTTCCCCTACCCGTTTTCGTGCAACGAAACAACGTGACAACGGTCACCGAGAATCGGGCTCGGTTTCAACAATTCATTTTGCGGGGCTAAATTGCCTGCGATATTTCGAGTCGCGGCCAGCTGAAACACAGTCGGCTAAAACATAGGGCGGCACCACCGTTTAAAAGCGTGAGGTTCTAGTGGAAACGCGGCTCACCTGCGCGTGCAACACCTGCCTTTGGCACGGATTGTCAGATTATCTTCGCTAGTGGCTCATGAAACGCCCATTTTCCTCTCTCTCTCTCTTCTCCTCTCCTCTTCTCTTTCCGCCGACCTCGGGTTCTCTCGCGTTCTGCTCGCCCTTTCGAAAACGCTCGAGAATGCTGAATACGCGCGAACCAATACGCGAAGAAATACGCTGGAAAATCGTGATCCGGTGATTCGCAAGGGAGAAACTCCCCTCTCCCCGGGGAGGAGATGTTTCGATTGTTTCTACTTGCTGTTCTTTTGTCTCTGCTTCTCTGCTCTGCTTTTTCCTCTCTTGTTTTTTGATCTTTCGACGGTTAATTGTGTTGATCATTTGAAGTCACGGGGGAGCGATTAGTGTTTTAGTACTATATTTTCTTCTTTTAAACATTGCGGAATGTTCTTTCGACATTGTTCGTTTCCGTATGTCGAGATTATGAAGCTTGAAATAGCGAACGTTGCAACACACATATTATCTGCCAGACGCAGATTTATCGTTAAGGTTTTCCATTCAATCTTTTCATTCGTAAAGCGTTTGTAAGCAATTGTTTTCGTTCGTAGCCTTCGAATTATAAAACTACAAATCTAAAATACAAATCATAAAGAACACAGAACAGTCGCCAAAAAAAAGAAAAGAATATCAAAGTCGTCCGATAACATTGAATATCTACTCTTAAATCTTGTAGAGACTTCGCGGGACTGAAGTTGAGTTCGTTCGAAATTCGGAAAATCCCTACTATAAAGGGTCAATCACACTTCTCCTAACTTTTTAATTGCCTTTTTAAATCTACCCTCTCTCGCGAACCTCTTTCCCCTTTCCAGACAATCATCCCCGAGAATCAACCTCTATCCATGCAACCTCAACTTGAAAACCGAGCATCTTCAAACTACACTACCCAAACCCAACCCTGTTTCGTCTCGGGGAAAATTACGCGGTCGCTCGATGACCCGATTACTCGTCCCGCGTTCACCGTCGTTGAAATACGCGTTAAGTCCTTCTCGTCGGTCTCTGTCCGCATAAATACAGCGACGGTAGACACGGTGTAGAATCGAGACAGATCTACGAGGGACGAACGAGGAGGCTTCGGGGATGAGGGTGTTGCGCATCCATCGACGCGTCCTCGCTAAGCTACTTACCGCCACCCCTCTAAGCTGGCTATAGTGCGCGGGTCCAGCTAAGGGGTAAACTTGGCATCTCCAATTCAAATAAGATTTGCACGCGGTAACGGTCGTTGTTGGTATGTGGTATTCGAGGCGGCCTTGGCCGAAAGCAATGGAGTGAGAGAACAACGCGTAATCTAGTCGCTCGCAGGGATCTCTCGGCGTAATCGATCCCACGTAGCCGGTCCCTTGGTGTATTCTTTGACAACGTCTCGGCGAAGAACGCCCGAGGGTCGCAGCAATATCACGATATTACGATACCACGATCATTAAAAATTATTCTCCTATTTTCTTTCTATTTCCAAAGGATAATTGTAACATTTGCGTGAAACATACGAATATAATAATAATATATAATAACATACGAATATAATAATAATATATATAATTTACGTAATATTATTATATTTGTATTTATGTGTAGCGCTATGATCCACAGAAACTAAGATGGTTGAAAAGTCAATTGTCAAATTCCATCTTTAAACGTTTAAATTAACGTTAAAATTACCAAAAGTTTAATACCGAACGATTCTGTGACACACCGCAACGTGTTATCCTTTTCGAACCACTTACCAATTACTTTCGTCGCCGATTGTAAGATTATCAGAGTGTCGGAACGTTCATTCGGGCTCTGGTCGAAGGAACCTCGAACGAATTCAAAGATTCCGAGAGATTCGGTAGAATCCGGGAACCCGAAGATCTCGAAGTTGGCGCCCACGAAGGAAAAGAGGAAGAAGAAGAAAAAAGAGGAACACTCGGACCAGGAGAATAATGGAGGAATGACGATGGCTGCCGGTGACGTCGGCGTATAACTCAAATCTGCAGGCCTCGCGTATATCCCTCCCCATCTCGAATGATTTCGCCGAGCAAAAACCGGCCAGGTTCTTTCTTACGCTCTTTCCCCGGTTCGGTCGTTCTCGGACCGAAGAATTCCCCAGTGAAGGGACACGCCATCGAACGGGGACGTTCGATTTCTTCCTTCTTCTGTCCCCAACCTCCGTCAGGTAACCGGAAAGTTTGATGGCACGTCGCGGTCGCTGAAATGGCTACAATAACGACCGCACGTCTCGCACGATTTCCTACTCTTATGTGCGGTGACCTGATGCGTTCTTCGCTGAGGAATATCATTCCAAGACGAACAGTTTTTCCGTGATAAACCAGAGAACGTGGCACCGTTCGCACTCTCGCCGTTTCCTCTTCTTTGGCTCTTCCTTCGTCTTTTCTCTGTTTCTTTTTTATTTCTCTGGCTGCAGTGCGAGAGAAGAAAATTTTTCAACGGGCGTGAGAGACGTTAACAGCCAGACAGTAAATCGTCGAGGGACACACGCGCCTGCTAATCAGAGTCTGCTCGCTTCTGCTAGCAACTTGCTAGATTGGAGATTCGTCTAGATTGGTGAGATTGTATTCTTGTAGGAATTTATAGATTAGAAAGGTTAAGAAGACGGAGACGAATTGTTGCAGCGAATTGTTTCATGTAACAATTTTGGACATTTTGTGTATTGTTTTCACATTGCCCGTACTTTGAAGTTGTATATCTCCGTCGATAGCAAGATTTCCGAATGTCTGACCACTACTGTCTGACTACTCGCAGCGTACTACTAGATTTCGCCTGATCACGTACACGGCTTCTCTACTTCCCTTTACTAAATATTACAAAACATCAAACTTTGAATATCTCATGCGCTTTTATAAAAATATATTCATTATTTAAATATGTTTTACATGCTTTGGATATTTTATTATGTGAGAATAATATAAAATTATATATTTATTATTATATAACAATGTCCAAAACACGACCGCGTACAAGCTTCATGCTACTCATAGTGCCAGACACAAGACTTCGTCTGATCATCTACACGGCTTCTCTACTTTACTTTACTTAGTAATATTAAGTATTATTAAACTCTGGATATTTTATAATATAATATAAGCTTTTAAAATATCCATTGCTCAAGTATGTTTCAATAGTTTTATATGATTATATTTCACATTATATTCATTCAATTGCAGTTGTCTCGCAATTAGTCGAGCAACAGTGAAATAATTTGCTCTCGCGTGGCGACCGGCTCTCGTTTGTTATTTATTAAAGGAACGCCGGCAAAGCGACGGGCGGTGTTTAAATCGCAAGGAAAAGACACGGCGAGGAAATCTTCGATTTCAACGCCGCTAAATTCGCAAGATCCTCGAGGCTTTCGCGGTCTCTTAATGCTATTAAGAGCTTGCAGCAGCTACCAGGTAGCCCGTCCTTCGATGGAACAGGACCATCGTGCCGCCGAGATCTCTACTTCGCCCCGGGCTTAAATGCAAACATCCACGGCTATAACTCAGGCGAGCGCGTAGACGCGCCGTCCGTTAAAAAGCGTCTGCGCAATTTATATCGCGACAGCTCGACGATGTTCCGTTGAGAACGACCGAAACGGGAGATTTAGTCCCGGGCTAATTTCACTTCCAAATCCGTGGTCCATCGGTCGAGACTCTCGACGAGATCGAGCACACCGCAGAGGATGCATCGATCCCTCGAAAGGCTCGCGCTCGTCCGAGAAACACGTTCTTCCGGTATTTCTTTTTGTTCGTCGTTGAATATTACACGGTTTTATTTATTTTTTTTTTAATGCCCTTCAATGCGTTTTTCTTCGAACGTAATTGCTATCAAATTGACACAATGGCAGAAAATAAACGGCAGAAATCGGCTTTTATCGACGGTAAATAGACCGAAGTATATTCGGTTCTCGTGTGCGAGATCCACGCAATCCGTTTCCAGCGTATGAGTCACGTATGATAAGTCAATTTCACACCGTTGTCTGACTCTTTCTAATTCTCTCCGATGTCGTTTGTTTTAGACACGTTGCGATTTTTACATGGAATTCTCAAACGTCTCTTTCCAAACTTAGCTACCCCGTTTACTCAAGCGTTTACTTCGCGATCATGGATATAGAGGTATATAAGGGTATATACCTCTTATATATATGGGTATATAGAAGAAATTTATTCGAAAGTAATTCTTTGGCGCCAAACTGGGTTTGAATTAATTTCCGGTCGTCCACGAATCTTTCAGTTTTGACAAAATTTCTGCGAAATTCGATCCCACATAGGGTCGCGAACCACACTTTGAGAAACCATGCTTGTAAGACAGTGAATTGATCAGCGTGTGTTTAGTTCACTCGTGTTTATTGGCACTGTACACCTTTTAGTTCAGGGAATCCCTGGACTAAAGTTACAAATGGACGATTTTTTAATCTCGACAGAACGAAGGAAGTTTCTGTTTCAAACGAACTCGATTATAAAGATCGTTTTATCAACTACGCGCCATACATCATTCGGAAATAAAACTTCGCGTTCCGAGAATACATTGTAGTAGCAGTAGAGTGAGATTCTCTTTTCTTTTGTTTGCTCGAAACGAAATGAATATTTCACGATTACGTCGTTTAATGAAAGATTCGAGCAATTGATTCTATCGAGTTTCCCATCTCTCTCTCTCTTTCTCTCTTTTTCTCTGTCTCTGAGGGAGCGTGTGCTCGTTGCCATGGAATTGAAATTTCGTGGCACGTATTACGTGGAATAGGCGAGCGAGAGTCGCGTCGCGCGTAAATCACCGACGACGGCGTATTCGACAGACACGTGTTAGGGTTGTCGTTTCTTTGAGCACCTACTCGTCTAGTCGTTCCCTCCTTCTCGTCCCGTCACCTTCCGCCAGCGACTCCCTTTCTTCATATTCTTGAATGCGTGCCAACGTATCACTGGCTGGATTTGCGTGCACGCGTTCTACCGAGAGAGAGAGAGAGAGAGAGAGAGATCGAACAGCCACTGTTTGGCAGCTGATGTTGCATGAAAGTGACGATTACGGGGGCGACAATGCCCCGAGAAATTCAGCAGAGAGACGACGAGGTCGAGACGGAACGGGAAGGGGAAAAGTTTCGCGCAGTAGAACGAGTCTACTTTCGATCAGACACCCGATACAGGGCTGACTTTTGTCATCGTCATTTTCGCACATTTTTAAATAAGGGGATAGAAAGTAATAATAAAACAGAGTGGATCTCCGTTTTTTCGGAGATCTATAAACTCGTTCCTTTCTCTCTCTCTCTCTTCAACATACGAATTTTTCATTCGTGTAAATAGGAGTTCGTGTTCGGGCAAATGTACTCAAACGGGTAAGAGTTTATTTAACCGGGCGTTCGTTAAAATTCCGCTCAAACAAATGGAGTTCCGCGTCTGCGATAATAATTCGACATAAGTTATACTTCATTCGGCAAATAACAATACGTGTACAAGTCTAAATCATCGTGCGAAACTCAATATCAACATGAATATAAATACGTTTAACACATAAATATATGATACACAAACATATAAATACATAAATACAAATATAATACACGTACAATAAAATGATAATAATTAATAATAAAAATGATGGCAAACGAGGCGGATGAAAACGAACGATCGTTCGTAGCGTAGGTCAATTTCGTTTTTTTTTTTTTCAATTGGTTGGCAGACAAATTCGATGAAAAGTTTGCAGTTAGATAAACCAGCGGGAAAATCATTGGTGGATCATTCGTTCATTTCGGGAGCAAGCTGCAACCCGAAAATTCGCCGCTTCAACGACTAACTAGCTGCCGATGGAAACTCGTTGAATAATTCCACCATCAGTTATTGATGCTACACCCGAATACGCGAATCACCACTCGTCCCCCGTTCCGCTCCGAAACTCGGCGACTCGCCTCGCGGATTACTCTTCTAATTCCTTGTAATTGCAGAAACGATACCCTGGCTGTGTAACGAGGCAGCGAACGAGGCGAATCGGATTCGAGGCAACGCTCTTTCGCGAAGTCCAAGCTAATCAGCTCTCTGTCTCGAGACCGATCTCCGATATTACGTGTATACACAGAAATGTCGGTGGAATGTTTCGATGAATTGTCAACTGTCGGAGAAACTCGCGCGAGAGCAAATACACGAGAGACGTCCGCGGTTTGCAAAACTGTTGATCCCCGGGACAGAGGACGGTGAATCGTATCGTATCGTCGCGCAACGACAACTTGCCGGTCGATCGCGACGTTTGATAATCAGATCGGTACGACAACGATTGTTACGGGAACTCGTCACACCCGCAATTACGATCGGATCAATGGTACGCGGGAAATATCCCAGTTTCCCAGCGAGAGAGACAGAGAGAGGGACAGACAGAGAGAGAGAGAGAGAGAGAGAAACAGAGAATCGCTTGCGTCGCGAGGATTATACATTCCGTATCTGACTGCTGGATCTGAACCATCTCTCCCTCTCTCTTTCTCTCTCTCTCTCTGTCTCTCTCTCTCTCGAAGCTTACTAGGAAACGGCAAAGATCAATACGCGAAACGATCGTATTAGAATATTACACGAAGAGACAGACGAAGGGAGGGAGAAGAGGGTGAGTCTCGTTACCTTTGCACGTAACACATTCGCGGAATATTATACATCCAGAGGAGATAGATAGATAGATAGATAGAGACAGAGGGAGAGAGAGAGGGAGACTCGTCTTCGATATTACAATTAGAGTTTCCATGGGTGTTTGTGCGGTCGGATTCGCTTGTTAAGCGCGCAGTCGACCCTTGATGAAGTGTCTCCTCCCGGTTTGAAATTGCTGGCCCAGATGGGTCCGCGGTAATTAATATTTTTCGCCCGGGGAACAGAGACGGCGGTCTTTGATGAAGGGTACTTTGTTTAATCTCGTTGCTCGTGCCTCTCCCTCCTCCTCCCCCCCGGGAGGGGTAGGGGGAGGAAGGGGCGCTTAGGATCACAATTAGTCGTTGATGAAGTGCTCGAGCTGTTTAGAACTCGCCGTTTCGGTCGACCGTTTTGTAATTAATGGCTCTCGTTGGTAGTTTATTTGGGGATCGAGGTGGCCGCGTTTCTTCTCCCGAGGTCGCGATTCAATCGCGGTTTCTAATCGGGTTTCCTCTGCAATTTGAATATTTCCCGCTGTAATTCCCGCCCTTTCGACCGATTCGTTGCAATCCCGAGTCTTTCCTTCGTTTGGTTTCTCCGTCCACTCATTTGCGATTTTATGAATTTCACCCGATGTAGCTGACGTTCGATTTTTAAGAAATTCGTTTCACTGCCGTTTTACGTACGAGGATAGTGCGTGACACCTTTCTTGAGAATAATATTCCTCGATCGAGTTATAGTTTGCAGTATTAGTTCGAATTATTAATTAAATTGTAGTTTAAATTGTTTGTAATCGAAGCGAACACGATCGCTACGATCGAAATCGTTTAGTTGATCGAACTTATTGATTTTCAAAGAGGCAAACGTTACATTCCCTCTCTTTCGACGTAAATTACGTTCCATACGCTTCCAAACTCGAAGTCCATAGTAATATTATCAACCTATAGTCATCGTTAGATTCTGAATGATTTTACACGTTCGCGAAATCGATCTTACACGTAACAACATCATTTCACCCATGAAATTTCAAATAACAGTAAATTTCGAGGCAAATGAAAAAGAATACCATCGTTTGTAACGCCATCATTTCCCCGTGCCTTCAATTTGCCCGGAGTCAATCAACGTGGCTTCCGCGCGCGACTCAATTATCGAAGGAAAAAAATTCTGCTTTACCCAAGAGAGAGAGAGAGAGAGAGAGAGAGAGAAGGAGGGAGAGGGAGAACAAGTGCCGCGAGAACGAGAGACGGAAAACGCGACAGAGCCTCTAATTGAGGGATCTCGTGGCACGACAGACGTGGCAGCGAACGCTTCAAAACCGCCGGTCGTACGAGTGAAATTCGTGTCGTTGAACATTTCTCAGTCGACATACGTCGCCTCCGCGTCGGAAGTGGCGAAGCTTTTATTCACCGGCGCATGGGCCGTTGCGCGCCAAGACAATTTCCCCTCGCCCATCCCCCTCGGTCGCGTTCTATGGGTGAAACACACACACACAGTGAACGCGTGCGGTCACGTGCACGCGAGGCCTTCAGTATCCATTCAGCTCGGAACTAGAGAATCGTCAAAGCGTTAATTACAATCGCGAACATTAAGCATCGACCTGCTGTGGATGCAGCGGCAGCCTCGCTGTAATTTATCGTTCGTAAACGACGTCACCGGGCCGATTGTGAGAGCCGAGCAAGCGATGTGTTTCTCTGTTGACCTACTCTGAATGCCATGCTCGTTAAACACCATTCAAACAGTTATTATTCATCTCTCTCTCACTCTCTCTCTCTCTTACTTTTTCTCTTTGTGTGAGTGTGTGTGTCAATGTTTCTTTTTTCTTCCGTAATTTTTACAGATTTTGAGTAGCCAGAGATCGGTCGACTGGAAACTGGAAACTGATCAATCTGTGAGCGTTTGTCTAGGATTGGAATATCGTTGAGAAATTACCGTGGCACGGTTCTCCCTTTTCGCGAAGAATTTGTGTGCACTTGGATCTTCGTAACGGAGGAAATAGCACGGCCATTTGAATTGTTCGATAATCGAGGTCACTGAGGCTCGCGACGGGGTTCCACAAAGTAGCCGGGAAGGAACAGGATGCCAATGATCGACTCGTTCTACTTGCTAAACCACTCGAGTTCTCTGTCTTTCGTTCTCTGTCTGATTGGACACGTGGTCTCGCTCTAATTTCTCAATCCACTTTTAATATTGGATGATTATACCTCTCGGGCGTCGGTAACGAAGGTTTCCGTTATTTATACTTCTCATGTTTTTCGTTGGAGAAATATCTGACGAACCGCAAGATTTGCCTCTTGCGTCACGAGAAACAATCGTGACAGTATCAGTGTTCATTTTTCAATAAAAATCACGCAGCAGTACGTAGTTCTCCAGAATTTCAAGATGGCCTGATAGATAAGTATCGCGAAGAAAGTGCGCCAATCTCGGGGGGAGATGGTCGTATGACGCGAGCAACGTTCGTTCACGTTCGCGACGAAGCATCCTCGCCGACGGGACGCGTTGGTTGCTCTGACAGCGGCACCGGCGAGGAAACGAGGCTTGGCGGAGCGCAAAACAAGAAACGAAAGCGAAATCCGGTCGTCGGTCGGATGCCCGGGAAATTACGTTTGAGGGAAATCGCGCTGTACGCGCTGTGGGTGAAGACCAAAGGAAGAACGCGGAAGGAAAAAGAAGCGGCAGGGGGAGAAGAAAGACGTAGGGTAACCAAGTGACTCGCTACTCGTGCATTTCGATTTCCTCTTTCAACTGTTCGCGCGCGTGTCCCCCTCCTTCTCCCCGCCGAGCGCTGTTCGCTTTTGTCGTTCGCGACGTTTTATTACCGGCTTGTCCTTTTCTCCGGTCGGAGCCGTCTGCCCCACGCTACGAGTGTGCTCGTCCTCGGGAATCCTGGAAACCAGGCACTTTGACGCGCCGAGCACACGACCGAAAGAGAGAAAGAGAGAGAGAGAGAAAGTTTCGAGAAAATTTCACGAAATAGAGGGCAAGGTAAAAGCCAGCTTCGCTGCTTTTTCTCTCCCTCCTCCGTCCCCTCCCCTTCGCGCCGAGAATGTTTAGCCGAGAATAACCGGGCGTTTCGACACCGTGGAAAAGCGCGAAAAGTGGAACGGAGGACGACATTTCGGTCACGCACGAAGAATCAAGCCCACGAGTAGTGCAGCCGTGTGCTTAGTCAGACGTGCGAGTCAACACGAACCGCACCTGGCCGAAATTATTGACGGAAATACGGTGTTTTTCGAACGTACGAAATGCTAACAAACGCATGAATGACTAACGACTAGATTAATTTTCATATTTACAAATTAAATTCGTTTTACTACATTAACGTTTAATATTATTTGCATAATATTGAATCTCAATATGTTTTTGTGTATCGCGTTTGTTAATTACCCATGGCCACTCCGAGGAACATGAATTTTCATTAATTCTCGATTTGACGACTACTCGAAATAAATGGAAACCTGTGGAAATTTTCATCATTCGTTTGGCCGATTAATCATGCCAATGATACTTCTTCCAGTAAATTCTTCTTCCTCTCAATGTGGCAAATATATTAACCGTACATTTTTCGACTCTTCCAACTGCTGAACCAAGTCTTCCGTGATAAGCTTCCGACGCTTTGAATGATAATCGAGAATCCGATGTTCAGCACTCGTGAGAAACGCGTGAAAAAGTTCGAGATCGAAAACGCAACGACGCGAGAAATAATTGGCCTCTGGTCGAGCGAAGGCCATCGGTTGCTGCAATTTCGTCCGGTAATAATCGTTACAACCGACTCGAGCAGCAGCGCGCGCGTGAAAGAGAGAGAGAGAGAGAGAGAGAGAGAAGAGAATGGCCACGGAGGCATCGATCGACGAGCGTTCGACGGAGCTTTTTATTACGGCATTAAGCGTGAAGCAAACTGGCGGTAACAAGCGGATTCGCCGGGAAAATTTTGCGCTCGCGAGTCGAGCCGTTTCAATTATCCGGTTACCGGAGAAGCGGCTTGCTTTCGCCACGGATGAACGGCGACGGACCGTGAATTTTACAAGCTGGTTCGAGGCAAACCGGCGCAGCGCCACAGCATGAGGCAGCTCGGCGCCGGGCCTCGGCAACAGGTATTTCGAAATATAATATCGCGGCGACGTTTGCAGCGACCCGTAGACGAGGAATTCGATTAGTATATGTGTCTCCTCGCTTTCGCTTTCTGTCTCTCTCTTTCTCTTTCTCTGCTCTCGTCGTTTGTTAACCTTTCGCTCTCCTTTGAATAATTACTGAATAAATCGTGGACTTTCAAAACAAAGATGCTTGTAATATTATCCGTTAATTGAACGATGTACTATTATCAGGAGAAATTAATTTAGATTTTCGCCTTTGAAGTACGAATCGACACGTTCTTTCTGATCTTTCTATGTAGATTGGTAATTCATGTTGGCTGAAAAATCGAAGAATCTGAACAATTGCAACACGGAAACTCCCTTCAAATAGACCCCGTTTTACCTTGTTTTGACGATCAAAAAAAAAAAAAAATTTCCATTAGAATCATTCCACAGTGAATAATTTTCTATTGGAATTATTTCAATAAATAATTTGCAAATTTGTCCGAAGAGCCAATTTAATTTCTGATGTCTCAGTTGAAATAATTGTAAAAGCTGCAGTTCGTCCGACTCGTTCGATGGCTCGCATAAAATCCAATTGACTTCCGTCTTTATCTCTGAGTGTCATTTACAGTCTTCAGGTAGTACTCTTATTCTTTCTACAGATTTCCTAGAAGATTCAAGAATCCTTTGTGCCTGTTTCATGTTTTCCCTCTAATGTCAATTTCAATGTACTTATTGTACTTTCTTTACACACGGTTTCAAATTGTTTTTCACCTGCTTCCAAGCTAACCATGCCCGAAGTTCATTCGCGAGATGAAAAAACACTGTTCCAAATCACATCTCTCGTTTCGCGTTCGACAGCGGGTGATTTCCCGATCGATTTCACTTAATTACGACTGAAAATTACTCTTACCGCCGATATTTGAACTCTATTTCTACCCTTCCCCTCTCCTTCTCGTCGCTCATTCCCCCTCTCCCTCCTTCCCCCTCTTTCGTTCCAGTCGGTTTGATCGCGCAGAGGCGCACGTTTGAAAATATCAATTTGTTGCCGCGTTACAAGCCGCGCTCTGTGTGTGTGTGTGTGTGTGTGTGTGTGTGTGTGTGTGTGTGCTATTTGATATAATTTTCAATTTTCGGCGCATCGCCGGTCCATTTATACACCCTCTTCCCCTTACTAACACCCGCGCGCCAATTTAACGTCTGCGAGTTTATTTATCGTTGCTCGGCCGACCGTGCTAGATTGCATCTGGCGCTCGAAATGTCGCGAGTATAATAGTCGGTTAAATTATCTTCAATTTGCGCTAAGCTTCGTTGCCATGCTCGTTGTATATAAATCGATATACAGCCGCCGGTAGATCGTTATAAATCTATCCTAGCTTGCAGGCTCGCAGCCGGAGAGTGTTTAACGCGATGAATGCCGTCGCGCGACTCGATTTGTCGATGAGTGGCGTTAAACTCTAGCCGACGACGTCATAGAAGTCGTCGATGATTGACGACGCGCGAATTGATCGAGGCACGTTGCGTGTTCAATTGAAGAACACTTTGTCGGTGTTCGCCGATTTGAAAAAAAAAAAAAAAGAATTTGAAATGCCAAATTAATTAATCTATTAAAGGGCAAACAGTGAGCGATTTATCGCTTATAATGGTACAAACGCTTCGATTTTATCAACTTTCCACGATCTGGTGTAAGTTGTAGAATTCAGACGAGAGGCACAACAATTTATTTAAACGTAAGCTTCGAAGTTTCTGTTGATGTTAAACAATAAAATTTGACGGTCAGATGGGTCGGAGAAGGATTAAAATATTAACGTAGGTAGGGTTCTAACAAGGGAACTTTAAGCATCGATCGTTCCGATTTAATTCTCACGTTAATTATCTTCTCAAAAGATAGAACGAAGTGAAGCTCACGTCAACATTGACAGATTTTATAGATTTTCATGCACTCGTTGGAAATTTGGAAATAGAAAGTTCCACTGAACGCTAGAAATATAAGTTGACGTTCGAAGATGACATTTGAAAATATATGTCCAAGACGTTCAAAAATAGCGTGCAAACATTAGGAACACCTACGGACACAATTTCTTAAAAATACGAATCTTCGTAAAAGTGACGTTAACAACGTGTCACGCTGCAAAGTAAGTGACAGTGTCGTATAAATTAGCGAACACTTCGTAATTCAAGTCTCGTCTTAAGATTCCTCGCAGGGAATTTGCGTTGCAGTAATCTTTGACGATGAAAGCAACATCACGTCCAAGGAATGATTTCAAACTCTCTGCGAAGAAAAAAAAAATCCCTCGGAGAAAGCACAGATTTTTCGAGCGAGAGCGCACAGCATCAAGACCCAGTTGATCCCACATAGCTTGAAATATCATCCCCCGGCCGGTTTCTCGCTGCTCTAGGCGCGCTCCGGGCGTGTTTGCAGCCCGTCAAACGGAATTGACGCGGAATAAGAGCGAAGTTGTTTGCCCAGGCAGGCAGCCGGAGTCATTGTGTCATCCGAGGGCTGGCGAGTCGAAAGAACAGACAGGTCGGTTGCTTGACAAACATTCGTACCAGTAGCGTTTCGCGCGGCGAGAAGGCCATGTACCAGCTCGCGGATAGCGTTTCGGACTTTTCAAGCGAGCGCCCACCCCTCTGTTCCGGATCAAAGACGCGTGACGACGCGAATAGAATTTCACGCTCCGCGTGTCGGTTAAAAAGCTCTCGGCGAAAACTCTTTTAAATTGCTGAATTATTCGCACGGGGGGTTATAGAAAGGAAGGAAGACCCTTTCTCGAGCGACAAAGGGCCAAGAGTCGGATCGCTCGAGCGTACTTGGCAAGTTAAACAAGTTGTTCTTTTCAGCGGAAAACACGCGCGATATTTACCGCGTGTGGTAGCCACACGTTAATATTCATATTCATTTGGGCCGTATCTTTATTAACGAGTTTCGAGTTCCGTGTCTTCTCTGGAAGGCGATCCATTCATGATTATTTACCACTCATTTGCATGGACATTTGTCTGATTAACTAAAAGATAAATATCATTTTTTGACGATCTTCGAGTGCGAGCGTTTCCAGAATTTTCAACAATTCGCGATCCTGCCACTCATGTTTGTTTGTCATGTTCCAGACTCGTTTTCCTCGCGATTCGTTCCAAGGATAACGAGTTGACTGTGTGACACTGTGTGACGATCCTTCAAAAGCTCTCCCCCTCTTCGCGATACAACGTTCATAAATATATTCAGACGATTTTCCTGTGGAAACTTTTAAACCCTTCGCACAGCTCGTAGAGAGTCACGACCATGCATGTTTCAATGTATGCATGTAGCACATAGATACACAATTCCCCATTGAATTGGAAAATAAAAAGATCGAGCTTGAAAGATTCATACGAGCTTTTCACGTGTCTTAGAGGAGACAGAAATATCATCAATTTCACATATACACGCGATTAATATTTCAGAGGAGTACCATTGGTATCGTTTTCTTTCATCTCTTAGCACGGTTCTTGGCTACTTTCACTCGTTTCAGTCAGGATGTATAATAGACAGAAACTTATACACGAACGAAATTTATACACATTCGTGTGCACTGACGCGAGAAACTGACGCGTCAATTGTACTCGCACAACCGGGGGCATATCAGGACCGAAGCGTTCGAGTGGAACAGTCTGTCATTAGTCAGACACGTGCTCGAAAGCATCATTACTTTCCAATCACTTACTTGCAATTAAGACGCTCCGTTTTCGTCGAATTCACCAACTCGCGGGGAAATTAGATCTGTAGATCGAAGGTTTTTACATACACATCGAGGGACAATGTACGGCGCGGTGAGGGTGGGAGGACAGGGATAATCGACGATTTATCGAGCGGCACGCTCCCCATCGAATTATTCACGGGCCGGTATAAGGCCGAGTTATCGGCGCGCGAGGCTCCCTCCCGAGGAACACCTCCTCCAACTTGCCTCGTAAATTGTCAACTTTTCAATAACTACTTCTCCGAATGGCTCCACGTTCTCCGAAACCTCCGGGTGGGGATTGGAGCACGGAGGGGGAGGGGGCGAGTACGATTACACGAATATCTTTGTCCGTCCCGGGGGGGGATCTATATTTCAATTAGCAGTTTCTCAAGATAGCGTTCGCAATCTCGTCTATAGCAGCTGGAACCGCTCATACATACGTCGAGCTTCTTTCTTTCAATTTTTATTTCTTTTTTTTGTCCTGCAGCAATTTCGAAATATTGCACGTTCGTATCGTCTGGGAGCGGTAGGAGATGGTAGTTTCAATATTTCGATCGGCTTTGTTGCAAGAAAAAGAAAAATATACACAAAGAAAGATCGGAGAAGATCCACGTTTCTTGGTTTCTTGAGCTTCGCCTCGTTTGGCGGTCGAGAGCAAGCAAATATCGCGCTCGTTTAACATTTGGCAGGTGAAGCAATTTCTACATTCTGTTCTCGAAGTTCTGTTCGTATGATTATTCTGAATCGTCGGATAGTGATAGAGCTATTTTTGATATTTATCATCGTTGAACATTTGACAAATAATCTATTATGAAGCTCGACGCTTCTCGAAGCGATTTCCGGTGAAAAATCGGGAAATATACTTAGGAAATACTTAGGACAACGTTGTACAAAGAGCTGGAAAGTACAAATTCGAATTACTTATTCTGAACCGTTGGACGGTGGTAATTTCTTTTTCGAAATTTATCATCGTTAAAGATTTAACAAACGACCCATTACGAAGCACGACGCTTCCGAGGAAAAATTCAGAAATCCAAGGAAACGCTTGGGGCAGATTGTTGAAAGAGCAAAAATCAAAACCAAGATAAAAAAAGAAAGAGAATAAAACAGAGAGTTCTTTTACTTTTTGTTTCTTTTTCTTTTTTTTTTTAGGCCGCTGACGAGCAACGGACTACAAAAGAGGGACGAACAACTCGAGCCGCGTAACTCGACATCGGATCAGAACGGACGCGAGATACATTTCTCGAGCGTGAAGCTCGCCTTTGTGCCCGGGGAAGAATGCTCGTCGGTTCGCTCGCAGCGACTGCGAAACTTTTTCAAATTCCTCTCGACGATCGCGTTACGCTGCGCGAATCTCCGCATCGTGTCGTCATCGTCGACGTGGGCAACGGAGGGGGAGGGGGGCGGGCGATTGTTGGGACAACCAGGTCGGTCCCAGTCTCCTTTTCAATCCGAGTCCTGAACCAAACTTCTGAATTCTTCCTGATGTTTCTCTCCGCATTTTGCGGTTCCGCCGCTGAGAATGTTGCTTCTAAAAAATGATCGCTGCTTGATTTTAGGAAAACAGGCGAGGAAATAACGAGAAGATTTTCACGGTCGTGTTGCGTTTCATTCGTGGTCAACGCGTTCGAATTGGAATTTGTTTGGAAATTTCAACGTTCCAATGTTATTGGAATTTTTTTTAGTAATTTGTGATTTTTATATGTATTTCAACGTTTCGTAATTTGATCGATTCCACGACGATTTTCTACCAAGTTTTCAATCGTCCAGAAACTTGAGATTATATATATATTCTTTGCAAACAGGCGAGGATTTAGAATTTGAAGTTTCTTCCACAAGAGTTTCGTAAATTTCGAAACACTCCAATTTTGAAGTTTTAAATATTTGTCCTAAATCTTTTCGGATACACTCGGTGCTTTCATTTTCAAAGCGTTGATTCTTAAACACCGCGGAGAATAAAAGGCACACATTTGTGTGTCAAATGAAAGGACACTGTCGTTTCGACAAATTGGGAATCAAATAGCTAGCAGAAGTTTAAAACCTTGTTTCTTCGCTGGCGAAATACAAAATCAGCGTCCATCTATCTACGAATCCATTTTCAGTCGATTTCATTTGAAATCGCGCGATTACACCGCGAACTTGTCGATTACAACGTTGAATATCATGCACGATATTCGTCAGAGACTATTATGTCCGTAAAATCCGTAGAAAGATATTTGTAATATTTTATGTATTTCATGTATCTTCTTCTAAGAGTTATTTCGATATCTGCAAGTCGGAATGAAGGGATCTACCTTTTATTTCTTATAAATGAAAGAACGTGCACGTTGTGCAGATTGTGCAGACAAGTTGGAGCATTCCGCGAGTCTTTGAACGACTTCTGATTTTGCCAAATAAAAGCTTGCACGATTTTTCATGCAGCGTAACCGAGTACCTAGTCGGACAAAAATGGCAAAGAAGAATCTCCAGCATCGTGGAAACGATAATACCCTACGTAAGTAGAACAAGTTTGCGTATCGTCGGATGTAAAGGAAGAATCCTCCGCGTAGAAATTGATCAGCGACAGCTTCAACGAACGAAGTTTAGACAAATGGAGATATTTTTCAATATTTTTGATGTACATAATTGAGAAAAATCATTGAAAGAGATATTTGAAAGCTTTCGATTGTTGCAAATGAAAATAGGAAACAGGCAAGTTGCGTGATATACACAGGACAGCGAAGAACAGGAGACTCAAAGTGGCAAAGAAGAATTACCAGCGAATTGTCAGACGAAAGAATCTACACAAGTAGAACAGGCTCGTGTATCGTCAGACGTGCATCGAGTGAAAGAACCATTACGCGGAGACCTCGACCAACAGGAACGAACGGTATACACGAACAATCGGCACGTGATCCACTTTCCAAATAGAATTTACCTATGGTCAGTTAAACACCAGACTGCGAAACTTACAAACAAAATGATCGCGGTTGGATAATTAAACAAGTGGAGCAGCCAGGTAACTGCACGGGAAACAACTGGAAAAAGAGTTCAACGTGAAATCGAGCGAGCGAAACGGAGTTTTCTAATAGAGCCGGGGAGATAAGAGATTCGACTGTGGAATTCTGGCTCGTTCAGTTCACGAACGACTCCCCCCCCCTCTCTCTCACTCTCACGCGTCGCGTTGTATACATAAAATAAAAGTTGCACACGCGAGACCGGCACACGTTAATCGCGAATCGAAACTGTAATCGACGCCATGATCGCGCATGTATTATTCAGGATATTACCGTCGCGGTTTAACATTCGTGTCGAACTGCGTAATCATTTTACCGCCACTTATGTCTTTATAAAACGCGTTATCGCGGGCAGAATTGTACAATTTCTCTCTCATTAACTTTTTTTCATTTACATATTTATAAACAGTATTTACATCTCTTCGGAATGGAAAAGTATGAAATATTTTTATCATACCGTATTACTGAAAGTGCTACATTCTCTCTTTTTCCTTTTTTTGTTTCATGTCATGTACAATTTACATAATCTAACAGAAGAACTTGCGATCAATAATAGACGAATTTTGAAAATATTTGTAAATATATTTTTAGAATGTCACTCGTTAGACGAATTTTTTACCGATGAAAAAAACTATATTCCAAAGAAATTGAAAATTCTACAAAATTCCACAATAGTAATAAGTTCTCTAAAAAAAAAAAAAAAATCGAAAATTCTCACTAAATAAAGAATAAACTGAAGAAAGAACTGCAACAACATGCAATCCTTTTATCTCTGTCGAGTCTCGACAAGAATAAAACTCTTGAAATTCTCTTCGACAAAGAAAGCGAAGCGGTGATATTAAAATTAGCAAATTACTAAAAGGACAAGCGATATTTAAGGATTAATTAGAAATAATAATGTTAATTACGAAAATAATAAAATGCGAAAGTTCTTACGAAAAAAAATCGCACAGATTTTCTATCTAATGAATAACCGCGACAGGGAGAAAGAGAGAGAGAGAGAGAAAGAAAGAGAGAGAGAGAGAGAATTTCCCTGAGAAATTCAAAATTTCCCAAAGATCCGCACTTCATCCCTTCCTTGCCGCAGCTCCTCTGGAGAGGAGATCGAGTAACAAGGGACAGCGTCGGTGATTCCGGGTAACGTGACGCGAGACACGTCTCTGAGATGAAACCACCCTCTGCTTTCTGGTGGAAACTCAGGGAGAGGAGAGAGAGAGAGAGGGAGGCAACGCGATCGCGTGCGTTTCCTCAATGCTTGTACGTAATGCAACGAAGACGGAGGAGGAGCCAGGTAGAGATAGACGGTGACTCTCGTCGAGACCGTGACGACGCGAAGACGATACCGTTTTCGTCTCGTTTCTGATTCGGTGAATAGACGGTTGGAAACTGGGTGGGTATAGACCGGTTGAAAAACAATCGAGCGAAACGACAGAAGTTAGATTGCGACAAGCGGCGTTGACGTTACGGAAATTGAGGGCGTGCGTGGTAAGACAGGAGAGAGTGAGAGAGAGAGAGAGAGAACGCCTGGAATAATCGACGTGTATTTCACGTATTCGACTAAAAGCCGACGAGTCGTTTCCGCTGCAACGAAAACAGCCGATTCTCGTTCCTGTTTCCGACTCGATGAAGGGAAGAACGTCCCGTGAAACTGACTTTGATTTACCAAAGGAATTTTTGACACTAACCGGACACTGTAAATCTCTCTTTATTTTATTTATTCTGGTATTCTTTGGAATTTCCAAATTCGATCGAGACCGATGCAAGTTCCGTTTCGTTCTTCCTTTTACTAAAAGTTACTCATCCCGGATATGTGATAATCAATAATTAATAATGAACGAAATAGTGAACAATATTGTTCAATATAAAGATATATATATATATATATATATATATATATATTTTCAGTTTTGAGAATTCCTGAATGTTGCAGACGGACGATTCTAATGACTTTGAAGCCTGTTCTTATATGCGCGATTCTATTGATTTTCCTATGACTTGTGTGCCATTGTATCCGTATATGAAACAGAGAATATAGAATGGCCCAAAAATCACTTTCTACTAAAACAAATTCTTTTTATTAATTTATTAATTTATTTACAAACGTTCTGGCAGCCAGCATTTGAAAGAAATAATCTTTAAAACATAATAAAAGAATCATGTTTGAACTTGAACTCAATTTAAAATTAATAAAATCAGTTTTTTCTTATATTTTATTAAAAAAAATAGATGGCCCATAATTCAATATTATAATAACAAACCGGTAAAAAATTCTAGAAAAATAAGGAACAACGAGGTTCGTGTTCTGAATCTGAATGAGCTCGCAATACTTTTGACAACTGACGAGAGGGTTGTATCTTGAAAAACGAGAAACGAAAATTATAAGTTTACGTGTGTTGACAAAGACCGTAAGCGGTCTTGGACGAGAGAACTTGGCAATCGAAAGTTTAAAGGGTTTGATGGAATTCTTGATTGAAGGGTGGTCAACTTCGCGAGGGATGAAACTCCCTCGATCTTTCAGCCTGCATCATCTGGCAACGAAGCCAGAAGCCGTGGAACCCTCGTAGAACTCTCGAGCTATCGGGGAATTTTTCTCGAATTCCTGCACCGGATAAATAGGGGTGGACGAGCCGCCCTTATTGTTTCGCGGAGAAGTTTATCCCTCTCGTTATCTCTAGCGGTCGAGTTCTTTTTTAACAATTCCGGCTACGTGTTTTCCAATCGAAACCAATCGAATTCGGCACTTTCCAATCACCGATGAATCAAAGAGTTCTTCGACTAATTTTTATCGTTCGCACGGTCCGTGTCCTGTCTCTCTCTCTCTCTCTCTCGTTGATTAATCGGGGGATGATTATTGCTTCTATAACGACTGAGAAACGCAACGAAATAGAGAACAATTTATATTTCCGTTCAATTTGTATTTGTAGAATTTCATTTCACAAGCCTCGTGCATTCGAATGAATTTTTCTCCCTCACGCGAGTGTATAAATTCTCACGGTCTTTTCTTTTTTTTTTTTGTTGATTAACAAAATCAACAAAGAACGAATCTTCAATTTTCGGAATCGCGTAGATATGACTTTTGTGATTCGTCGCCGATGAATGTTGCGCGATATTCTATTCTAGAAGGTAATTGTCCATTCGTCAAAATTTTCTGCATCTCAGGCGTCAAGTACGAAACTTTTCACAAGCAAGTAAATTAATAACAGCGTTTACGGTCTAATTTTAACCCAAGAATCTCTCTTTTCGCACGATCGAGTGCAAAACGCGTCGGATCGAGGCTAACTTAATCGAGCAGAAACACAAGATCATCGAGAAAATCGAGAAAATCGAGAAAGAGAGAGAGAGAGAGAGAGAGAGAGTGGCACACGGAAGGAAGATCCATCTTCTTTAAAGAAAATTCATCGATTCGCCGAGAAAGGAACGAAGGAGGCGCGTAATTTCCATCGGTCAATTACATCGATTCAATGGCTGACCGAACGGTGGGAACGAAGTTACACGAGGGGTCTGCAAAGTGGAAACGGAATTAATATCCCGGGAGGAGTTTGCCGGATTCAATTACAAAGTGTTATCGTTTAAGTAATTACGTTACATTAATCCTTTATGTCGGGAATTAAGTTATTTTTCACTTTCGGATAGCACTTTTCGAGGGGGGGGGGAAAGAAAAAAAGGGAATTCCATAACGATCCGATGTACCAATGTTCACGACAGTACTTTATTATTTCGAAGTAAAATTGACAAAATGTTCCGATTCTCTCCCTAATCGTAGCAGTTGAATAATAAAGTGAATTCTGAATATCACCCGAGAATTTCAGGAATTCGTTTCGCACTCGCATTCGTTCTCGACACAAACTCGAGAGTTGAAAATGTAGCAAAGCTGCTTGATTTTTAACGAAGAATCCTGTTCTCACGACGACGAACCCAAGCTGTGATTCATCGCGTCATTCCTCTGCGTTCTTCAAAACTATTTTTCTCCCCTCTCTGAATTTTCTACTATTTCTTTTTTCTTCCTCTCCCCGTCTCTCTCTCTCTCTCTTTCTGAACGTAATGCCGAAATCCTCTGTCCCCGCGTTTCCGTCATAGAGTAATTCCACTCGACGCGTCAGATCGCCGGCGATAGCCCACGTCGCCGACGGGGAAATATAGCGGCGATCTTGGCCAGAGCAAACACACAAGCGGAACAGAATTTATGCGAGCAATTCCGTCGAAACGATCGCGCGCGCCTTTCGAGGCCCGATAACGGCGCGCGCCGGTTCCACCGACAGTTTCAATACCGGCGCCGCGTTCTAACAGCGATCTAATCGGCTCGGTTATCCAAACACACGCCTCCAGGATCACGTAATCCCTTCGCGGAAACACGTCCCGGCTCGACACGACTTCCGCGGACTTTTTATTTCTATTTCCCGCAGCCAATCTATTTCCCTCATTGCTCTTTCGATGCAACTCCTGCGCGTGTGCGCGCGTGTGTCTTTCAATTTCCGAGTCAATAATTCCGGAGAAATAGAGATCGCGAATGATAGTGTAGCGTTCGTCGAAAGGAAGAGTGTCTGTCGTGTGATTGTAAATTAAGGACGGAAGACTGTGTGCAATAAGTATAAGAGAAAGAGAGAGAGAAAAAGAAGAATGAATGTTTAAGAGTTTGAAAGAAAAGAGAATTAATTTTTAAAGAGCTTGGTGAATGAAAGCGACGAATGAAATCTAAGAAGAGAAGAGTATCTCAGTTAGAAAACATCGGGTATCCAGCGTGTAAGAATAGACTAAGAACATCCTTTTTTTTAAATAAACGATTGTACCTCGATAGCATTGATAGTAACTCTTTATGATAATAAGATAGAATGATAGAATAACGATGGACCATCAAACTATGAGAAGAGCTGATGATCATCAGACTGCGGATCTTTACATATTTATGATGAATTTGAAGGTGTAAAATGCACGAAATTCACTATGTGATGCGACAAAAATATATAAAATATGCAAAGATAGTGTTTATTGTGGTATTCAGTAGATGGGACAAATTTTCATTTAGATACCTTTAGATATCTTCGATCGTGTTTGATCAGTCGTAAAATTTCAAAAATGCGTAAAAAGTCCACAATCTGGCGATTAGAGAGAAATATTTGCATAGTTTTTAAAACGCACGGGAACTAAGAGATGCAGGGAATTTTTGGAAACGGATTCGTGTCTGGCCGCACGCGGGCTCATTCTACTCGCGAGTGTCTGACCACGTACGAGTGTTCGGCTACAAACGGACTTGTTCTACTGACGTTTCGTAACGATGCTTTTTGTGTTTCTCTCTCATCGAGTGGAAATCTTTCAATTAAAGATATCGATATTCCGATTCAATCACAGAATCTGTTCATCCTTTCAACCGAGCAAAGAAATCGCCAGCGAGACTGATCACAAAGCAACTTACTAATCATCTCGGCAATGTATCAAACGAATCTTTGTTATTACTTCATCAGTTATCGGCTGTACCGATACGTTTCACTATTCCTCTCCACTTTCGTTTCCGTCGTTAACTGTTCACGTTCGAACGACGCCGATCATCGATAGTTCGAGGAGAGAGAAAACGTCTATGAAACTCGAGCGACGCGGATCTTCCAATTAATCGGACTTAATAAGACAATAAGGGTTTATGAACGTTTTCGAGGCAGATCGTTGCAGAGAGAGAGAGAGAGAGAGAGAGAGAGAGGAATCACTCGAAAATCTTTGACCGGGAAAGGAATAACGACGAAGACGACAGAGTAATTAATTTTACTGGCGAAGACGAGTTTTACGGAATACTCCTGTGGATTAACTAAACGAAGAATGATCGTTTGAAACGAAGTTCGATTTGTTACTATTTCATACGTAAAGATCATTCTTTCCAGTCATTGGACAACATCGAAATCATTGATTTTAATTTAAAATTATAATCAAAGGTTTAAGACCTGTATAAAGGTTTAAGATCTGTATTGATTTAAAATTTGCGCAAATATTGTTTCCAAGAAATTTTGCTTTCAACAACATCCTAAAAGGATTCTAAGCAAGAATTCTAAGCTCTCTTGCAAACTGTATAGAGAATATTTGAAAGGGAAGGAAGATTGAAAAATTTTAATAAAATAGACCGTTCCGAATTCTGTTTATTAAAAAAAAATTTATTAAAAAAAAATTCTGTTTATTAAAAAAAAATTCGAACAAACAGAATTGGCTGATCCTAACCTATTTGGATTGTCGAAAAAACTGTTGACAGACGTCGATGTTCGAAAACGTACTCCAATCCCGCGAAAGCACCTAACCGAGATTTCACAACACTGTCGCCGTTTGTAAATTTAAATAAATTAATTGAAAAAGTAGTCTGGAATAGCGAAAGCTGTATTGAAAATTTTTCGACGAAAAGCATATCCAGCGGCACGCGTTTTTCCTTTTATTTAAATATTTTCTACAGACAATGATATTTGGATGGTACGTGGAAAGTCTCTTAAATAAAATCATCTTCAAAAAGTGAAAGGTTTTTTCTTACCGTACATATACATTTGTTGTAATTATATATATATATATATATATATATATATATATATATATATATATTTATTAAGGAAAAAAAACCACAGCGCAAATAATAAATAGGGCGCGTTCCTGTCCCGAAAATCGTGCGCGATAAATAACATAAGTCACAACCCGTGCATTACATCCGAGTCATGAATAAGCAAACAAGATACATTACGATCGCCGGCGCAGATATTTGATCCGAATGCAAAAGCGCTCGTTAAAACCTCACGACCGCTTTCCTCCTCTAATACCGTCCAGCATACTAATAATTAATACCTCCTTCCCCGACTCGAATGCAAAACGATCGAGTTCACCCAGCGCAACACGAATAATCCAAATTTCCAGAGATCGAAATCGTATCAGGCAACGTATCAAATTCTCCTCGTGGAATTTGATGAAAACGTCACGTAATAAATAGCTACGCGAGGAAGAACCATGGAGCGTGTCGTATTAGCGCGACGCTTATTTGTCAGTGGTCGCGCGATGAAAAGAGAATGAAATAAAGTGAAAAAAGTGCAGACACGAAAGCGAACGAGCTGCGAGCAACAGAGAAAGTGAGAGAGATGCTGCAAGGAAGGAAAAAAAAAGGAGAAGAGAGCAAACGAGAACGGACAAATAGTCGGATGGTCGAAAAAGCTACAGGCCGAGGGGGTTGAAGCGGCGCGTGGAATTAGGGTAGGAGGTAGAGAGACGAGACGATGGTGGAAATTGGGATGAGAAAGGGGCGGAGGACGATCGAGCGGACCAGGCAGGTGAAAGCGGAACGCGAACGAAGCTGAACGCGAGGAGCCCCTCGCGTTCCCTGTTGGAGGAAACAGGACAGAAGAGGCAAGGGGAGGGGTTGAAACGGTGTACGGTGAGCGGCGTAGCGGGGTGGGATGGAAAACAGCAAAAATTTGCATCACAATCGCGGATAGAAATAATTACGCGAGAAACGCGAGCGCCAAAGGGGTGGAGGAGTATGGACGGGGATGCAAATGCAGACGGTCAGGTGGTGGTGACGATGGTATAGAGAGAGAGAGAGAGAGAGAGAGAGAGAGAGGAAGAGAGGGGTTTGCAGCGGCGAGAGGTGGGATGCAAGCAGAACGGAAACACGGCTAGAAATGCAGATACGAGAATACGCCGGAGGTTCGTCGAGGCTGCGAAAAAAACGAGGGGCTGGCACGGCGTGAAAAAGAGAGGAAAAACTTGAAACGAGAAAACGGGGACCTGCGTGGAAAGAAACGCGTGAAGGGAGCGGGGGACGGGGGAGAGGGATCGTGGATGGATCTGGAGAAGGTTTCTGTGTCTTTCTCTCTGTGTTTACACGGGGGTGGAGGGGAGGGAGCGCGAGAGAAAAAAGAAGCGGGAAAGAAGCGAGATTCGAAACGCGCAGCCGGAAGTGGACACCGCTCCGTCCCCGCATCTCTCGCCGCTCCCGTTTCACGCAACTGCTGGATAAATAACTGCGGGACCGAACAAAAGAATAGAGAACACAGGGTATAGCGTGATATACTGCGCATCTAGCGTTCGCCGCTGCGAAAACAGTGGAACCTTCGTCTGCTTCGGTTGAGAAAAAGAAAAAAAATAGACGAAGATGAAAAGAGAGAAATGTAACGCGATTTTCCGAGGAGTGAAAAGTAGATGGACGTGTTCCTCGGTTCCTCGGTTCCTCGGTTCCTCGGTTCCTCGGTTCCTCGGTTCCTCGGCAGACTATAAATCGTTCTATTAGGCGGAGTATGCGAGAACTTGGAAACATTGCTACTTCTTTTTCCCTAAAACAAAAGAAGGATCGATCCCAACCAAGTTCCAACGACACGAAAAAAGCAAACTCGAACGACTAGGATAAAAACTACGTTCCTATAACGCGACGCGCTCGTACCTTCTTTTCTCGTTAGTCGGTTCGGTTATGGAACTGTAAGAACTCCGTTTTTCTACTTCTTGCATTTCGTTTTCCCTCCTCACTGAGAGCCCTTCCCTCCCTCCCGAACGAAGTAGCAGAAGCAAACGAGCAGACATCGATTAAAAACTCTTCCGCGAGGATTATTCCGGGGAAAGAAGTCAGATTCAGAGAAATCGAGGGTAACTAGTCCACAATGAGGACTGAGACGAGGATCTCCGGACGATGAGGAAAAAATCTATTTCCCCCCACGTCGACAAGGAAAATTTCTCGCGCGTTGGCGAAGGAACGTTCTATATTCCTCCATCCGTTGGGAGGCAGAGAGAGAGAGAGAGAGAGAGAGAGAGAAGGTTAGGGAAAGGAAGAAGATCCAAATAGGTTTTTTCCTCGACGGAACCACGAGAGTTTCCTCAGTCGGCAGAGATGTTTCGTATCGGCTCGAAAACAGTCTGATCGGCTGTGCTTCGACAGACACGGTATCGACGTTTGTCTGCCTGGAGAACGACGCGGTCGGCTTTCAAGACTGTTTTCCAACGAAACGGTATTTTGTCTCGCGGAAAATGTGCGCTCTGCGAAAATACTTTTCCTCGACGTTTCTCTTTCTCTCTCTCTCTTCGTGCAAAAACAACGTACACACGTCGCTCGACGCGGTATTTAATATCATAGCAACGGCAGCGCGATGGAAAAACCGAGTTAACGAGACGATAACCCGGTAGCTCGAATAAAAAAAAAATAGAGAGCGAGAAAGAGAGAGAGAGAGAGAGAGAAGATTCAAAACCAGGAGGCAGCGAGAATAAATAAATTACTTGAAAAAAAATAACAAAAAAGGACGAATCACTTTAATCCGAAATCAAAAACTCTCGATAACCATAGCCACCGCTATCGATACATTTTTTTTTTCGACCGGCGTTGACGCGACTGGTCCTTTCGACACCGTCGATTATATAAAGCCCCGAAAAATCCATTATAAAATTATCGAACGCGCTCGACCGTCCACGCATAAAAATCATTTTTATTCCACGGCAAAGCGCAATAACAAACGACGGGTGCGCTCGAAAAGAGATAGAAAAAGGGGGGGGAATATATACATATATATGTATATATAACGGTACAATCGTTCGTGAAGCCAAGGTGAAAAGACAGAATTCGATTGGTCGGTCTCGCAGAAATTTTCCGTTCGATTTATCGTTTACACGGGAATAATGGGTGCAAGATTACAACCATGGTCCATTCGGCGAACAGAGAACGGTAAACGCGTACGGACCAAAGAGAAAAAGAGACACAGAGAGAGTGGGTGGAAAGGGGGACGAGGAGCCGACAGGTCAGCGACGAGGTTCACAGGCGCGCGCGCGCGCGCGCACACACACACACACACACACACACACACACACACACATCGACGCTTGATACTAGAAACGATAGCATCTCGCATCGATCGGCCTGCTCGCCGAGTCAATGATCCACCGCGCGCGCTGATATCTGCTTTCGAGCGTTATCGGCCACGTTCTGTTGGCGGGTCGTTTGAATTTTCGCACGAACGGATATCGGAACGAACATATCGGAACACCGTGCACGGAGGTGAATATGGTATGACAAACCGATGTGCGGAATGGCCGGGCACCCCGGTGTGTGCGAACACACACGTCCGTCCACATATCTGTCTATCGCGTTTTCGTCCTTTTCTCTCTGCGTCGCCGATCACGCTGCTATTCACACAGAGGCTGACGCGTTCATCCTTCTTCCTCTTTCGCGTCTTCCTGTCCACTCTCGCTTTTCTCTCGCTAGTTCAATTCCTTTTCATCTCTCTCTCTCTCTCTCTCTCTTTTGTTGTTTTTCTCTCTGCTTGCTTCGTTCCTCGGAAGGTTTCTTTTTCGTCACGAAAAAGTTGATGACCAACGGCAAGAGGCAGGGCTTTTGTCCGACGAGACGCGCTCGTTTAATGTCGTTCTCCTTCCGAGGGATGTTTCTGCAACTTACATGAAACCGCCTTCGTTTCGTCATCTAATATTTAATCGGAAAGCCGAAACTTCTGCCGGATTTTCATCGTGTTTTATCTGCGTTTTCAAAGTTCCCCGACCGAAAGAGAGGGGGAGGCGCGGCTGTAGTGGCAGGTCGAGATGTTTATTGCGTAGCCGGGTTCGAAAAGTTTCCCGCCGTCGAAACGGTTCGATCCCGGGCAACGTCGCGGGATTTTTTCCACACCGATACACGGAACCGTACAACAGGGTGGCAGTTCGGATCCTCGAAACTTTGCAGTTAGCAAACTGAGAAATATCCCGGAGATGAAAAAAAAAGAAAGAAAGAAAAGAGAAGACGAAGCTGGCGTGCAGTTGTCTCGCTGTTACTCCCAAACGTGAAATCGTTACGATTCTTCTTCGTTCCTCCTTCTTTGTCGCGCGATTCACTCTCCTGAAGAGAAAGAGAGAGAGAGAGAGAGAGAGCGAGGCAATCCGTGAAATCCGAACGAAAATATCTAACCAAAAGCGAAACGCACGCCCCGGCTATGGAATCAATTTACAGCCGGCCGAAAGTCAATTTTCGAGTTGTTTCGAAATTCGTTGAAAGCTCTTGAAACGTGGAACTGACAGAGGCCCGCGGACACGATACCCAGACATGGAGAACGATACGTTCTCCACTTCCCACCCTCCTCTGCACGTTCGCGGACTGTCGTCGAACGTTCCGCGACGCTCGGCGAAATTCTCCCCCCCCACCCTCGGAATAAAGCACCGGATTCGGCGATTCTTCGTTTCCCCTTTTTCCCTACGATCCACAAGTTCGTGGATCACAGACGTATCCAGAGAGAAGCCAATCTTTGCTCTCCTTTCGTTTGGCGTCATCCAGGAATTTTGTTCTCTGATGCGTGAGTGTTTTCCGACCTGTAACGTTCGTTGTACCTATCGTCGAGGAAGAACATCGTCAAGAAGGAACACCGTCCGTTTCATTCATTTCAATTTATCGACAGAATTTACATTTTGATTTAATTTATACTACATTTACTCCACAAAGTCGTTACATTGTACCGCGGATATTCATGCGATTTTATATTTTATTTGAAGAAGGAATCTAAATAAAAAAAAAAAAAACTGTTCCGCTCGCTAGAAAAAAAAGAAAAAGAAACGAATGCTTCGCGTTTTATTACACATTGTAAGAAGAATTCCTGCGTTTTAAATCAATCAAGCAACAAACAACCCGACAATCTGGTTCCACAGCCTTTGCCGAGTTCAGAAGAACTTTAATTAAATTAAATTAAATTAAATTAAATTACCTCCCGTAAGTACAATTAAGAATCCCGTGTATTATTAAGTAAGGTTTCTCGTCTTCCTCGGGTGACTTTCACTCGGAAATCGAGGAAAATCCTCATTCTCGTGCCCGGGGACCGAATGACGAAGTTACGAAGCTGAATCCGTGAATTCCTGGCGGACGAACTCGCGTCGCGTCGCGTTCACGTGCGCGCACCAAAAGCGAGTAAAATATACGAACGGTGCCTCGCCGCTGACCTCTGGTTCTCCATTAGCGCGCGGCGACGGTGCACACGTGAATACCCAATGCTCTACCATCCCACTTATTATAATTTGATTAAAACGTTCGCGGGGGCCATCTTGGTGGTGCGCGTTTCATGCACGAAAGCCATCTCCGCAGGCCACCCACGTCCGGCCTGGATTTTAATAAGATTTCTCTTTCGTCGTTAATCGGCCGCGATGGCAGCTGCGAATGGTCGCTAAGTGCATTTTCGGTAGATTCCGGCCGTCGAACACGATGGTCCGACGCGAACCACCATGGTTTTAAAGGGAAATCCCGGCCGGTTTTTCTTTCCTCTCCCCTTCTCCTCTCTCCTTTGCAAATTCCTCTTTTCTTCGCGAATTTCACTTGCTTCGTCGATCGTTCAATCATTGAACAAAGTCGTCTGAGCACAGGCAGAAACTCAGCTACGAATATTTCTAATTGTTTGCGAATAATAATATTTCTAAATTAATATTAGACATACTAATATTTAGCATTAGTGTTAATATTAGCGTAAATATTAGTGGATGATGTTAAGTACAGGTATTAATTTTAATAGTATTTTTGTACTAAGTTAGACTTAACGAGTTAGAATATTGATAATTCCATTTCGTTAATTTCTGCGTTGAGGAGCGATTTTGAAATTAAACCTCCCCATACCACGTTTTCCTCTGATCATACGAATATGCTAAAATGGCAAACAAAGGACGAGAAAGTGTATTAAAATTTTCTTCAACATACAATCTGCGTTCCGTATAACTCCGAGAGTCGAGAAATAGAGAGAGAGAGAGAGAGAGAGAGAGTCCACGATTTTCAGTAAATCTAAGCTAGCCCCTTTCTCGAAGGATTTCATTCTCTGCCGAGAATACCCGCTAAAAATAACAGAATCCAAGATGAACCTTGGCCGATCTCTGAAAGGAGACCCGTGAAAGAGCTTCTCGTCTTTCTTTCTTTGGCGAGCTGCGCGTTTCGCCGCGGCCAAAGAGGACACGCGATGGTTTCCCTCGTCGGTTCGGTTCGGTTCGGCTCGTCAAAGGAAAGTTCCAGCAAGTGGATGTAACAGAAGGGGATGGACGCCCGGGGGACGAATCTGTGACCGTTTAATCTGGAAACCAGAGGCCGAGCTCTCGGATTTTATTTTATTTTATTTTTTCTTCTTTCTTTTTTCGACGGAACGCTCGCGAAGCCAAATATTTTGTGAACACACTCGTTACGTAGCCGCGGCGTTACGCTTCGAAACACCAGACACGCGTTTTCCACGTTTAATCGTGCGCCAAGTGCCACTATCAGAATTCCGGAGGCTTATTTGCCAAGCTATTCTCTTTCGACAAAATATTCTCTCTCTCTCTCTCTCTCGTTTCTATAAGCGATCATATTTTTGAGTTGGTCCAGCCCGTATCCCTCACGGACGGGTTACGAATTATATGAAAATATTTGTGTGAGAACTGAGTTAATTTTAACTTTAAACGCGCGTGCGCACGACTACAGGCGGAAACGCGTATTTGCAATTATTTGCAATCGCGGCCAAAGGTGGTAACCGTCACGGTGAGAATTTTTCGCCGAAGCAGGCGAGTTCAGACGAACGAGAGAACGAGGTCTTTGATCCGGGAGAAGAAGAACGGTGCAAATATATTTCTGGATTTATCTCGCCTGCGTTCCGCTTATAATCAGTTAAATTGAGTTTTAATCTGCTGTGTAAATCGGGATCTCTTTCTCTCGCGAAAAATAGTCGATTTGACGGGGGATTCGTGAGACAAAATGGCGAACTGTTTGTGAACAGGTCACGTCGCGAGTTCCAGTCCCAGTTTCGCAGCATTAATATTTTATCATTTACCTCGCCGCTTTTCATTCTCGTTTGATTTTCTGCACTTGCTCACCGATTGCCATTAATTTTCTCATTCAATCGTCTATTTCAAATCCGGGAAACTTTCTTCTGCTTCGCGAAAAATCTCCGGTTGAATAATTAAATCTCTCCCCTTAAAAGATAATTAAGTTAAATCCCGTTTAATTTAATAATTGAACGAGTCGTTTTTAAAATGCTGTTCGCGCTAGTGTACCAGCCGAATGTTTAGATACACCTTCTAATATTTTTTAACATCAGTGTCAAAGCAGAATATTTCGATGTAAACTAAACAATTGAAAGGTAGAAAAGATCTTTAAAGATCAGAAAAATTAAAGCGCAAGGAAAAGTCTGTAATACAATAGTGGACACTTTTGTTTATATTTTATTTATATTTTGCGAACGACTGATGGAAATTTATAACAATCCATCGCTGCGTAAATCTAAGGAAATTCCAGAAATCATTATAGAAGTAAGTTGTTTTGACCACTCTGGCAATTCTAGTGTTAATACACGTAATTTCATTCGCACGCAACATTCAAACTGTTACGAAATATTAAACTAATAATACGATGAAATGTCTACGAATATAAATCCCCTTCTCACCTGATGAAAACAATCGTTCCAATCTCCCGAAAACCTAAACCTCTCCCTTCAATCCGTCACTCTCGCTTAAACATCAGATCCATCGTACAAAAGGACACGATCATTTTCCCACGCTGCTCCTCTGTTAGTGTCTGCCGATCGCCAACAAAACTTCGGGGAAAACTGGCGCCAAACGAAACTCGAGATTGAAATTAGCCGGCGTGCTTGAGCTAATACCGGTTGCGCGACCGGCGAGCGACTCCACCCCGTCGATCTGCATGTCAAACCCTCTGGCACGGCTGGCCGTACACGGCTCAATAAGAAGGGAACTCGCGACAAAGTCGCGCGCGTACCGACGCGATGGAGGAACGAACGCTCTGGGCGTTTGCGCGCGACCACTAATGACGCGCCTCGTCGTGTCGACGCCGACGTTTTGTTTACCCGGGCAAACTCGGCGACCGGGAGCGCGATCGCTCTTGATTTCACCCTATCACGGGTCAGGTCAGGCTGATGGAAAGACGTCCGGCAACTTTTAACAAGGTTCCACGAGCTAAATCGACATGCAGCTGAAAGACGATCGATCTCTCGGGATGGTGCTGAAGCAGGGAAGGAAGCGAAGTTCAGCGTCATGGCGTACACACACACACACACACACACACAGAGAGAGAGAGAGAGAGACATAGAGAGAGATGTTTGGAACCTCTGGACGTCGAGTTGAGAAGCCCGCGTGAGTGACTCGCGGCGGGGATGCTGATGGAGGTTGTAGACGTACGTGTTACGCTATCGATTACGCGTTATAGATTAGTTACATCTTCCGGTGGGACGCGAACGACGTTGGTTAATAGGATCGCATGAATAGTGAACGATCCGGTGTTTGAGGGATCTTTGCCGTGGTTAATCAATTTCGCGTTACCGTACAAGATCATCCGTGTTACACGGTGGCGATGACATTCCCCCTTCGATCGAGATGATACATTTCTTATTCACACCGCAATCGGTAGTGCAGCAGCGTTCGATGCGGATTTACATCGACTCGTTACACTGTCAATCGTAACAATTTGTAATAGTAACGAATACAAAACGTGCATACAACTGATGAAAAGTTTATCTCGATCGAGTGTAACGTGCAGGAGAAGAGTGACGATCGATTCTTCGCTTTCATTTTGTCGCGTGAAATCAAAAGGTTTGTATCTGCATATCAGATAAGTGAACACAGTTCATCCGTATGTACATCATAAGAAAACCATAGATGCTGAAGGTGTAACAGTTTATATTACTGAAAATCTTTTTTCCCCCAAAATCATCTGCCAAACTACGTTTTGATCGGGCCAATTTGAATCAATGAAATTTACTTCGACCAAACTCGTGTTCGTTCGCAATGAATTCGATTGAGATTTAACCCTTTCGCTTCGAACATTTTTTGTTGATTTTATTAATATATTGGATTAATCACATATTAAAACTACTCTTTGTTGTTACGACATCAAAACGATCGTTTACTGTTTCATTCCAAAAGAAAATCTATCGAATTCATTCGACAGTAAAACGATAGTTCATATACGTTTTTTTACAAGGATTAGAAATAGATCGGCTTAATATATTAACTAATTTGCGTTACATTATTAATTATATTAAACGTTTAAACGTAAAATCTTGTAAATATGTAAATACCTAAAAATATGTCAACAGTAATTGGTTTAATGTTTTTAGAATAACTAATATAATTTTGTACAAGTCTTTTCATATTAAAAATGTGAACTATACGTGTTGTATTAGAGCAACGATTGTTTTATTAAGCACAGTTGATATTTAAGACTTAGAAAAACGTATATACAAAACCACGCGCACTGTGCATATTTCTGGCGCGTGCTTCCGTTCAGTGACGGCACTTCGGCGGACTGGACTGCCGAAGCGAAAGGGTTAAAGGAATTGGAAGGAACACTTGTTCGTTTGGCTCAAGGTTGCCACCATCACTAAAAAATATTGCACTGTCGCGTTATCGCAAAAATATTATTAATAAGAAAAAATTCCAATCGAAAATCACCCAGTCCCAGCATCGACAAGAGGCTTCCACCCCGAGCCAGATTAAGCGATTTTCGCGGAAACAGAGAGAGCCCGGCGGGAACAGAGTTACCTCGGGGAAACCGAAGGTGGAAGCGACCGGTGAAAAGCGGTCGTGGTAACTCGTGGTAGCGGCGAAAACTCATGTTAGAACGGCGAATCTACGTAGCTTGCTCGGAAGCTTAAGAAGAAGCACGGCACCATAAGGCGATTCTGATAGCAGTCGGTAAACCGTTTCCCTCTGCCCGTTCCTCGTGAGCGACGCAACAATGCCTCGTATTACTTTCAACCGGCACTAAAGCATCTTTTCAGCGACGCCGGTGGGAGGGATTATAACGAACCATTACCCTCGAACACGATCCCGCGGCAGACGCGACGATAAACGCTATCTATTATAACCCCGAAGCACAATTTCCCCGGGCAAACAATGACGGAAATGGACCCCGTCGCTGTAAGCCGCCCTTTATACACGTCGCGTTCACCACATTCTTCGGATACAATCTCCCTTTGCGCTCCCCGAGTCGAGGTCGATGGAGACCAACGACAGGCTTTCGAGAGGAATCGTCCAAATCCGCACGGTCACATCGCCACCATCGAGAACGTCTGCGTGCGAATCGACGTTCAATTTTGCTAATTGGTAGCAACGGTGTTTCGTTAAATTGGCGAGCTAAGGTAAGCACAGTTGATAGTATTTGTCCGTTTCGCGTGTGCAATTTCACTCTGCGAAATCAATGTTGAGAGTTCTACCGAGCTTGCGTCGCGAACGATGATTTCATAACACCGAGAACGGTATCGTTCGTTTCTTCCGACGATATAAAACGAACTGTCTCGATCAAACAAAACTAGAGATGCGTGAAATATTATCAGAGGTATCCATAAGTAATGTCGTTTTCTGATACCGTGCAAAATTTTATTTTCGTTTAAGAGTTGAATCCCATTTTCTCTACAAGCTTTCTATTCCCTTTTTGTAAAACGAGGTATTTTGCGAAGCGAAAACAAAGAAGACTTCCAGACCTTATACAAAGTCGAAAATATTGAAATCGTCGTTCTTCAATTTTTCAAACCAACACGTTCTGGTGTCGTTATGCTTTCGAAACTCATAAAGCATCGAGTGTCCAACATGGAATTTATTCACACTTTGCTCTCCCATTCCCGTAGGAACCGCTCCAATTTTGTTCAAAATTCAACAACAAACACATTAAATGTCAACTAGATTATATGTCATAACGAATGAAATTATTCTCACTAGACAATATGGCACGATGTTTGTTAAATTTGAAAAAAAAAAACAACAGGTATCACTAATACTTGCTATTTTTTCCACATTATCACCGAAAAATTCTTCGCCACTAAAAAAAAAAGAAAAAAAAAAAGGAAAAAAAATACAATCTTCAAAGAAGGAAAAGAAATTTTTCAAAAGAGCGGGAAACGGTAGGCATTACAGTATAGCGGAGAATCTGCCAGAGAAATTCCCCGGGAGTAATATACACGGCGGTACACGGTGTTGTGCAACATCCGCGAGACGGGTTCTCGTGGCTGGTCGTAAACAAGCGTCGTGAGTACGCGGCCGAGGGTAGCTTCTCGCGCGTACAACAGACCGAGGAACGTGTTGCAGGTTAGTTAGAAGGGTGGCGCGTGTGGTCAGGCTAGGTTGGCCGTGGCAGTAGCCCCGGTGTAGCTCGATGTAATGCGATTTGCAAGCGTTATCGCGACCCTAACGCGCGATCCGACCTAACACGGATTTCCATAAACACACTGACACCGGGTATTGTTTTCGCCGTGCGGGACCTGCGCCCCTTTATTAGCCCGTGCACCTAATTATCTTCCAATGGGCATCCACGGGAATCCCGACCAGATCCTTCTCCCTTATCTGTCCGGTCTTCGACAGCTGTTCCAACTTCCCCCGGCAAACTGTGAGGAATTTGTTTGACACTATGCGACGCGTCTCGATGGTTCGATGACAGCCAACGAGATCCAAGCGTTAGGTTCGCGGATATTTTGGAAATTCAAAACTGACGACTTCTCGCGAAGAACGTGGGTAAACTTCTCGAATTACATGTGGGGGGGAGGAAGCTGATGTGTTTTCTTTAATTTCGAAATTCTTTGCAATCTTCGTCAGAATCAATTGCAATTAACTGCGAGTGAGTTAAACATCGTCAAATATTGTGCTTCGAGAAAATAAAATGTAGAAAACGCGGCAGATTTTTATTTCCGATAATTTACCTCGCTGCGGGGGTTTGATAGATTTGTAAAATATCTGCGCAATAAATTATAATTTATGAATTGTTGAAATCGAATATTTCTCTCTAGTTTATTTCTAATTAAATTTTTCGCACAGTTATTTCAACGTAGAATTGAAAATAACATTGGTCGTCTTAATTCGAGAAAATGTCGGTATTACCTGGCAAGGGACTATGGAAGTGCAACTTTAAAATATTTTTTAAATAATCATTTCAATTAAAGATATATAAAAAAAAAAGAAAAGAAAGGAAAGAAGAAGTGGCTCGAGACTATCTGAAAATTCATCTGTGAAAAAAGTTAACCCATCAAAATCGAAGGCACGAAACGAAGAATGCTACGAGAGAGCATCTTGCTGAATCGAGAATTGATATCAATTGGCGTTCGTTGCGCCGTTTCCGGTGGAAACAGCCGGTTGGCCCCGGCTGGTTAAGCCACGAACCGAACCGCATAAACTATTTACACTTGGCATAAATTTGACCAGCTACCATCCAATTTCCACGGAAAATTTCGAAAATTCGAACGAAAATCGGCGTCTCGAGCGCGTCCATTTTCGCGCGACCGGGCACCATGCCCGAAATTTCGCGGCCGAATTGGGAGGAGCTGTAGCTCGGCCGAACCATCGCCGCAAATCGCTGCTGCTTTTCACGTCAATTCGCCCGGTTCCCCCTGTTCTCCCCTCTGCCCCGTTGGATAAAGGGCGCCGGACGATAAATTATTCCAACATAAAATCCCTCTCCCGACGCATCAACTCCCCCTCTTCTCTTCTCACTCCATCGCGGTATTCGCTCTAATTTGTGCATGCCGGAATTGCATCGGTGCGCCGGTTTGTTTCGTCCGAACCGGTCTTTCTGCTATCGCATATCCGAGGAATATCTCTCGCGCCCTTGGTTCCCGTTTGTCGCTCGCCACGGCGAGAAAACCGAGAATGCCTTCGTTTCGGCGTTTCAAAGTTTCCGTGATTCGGCGAATACTCGAGTTGCGAAGGAAGTTCAATTGAAAGATGATTGACGATGAACCTAACCTAAACATAACCTGAAATATATGAAGAATTGTATTCGAAAATAATCCATATATATATGTCAGAGAACGTCAAATTGTAACGTCAAAGTAGTAATGACGAATCTTTCGTCAGCCACGCGGTCATTAGCTTTAATCTACGATCGAAATCATCGTCATACGTAAACTTACGTACGTGGAAAAATCGTAATGTAACGATAAAATGGTTGTGAAAGGATCTGTGAGAAGAATTTTTATCGTCGGCTACGTGAATCGCATTGAGAAAAAGGACGTATTCGGAGTAGAAAACAAGAAAGTAGCGACGATCAATCTTTGATCAGACGTTAGTCTCGTTAGCTTCAATCCACGATCGAAATCGTCGTTTCAGACAGTCTACGTTAATTGCAGTTTCAAGTAGTAACACTCAGCCTTTTGTCAGCCACTCGTTCGTTTCGAACTTCAATTCACCATCAGATGCGCGGAAAAATTAATTGTATCAATAGAACGGTTAAAGAGTTTTAATCGTGAACCATAGACATGCAGAGAATCGTATTGAGAAAACAATCCTACAGACGATATCGGTAACTACAAGTAGTGTTGGTCAACGACAACGGTTCGTTGCGAACATCGATCGTCCGTGAAAGTCGCCATTCGTGGAGAATATCATAATGCAATGGAAGAATTAATCGAGCGTTCGCGCGAAGGAAAACAGACGTCAAGTGTGTTAGAAACGACAGTGAGAGAGTCGATGAAAGTGCCGGACGAGCGTGCAATCCCAGGGAAATCGTAGCCGGAATGCAAATTAAAGACGGTTCCGATTTCCTGAGAAAATAGACGCGAAAATTTTCAAAAGATTTTCGAAAGATTCTCGTTTTTTTTCAGTTTTTTTTCGTCGAAAACGAGGCTCGATAAAACTCTGGTCTCATCAAGTGGTAAATAACCTGCTCGAGCCTCGAGACAGTGAATGAAGATCGGCGGACGCGCACGCCGACGGATTTTCGACGACGGAAGTTGGAAGCGTGGCGCGAGTTAGGCAGATCCAATCGTCAGTTAATTGCTTAGCCGCGCGGGCCGCAATATCGCCCGGATTGGATTATAAAGTTTTCCATTCGGAATTAATTGCGCCGCGGCACCTGTGCCTCCGCAGTTTCACCCGCTGTAATCTTTCTTCGCTTCGGGGTTTCTTGTCCCGCGGGTATAACACCGGCTGCAAATTTCCTCGCGCGAGTTGCTTACCAACGTCGCAAAAATCTCGCCGATCAACCGTTTTAGATTAAACGAGCATCCACGATTCGGTTCTTCTTTTTTCTCAGCTCGACGCTTTTTCGCTTCTTCGTCAGGGACTTTCAAGAAGAGGAAATGAATAGACACGCTATTCTTATCGCTCCTCGATGTCGTATTAATTTTATACGATGGGAAGGCGAAAGTGAGCTGTTATTGGCGCAATTTGTTCAATTGGAATCCTCTTTTGTACGAAAAAGAGATTGGAGAAAAAATTTGAAACTTGTCTTTAATTAATTTGCTTTAGCAAGTATTCTATTCTTTTTTTTTTTTTTTTTATTATGATCATAAAAGAAGACTGTTGTGAAATGTTATTCAACTGTACTATTAATTGTAAAACTCTGACCGACTTTACTCAATATTATTTTAACAAAACTGTTGCTTAATTACAATATTTTATAAAGCATTACATGATATTATAAATATTAATATTTTACGAAATACTATATCCAACGCCATGAAACTAATACTGTTTTAATTACAATATTTTAAAATTTACCATCAAAAAATGTACGATCAACAGCGATGAAAACCAGATTACACAGTTCACACACTTTTCAAGGAATCTTTTCAGTTAATCAATCATACCATTGGAACACCTTCGTTAAAGGTTTAGGTTAGCTTTCTAGCAACACATTCGTATGGGACGTGTATGAACCAACCTCGTATGGGGTTGAAAGAGTTGGAGAAAAAAAGAAAAGAAAAAAAGAAACGTGTGAACGAGCGAGCAAACGATCGTCTCTCGATCTCGATCGTTCGGGTTACACATGCTTCAACACCTGTCGATCAGCCGCCCGAACAGGAAGAACAAAATCTCCGAGAAACCTTCGGCGGAAGATTAACGAGCGAGTGGCGATGGTGTCGCCGGTTTCCAAGTAACTGCCAATCGTTCAACGAGGGAATCGAAATTCGAAAGAGTGGATTGTAACTGGTCAGTTTCCAGACATCTGGGCTATCATAGCGATCGAGGAAATAGGCATTCAGTCGGGCGAACCTCGTCAGACGATTTCCCGTTTCCGTTTCCTAGACACGCGCGCTGCCTTCGCTCGCGTCCAGCGAGCTGTCACACCTCAACACCTGCTTCTACCGGGGATGATGGATCGTTCTGGTGCCAGGATCGTGACTCGATTAAGGGGCCCACGCGACTAGTCGACGATTTCTCGCCTTCTTCTCCCTTCCTCGTTCCCAACGTTCGAACACCGAAAATTCGCGACCCTTCCCCTATACAACTTGGTGAATTCGCGGCGATTCACCATTCAATCTCTTGTCAACTTCCAAAGATTTTCAGCTCTCCAGTTTTTCACAGATTTACAGCGACGCAATTTTTTAGATGTTTCCAGATGTTTTCTTTCTGTTCCAGAAATTGATGAATGATCTTTCGTAGACTTCTTCCTGTTCTTTGATCTTTAATTTATGTAATTGATAAAACTTGCACATTTTTTGGAACAATGAGAGTATCTGTTCTTTTGCTCCCCAGTTTCCTCGTGAGTTTTATATTTTTTTTTATTATCGATAGTTCTAGACGACCAGAAAGAATCAGAATGTAACAAAAATTGCAAAAACTCAAGCGTGAATGTCACGTGTTTTCACACTGTTAATATTTAATTTAAATCGAAATTATAATTCGACATCCATCTTTCTCCAAGCGGGTTCGATCAAACAAATCCCGCCGTTTCTTGCAACTCGCAATCGCTGTACAAACGAAACGATGTCGTTCTTCGTTACGAACCGCGAGATCGATTCCGCTGGAGAAGATCGTGTGGCTTTGCGAACTGAATCGTGCAATCGGTCGCAGAAACAGCCAACTACTTGCCATAGACTCGGCGTCGAGAGTCGTCCGGAGTGTCTGTGAATTCGTGTTTCACTTTCGGTCGATGGGGGTAAGCGAGCGCACGTAACGATCATGCGACCGGCTTAAAAGTTCTGTAACAAGAGGCGGAACGTGTACGAAAAGGCAATCGAACGGCAACGCCCGCAGAATACTCCTTTCCATTTCCGTTTCTCCGATCGGTGAAAAAGAGAGAGACGACGAAAGTTTTTCCTCTTCATCTCTTCGATGCTCCCAACTCTCTCCCCCTCCCCCCTCCGTCGCCGATTGCTTCCAAAGCTTAATCGCCGCTGGCCTCCAACTTCGCTAACGACCGACGAATCGTTCGTGACATAAGTTCCGCCGTGTCTAACCGGCTTTCCACGTGTCTCTTTCTTTCTTTCTTTCTTCCTTTCTTTCTTTTTTTTCCCAGTCCATTTTCAGAGATTAGTCCCTCCGGGGCGAAGTACGTTTGTCTTACGCGAGTACGGGGTGATTTAAAGTTTGGATATCTTGGGGGTCGTTGCGAGACCTTGAGAGAGAGAATCTTTGGGAGAGAAGGAGGTTGAAGAGGTTTGACGTCACGCGTAGTTTTTCGGTTGAAGGAAAGTGAAATAATCTGCAAGTGAAATAATATTCGTCCGTATGAAGAGACATTTGGTGTTATTGTAACTGTAAAATCAGAAAAGTGAACGAGACTCACGAGGTAAAACGTTGAATCGTTTGAATGATAATTGCAATATGAAGAACACATCGTATCCGTATAACAATACGTCGGAACCCGACGTACGTTCGAATTCGACTCATCAAAATGAATTCACACACTGTACAAATGAAATCTAGTCTCTTGATCATTAACCAATTTCAATGTACCATCCTTTCGTCTTCAATATCCCTCAGAGTACCAGATTAATTCAATCGCTAGTATTTAAAATAATTTAAAACAATTCAATCACTAGTATTTAAAATAATCACCTTTGAACCAGCTTACTTATATTATATCCTCGTATTGAAAATTACATCGTCGTATCGGGAATTAAAAATTAAAATCGAGATCAGACAAAATACGTTCATTTCGATAGACGGTGAATTCTACTGCAAATTAATTACCTGTTACTCAAACGCGATACGTCTGCGATATTAACGAAAACAGCAAATCGCGTTATTCGAAACTTGCATTATCGCCGTGATAACAAAGAGAACAGTCGAATTTCCGCGGAGAATTCAAAGGGATATTTCTCCAGTATTCCACCAGCAAGCTTCGTCAGCTGCTCGCCACGCTCGCGCAAACAATACGTGTTTTTCCCTCAAACGGCAGATCGGACCGTTTCGCTTGGGCGACGTTCACGGAAGAAATGATCGGTGCATCGATCGCGGTCCTGTCGCGATAAATCCCACCGCGGACACGGTGTTGCACGCCCGTGGGACAATCCCGATATAGGGAGCAAGAGGAGAGAGATCGGCCGTCGTGTGCCTCCGGCTAATGGAAAGGAAAAAGACGTGAAACAGGCGTGATAAAGTTAACACGTCCTAAAGAGAAAGGGTGTTCCCGTGCGAAACCGGCGCGAGCTATTTTTCTTCTTCTCCCTCGTGCTTTCGTCTCTCCCTCTTCTTCGGCTCGCTTCTTCTCGGAGTCGAAGAAGACCGTCTCCTGATCGATCAACTGTTTCTCCGATCCAACACATTAATTGCCGGGAATCTTTTCGATCTTAACTTCGCGAAACTTTCGGTAATCGCGCGCTGGATTAAACGGGGATGTTAACCCTTTAAGCGTTCATGTCCAGCATACTCATGAAAAAATGGAATTTTATTTATTGTAAAATTTAGGTAAAAAAATTATATTTTAGCACATTTTAGAATATTTCAAGGCAACAAAAAAAGGAAATATGCACATAAATAATGAGTAGGGAGAAATCTGACGCTGAATTTATCTCTAATCATTTGATTTTTTTACTTTATTTTATGAATTCAAGTGATGAAAATTCAAGTTCTTCCCTTCACGTTTCAAATTATTAATGGTTTTCCTTTTTGTGGAATAATTTTCAAAAAAATAAAATGTAAAGTTCTGTAAATACCGGAAGTACCAATAAAATTAAAAATTTTTCAAAGAAACAGGAAAAAAATTTATCATTTTGTTATAATTTAACTCAATCTTACAGCAAGTGCATTTACTGTATTTTCGTTGAGTATACTCATTGCCTGGAAATAATTAAGCACACCAGTGCACGTCCTTGAAATAAAATAAAACGCTTAAAGGATTAAGGACACTCAGGAAAAACTATGGTCGATTGCACCATAGTTGTCTTCGTTATGCAACAATGCCTGATAACTTCTACTAGATTCGGAAAGCTTGACTCGTCTGAATGAACGAGTTTGCAAAACACCCTTAGTCGAATATTAGTTTCCAGCTTTGAATAAAAATGTTGAAAAACACCGTCTCCTCCTCAAGATTCTCTTTTATGACAAATCTTGGATTAGATCCGCAAAGGGATGTTTTGAGACCAATGAGAAAGTATGGAGGAAGGTTTCCAAAATTTCGCATCTGATTCGGTGGCATTTCTCGAAAACTATACCGTTACCTGCACAATCCTTCGAACATATACGTGTTTATGACACGGCAATCCCTATAGTGAATCTCTATGGTGAACCACGTCTTGAGACTAACTGAAAAATTTATCGTCTAGTTTCGAGTTTTCGAGTTTCCATTGTAAACACGTGACATTTCTAATTTGAAGCATGTCGTAGGTAGTCCTTGGACACGGAAGTGATCCTTGAAAGTGAAACACAATCTGATCTCGAACCGAACGAAAGTTTCGTTTGTACGAACTTGAAAAAAAAAAAAGGAAGTTTAGTGTTTGAACCTTCGCAGGAAGTGAGCGAATGCTTTCGAAATTTGACTAAATTGCTGTGACAAGGACGCAAGGACGAAAGAGTGGAAGAGAAGGGGGGGGGAGACGAAGAGGCATTGGAAACGAACGAGAGCAATTTTCACGGCCGCGTCGCGTCTCATATTTCCCTCTTTGTGCGTGCACACGCGTGAAATTCGGCGTCCGTGTGCTCGCATGCGTCACGGCTCGATGACTTCAATCCATTTCCACGCTGGAATGGAAATAGTCGTACTCGAAAAGAAAGAAAATCGAGAGAAATAGAGAGAGAGAGAGAGAGAGAGAATAGAGAGACTGAGTTGAAACGGACAAAGATATTCCTTTGCTATTGGCGAGCCTCGTAAAAGAGACTTCTTTACGAGTCCTCTTAAAATAACGGAGCATCGTCCCGACGAAAAAAACGGACCACTCGAATTAATAACGATCTCGATGCTCTCGGTAAACGTCGATGTTCCTCCTCCTCCTCCTCGTCTTTGTACACAGTTGCTGCCTGCCGGTTTATTGGCAACGATGTTTATTTTTTTGCAAAGCTGCTTCGCGAAATGGCAAACTTCTAGCGTGTTTGTGGATATCTCGCTCGGAAATATGGATGTTGACAGTAATTTTTTTCTTTTTTTTTTGCAATTGGCATTGCTAATTTGCGAGAAATATAAAATGTCGTTTTCGATGAAGGATCTTGATGATGAAATCTCTTGAACGGACGGAATCATTCGATTTCAAGTTATTTCGAAAAGAGTCGGTCGAAAGAGCTTTTCGACATTGAGAGTTTGTCGAGTATCCTGCGAGTTGCTTGCAAAAAACTGTTTCAAATGGAAATCTCTAGGACCTTGAAGTTAGAACTAAACCGCTGAAGGCTAATATTTCAATTGGAATTAGCCCTCGAGACACGTACAGACTAAAGACGAAACTTATTCCATAGGAACAAAGAAATTATAATTCCGAATTTCACTGGAGCTGTCGTTAACGTTGCTGTGATGGCAACGAGTCCCGAGATGATCACAGAGAGAGAGAGAGAGAGAGAGTGAGTTCGAACCGTAAACTAGAAAACAAGGTGCTAGATTTTTATCGGAGGGATGAAGTTTTTTCCGCTCCGTCTCCGAAGCCCGTAAACTGTCTTATACTGGTTAGCACTTGAGGCAAAACTTTCCGGGAATTATCCTGGGATTCCTCTTCCTATTACAGAATTTCACTTCCTAGCTAATCACGAGTATCCTCGAGAAGCTTCTAAAAACTGGACGAACTCGACGAAACAACCCTATCGGCACTGATCTATGGTCCAACGTTCACTGTGTCACCTGACAAACTATCGAAAACGTCGATATATTTCTTCTGAACCAGCCGCGAGAGAAAACCAGCGCATCAAAAATGAATTACGATTCCGAAGGAAGCATCTATCACGATCTAAACTATCATTTATCATGGGTTTCAGTGTTACACCGTGTTCTACACTATTACGCAGGGGTTTAATTAATTAACGCGTTGATCGCCGATGACCGACGATATTCTTGTCCCTATAAATATTTTAGAATAATTAGAATCAAACGAGTAGACAGTTTCCATAAGAATATTTTGAGTAACGTAGACAATTAGAAGACAATGCTTCGCAAATGTTTCGCGTATTGTGACGTAATATTTTACGAAAATTAACAACTTCTTCTCGCGCGGGAAAAACCTACAAGTTTCGCTTATTATGGTTTATTAGTTAAATGTGTTAGTTGAGGCGGACTTATTATCAAATACTAAATTATCAAATTTATAAATATTATATTTATCGAGTAACCAAATATCGTCGAAATTTGTTTTACTTCATTCAAGATATCTGAATTTATTCTATGAAATTTCAATTCCGCCTAGTCGAAAATAAAGCAATAATATTCCCACTACAAATCCACAAATTTCTACTCGCGCCTTGTCTGGTCCATTAGTTAAATGTGTTAGTTGAGGCGAACTTATTATCAAATACTAAATTATCAAATTTATAAATATTATATTTACAAAATACCGTCGAGATTTGTTTTACTGTTCATTCAAGGTAATCTGAATTTATTCTATGAAATCCAATTGAATTCATTTATTCTATGAAATCCAATTCAATTCCTCCTAGTCGAAAATAAAGCGATAATATTCCAACCACAAGTCCAAAAATTTCAACCCGCACCTTGTCGATGCTATCCCACGTATATTCCAACTCGGTCATTTTTCAACCGTGAAAAGTCCAAACTTGAGAAGTACCAAATTTGAAAACATCGCTAAGCGTATAATATGTGAAATTTGGCACACGTAGTGGTGCAAATTTCTCGCATCTCTCAACAACTCCCCGATCAGGTCGCCTACCATTTCAAATCACTCGTTATCTGCGCGAATTCTAACGATCAGAATCGTCAAGCGCGAGGAAAAAACTCTCAGAATCGATCTCTCAACAGGAGACGCGCCACGAAAGAGCCACGAGCCTCGAGAAGCATCGTCCGCAAGAAGTAACTATCGCCGGGATCGGCGTCTCGAGTATCGTTCGAAACTTATCGAAACGTATTTTCCCCTCGTTAGCGAAAAATGGGGAGGAAATAACGAAGATTCTCGAACCTTCGTGCCAGGAGACCGTATGGGCACGAGATTCGCGAGGGAAATTCGCAAGAGACACGAGCGAATGGCAGCGGGATTCTTCGATAACGAGCGTTCCTGCGGCCGGGCCGGGTAATCGGATTTCAAACTGTTACGGACAGTTTCTGAGAAAACAATGATCCTCCTACGGCCTCGGTGGAACTCGATATCTCCGCCGAGATATCTTCGTCCTGCTGCTGGATCGGCGCGGCTCGAACTTATTGCACAAGAGAAGGGAAAAAAGCTAGACGTTGGAGAGAGTTGTTAGCCCTGAGGGGAGGGGGGGAGGGAAGAAAGCTTCTTAGAGCGAAATGTCGACAACCAAGCCTGACCGAGCCGGCTAATTGACCAGGAACCTTTCCGGGACACACGTTTCTAATTGGACGAGGGAGAAACAGCCAAGGGGGGGGGGGAGATTTTTTGGATTCTTCGTCAAACTCGATTCCGGTCGTCGCGACACGAGTTCCCAAGCTGTTCTGATGGATGTTACAATCGAGCTGGAAATGTCATCGCCTCCCCCCCGCCCACGTTGAATTTGAATTTATCAATTACTGATTCCTTTGAACTCGTCCGTTATGCTGAGTGACAACATAAATTTTCTATGAAACATTAGACAAGTTGGTTTAAAAAGTTGTCGCACATTAAAGAATTATATGAGAGTGATAATATTGAATTTGTACATTAGTTTACTTAATTTAGTTTAAAATAAATATTAATATAAGTTTCGATAACATTGCAAGCAAATCGAGTTCAAAGGGTTGATTATCAACCACGTTAAAGAAGAGGATATTTGTCGATATTAAGGAAATCTAAAATGGAAACTGCAATACAAGACAGAAATGTGATACGTAATTGCGTAATTATAATTAGAATGTAATACTGGAGCGAATAATACAGTGTACAAATTTATACAGATTGTTACAATCACCGCGAATGATCGGAACAGTTTCTGCGGTTTAGAGACACCAGACTTCTAATGCCTGAATTAATTAAAAGATGCTGAATGCAAGTAAAGAACACTGAACACTCCAAATCTCTGGAATTTGTCAATTGGCAAAGCACACTGTATTACATACATAATAATTATTTCAGATTAGATACTTGAAAATTTTAAAAAAAGAACTATATAATTAAAAATTATAAATTGAATAATGAAAATTGTTTGGAAATCAAATTTCACACGTGCCAATTTAGCAACCCAAAAATTGGAATCTAGCATTCGGAGAAGCCTAAAAAAACGTCATAATCTTCTGATGCACGAATTAAGTTAAGAAAGATACTAAATGCAAGTGAATCTCTGGAATTTGTTAATTAGCAAAGCAGATAAAAATTTGAGAGAGAACGATTATTATAGAAATTAAATAACGAAAATTGTACACGACGCGCCAATCTAACGACAATTCAAAAACACCTAGACAAAAAAGAAAGTACAATTTCATCTTGAAAAATCTGCTATCACTTGCCTCTCAAACTTTCTCCATCAGCCTACTCCAAACGAAAGACTCCAAAGATCTCGCGTCTCGCGCGTCGTGTACAATCGTTATTTAATTTAGGTTGCGTCACTACCTAGGTTGATGAAATCCGATTAATCCGTCCGTCTCTCTCTCTCTCTCTCTCTCTCTCTCTCACTTTTCTTGAAAGCCAAGCTTTCTGGATTCGCACAGAATTTCATTCGCTGCCGAATACTGCGCGGTCGGTAGCTGGCGTATCCACCTTGCCGCGTACATCGTATCCAACGCTCGAAAATTCGCTCGGCGAACCGCACTCGCGCGCGCACAGCCGCTCGGAAAAGCGTAGCGGATAACAGGAGAGAGGGAGGAAGGTATATGCCAGCGGCCGCAGATGTTGGCCGCGACGAGCGAGCGAGAGAACGCGCGGCAGTCAATTCAATCAATTGACCTGTGTGCAGCGCCGCGCAGGCTATTTGCATTGAGCGACGGCCTCGATGGAACGCCGCAACAGACGAGCCGGAAATTAATGTGTTAGATTGCTAATTGCTAATTAAAAACAGCGTCGACGAAGATCCCCCTCCTCCCTCCCCTCTCCCGTTCTTCTCTGTTTCTCTTTCTCTCTCACTTTCTCCACTGTCGTCCTCAACTGTGTTCTGTGCAACAACCGGCCGGCCGATCGGCCGATCGGTCGGTCGGTCGGTCGGTCGGTCGTTTTAGAAACGAAATCGACGGCGCAGCTGCGACTTTCCGCGCGGAACCGGCCACACAGATTAATTCTGTCGTTCCCTGAGCGAAATTGCTCGCCCGGGGAATTAATTAGTCGTTTGGTATCTCGGCGTGCGAACGTCCCTCTCTCTCTCTCTCTCTCTCTTTTTTTCTCGTTTTTTCTCTCCTCCTTCCTCATCGCGCGTTGTGCTTTTTCCCCCTCATCCTCATCCTCCTCTTCCTCTGTCGTTTGTTTCTTTCGATTTTCGTTCGATCTCGACTTTGTCGATTTTCGTTCACACGCGGCTTCCACGGTGATTCGCGCTCTTCGAGCAAATTGATGGAGCTCGTAAAATGGTCGCGCGTCGAGAAACAATTGACGCTGGTCGAACGTCGATTGAACACTATAATGTAACGAAATCTGTTGCCTTAACGGAAGACATTGTATAACTTGACGAAAGATCTCATCTGACACTTGGCACTTTTGATCTCACATTTCGCTAATGTTCATTTCCTCCTACAAGATGCATTAAAATCCTCCAGGTACAACCGATCTTAAAGCATAAGGGGGAGCTGCAACAGTGTTATTAAAAATCGGTAATTAACGGAGAATAATGAAATTATTAGTCACACAGGCTTCGACGATACAAGAGTGCGAACAGTGTGAAATTCTGATCTTTCGATGTCTTTAAACAGGATACTCTGCGCTAGAGGATCGCGTACCGATCTCTTCTCCATAGATTTCTCCCCTGGTCATAGTGCAAACGTTCGCGTGACAGAACGAAGGCAATGATTTATAGTGGCGACGCTGGACGAAAGGTTTCCGGCTGTTGCTGCGTTCCGGCGTTTCGCCGGATCGATCGATCCGATCGGTGTAATTATCAAAAGCTAGTTGACCCAGTCGCCGCTGCCGTTAATCTATCGAATAATCTATCCAGCTAATTTTCACTGGATATCAATTCAATATTTATTGTAACATCCGCCGCGCACGCACGATGGAATTTAATTTACGACTATTCAACGTCACAAAGAGCAATATCCGGCAGAAGCTACAAGTGTCATTTATTTACAACGTGGCTCGCAACGCTGGATCCGATAAGATCGCAAAGTCTGTGTTTCGCGAGCTTTGGGAAATAATTATATTTTTAATCACTTTGCTGCGAAGAACGTACGTACATGTGACGTGCTCGAAAAGTACACACGTGCTCGCGGTATGAAGAATGTTCGCGTACGCGAGTATTTTTATATATACGTCATACAGACAAAATACCAATTTCAAACTTTCTTTTGATCGCCCCCTGTAAGAGAGGATTCCGTTTATTGGAACGAAATTTTAGTTGGTGTACTTTCTGTCCGTTGAATTTATTATACGTACACCGGCTACGGAAGGTATTTGCACACTATTGAATTTATTATCGCCAGATTTTTATGCATTTATGGGAAATTTCAAGACGCGGAGTGCGCCCGACGAAAAATACACGAAATATCCAGAATTTATTACAGAATTTACAAGACGTTTTTTACGTTCGAGAGAAAGGTATAATTTAAGGAGATTTAATAAGAATTTTTTACAAACTAAATACAATAGAGAATATTCCATTTTGGGTATTTTTTTCTATACAAATGCATATTTTATTTGTGAATAGGCATAAAATGCAAAATTTCAGGTAATATGGAACAATGGAAATCGCTGCTTGCCATTGACGATGGTACAATTCCAAAAAAATTTCAAATCTTTACCAGCGAGACTCATGTTGTAAATAAATGACACTTTTCACACAATATATGGCACAATACGGTTCCATTTTTGTCATGTAAAAAGCACGTGTAATTCCATCAGTTTTTGGAAAGTCAGAAACGCGTCAGTACAAATTTTAGGAAGCTTCCCCTTTAAAATTTACGCCGCTATCAATGTCACTCAGGCAACGACGTTTCCAAACAAACATTTCCAAAATAGAATGCCTTTAGTTATATTACCTGTGACGTTTGAGTTTCCAATGAAACTTCTACTTTCTAATCTCGCTTCTAAATTTACAAAAATCCGTGATCTATTTGCAAGATTTAATAAGCGGAGAGCACTTCGCGAAAAACGACACCAATTTCAATTTGCATTTTCGCGCCCCTAAAATTTACATTTTTCAAGTTTAGTCGTTATCAATTGCACACAAGCAACGACGTAACTTTTCCAAAATAAAGTGACTTTTAGTTATACTATTACATTACGTGTGACTATTTTCCACGAAGCTTTATTTCTAAATTTCGCCCCCCCCCCCGCCCCGCCCAAAAATTACCGAAAATTCGCGATCTATCTGTAATCTTTAATAAGTGCACTTTAGCGAAAAACGACATCGCCGTTTCAATTTATATTTTTCAAGTTACGCCGCTACCAACTGCACACACAAAATTTCCAAAAACAGAACACCTTCAATTATGTTATCACACCACGTGTGACAATTGTTCTACGAAGCTGTTCTATTTGTCAATTTTGCCACGAGAACTACGAGGATCCGCCATCTGTCTATAAGATTTAACGAGCGAAGAGCACTTCGTGAAAAAAAAAAAAAGAAAAAAAGAACGACACCGCCGTAAATCGCGCGTTTTCAATTTATCGACCTTCGAACTCGGAGGGCTCGCGGGCGTTACCCCTGGTAAACACGTGTACGGAGAAGTTCGTAGCAACGGGGAAGGGGTGGAAGCCGAGAACGGGCGAGGAATAAAGGACCAGCGGTGGCGCGATAAAGACAAAAGAGGGGGAGGATAGGGGGGTTGAAGCGAGGGGTCGGCTATCGGGGCATGGAACGACCGGCGTCGCTGGTAGCTTCCCGTTTGCGGCGCACTTTGTGGCGTGATTCGAATGGCCTAGCATTTATTAGAAGCCTGTTAGTCCGAATCCGTGTGTTACCTCGAATCGAGCGGTCGCGCGCCCCTCCCCCCGGCCGCTATTTCCACCCTTCGATTCGGACGAGAGCCGCGAGAGAGTGAGAAAGAAAACGAGACTATCGATCGTCGAGCCGGGATAATTGTCGCGAGCCGGACGAATTTACGGCGCGCGATTGCTCGCGATCGATTCGCGGAACGAGGAAAGGGGACCAAGTCCAACTGCTGCTCAGTTCGGTGTTTTATTGTTTCGAATTTTCTACTCGAAGATGCTGGAAGACCCTGTGCAGCTGAGTCTGAGCAGACATCATCCGTAAAATCAGCTAACAGCTCGGACTTTCTCTTTTTATAATACTGCTGATAATTATAACAATCGTATACATTTGGCGTTGCACGACGCGATGTATAATAGTATAATATCTGAAGAAATGCTTAGAGTGAAAGTTGTCGTGAGAAGGACAAAAGAATTTCAGAAGAAGAGATTTCTGAAGACCGTCAATGTGAATCAATTGACACTCATTGGAATAATTCACATTTTTGTTGCTTCTTACGAAAGTTTAAAAAATAGTGGAGGATATTACTTTTCCAGAGGTTGAAACTACGTATCATTAACTCTTGCATATGTTATACTTGTTCTAGAGAATCTGCAATGCACGTTGATGATTTGCTTTGAATTTAAACGATATCACATGTCGATATCAGAGAGATAGAATTACAACAAAATTTCGTTAAATATCATTCGAATGATCATTTCCAATGACATATCATTTTATTTGATACTTCAATGTAAATAAACTATTGATAGATGGTACGTGCAGAAAAAATTTTCGAAGGCAAAGGGTTAAAGGTTATTCGTCGAAAATTCCGCAAATTTTTTGAAGGGAGAACGGAGACGCATCGTACAACGAACGAGTGTAACGAACAGTTTTCCTCGTTAAATCAAAAGTTTCTCGTTACGTTGCAACGAGCACGGAGTAATATAACCGATCCTTCTGCCCTTCTTCCTTTTTACAAATTTCTACATGTGTAAAATTTAAATACAGCGGAACTGCCATTTACGCGAGCTTGTCCCGCCTATTTGAATCAAATTTTCAGTCAATACTCGATTAAACGAACTCCCGCACGGTTGAATTCACTTATCTCTGAATCTGAAATCCTATTAAACGAAGAATCGCTGGCGAAGGAGAGGAGAGAATGAATTCCTATTATATCGGCCCCAATTAGGTATATAAATTCCCGAGAAGTTCGTATCAACTGGGATTCTGCTGCTACGATAAATTAAGGACGTATAAATATACGTGTTACAAAATTAACTCATTGCATTGAAATAGAAATTGAATTAATTAGAAGTATAGTATCCGTAAATAAATTGAGTTGCGAAGTGTAGTATCCTTAAGTACGGATATGTATTTGCATCTAGGAGTAGTAGAATAAATCTGTATTTGGTCGGACCTAATGAGAGAGCAAATCGTTTTTTTTAGAAGTGTCCGGGATTTCAACGATGGAGGCGAGCCTAATTTTGAACTTTCGAAAAGAACGAAGGATGAATTTTTTGGAAAGAAAGACGTTGAACCAAAAAGAACGGAGACTAGTGGAATAAGTAAGTATTTGATCGGACGCTCGAAAGAGAACTGCCCCCGATAATTAGAGGAATCTGGAATTACAATAATAGGTACTAACGAATTCGTTTCAAACTTTGGAGAAGATTTCGCTCGAGAAATGAGCGATAAATTCTCGAAGAGAAAGTTGTTGCACAGAGAGAACGAAGACTAGTAGAATAGACTCGTATCTAGTCGGACAATCGAAAAATTGTTATTAGACCACGGACTTTTAGACATTTATGGAAAATCTAGACGCACGGGAATGCTCAAAGCAAACATAGTAGTACACGATGGTAAAAAATCTGTTACAATGTTTAACGTTTAATAAAACGCACATCTCTCGTTTTATAATTATTTTCATAAAAGTAAGAATCCGCATTGAAAACCCGTAGTCTAGCTACAATAACGACGACGTGGTATCTCGCTCGGCTGGCGAATTTCCCGAGAAAAAGGTGTCGTGCGAGGAGAGACAGAGACAGAGACAGAGAGAGAGAGAGAGAGAGAGAGAGAATGGAGATTAGTAGAACAGATCCACGTTCAGTCTGACAATCGAAAGAGAACTGCTTCCAGAACAGTTACGAATTATAATAATAGCGTAGCCTGCGACGAGTGCCGCTCGCGCCGGTGCGTTCGCTTCGCCATTCAGATGATGTTATTAGCCGCCGTTATTATTTCTCGGAATCGGCCGAACAAAGTGGAGCAGGAATTTAAGTTTGTTCCACTAGACTGTGAAGCAGACGCGACGACGTCGCTCTCGTCGTCAATCCGACTGAACACCACGCTAGAGAAACTCGATTTACTATCGCGAAAGCAGCATCGAAAATTAGAGTCATAATCACGATTTCTGTCGGCAACCGGTTGTCGAGCTCATTAGCGTCTCGAAAGCTCGTTCCGCGTGAAACACCGAACGTTTCAGCGGCGGATAAAAACTGAGCGAATGAAAAAAAAAAGAAAGAAAAAACGAAGGAAAGGGAGTGGGCAACAGAAAGAGCGAAAAAAAGGAATAAATAGTGAAAAGGAAGGAGAGAAAGAGAGACAGAGGGAGGGAGAAATCGACGATACCGGGGAAAAAGTGACGCGTTTAATTGCATCCGCGGAACACGACCAGTCTCCTCTCCTCCTCTGCGAGTTCTCGTTTTGTTTATACCGGTTATTGCGCCCTCGAGCGAGCTGCTGCGCGCCTCTCTCTCTCTCTCTCTCTCTCTCTCTGTGTCGCGCTTCTTTCACGTGCCGGCGCTGGTAAGCTCCGAGATTTATGTGCGGAATTATAAATTATTTCTTGCCGGAAGAGATTTCGAGTTGAACGCGAACGGAGATTACCGGAGAGGCTTAAAATGGGGTAACACGCGACACACAGCGCCATTATTCCCTCGCTATACTACTGGCCCTCCCTCCCCACACTCTCTCGATTTTCGTCGCCACCCTTTGCATGCCACTCGATTGCCAAATTATTTCGGCGACGAAACTCCGCATTAACGAATCGTTACGTCGATGAATCTTCGTTTGTTGCACGCAACGATGTTGCACTTTTAAAGGCTAATTAGCTGCAATCTTTACTAATGCTGTTTAATTCTACAGCGAATTTAGATTCATGCCAATTATAACAGTCTCTTGTTTCAATATCCCAAATTTCACAGGGATTGTCGAAATCCGCTGGTTTAATAAATGATTTTCTCATTCGAACGATGGAATTTCGAGCGATACATTGACACATTAAGACATTTCTTACAACTACGAAAATTAAATTATCTTGCCACGTGTGCTTCGATACGCACTGTGTTCAATTTATTGGCAATAAAATTTTCACGAGACAACGTATATCCTCCTTTATCCCCGATATTTAAGTCTTCGATGTACAGTCTCGCCTCATAAATATCCTCCACCTACCATGGGAATCAAAATCGAGAAAATACTCATCCGCAGACTCTGCTCCTCCGTTTCGATTCGGCGGAATGGTGGATTTATTGTGGCATCCCTGCAGCCAAACGGAGAAGTATAATCCCGTGGCGCGCGCATTTTCGAAAAGCCAGCAGGATTCGGTTACCACGGGCTGCGAGAAATAGCAAATATCTATTTCCGGCGATCGTTTCCGGATGATTGGAACGATAATTTCTCGCTAAAACTCGGAGAGACGGAGAGGCCTGGCCTCCTCTCGGTTGCGGATTTTACGGAATTTCACGGTGATCGCGACGCGATCCAACCCCCGGCTACCCATTTTTTTTCTTTCCACACGCGTGAAAGAGGGTTCGATTATTAAAGCCGGCGCCGTTGCGCGCGCGACCGATCATTTCGTTCGATAATTATTCGGACGATTATTATTTGTCGCGCGGCGACAATAACCGCGGCGAATAATCGCGAAATGCAGAACGATAATTAATTCGGCATAAACCCCTTTATTCAGACACGCGTTCTCCGCTTTATAGTCACCCGCTGAAATCGTTTTTTCTCTTTTTCCGCGCCGCGTGAATTATCTTCACCCAAGAATTTTAATAGGGACAAACGTGTATTCCACTGTTCCATGGATTCTAGCTATTCTACGAATGGTCTCTCGAACCAATTTTATGGCGTTGTCGGGTCAACGAGTGCGGAGGACTTGGAATTAGATATGATAAATATGAAGTATCGAATCTAAAGATAAATTCTACGAAAGTAGCTCGTATCGTTTCAATCAGAAACAACTGTTGCTTTCAAGTGTCGTTTTAAATTTTAATACGTAAAATTGTCATAAAAACCATTGTTTCATTCACAACGTTCCAAAAGTTAATCGTGATTGTCGAACGAGAGTTAACAATTTGTTGAATCTTGTACTCACGTGAGATGAACAGTAACATTCTCTCAAGGCGAAATCAAGACGTCGTTTCGAATGTGTCCTTCCGCCGAAAAGTAATGTTGCCAATGAAACGCTCGTCGCGATGAAAGTATGGAGAACGAGAAAATCAGGAAGAAGCGAGAAAAGACCAAGCGATGGAGAACACAGCGAGCGACGGGGGAGGGAGGAGGAAGAGGAGGAGGATTCGTCATTCGCAGCGTGTGGCAAAAATCATTCCGCGCGGCGAATTCGTTAGGGGGCTCCTTCTTGCGGTCGGGCATTGTTCGTGATATTCCAATAAAAAGTTAATAAAACCCCTCCCCTCTCCTTCTTCCCTGTCATCGCCGCGCCGCGCCCCGGATTTCCCGACGCTCGAGTTACAATGGCGACCGGCATCAATACCGGTATCACCACTTTCGCGCGTTTCGAATGAACCACCGTCGGACAATAAAGCTCGCGCGCCAATTAACCGGGTGTCACGCGCTCGCGTTTTCCAGTCGCGTCGACGACGCAAAGGGCGCGCGAGAATCAAAGAAAAAGAGGACAGAGTTCATCGTGCCTTCTCTGGTTTTCCCCCCTTTTCTTTTTCCTCCCCCCTCGGCCTCGGTCTCCACTCAGTTATTTTTATCTCCTCCCCCTTAGTGTCGTCCTTTGCGCCCCTTCATTTCTCAGATATCGGTCGCCGATCGTTTCCCGCCCGAATGCGGGAAATTCCGACGTTTGCCCGGCGCGGATTTTTATCCGGAGCGGCGCGTTAACGAAATACAACCAGCCAGGCTACCTTCCGTTTTATCTTCCGTTCGTATATTCGACGAGAAATAGCCAAGGGGATAGAGGCGGAAGGACACAGACGTACAGAGTGAGAGTGAGAGAAGGGGGGGGGGACGATGTTTGACAAATCGAGAAACAGGTTTGCAACTCGATCCACTCTGCGCCGTCGTGTCTCGTTCCCGAGTTTGCCCTCGTTCGACAAGTTTCAGATCCGTTCTGCCGCGATGCTCTTTCCCATTAAACCAGTCTAATTAACGGTTCCTCTCTCTCTCTCTCTCTCTCTTCGCGGAATCACGAGCGCGGCCCTTCCCCGCGTCGACAGTTTTTTTTTTTCTTACCGACGAAATTTCGGATTTATGAAACGACAGCTGAAACCAGTTTTGGCGAGTCGTCGCAACGCGTAACTCTTTTCTCATGTTAATTTTCTACGATCTGAAAATATTCATTTCTCTGGGAAATCGTCGATTGCTGGTCTCTACACGAATTCTTCATACCTCTAGCAGAAAACTACAATTTTTATGTTCACGACACGTGGTGTAATAAAATTGTTATGCTTGCGCATCGAATATCGCAGAAAGTACCTTTCTGCGAATATTTTATAGATTTCTTCACGCGCGCAAAAAAAAAACCGCATAAATAATGGCGCGCGTATTTGCGCCAAGTTGCAAAACTCCCTTCAAGTTGCCCAATTGCCGAACTTGATCACCCATGTAAATCGCGTAAGCGTGACGCGTGGATCTCCATAAAGGCGAGGAGAATCCCCTCGCAAATCTTTATAACGTGCAATGTTATTTTCCCTTCTATCCGCCGACAGCTTACATCCTGCCGTTGTCATTAGGGAAACTACGGGGGAACAGGCTGGATGGAGGGTTGGCGGGTACCTGCGCGAAAGTTTACGCGGCAACAAAATTTTAACGAGACGGCAAGTCTACGAACGCCGACACCTTTCTCATCCTATTACCCTCTCGCTTCCGATTCGCCCCCTCCCCCTCCTCCTCCCACTCTTCCGGCGTGCAGGCGCCGAAAGACAGCGCTCCTCGCGATGTTGACAAAACACGACATCACCTCGACTCGAAAGTGTAGAGGGGGAAGCATTCTCAGCCGAGAAACAGGTTGGTCGCACCTTCGTATTTTTCCCCTTCCGGCGGCGGAAAGAGCAGCCGGAGACAATCGAGGGAAAACTGGAGGCGTCGAACAGACCGGCACTTCCGTCCGTTCGGTTGAAAGGGCTTTAACGAGAGCGTGGCCACGAGCGATGATTAGTTCGTTTAGTGCCCCGGCGAAAGTTTTCCAAGGTGCAACAGCAGCTCCGTTAAGCGGGCAAATTAACCGTGGCACGAACCACCGTTGATTCTCCACTCTTTGAATCCCTCTCGGCGAGACACGCGTCCCTTATCGCACAACTTCCCGGAAAAAATGGAACATCTGCAGGGGACGTGGATTCAAAAACACTTCCGAGGAACAGTTTTGTTCCACGTGTGACTCACACGTGTGGATTTTATCGGTCTTATCAGCCTGGTTCGGATGTACAATCAATTTCTACGGTCTTATATTGACGATCTGTTGCTAATTAGTGTATTAATACTTAGAGTAGTTCCAAGAAACGTTGTTGTTCGAGCCAATTATCATGTACGATTCACACGTATAGATTCTACCGTCATTATTTTTGTATGATTACGGCTATCTCAACCGTGTTTTAATATTTCACCTACATATTAATTTCTTTTTCTCTCAGAGTGTTTGACAATAAACGGACTCGTTCCCCTTGCTAGTGTCTGACTATATACCAACTCGTTCTATTTGCCAGTGTCTGACTATATGTCTGACTCACTTTACTTTTACTTGCCAGCGTCTGACCACGCGTGGTTTCACTCTACTTGCGAGTATCTGACTATCTAACAGCTCATTGTACTTGTCAGTGTCTAAATATATATGGACTAATTCTACTCACGAGTGTCTGGTTATATATCGACTGATTCCACTTGCAATGTTGCTTCTACACGGCTGAAGATTGAATTCACAGAAAAGAAAGGAATTTAAATTCAGAAAAAAGCTACCAAGCGTAAATTACTTGATAAGATACAAGTATTTACTTAACAAGATACAAGTAACAGGTAGCCATGAGTAATGTCGTTTTTTTGACATTGTACAAAATTTTACTTTACTTAAATTATTTTTTTTTAATTACTGTCACCAGATGACAGTGTTTATTAAATTTGAAAAAAAAGACATTTAAGGGTACCTCTAACATTGATATGAATATAAGCGAGGTTCCAATTTTGCACAAATGACCCTTGAGACGGTATCTCTCGCGATGGTATCTTCCCTCCTTTCAACCGGTTGAAAGAATAACAGAGTTCGTTTCTCCCCGAATAAGAAGCTAAGTGCAAACCGGGAGATTTGCCGCGGTCTTCTTTTACATATTTAATAACCACTTTGCCGCGATAATTCTCGCTCGAAATCTCCGGGCAAACGAATAAACATTGGCGGGCAAGGCTCACTCGTTGCAGCTCGCGACGACGACGACGACGACGGCGATTTTATTCAAAGAGAAAAGTGAAATCAGAGACCGTTTCTCCGGTGCCTTAATAAGCGAACTTCGTTTCAGCCAACGGGATATTCCTCGTTGCCTCGGTTCGCAATACGGCCGAATAAGGATTTAAAAATCCCTTAAAAGGATATTCCAGTCTCCATGCAAATGGACGAAGACGATCCAATGAGACGAGAGATAGCCGAAGCTTGGGAGATATATAACAAACTCCAGTGACTCTTGCCAGACTTGCGACAATAAACAGCCGCGAATCCATCCGAAGCAGACGAACGAGTACAAAAACGACGGTTTATTTCCAAACAATTGAATTCGCGCGCGCCAAGTGTCGGTTCATCGGCAAATTGAAATCATGAATATTCATGTGAACCGCGGACAGGCGGCGTTATCGTCGTTTCGTCATTCGCCAATTAACGCGTCAATTTTCTCCTTACTTTTCCCCGTGATCTCCGGTGATCGATCATCGGTAACCTTGATAACCGAAGAGACTATATCAAATAGAATTTTCAAATTTCTTCGTCCTTTTTGAGTTGCATCGTAGATTCGAGAAACAAGAGATACAACAGACTCGAGTATTCGGATTTTTATTTACTGTAACGTGAGTTACCCGATCTTTGAAATCACTAGAAAATTAGATTTGAAACAACTGTAAATTACAATTATAAATGGATCTTGGTAAAAGGGGGAAATTGTTTCTCTTTTGAACTTACCGTCGGAGCAAGAAACAGGTTCTTAAACTTGTGCTTTGTCAATATTATAGCGTAACTATTAAAATTCTAAAAATGTCCAACAGACCGCCGAATTTTTACGCATTTATGCGAAACTTTAAAACTCCAACGATATGTCCAAAGCACAGCCATTTACTGTAATATTTAACGAACGAGATGAATCTCTATTTTTTTTCTTTTTTTTTTTTATTAAAGACGTTTTATCAAACGCGCCTCTAAAAATCCGCAGTCCATGCATAAATGAAAGCTCGTGCTTCACATCGTGCCGCACCTGACAATTTCATTCCCGTTCGAACAAAACGCGAACTCCTGTAGCTTCGATATTAAAACGTCGGTACGGGATCTTACGTTTCTTTTCAATTACCAGGCTCACGGCTATTTTCCCGCCGCCCGAAGCGAAAATAAAACGAGTTTTCGTTTACTTTATGGCGAGTAACGCGCGAAACTTCTCGAAACGAGACGCATCGATTCCGATGGGCAACGTCGTCGTCGTCGTCGTCGTCGTCGCTCGAGCAATTTTCCGGCAGGTCTTTATAGAGCAACTCTTAAAACGCTCCCGGAGCGATTTTATCGGGCGAAGACAAACAGCGCCGACGAACCTCGAGCCGAGGAGTAACTTGAAAAAGTGCATCAGCGAAGAGTAATCTCTTCGAGGGACCGGCCAAGTTGAGGCAATTAGGCGAAAAAAAGAGATGCTATCGAGAAACCAACGTTCCCAATGATAGTGGCGCTGGCCGATGAAACGAACTGCCAACTTCATTAGTTTCGAGCACATCGATCGAGAGAGCGTGAACGTGTTACCCTTTGCCCATAAGAGAAACAAATCATCAACGATGATCTCCTCTGTTTTCACGTGAATGGTGATACAATAGTACACATGTGTGTGTGTGTGTGTGTGTGTGTGTGTGTTTTATTCCTTCAAAAATTTTTCTCCACTCACGAGAGAGAGAGAGAAAGTGAGTAACAAATCATCGATGAAGATTCTATGCGTTTACGGTGGAAATAGTATGATATAATGTACGTCACATAAAGTACGTCGATCGAGAACACACGAGTCAGTTTTTTACATCTTTGCGATTGAATTTTTCTTCGCTCGAAAGAGAAACGAATCATGGACGATAACTCTCTCTTGTCTTAGAAATAGTTACGACGCGATGGCCGCGTAAAGCACGTCTCGATTGAGAACACAAGTGTTTTTACACCCTCGCGATTGAATTTTTCTTCGCTCATACGACGAGTATAGTCGCCTTCTACAGGCGAAGGGTAACAGCGTAAGTGTTCCACCTCATGGTTATTCTTCGTTCGCGAATGAGTGAAATCATTGGCGATGATAGACACAACAGTTAACACGAAATAACACTTGAAACATGTAAATGCGAAGGATACGTGACTATCGAGTTACAGACGACTATTCGCGAGAAGTTATAGAATATTTCTGCAGCACTCGCAGGGGTTACATTTGGAAAGAGCTTTCGTTCCTGAAAAGCATACGAAAATGAAGATAGTATTTCCGGGCTGATTTAATTTCCATTATGAAATCACGTCTGGTGGTACTTGAATACTGCGAAAGTCGTTGTCCCAGGAATTTCATACTGGATCGCGGTATATTCGAGAGAAGTGACGTTAATATGATAGTGAGTTTAATACCGTCAGCAGCGTCGATTTTGTTTCGTAGAAATAATATACATTAATAAGAATCTTTTATTTAATTCCAAATATAACGAGAGATATGAATATAGCCACACTCCTGTGTCTCCTATTTCTCTTCCCTCTGCCGTTTTTAATTTTCCTCTCCATCCTTCTCAATAGCAACGTCAATTTTTTTTCATAGAAATAATTATATATACAGACATATTATATACAGACAGAGTATTATATACAGACATTGATGAAAAATTTTGTAGTTAATTTAAACTATAACAAGAGACATGGATATAATAAAATATTTCTATTTCTCTTAGGAACTTCCTCCCTTGTCTATGTCCATTTTTTTAATTTTCTTCCCTATCCTTTTCAATAGCTGCTCTTTGTCCACAATGTGACTTTGCAATGTCCTCGTTGAAAAAAATCCGAGGCTCCATTATCCTTAATACTCACTGTATTAATTCAAATGTTTTACTATCCGAGCGGAATATTCCTCCTTTCGTATTAAACTATCTGCATTTGCATCGCTGTATGTATTCCTCATGATTGCAAAAACAACTAAAATACGACGGAATATAAGAATATCCAATAGATTATAGATTTCGTTTGTGAGTGTTGAAGACACAATTTCTGTACAAACTGATGAAAACAAGTGGAACTAAACGAGAACAGACTCGTGTTGAGATATCTAATGCATTTAGAAAAGAGATGATTCTTTGATGATTCGAAGAAGGGTAGAGCAAAAGTTTCTTCCCGTCATCAAAATATAAAAAACAAACTGATTTCATTGATTCTAAATTAAGTACAGACATAATTTTTTTTCATTATGTTTTAAAAATTATTCCCTTCCCAAATGTTGACCGCCAGAGCGTTTGCAAATTAATAAAAATATTAAAGATTTATTTTAGTGACTTTTGGCCCACCCTGTAGAAAAAAACTGGCAACTCTCTTCGTTTCTACTTATGCGCAGTAAAAAAAAATTGAAAGGTTCTATCGCACTTCTAACTGTGGTTCTCCTTTAAATTATCTTTCTCTTGGAGGCAAGAATTTACGTTAAATTTCTCTTCTCTGGAATATCTTAGCTAGTGCGTAAAAATCGAAATAAAAAAATCGATTTACAGATATTAATTGTACGTAAAAAATATTTCGTACGTTTATTATATTTATTTATTTTACACTTCCGCGTCCAAGGATTAATGGAACAACCGGCGCGGGATCCATTGACTCGCTAGTAGGTTACAATTTGGCACTATTAATTACGTACGTTCCCGTAACGATCCCGAAGGAACGTCGAGGGTAATAACGGGCAGGTTCGCGAATTCGCAACGAGCAACGTCTTTATTATTCTCACGCAGCTCGCGTGCTGCGTGAATCACAGGGCCAACTAATGGTCCCCCTCCCCTCCTTCATCACCACTGGTTTCCGGTGACGTCAATGAAAATTAACCACGATCGTCGAAGGCAAACGGGGCTATCGATTTCTCTCCTCGCTTCCTCGACCTCGTTAAAGCGGCAGACTTTCATGCATGATGCAGATCGTAAAAGATCGAAGATGCACGTCGTTCCGGCTGATCTGATCGCCTCTGATCAATTACGAATAACCGTTTAACCGAAGTGTGGGAATTAACGCTCCCGCGTTTGACGTTGTCGAGTGATCGAACATAACGCAGAAAATCGAGATCGGAACAGTCGAGGCGGGGAAATTTTCACCGAAGAAATATATTAGAATCGAGGTGGAAGGCTCGAAGACAATGTACCACGTTTTTAGAAAACTTTACACTCACATTTGGCAAGAGCAACGTGAAATGTGATTCAAAATGAATAGATCGCTGTTACCAGCACTAGACGAAAGCAGACTGTTGAAGCTGTCGTGTATCGAAGTTGAAGACGAGAAATAGAAGACAAGTACTCGAGATTCATTCCTGTAGTTACGTTCGTGAGAAAGTACGCGGCCTGACGTAGATAAGACAACCAGATCATCGAAATTTACAGTATGCTGCAAATTAAATACCTTATCCGTGATTTACGAAATATGCGAAAAATCAATGTGAAGTAATTTTATAAAATCGTGGTTTAAAGGAAACAGTAATTTTATAGAGTCGTGTTTTAAATGAATAATAAGTAGTTGATGAATGTAGAATGTAGAATAAGTATAAATGAATAACAAATCGTGTTTAAATAATAAATAATAAAAGGAATGAACATATCACAGGATACGTGACTGTTACTAATGTACGTACGATAAAAAAAAGAAATATCCACACGTACCTACAGATTATACTTGTTTTACTTGTTTCTCGTGCAGCTAAAAAAATGATCGTTTCTCAATAAACCGAATCAACGAAGAACAAGAACCATCGAAACACGTCGAGATACGTCGCGCGTATAAATAACCGATCGCGTTCGCGAAAAATTAAACCGCCGCGGAGGAAAAAGGCGAGCAAAGTCGAAAAGGCGAAAAATTAGAACGGAAACGGGCAGCCAGCGTAGGTGGCAGAGAGTGCTTGCCGATCAGACAAGTAGAATAGCGACTGGTGGCAAGTTAAACGACCGACTCGATAACTGGAACGGCCGCGTGGCTGGCCGCTCGAGTAGAATAGGATCGTCGCTGGCCAGACAAGTGGAACAGCCGCGCATCGATGAAAATTAACCGGGATCGCCAAAGGCAAACTGGAATATCGATTTTTCCGCTCGACCGGCTCTCTCTCTCTCTCTCTCTCTCAGACACACACACAGACACACACACACACACATCTTATCTCGTCTTGTTGCAATAAGACGATTCGCTTTAATGCATCGAGCTGGCTAAGAAAAAAAAAAGAAGAACGAATGAGAGAGAAGAAGAAAAAGAAAAGAAAGACGCGAGGATCTATTTAGTATTTTCTTCGTCCCATTTCGTTCAATCAATTACAGACGATATTAAGCCGGCGTATAAATATTTAAATGGGCATGTATATGCAATGTGCCGGTTCATTAGACCGCGCCGGAAGACCGATTACTCGGCTCGCTGGAATACAGGCGGCCCGGACCTTCTTCCAGTTTCGTTATCGGCTCCGACCGGTTATAGGCTCCTTGCTGTCGTCGCGAAGAAATTAATTTGTTATTCAAATATCGCTTCTTGTCCCGGGACACGTTCGTTCGTATCCAGAAGAGAGACGTCCAGAGGAGAGAGACGACGTTTCGGAGGTGAAAAGAATGGACGAAGAAGATAGAGAGAGAGAGAGAGAGAGAGAGCGAGAGAGAGAGAGACAAAGTAAAGTAAGAACGGCCGGTTTCTCGATTAGGTTAATGGGCCGAGAGATGCGGACGGACCATCCATTTCTATGTTAATCCGGTCTATCTGTATCGATCGGGAATCCACAAAACGCGGCTGTCGGTTAAGTAATGGGGCCACTTTAAGCGGGCGCCGCTTATTGTCTTTGTTTCGCGTGCGCGAGCGCCAAACTCCCTTCTTCTCCTTTTGTTCGGCCGGCATCGCGCAGATAAAGTTCCGTCGGGTCGGGTGAAACGAATGGAACGAACCGGTCCGACCATCCCCATCTCCCATCCCCTGCGGCGCAACAACGCTCAGCGAAAGGTGTTAGGGAAAAGTAAATGCGACCGTTTTGCGAGGATGAATGATGGGAGTAATCCGGATGGCCGGCTCAGACGAATGATTTATACGTGCACGTCGGCCGCGACGCGTACGCCATTCGTTGGAGCCTCTGTTTCTCGAAACTGTCCCGTGAGCGTTGCGCTCTATCGAGCCTTCCCCTCTCCCCTCTCACCTGAAGAAGACACACCGTCGAAACACTGAACTCCGGTTTCTCTCCGAGCTCTCCTCTTACTATTCTGTGCACGCTGGTTGCGAAGACTGCAGCGAAGCAAATTGAAGGCAATTTTTTTTCTTTCTTTTTTTTTTTTTTGCTGAATAAACTTGAAATTTGAATGCTATCTCTTTCCACGGTGTTGCTACAAATGTAGCGCAGACATCGACCGACAGAGACATATTTCCTCTCAAAATTAAATTCACTGACTTGTATGAATAGAATTCCTCGATTCCTTTTGCTACTCTAATTTCTAAAGTCGGTAATTCCAGCAGAAAGTCAAATCCTGACGACTCTCTCGTGTATCTCTGGCACACGCGGTTGCGCGAGGATCGTATTAGATTTCGCGAAAACAGAGAGAGAGAGAGAGAGAGAAAGAGAGAGAAGAAAAAGAAAAGAAAAAATCGCACGACATTGGAATTCAGCGAAGCGCCTCGGGAACCGGGTGGAGAGGAACAGCTGCCAGAAAAAGGAAAAATCAGAGACACGCGCTGGAAGAACGAGCGGGTAAACAAGCAAACGGGGAGAAACAGCGAAACGGAAGAGAAAGAAAAGGGGGAGGGGGGAATAAAAGCAACGAGACAGAAACAGAGAGAGAGAGAGAGAGAGAGAGAAAGAGGGAGGGAGAAAAATCAGCCCCTCGGGGTTGCGAAAGCAACGTCGAAGTCGCGGTCGTTTTGTTATTCGCCGTGACGCAAACACCTTTCATTTCGGCGACGTGTTGCGCGCGCGCGTCGTCACGGCGCCAAATGGAAAGAACAACGATTGATAAGTAGGAGGCTGAATCGCGGCGACGTTTGATGCACACGTCACGCCCGCCCGGAGGCGGTGATCGAATTCACACCGCGGCGCATTCGGTATTCATGGAAAACATTTCGAGCACGAGCCGCGGATGACTGACGCTGCACACCAGCCAGCCGGCGAGTCAGACGCGTGTAACTCGCAGAAGCGAGTGCAATCGAGCTTCCGCCGATGCCGGGATAACTTTCCAACGACGTTACTTTTGTAGATACACACACACACACACACACACACACACACACACACACACACACACACACACACACACATATATATATATATATAGGTATATAGATATATCGACCGATAGATACATTTCCCGACGTTTCTCGCCGGAATCGGCCAAAGTTTCGATTCTTCTGTCGTCGACAACGTCGTCGGGAGAATACTTGCCTCGAGCTTTGGAGAAAAGCTCGGGACGTTCCTGGCCGCGTCTGAAATTAACACCGTGAAACACGACGCCCGCATGTGCTTGGTTGGGACTTTGTAACAAGTAAAAATCATAGCGGAGAGATACTAAGAAGCGTTAATTCTGAGAAGCAAACGATGAATCGGCAAATGAATTCCTCCTTGGCAGAGGAATTGATTGTACATGAAATGTCGCTTCATACCGGAAGATATTAATTGCTCTTCGACGAATGTAATTCCAACATCATTCATACTTGTTTCTTAATAATGCTCTGTCTTTTATCGAGATTCATATAAAAATAGACGAAACTATAAAAGATATGAAATAACTGACGCCTTGAAATATTGCTTAGATGAGACCATGAACACTCTTCTCACGCGACAGATTCACGTTTCTGGAGATCTTCACTTCTCGCAAATTCAACCGTTCCATTATTCCGACAACGCATTAAAATTGGAATCATTCAGTTTCTTCGTCTCTTTCGTTCTCCCTTGATTTTGACGATTAATCACGGAGAGAACAGAGAATTAAATTTCGAGCGACAAAGAATACACACACACACACACACACACACACCGCGAGAAAGCAAATACCCAGCCGAGGAAACAACCCGCTGTGCGCATCTTTCGATTAATTTCACGATCTACAATTTCCCGGCGCAATTTCCGAGAAAAAGCTCAAGCTTAGGATGGCCGCGCTTTATGAACGGGCCTGTACACTCCAAGACACACAGAGTTTTCGTCTACCACGTTCCTCCGCTGGAAAACACAATTACCGAGTCGATCTGTGGGGGCGGTCGTTTCGCCATTCATTCGTCGTGTAAAAGCTGTCGATTGGAGCGAGTCTTTAAGCTCCCTTTTCCAACGTTGTGAGACCCTCCCGTTTCTTCGTCTCGCGCCGGTAAATGGTCCATCCGAGGCCGTCCCCTTCTACCCTTTTTCTTATTACCGGCGTATAACCTGCCTCGACGACTCGCAAGGCAACGGCAAACAGACAGAAATTCACGTTCAGCTGTTGGCGAATTTCCGCTCGCGCTCGCGCTCGTGTCCGCTGAGAGACTCGTCGGGACAATGCGAGGCCAACGTTGGCCTCGGCAATTTCGCCAGACTTGCCACGGCCACGTTTTCCATTAGACTCTTCTCACCGCGGGGAAGAAAGAATCGAGCAGCCTCGACTCGCGCCGCGCCAGACGTTCATTTGGAAACGTGGGAAACAGCCGAGAGCTCGTTGCTACTCGCTGCTGAGAAACAGGGACAGGCATCCATTGTTGCGTTCGTTGTTGTCGCCAGCTTCTCGAGAGAATTTACGTCTCATCTTCGATCGAGTCTCGTCCGAGATCAGAATGGGATCAGAGACTTTCCTTAAGGAATTACGACCACGATACGATTTTCTATCGGGCACCGTACTGTCGACGCCGATCCATCGTTTAAACGCCGTCTCAGCAGTTACAAAGTTCCAACCGAATTTCCAAGTGTTCGACCCGCCTCGCGCGAGTTCCGATACGTAACGTACGCGACGTACAGTGTCAGCTGCAGAATGTTTCTAACAGCGAGTGGAAAAAACAAGTCTCTTTGAATGAAACGAAACTGAAAATTTCGTGTTTGAGAAAGTTGAGTGTCGGAAAGAGCCCGGAATGGCTTTACTCCAGCAAAATCATTCGAAGTGAATCGATCAATTCGATTTCGGTTAATGTTTCTTTCTATCAGTTCTCTCAAATGATTCGTAAATATCTGCGTATTCCAATTGAATAATAATTTCAATAATAATTCGAATGAAATTTAAATAAACTCGTCGTTTGGCTCAAACACGTGAACTGTACAATATTGAAGGCACAATATAGACCTCTTCGCGTCTACAATTACATTACACATATTCGTTTCTCTTGTCAATCACAATTTACAGTTTCATCGCAGTATTTTTTTCTCCTCGCTTCAAACATAGCTTTCCAACCGATAATTTCACAATAATACGTGAGCGAGTAGTCTCGCGTACTATCGAATAGCATGATCGCCGATCTAATTTCTTCGAATTAATCGCCATCGTAACGAGTCACGGTGGAGGGTTGTTGGACGAAACGCGACGGAACGGATCGTTATTTTTCCATCTCGGTAATTATTATAGCCGGCAGGTCATGGAGTCTTAATCATGGCGAATAGTTGAGAAGCGCTTGCCTCAAAGCCCCTGACGGCGCGTTTAATAATCGTTAAAGTTCGCAGCACGCTGTAAGACATGCCCTATTGTTATGCGAGTTACGCGTATCCCCGCGCACACGTTGAACAGTACCCGAGAAATACCGCGGAACAGTCATTTGCATGCGTTCGTTTCGTTCGATTTATGAGACAGCCATGAAACGAGTACTGATTTTTCCCAGAAGGAAAGAAACGAGAGATATTGCAGCGATATTGCCGAGGCACGTGAAACGCGTATTAAGGAATTAATGAACCGTGTTTTTCATACGCAGTGTTTTTATTCGTGTACTTAATAATGCAGTTTTTAACCCCTTGGTTTCATTTCTCCTGTAAAATACGCGATACATTATATAAAATCGAATATCTATATCTGATGATATGATGATGACGATACAGTAAAAATTTTACGTAAATTTATTAGTTTCTTTTTAACCCTCGTCCGCCCCTTGACTTTATTTTTCTTATAAAATAGAATCACAACGTGTTATATAAAAATGAATATCTCGATCTGACAGTGCCTAGATAATACGCAATTGAATAGGATGAAAGAATGTGCAAATTTAAATTTTTTTTATTCACCTCTTCACTGTTTAATTAATTAATTCTTTACCACTGTGTCAACATGACATCCGAGGAACAAATTAAATTGGAAAAATAATAGACTGTGTTACAGGTAAAATAGAGATTTTGTGGAATCCTTCGACCTTTTAGTCTCTTCTTTGATATCTGTTATTTATTTATGCAGATGAAACCAAATATCGTTTAATCGTAACACAACTAGTAACGCGGATAAATAATTACTCAAGAGCCGACGTTTGCTTTAATCACAACTCGCAGTTATTTCCATTAATCGCAAGTTCGCCGGTCATTCTCAAAGTCCAAATATACGGTGTTTATCTTCTAATGTGCGCTGATGGAAGCTCAAAGTCTGCCGAGAGGCGAATGAGAAAATCGAAATGTTTTAACAAGAGAAGAGAGAAAGAATGGAAATTAAATGTGAGACACGCTGCAGTTAAAATGATTGAGGTTTGCTCGAATGTTAACACGATGACTGCCACGCTGGCCAATTTTCTGTTTCTGTAAATTTTACTTATTCATTTATACGACTGATAGATTTAAATTACGGAAACAATCGCTAATAAAAATAAAAACAAGTTACTTGATACAATATGTGAGATAACAATTAAACTTACGTAACAAGAGATTCAACCGGTTTTCTGTTAGGATTTTTCAGTTAGATTGGCGTGTTATTTAAGTTTCGAGTTTAGGTTCCTAAAATTTTCATTTCGGAACAATGAAATTAACACGAATATCATCGACAAAAAAAAAAGACTACGTGAACATAATCAGATCTACTACTCTGAAATGAGAAATACGCTCTCAGTTAAAAATAACTGCAGATTTTCATGCATTTATAAAGAATATAGAGCAGAGCAAATAACACAGGAAAATATACATAAAATATTTAGTGAGCGTGATACTCTTCATTTAACAGGTAAATTAATTTTCCACCTGGGTTTCATATTTTTAATTATCTTCATAAAAATGTGAAGTTGCATAAACATCCGCCACTTAGAAAAATCGCCGTCCCGCAGGCAACACGTATAAATTTCGCGGCGGCGTTAAAACAGAAGTTATGACGATCTCTTCGCTCGAAGCTCGTCCAAGCTACACCCTTTCCTCGATTCGATTCGTCACGAGACGAAGAATAAGAGATCAACGTCAGTCGGCGAAATAACATCCACGGAAATTCTCCGTTCGCGCGAGTATTAGATTCCATCCCTCTGGCAACCCCATAATCTCCCCCCCTCCCGATAGGGGCATAATGAATCGCGTGTTGCTTCGATCGCAGCATACACGAGTACATACGTGTGCCAGCAAAGAAAGAGAGAGAGAGTTTGTTCGTGAAACGGGGAACAACACGACCGAAATTACGCTCTGTGGACGAACTTTTTGCGGCTTGCAAAGGGGAGTGGCACTCTCCTTCTTGCCCTCTCCTGCCCTTCTACGATCCATTCCGATTTGTTACGGCCGTTCGAACTTTTCCACGCGCTACAAGCGCGCGCGCCAACTTGGGCCGTGCCACACTCTCCCGCTCTTCGGAGAAACCAAGTTTCCACTTATCCTGCCTGGATTACTCCATGGTAACGCGACCCGTTCTGCGTTTTCGAGCTTCTTCCCCTGTTTTATTTCCCCTGGCGACCTCTCTCTCTCCTTCTATCGCGTTGCGCAATTTTTTTTTTCGTCACTTCCTCCCTGCCACCCGTTTAATTAATTGCCGATAATTGGAATAGCCTCGCGTAACGCCCCTATCAGTCGAAAATCGAGCAATAAGGCTAATTAACGTTTCGAATGAGCGTGCCGAGTTGGATGACTCTGTCGAGTATCTGTCGGCCTGCATCTGGACTTTGATCCTCCCAGGACTGACTTTGAAGTAGATTAACGCGGACACGGTCGGATGTATTATCTTTCGGAATTGAAGACCTAAACTCTGGAATGTCCTTTGGCGAAGGATCGATCAAACTGGCTCTCGATGACGATAGGTAGTTCGTGCGACATTGCAACATTTCAATGCATTTTACGTAAAAGATTGATGTATTTATACAAAAGTTTAATTTAACCGTGCGCGTGGTTGAAATTACTAATAAAATTCAAATTAGATCAAAAATTAATCAACTCGAGCTTAAACGAACTGACAACACAGAGTTCAGAGTGAAAAAGCATAGGAAAGACATCTCGTCGTATATAATTTCACCGTGTCATCGTCGCAATGTCATTTTGTAATCGCGAGGTGTCACAAACATTCATTACGTTTTAACTAACCGAGGTACGGTGCGAACAGAAATACACGCGAACCGCAAAGAGTTGAAATTCGAAATAAAAAATGTAGAAAAGCTGCGTTTCCTGGATCACGATATACGACATGACGATGCATATATCACATTTTAAATCGCGAACTTAATGTGGTTTGTCTTTCAAGAAACTCGAGGCTCGAGTTTCCTCTCCAAATTGTGTCATCGTCAATTCCTCTGTATAATTTCTGGAGAATCTCCTCCAGAGCGGGCCACTGTTCCAGCCGGTCTTTGTCCCTTGGCTCTTTACACGCCCGAGGGAGCGACGAAATAAACCACGATCGAGCTTTTCGTACGACGCCACGACCGCGCGACATTAATGGGCTGGACGCGGAATGGAAAAACTCGTTGGAATGAAATTATCGCGTGGCTCCTTTCTACCTCGTGTCACCGGCACCTTTCCCATCCCCTTTCACTTCCCATTCTCTTATTCCTGTTTCGCCGATGTTTTCACCCCCGAGAAACCTCTCCTCTCCTTCCCTTTTCGCGCACTAACCGCTCGTTAATTTTTCACCAGTTTCCCGCGGTCGGATCGCGAAGGAAACGAACGAAACGTTAGAAGAAAAAAAGAAAAAAAAGAAAAAGGAATTCCGGTTCATCCCGGAATAATTCTGGCATGACTTAGATTTATTGGATCGATGCTAATTGCACGCGGTTCTGCATCGCGCGATCGAAATTGATTAGTGTTCAGAAAGAGAGAGAGAGAGAGAGAGAATGAAGGAGAGTGAGGGAGGAACACGTATAATTAAGCCAGCACGAATACGATTAATCTTTCTAACGTTTCTGACGTTACTCGCCAGCTATGTTCCTCGAAACCCAGCACGGTCTAACCGCCATTTTTGATCGCCTCGAGCAACAAAACTAGACGCACACTTCCGCTTGAAAGTTTGGAGTAGTTTCCTCGAACGGGATCAATTTTTGGGGGAAACATTTTTCTTTTAGAAAGAGGAATATTTATTTATTTATTTAATTGTGTGAATATGATAATCACACGTTTCATCTTTAAATATCGTTGCACGTGACGTATGTATATTCAATTTAAATTCTGTCATTCAATTTTTAAAATATTCTCCAATGTTTCTTAATCTGAAATATTCCAGTATTAGTGTCCTAACTCAAATACGAATATTCCAATTAATTTGTAACTACCTGTGCTATGTATTGTCATAATTATCCATCCAATAATCATGTCAAAAATTCGGTATTGCAAGGAGAAGATACCGAAGCCAATAACACACTCTGAAATTTTAGACGCGAGTGAACGACGTACAAGAAGCAACTCTTTCGCGGGGTTCGAACGACTATCACCAAAAAAAAAAAAAAAAAAAAAAAAAAAGAAAGAAAAAAAGAAAAGACTTGACTCTGTCGCTTAAGACGCTAATTCGTACGCTCACTCGGGATCGCGATCGTTACCACCGTGTTTCGAGCGGAATCTCGTTGACGTCAGGTTTTTAATCAACGGCCAGCGAAGAAATCGACGGGCCGATAGCGGGGCGGGAGAGATAATATCCCGCGATCCCGACGCGGCAAGGCGTAATTTTAATTTCGCACCGCGGACAATTTCAATTTCACCTTTCCTCGCCGTGGTTTCGTTAAATATGTACCGACCGACCTCTCCCTGCCCCCAATCCTCCCTCGACCCCGCCATTTGGCCGGAGGTTGCAACTCCCAGGGTGCTGTTTCTCCCGGTGGCCGCAACGGCGAGCACCAACTCGGTCTCTTTCTCTACAGCCAGAGGGACGCACCGCATGTAATTCCAGATTGTTTGTCCAACTACTAACTAGTTTCCGGAGCGGGTGCAGCTGGCGCGGCGGGTCGTTGCGATTGTCAAAGCGAATTAGCGCGCTGCCACCGTGGAACGTTTAAATCCCGCGCCCTTTTTCCACGGCGCGCCGATCCTAGTTCCAAGTGAATTTTGTTCTTCGAGAGTTGTTCGAGTCCCGTGACTCGTGAAATTTCCAAGCGATACACACTCGAAGGCAGACCATTTAACACACACAAGAGATACCTGATAATTTGATGATATTTTACAGCGGCCTGTATTGTTCTTTTTTTCTTATTTTTTTTTTTTTTTGGTAAAATATGCTCTCTACGTGTTTCTCTACGCGACATTTTTTTTTAGTCATTACATCAAAGACCGAATTTGAAGACATCGAGAGGCTTAAATCCTATTCGGGATCAGGGACGAGCTCAACTACTATGCTACCTGACGTATCGTATCCTTTGCAAAAAAAAAAGAAAAAAAGAAAAAAGAAAAAGAGGAAATCGAAGAAAATCATCGCCGTTTTCGCAGGATTTCCGCTATAATTTCGATTCGAAAGCGAGCAAACGACTCGGAAGTTGGTTAATTGTCAAAAGTTTCCAGCCTCGCCTAATTACACACGGGCAAACGCGGAGGAAACGAACGAAACGGTTCCCTCTTTTTCAGGTGAAATCGAACCAGCTTGCAGGCGCAACACGCAACATTAAACTGCGGGAGCCGCGTGTATCGCGTTAATTGGGCCAGTGGATAAACATCGATTCGTGCAAACTTTCGGCTGGCCGTCGGTGGAAAAAAAAACAAAAAAAAAAAAAAGTGGAAACGAGAAATGTGCGTCGCGCATCTCCGCACGAATTCGAGGAGAGGGGAGATAAAGCGCAAGCGTTTTCGGCGGTGTTCCTTTGGAAAGCGCGGCTCGTTCGGCATGAAAATTCGGCGGGTACGCGCGCAGCCGGCCGCGCGAGACGGTAAACCGACCAAAAAGGTTAATCGGCCAAATCGGTTAAGCCGGCGAAATGGTTAATTGACCGCATCGATATACCGGGGACTGAAACATTAGCGAATTTAGCCGGCCAGCTTTGAATCGGTTAAGCGGTTTAAACAGTCAGCGGTGTCGCGACAGCGGAAATGATGTCGACTGTCTGCCAGTGGAAATACCTTGTTCCCCTAAGTGAATCCCTAGTTCAGTCTCTCCGTTAATATTTTGTTAATTAATATGCATTAAGGAATTAAGGATCTCTGTTCATAATACAGGCGTCTCTTTTTTTTGTGTTACACGAGTACGTCTTTTTTAATACAATCACATATACGTCCTTTAGTTCTGAGAATCCCCGAGTATGTATAAAAAAAAAAAATTAATTAAGATAATTAAAGACTGTATAGGGTGGGCCAGAAAGCAATTAAAATAATTCTGCCTATTAAATAATTCTGTAACTTTTATCATTTATTATTCTTTCTAATTTTTTTCTTGTTTACAGATTAAACTATACTATAGTATAAAATTAATAAAATTAGTTTCTTCTTATATTTTGATGTTTAGAAAAAAAAAATAGGTGGGAAGAAACTTTTGGCCCGTCCTATATAAATATACCATTTCTGGCTCCATGACAGAGAACTCTAACTTGACGAAGCACACACTTGTTCATTCGCACGCGATTTTCGTACGTTGGATTCCATGTACGAGCTTCAAACGTTACATCTGCAAAGTATCGTCGTCGTCGTCGAACATATAAAAGAGAATAAAAACGTAGATTCTACAATTAGAATCTCGTTTAATCTCACGCTCGGTGATTCATCAAATGTTTCCATTCCAAAAGACTACTGAGCGTTTTATCTTGTTAGGCCAAAAAGCAGAGTTTCTCCCTGAGTTATGAAACCCATTTGGAAAATTCGAAGCGGGTTTGAATTACGAACGAACGGAACCTACGTGCTCGAGGAGAATTTTTAAGCGTATGCACGGAACATAAACACGGTAACGAGACATTTTCCACGGAAAATTTAGTTCGGACGTTTATTCCCAAATCGATGTCCGAGTTGAAACTCGAGGTGCCCCTTTCATCGACCAATCTCTCTCTCTCTCTTTTTCTCTCTTTTTCTCTCTCTCAGGTAACGCAGTTACCGCGCGTGCTTTGCTAAGGGAAAAACTCCGGCTGTGCCAGGCGTCTCGCGCTTTCTCGCTCGTCTTCGCTCCCGGCACCTTTAAAAACCGAGCCCAGGCTGCTTTTAATTCACCGCTTTGACGCGACGAGCGCCGAGACTCGTTTCGTGCCTCCGCGTTAATAACCTTCGCGCGTCGAGATATAATGTAAACAGAGCGAGGGAAGTGTTTCCAGGCGGGAAACGTTTCTATCGCCGGACAGGGAACGCTGTTCCCCATTCTGCACCAACTGAATCGCGCGTCGCGTCGATGGGTCACCACGAAGCTCAGAAATATTGCGATGGTCGTGCTGCGCTTCGAATACGCGAAAGGGAAAAATCGATAAGACCGATGATATCGCGATCAGTGATCTACCCTCGGTATCTCCGAATATATCATCGGAACTCGTCGACGAATAAAATATTATTTCTCTTCGAAGTTCCTGTCCAATTCAGTCGCAGTTTCGCTTTGACGGAATTTTTCGTTTTAGTGACGATCTATTCTTTAATTTCATTTGTCATTGTCTACGCTGGCGTCACTTTGAGATCGATAGATATTGCACCCATCTTGGCTCGTTGAGGACCAAGCAACAATTCATCGTAACGTAACTGGATGCTTCGATTTTATTTGTTAAAAGTGAAAACTGAAATTTGGAAATTGACCGAGAATAACCGTGGTAATTCGTTCGAAGAGCGAATTTCTGCCCTTCAAGTTGTTCATCGTCGAGGCCCGCGGAGGCCCTTCTTGCGTCCAACGCAACGATCGCGAACGAGAATTACGGCGACGCAGGTCACTCATTAGCATAACCAACCAACGGTCGGCCATGATTATCCGAACAACCGCGAATTAGCTGTACACGAAAGAAGAACTCTCCGCCGTGAAAGCGAGCCGGGCGACATCGCCGACCGCCGAAAGGGGGGGTGGGGGTGGGGGTGGAGGGAGGGGGAAATACCAAACTCGCAAGCTTCGAAAGCGACAGGGTTGTTCGTGCCCAGAGTTGGAACGCGACCACGAAGCGCGCGGAAGTTCATATCGGTCGTCGCTGGACAATTGAATGCCGATTTCCCAGCAGGCCAATCGCCGATTCCATCGAATCGTAATATCGTACGGAGTGTATACACGATGTACATCCTGTATATCAGCGGCCACGGATGCTATCGAAGGGGAGTAGAGGCGAGATAGATAGAGAGGGTAGGACACAAAGGAGTAGAGGAGAGAGCAATGTGTGTATATGAGAGAGAGAGAGAGAGAGAGAGGAGTAGCCTGTAACGCAGGCTATGACTAGATTTCAATCTGCGAGTGGCGCGCGCTCGCTCGCGTGGACCACGACCTAGCTTAACCCGGCCTAACCTTCGGTCGCGCTGTGTATTTTAAGCGTATTACGCGACCAATCCCCGTGCAACCCTCCACCCTCCTGGCCTTTATCACGGCGGTGACTCACGTCCGGCCAATTTCGGCCGGGGCCGATTTTTTTTCGAGCCGGCGTTCGATCGACGCGCGGCCATCCCCAGCCATGGAAACACGCGCCACGCGCGCACCAGGCGGTTGGTTCCTCCGCTCTCTACAGAGCGGAGGAGTCGTGTTGTTTTATTTAAAGAAGTATAAATTGTCGGCGCGAAGAATAAATAAAAGTGGAATTTATAGTTTCACGTTTCGACGAGCGAAACGTATACGTACGTATGAACAAACAAACAGAAAAAAAAAGATGGGAGGAAAAGGATAAATGAGAAAAATGACAAAATAAAAAAAATAGGACAAAATAGTGGAAAATATTAGTTACGGAAGGAAAGTGAAAAGAGCAGTTAAAATCCGTTTCGACATTTTTAACCTCTCCGAGGCTAACCGCTATTTAAATCTCTCTCTCTCTATCTCTCTCTCTCTCTTTCGAGCACGGTGAACAAAAATTTGTCACACTGTCGACAATCGAGGCGATTTAAACACGCTCTATAGAAATAACGCGCGGTTCGGGCTTCAAAGCGTTGGACAAACGCCGGACACTAGTATTGGACGCGCGTTTCAAACTTCGCGTTGGATTTTAACATAAACAGAAAAACATTTTCGACAAAAAAAACATGCTCGCCGTTGGGAAAATACTTGAAACTCCAACCGACCGTGTTAAACGAATTTTTGCCAGGCGCAATCGCGACGCGTGTACATTTCTCGATTCTCATTCACCGTATGAGAACTTCGCGTATGTACATTACGACCGTAACTCAATTCATTTAATGGGAATGGCGGATTTTGAAAATTGTCTGCGTTGTCTTCGGATTTACAACGAGTCACAGACATTGTCCTAGAGCATAAGTATCGAATATCTCATCAATCAAGTGACGTACAGTGAAATAAGCGAGACAGTTTGAATATCATTCTCATTTCGAAACTTGCAAGAGAGATGTAAATTTTTGTAACTGGAGAACGAATATTTCTGTTCTATGATTCGCTGTATGCTGGATATGCTGAAGGATTTTACTACTGAGTTGACTCTCAAGTCTCTGAAATTACCAGATTGTAGATTTTTATGCAAATTTTTCAGATTACGAATATAGTGCTTTTCAATATTATAGAAAGCACTATATTTTTGGATGTTTTACATATATGCGCATCACGCGTCTTGCACATTAAAAGTCTACAACAAACGCCCGAAAATCCACGGTGTTTGATCACTTGACGGAATGCCTTTGTTCACAGTGATTGATGTGAAACATCGTATTTCTATCGCGAATTATAATACTTGTATGAGCATAAAAGATATGTCTACACAGTGTATAAACTATACACGTACACACGGTGATAAAACTTACAATGTTGAAAGATATAAAGATAATTTCAATTCAAGTACATTTTACATAAAACGTATCCACAAAAACGAAGTCGTTTCAAATATTTCAATGAAAATAATTACGAGTATGCATGCGAGGAAAATTCGTCCAACGGTACGAGTACACGAGCAACGAACCGCGGACAAGAGAGAGATTGAAGATTTCTCCTTCTGTCTTCGATACACCAAACATCGTGGAAGATATTTCAACCCCTCAGAGACGGCTACACCGTCATCGAATCGCGGCCAATTAAGTTCCGTCACGTTTCTATTTTCGTCGAACGAGCAAAGAAAGAGAGAAAGAAAGAAAACGAGAACGAGAAAGAGAGAAAGAGAGAATGAAAGGATCGTGGGGGGCAGCGTTGACCGCGAGCAAAAGGGGTGAACGAGAGAGTCTCGTTTGTATGTAGGGTCGAGGCTGTTCCATTTGTAGAAAGTAACGCCGCTGAAGCGACGAGTCCGTGATTCAGGTCGAAGCTGGGATACCATAGTGAAGCAAGCAAGCCGACGGTGGTGGTGATGGTGGTGGTGGGCCGGCGCTGCCAGTCGAACGTGCAGCTGTTAACTGTTTCCGGGGGAGTTAACAAGGTTTCGAGTCCGCGGTAGAGTGCGGGACAATGGGACGACATTAGAGCCCGCCGTCTCCGGACACCTAAACCTAACTCCTATTCCGGCTACTCGAGCTGCATTCTCTCGATATGCCGTTGTCATTCTCCCTTTCAACTCGGTGTTCGCGCCTCTCTACTAGGCTCCAATCGTACCCTCTAGTTTCGCCCCTAGTAGTTTTTTGCCAACTTGCGCGTTTGAAAATATTAGCTCGAAATGCCCTTTGTAACTTCTTTTTTTTTTTCTTTTGTTTTCACGCCAATTGTCCCCTCGAGATATCTTGCAAGTCTCGTACTTCCGAATTTCCATACTCCCGTTGAAATTTCGAAATAACCACAAGGGACAACCTTCCCCTCTGCAGTGATTTTCTTTTTCTTCCGAATTTTATAGTGTGCTGAAAAATTTCCCCGTCTCATTTTCCACGAAATATTTCTACTAAAACGTCTCTCTTTCTCTCTCTCTCTCTCTCTTTCTTTCATCCGTGTTTCTTTATTTTTCTCCCCCCGTTTCTTGGATGCCCGAATGAATTCTGACATATCAGCCGCTGTAGTAATTCCGTGACTTAATCAACGTTGGGAACGAAAATTTCCAAGGAGGCGAGGGTCTCACAATTTTCGCTTCCGCTCCAGATCCGACTAAACCGCCGGTGGTTTTCATCACCGACGTGCAGTCTCCACTCCATTAAACCCAAATAAAGCAACACCTCGCGATCGATAAATTCGTACACGTCTCGGTTCTCCCTTCTCTCCTGGAATCTACAGTCCCTAGATTCGGAGCTGCTTCCATCCCTTGGATCTCTTCTTCTTCCCCTTCTTCGAGGTTCGACCGCGTTCTCCAGCCGTATCTCTTCGTCGCCAAACCGCATCATCTTCCTTCTGCTCCTAATTGTCAGGGTCCACACGCGTGACTCGACTGCGCCAACTTCCGGTTCCCCGAGACCAGACGTTTTTGCCGGCCACGTCCGCTAAACACATTGGCCCGTGGCGGCTGTTGCCGCGATTGAACCCGACGTACACGTTTCTACACAGATGAAGAACGTTTCCGATACGAATGACTCTTAAGAGAGAGAGAGAGAGAAAGAGCTGCGAGAACGTTGAAAGCTCTCTTGAAGAATCAGTTTCGCAGAAACAGCGACACACTTTCGAGGATTTAACGCACAATTCAGAGATCTCGCAAAGAGTGTATATGTTTCAGGAACACTTGCGAGTAGTGCGAATATTTTTGAAATAAGATCTCTGTCAGCATTCAGAGAGTTTACTTCTACCCAAAGAATCGCGCTATACTTGCGAGTAGTGCAAGTATGAAATTACACCAATTGTAAACGAAAATGGAGTTCTTATAGCTTAGAGAATTCGCTACATAATCTGACTGACAATTTGCACGTCAGTGAAATTTTTCTTCTTCAATTGCGAAACGCCAATGATGAACTGGTCAAAAATCGACACGCAGCTTCTACAACTTTGAAGAACTACTTTATTTAAATATTTCGAAGAATCACGCTGGATTCGCGTGTAGTTCAAACATGAGATATCAATTAAAAATAAACGGATGGAATTCTTACAGCTTATCTCACTAACAACTTCATGACACATCGGTGAAATTTCTCTTCTTCAATTGCGAAACTAACAAACTTGTCGCGAAAATCGGCTCGCAACTTCTACAGCTTTAAAGAACTAGCTTGCTAAACTATAACATTCTATTCTCTCGAAAAGAAGATGCAAGAGCAATTACAATGTTACGCGAAGTAAGTCTCGCGTAACATTGAATTCCGAAATAGAAGAGACTCGAGAGCCGAGTTAGAATCTGGAACGAGGGATTTTTAGGTCGCGCAGCCACCTCCCAAAGTCAGGCTGACTAAACGCGCGCGCGCGCAGACACGAGTTTCGCGATTTCCCCGGGACATGTAAGAAAACAAGCTGGAAACTCGAGGAAGGCAAACGCGCAGCCAGAAAGGAGAAGGACTTGGCGACAAGTGGCGTGGCACGAAAATTCGAGGAGTAACGTTGCGTTATACTAGAGTGCCGTGAGGATGACTTTCTCTCTCTCTTTCTCTCTTCGTTCTCTCAGTATCAAGAGAGAGAGAGAGAGAGAAGTGGCTTTGTGCGGGCGTGCATAAACTCGACAGAGTGGTTTCGCAGTTTCATTAACGCGGCAACTTAAGCGAGCGTGCACCGACTTACCGCTAATTCAAATTAAGTCGAGCAAAGCCACTGGCCGATACGGGTCGTTTAATTAGCCGCGTGCGGAAGCGGCGAGCTGAGTTATTGCCCAGGCGAGAGAGATCTTGGCCGCGGAGCCCACCTCGTCGTCTCCGACATCTATCTTCCTGATGCTGTCGTGCCTCTCTCCTCGCACGATTATCCGAGAGAGGCTACCGCGACGATGTACGTCCGGCTACAAATCGTCGACTAATTAATAAGAAAACTCCTCCTCTCGTCTCTCTCTCTCTCTCTCTCTCTCTTTGGCTGACTGGCTGGCTCTGGTCCGGTTCCATGTCTGGAGCTTAGCCGGCGGATTATTGAATTTTAAGTAGCTCCGCGACCGGGATCCCGCGACACAATGGATCTCGGTCTTTCTCTTCGCTCGGGCGGGAACGATTGTGCAAACGTGGCTTCCCGTGGAAATTTCATTAAAAAGCCCGGGGTGCACGTTGGCCTGCCTGCCTGCCTGCCTACTTCCCCGCCCACTCTTCGCCGGCCAGGCTAAAGCAGCTTTTAAAAAGCCTTTTAATAGCTCCGTCCGCTCGAAATAATTCCCGAAGTTCCTCTCGTTCGTTCCTTCTCGCCGGCTGCTGCGCGCCGGCCAACTTTTTTATCGGGATTTACGATCGAACTGATTAAGTATTTCGTTGAATGCCCCGGGCAGGCAGGCAAACGGGCAGGCCCGGAGTTTCGTTAACAAGGAAATTCGCCGGACGAAAGCAGGATGAAAGCGGCCCGCGCTTTCGTCTTTCCTCTGTCTATCACACCCTCCCCCCTCCCACCCTCGATCGATATCTCTCGCCAGCAGACTTACGAAATTTATGCCTGCGAATCTCAACAACGACGATCGGCCATCATCTGGAAACTGTCCCGACTCGACGGAACAGATGCTCCCCGGTGGGACTGTTGCGGAATACTCGCCGCTCCCGTGACGCAGATCCGCGATATAAACCCGGCGAAACGTCGAAAACTACGCGATTTATTATATAAAGAGCAAAGGAAAACACGGCGAACGATATTTCATCCTCGCGAGATGTTCGTTTCGTGGATGTTTGTGAACTTGCTCCTCGTCTTCTTTTTTTTTTTTACGAGAGAGATTTTCAGCGAGAGAATGCCAAATACTAAACGCCGTTAAGTTGCTTTTAGAAATCTTTCTCTGTTTCTATCCATTCTGCTTCTGTGCTTTCGATTTTCGATTCAGAAAAAAAAATACGCACCAAAGAAGAACGATGTTAAAAATACCAGAATTAAGAAATGAAAAAAATAAAAGAATAACTTGCAAATATTCTACTCTTCGAGATCTTAATTCTTTGAATATTGTATTACACGTGCATACCGGAACAGGAAATCTGTCACTAAATATTCTGTTACTAGATAGATTTCGCGATAGTGACATTCCGATATTAAGATTCCGATATTTGAATAATGGAAGGAGGCTACAGTTCAAAAATCGTACGTTATTAGCGGACTAATACTATTCCATCGTCTCTCCGTATTTTCTCATTCTAAATATATTTTATCGATTATATAGATTTCAGAGTTGCCAAAAAGTTACCGGTGATATCGCCGAGATTAATCAGGCGTACAGATCCATTTATTCTAATTACCGATTATTCTAATTACCCCTCGAAATTAAATGAAATTCGATATGACCAAAGAGAAAATGATATTTATCCTTCATTTTAACATGCGTAAACCTGACGAAGATCATTTTTATATTCTTATAAACGAAATTGATAAGAAAAAAAAAGTGAAAGAAGAGGTTAACGATTTGTACGTCTATCGTGAAAACAACTTGAAGAAAATCTTTGGAAAATCGTCCCCGAGAATATTTCATCTGCTCCCGAAATCCCGCGCGAATTAACCCTAAAAAAAACCTTCTTCTCTCTGTCCGAGGGCGGCAGGGGCAGGGGGGTTAAATATTCAAACGACGACAGCGAAGAAGGACGGCTGTCGACGACCATGGATGACTGGTTGCGAATGCGAGAGCGAGAGGAACGATGACGTTCGCGCGATTCGTCGAGCAAAGCGTCCTGATTTCCCTGGATCAGGAAGTGGGGCGGAGGGGGCACGGTTGCACCGAGGGGATCCCGATTAATTAATATCCGTGCAATCAAGGTATTGCCGCGTCTCTTGGCTCTCAACGGCTGCTGCTGCTGCTGCTGCGGCGAAAACGATCCCTTCGAGGGATTCCGGGAAGACCGTGTGCCAGCCACAATTTACGCAGCAGCAAACGCTTTTGCAAGTGGCGGAGGGGGGCAGAGGGCTGGAAAGGGATGAAAGCTGTCGTCGTCGTTCCAACAGGAGGGTGCTGGGGGAGGGGAAGAGTTGGTTTAAGACGCCGGATCTCGAGATGCAGTCGAGCGAAATGTCACCTGGCGCCGATACACCTGCGGGAAAAGGGCCACCAGCGTTCGTTTGCCAGCTAAGACGAACGAGCTAAGAGATCAAAGTTAACTGCGATGATTTATTTATTTAACGACGGCGCGCGAGCACTGACGGATCGCACGGGCAGACACGAGCGTCTGTGAAAGATGTTTCCAAGTAGAGTCTCGCGGAGGATGCGAGACATTTCGGGTAGTTTTAAGAACGATTCCGTGATCCGGGATTCATCGCGAGTGCTTTGCTACGAAGATTGAAAGTAACGAGCGCGGTAATTTCGTAATTTGTAATGGAAGATCAAATCAAGATTAGTCGATGACCTCGCGGATACTGATTATTCAAAAGATCGTTTCGACTCTCCGAAACCTTATTTTGGAACTCTGTGTATTGTTGTATATTTCTGTGTCTAGTCTAGGAAAGAACCCTCGAAAATTGTGCAACCTTGGAATATGCACGCAATTTCTCACACGAGTCGCTCTAGTAAAACATTTGTACTGTGACCTCCAATGGACTTTAAGCTTATCAAGAAACTTCAGCAAATACAAATTATTCTTATCTCTAAAAGTCGACATAATAATTGCCAAACCAGATATCTCGGCCTGCTACACTTGTCTACACTTTCCTAAAATCCTTAATGTGTAAAGTCTATGTTCTTATTTCCTAATCGAAATTAGTTCTATAGATATAGCTGCAAAAACAAAAAAAAAGGAGAGGGAACGTACAATTTTGATATTTATCGATTTCCGTCAAAAATTACGAGAGTAATCACGAGAGAAGCAAGAAAGACGGATCTTGAAGAAAGAACGGCTTCCTCGAATATCGACTGTCGCTAATTAAACATCTGCGTCGTCGAAAGTCTCAATGAGTTCGCGGATTTTTCCGATACTCGAAGCCGGTTTCTTGAATAAAATGCTAGAAAAACAGAAAATAGAAAAAAGAAAAGAAAAGAAAAAAAAACAGAAAAATTGCGAACGATGCGACGCAGAGAGCATCGATCGATTCTCTCCGGAATTGTAGTCTCCGGGTTCTAATCTCGCTGCGGATAAACAACCGCGACACGGATATATTAGCCATTTCCCTGGTCGGATCTGTTAATATTCGCGCAATTCCCGGCGGCGTGCGCTTCGCGGACAAAGCCGAGGTTTTGTATCCCCGTGCTCTTTCGAGGCTCAGTCTCTCGATTTCTCTCGGACATCGATTCGCCAAGCTAATACGTCGGTGTCCCGAGCAAATAAAACCTAACTGCAAACAATAAAGCTATATCGCGGCTCGATAAACTTTCTGATCGAATTTACTCGACGGAGGAGAGCACTCCGGGTCTTGCGTGACCCAAATGCAAACAGGGATGAGAGGATAAATTAATTTTTAGGAATATTTCGTGCTTCCACTCGCCTTATTTCCAAATGCGAGATAAACCTGTAGTATCGTAGATTACTACCGTGGGTCGTTGTTAAGTTATAACCTGTAGTTGTAGTTATTATATCTCTAGTTGCGTTTAATTAGACTAATTAGTTTAATTATACTAGATGGCCTGTAATGTAGAAAGAAAGAAAGCATGAATGTGATGGGAGAAGTCGAGCGAGTTGTAAAACAGAGACGATTAGAGTTGTTAATCTGTATTAATTTGTACTTTGTTTAATTATCTACTGTTGAATCACCAGTATTGTAATTAAATAAATATCATTTATTTAATCTCTACAAATCTCACGCGCTTTGTTCTTTTGTTATTGGGAATCCGTCGTTGGAGACCTATCGTTGTGGCTCCAGCGATGGGAATTAAAATTCCTCGAGAAGGGGTAAAATAATTACACGCTTCTTTCGGAGGAATAATATTTTAAAGATAGATTTCGAAGCGGAGGGAAACAATCAGCGCCGCGATTGGAAGACGCGATTAATCATTCGTCGAGGTTCAAATTTACATTCCACCATATATTATTGAAATGGAATGAATAATTATTTGCGAATGAATATTTATGCGGATCTAACGTAGTGATACTCGCGAGATACTCGCCGAGTTTCGCGGTGGCTCGTGAAAGTATTCAAACTCTTTCCGCGTCGCATAAATATATCGACTCATTCGTTCGTTTTATTTCACATTTCTCATCACATTGGAATCATAAAACATTCGGCAACTCAACGCAAGAATGACTATAAATTACAATTACATCGCTAATTGATATTTATTTCAAACAGTTCGTCGATATATCAATGGTCCCACTGAATATTGAGATTTATCGATAGACTTAGGGGTCGCTTCTCTTTGAATAATTTTACAATCGCTACAAAATATGCAATTAAACTCGATTCACCTAATCGTGACAATCGTTCCTCACCCGCGATGTGAATTAATGGAGTTTCGAAACGTTGCAAAATAAATTCACAGACTGTTCAAACACTCTCGGCGATACGGCCGCGCGTCCGCGCGTTTAAAACAAGATAAAACTACCGGAAATTCAAAAATTTATAGATCGCGGCTGGCCAGGGAAATTCTTGGAAATCTCTGATCGAATTGGACCGCGCTTGATATCCATCGCGCGGAAATAAATCGAACGGAAACTAAAACGCAGGAGAGCGGCAGCATATTCCACGTGGCGGGTCAGCGACGAAAGAGCCGCGTTTGTCAAACGTTCCACGCGTTTTTTTTTTTATCTTTTTTCTGTTCTTGTTCTTTTTTTGGGGGGGAGGGGAGCGCGTTAATCCGTAGGTACGCGAGCCAGCGAATATCTCTCCCGAGGGTCACATTTCCGTCGTTTTATTCGATTATCAGCCAGGATCGAACAAAACCCGTACACGCGGCCGCGTGTATATTTTCATCCGGTAATTTACGAAAGGCGCGCAACGTTTTCGCAATTCATAACTTTCGGGCAGTAAGCCCTGTGACCGTCGACCGTGGATGAAATTGACGACCGGGATACGGGCACGACGAGTGTCACTGAACGTTTTTGCCCGCAAAATGATGCACGACCGAGCGAAATTGCGTGAACACCGGGGGAGAGAATGTCTGAATTGCGAGACTGGTAGAATGTCTCTCTGCCACAGCCTCGCGCCATCGCCGTTCCGTTCCATTGTTTCAACTGCAAACACTCCATTCTTCGTTTCATCTTTATGGACAAACGCGTGAGGATGACAAACGCGTTAGAGAGGGATCTCGCGTTCACCAACTTTCGAAACTTTTATTAATTATTATACCGAGTATCATCAGTGGGTTGTCTGGGTTGTCTATTTGAGCCAGGTTATTCAAAAATGCAGATCGGACGATCCTAGAGTACATATTTCACTTGAACTGTGAAACGTGTAGGTACACACGCGTGTGATAAATTAACTCCGCAGTTGCGGACAAATTATCAGTGACAAGCGTTATTTCCTTGTCGGGGGGGGGGATTTTTCGAGTTGTGGAGATAACAAACGAACCGCGAATTTTCACGTGCATTTCGCATTTTGCACGATTCAACGTGCGATCAAAGAAGTGCAACTTAAACGCGAATTTATCCCGCCGATTGACGATCGTAATCGGTGTTCAATTGGATATTTCACGCATGGAAAATCTAGTCCCTCTTTCTTTCTTTCTTTCTTCTTTTTTTTTTCTCAATTACTTCCATCGAAAACGTGAAACTCGCCAAATAAAAATCGGATAAAATTTGCCAACGATTGCCTGGTGAATTCGTCAGTCGATTAATAAGTCATTTATTTAAAAATCCTTCAGCCTCCTCTGTCCACGCGTAATCTACTCCTTTCTAATAAATTACATCACGTCTTGAGCTTCAAACTCACCAGTGGAAATTATTTCACGTTTAGTTAGCTTTACACTTTGATTTCTAAAACTCGATCGCGTCACATATGACATACAGAAAAATCCCCCAAACATCCGAACGATGAGTGATATCTCTCTCTCTCTCTCTCTCTCTCTCTTCAGAATCGCTTTAAAATTCGAAAACGTGTCGTTTCCATTCGATTGGCCGGCACTACGGTACGAAACGATCGCGAGAAAGCAAAGCGATTCCCGAAACGTCGAGATCTCGCGTTGGAAGTTGGCCCCCGGGATGAAAACGTCGGGAAACGGTGCAATTAAAAGTCCATCGGGCAGCAGGCTGTATCCAGGAAATTCAACCCCGAGCTCCTGGCTCGAAGGGGTTGAAAACTTTCAGGAATCGAAAGTATCGATCGACCGGGCCGAGCGAACGGGTTTTCGCGCGAGAGAAGTTGCGGTTCTACGAGTCGCCCGATACAGAGGCTGTATCGATCATCGAGGGGCGGAGAGGCGAAGGGGGGTTGTGCGCGCCGTTCGACAAGCGAAACTACGTCGACGAAATTACGTTTCATCGATGTAAACTTTACATCCCGATCGCGGTAACAGATTGCAGCCGGACAGCGTTACCTGACCGACGCATCGGTCACAGGTAACGATCGCGCGGACAGCGGTTCTGCGCTTGAACCACGCCAAATTTTACAATCCTAGAGCAATAAATTCATACAACGTCAACGACGATCACCTCGTGCGTATCACTGACTTTCAGACTGTTAACTGTGAAAGTAAAAGTATCGTTTGCGAACGTTTGACAGCGCTTCTCGACGTTTGACGAAGCTTCAGGATATTACGTATCGATCGATTCGTGACCTAATTTTTAATTACAGATTCTTCTGCCGCATATTAAGAATCATCAATTTTGTTCCTTTTTTTTTAGGATTTATGGAATTGGTTTTATTGCTGGTTGAGTAGAGAATTGAATGATGGCGTTGTGTGTCGATGTATTGACGGATCGATCCTATCGTTCTATTCGTATAAGTAATAAATATTTGTAACGATATATGCTGAATTTAATATAGAGAGTTCGTTCTCTACGTTCATTTCTATAGAACAATTTCGTTTGGACACTTTTGTTCGATGTACAGCTGCGTCAATTTTATAAATATTTTTTTGCACATTTCATGATTCTAATATGTACATGATTCTAGTATGTACAGACAATGAACTGTGTGTAGAGAATGTACTGTCTGTGACGATACACCACTGCAAGATATAATATCAACAGTGTAACATGAAACGCTACTTACTGCCTGATCAAACAGAATTCCTCTATCTGAACGTGAACGAAATTGAATGATAAACGAACAAAAATTCAAGCGCACATGGTCGTAGATCGACGATTGAATCCATCCGGGGATCTAACAAGAAATCTAGAATCGAGACTGTCCAATCAAAAATCCGATAATTATAACGCCAAGAGAAATCTCTCTAAACAAAACTACCGAAACTACAAGGTAAAGAAACGATGAAAAATGTAGAGTCCCACGGCGTGAGCCTTATCTTCGCCGATCGCTCAAAGCGAAAGGAACGGAGACGGAAACCCTCGAGGGTTCCGTTATTAAATAATAATCGAGAGAGAGAGAGAGAGAGAAAGGAAACGGTCGAGATAGATACGTCACGTACGCGGACACAATCGCCGGTAACGATATCCCTGTCGTTAGCGTAACGGGCATTATCGTGGCCGTCGGTTCTACAAACCGTAGCGGCGCGACCTCGTGTAACGATATTAGAGGATAATGGAAGCCTGGCGCTGCGGCACGGCGACGTAGACGACGTAGACGAAGTCTACACGGTCTGATAATAGTCCCGGGGCCCCGGTCGCACGCGCCACCTCGCGTCTGCCCGCGATTCGCAGGACGTCTCTCGATGGTAATGAGAACAGGTAGCGCACGCCCGAGGGCCTTCCACGCACAATGCAATTCCGCTTGTTACCGATAGAACGAACGCCGCCTGCAATTCCAGAACGCTCGTTACCTATGACTTCTTTTCGCTTCTTCTCCTTCCTTACAGACGAAGATGTCTGTTCTTTCTTCTCGCCGCCAATTCTCTCCGATCCCCCTCGATCTTTAATCGTTCGCGCCTGTTTGTTCTCTCGTTGGGAAACAAGGCCATCTTACGTTCGATGAGCGGCAATTATTCGCGACAATTTCTTTGAGTGCTTTTTCGATACTGAAGCGTCCTTGGCAGAGAAGCTAGGTAACCTCCTTTTTGGTAGTATTTCTAATACAAATTTGAGTTGATTCGTCGGAACTGTCGATGAATCAAAAATCTATAGAGGAGAATTTATATTTATATGAAATCGTTCTGCCCGAGCAGTAAAACTTTTCTTGGAACTACGATACGTTTAGTTCGTCATTCGAATCGATTTAATTTATACCAGCAACCTCCGAGATTGGTCTTCTGATAACCTGAATTCGTTTCATGAGTCTACAAGCACAGTCAAACGAAAGCGAACTCACGATCAGATGAAATATTTCTTTAAGCGAGGAGTCTGTATCGAAAATCGGGGCGTGCAACGTCATAAGCTTCGGACTGGTTTATGTGATTCTTGATCATAGGGATCCGGAAGATCCCGTCCTGCCATAAACTAAGGTCGAGACCCGAATATTTGGTGCCTGAGTGGCGCGGTCGGTCACGTAGACTCAAACCGCTGCTACCCTTTGCTTGACGGACGTTAGCTACACCCTTCGCAGCCTTTACACTATCAGGGAAACTACTCTGAAAGGACTGATGTCGAAGATTCAAACGCTGGTAAATTAGCTACTCGGTCAATAATAGCTGGTGATCTCGAAAGGGACATTTGAAGAAAGATCAAACGATGATTCTGTCACTCTCTTTCAACAGCCACGATTATTTACTGTTACATGTTCTTCTTGCGATAAATCACCCGTTTCGTGAGAATCGAACGTTGGTCTTATGCTTGAACAATGGAAATTATGGAACTTGTATAGAGTGGAACTGACTTTAGCATGTTGATCACAGTGTGATATCAAATATATCTCACTTCGTCGATACGTCCAAAAAAAAAAAAAAAAACGAAAGAACAAAAATCCAACGAAAACTCTAGACGTCGAACATTTTTCGAAGATCTCGTAACTGTCCATTTACAATTACTGCTGCATTCGTTTCGTAAGAATCGAACGTTGATCGATATGTTTGAACGATGAAAATTATAGAACTTGCACAAAATGGACTCGATCACTTTAGCATATTAATCACCGTGTGATTTCAAATATCTCACTTCGCTGATATATGCGAAAAACGAAGAGAAAGTCTAGACTTATTAAAAAACCGGGACAGTTACAATTATTCACTACTACGTGTCTTCTTGCAATAAATCATTCGTTCTCGTGAGAACTGAACACTGAATAGAAATTACGTAACTTGTATTAGGGCCATTGTATTACCCATAAGTAACATCGTTTCTTTTCGACACTGTATAAAATTTTATTTTTTTAAAATCATTGTCACTAGACGGCAGCGTTCATTAAATTTGAAAAAAAAAACGACATTACTTATGGATACCTTTACTATAAAGTGGACGTGGACTCATTTCAACGCGTTAATCACAACTTTGTCGATATATCCGAAAAAAAAAAAACGAAAAATTCTCGACTCAAACTTTCCGAGAATCTCGTAACTAAGAAACCGGCACGTGTTACACGTTTCGTCTACGCAAAGTGGACCCACCCCCGTCGCAAAACGGTAATCACCGGTTGGACAACCGTTCTGTCCGAATAACAAAACAAAAGACAGGGACAAGCGGCTCGTCGGCTGATCCAGGCTCGTTAATCAGCCGGCCGGCATATAGAGCGCAATTATCCGACGGTAATTAACTTCGCAAACTGCAGGCCCCGCGAAATCTGGCAAGGCGAACGCGCGCAAAGGACGGGTCGGGTAGATGGTTGATAGTGGCTAAGGGGGTGGCGGCGCGGCGGTAGTGGCGTCAGCAGTGGATGGTAGATGGTTTGGATGGAAGGTTCTTCGTGGGTTCCAGCCTGATGGAGCTGTTCTGGAATTATACAGGGGGGGGGGGGGCGGGTTAGCCCTGAAAACCAGGCGGCAGCTAGCTTTTGCCCCCGGAAACTAATTTAACTCTCGCATCCTCCGCCCCTGCCAGGCCACTGGCGTACAGTCGAATCTCAAGCCTCCGCCGAACATCGACCCTCGGTTGATTTCCAACCCCTCGTTTGTCCGTCGCGTGTGCGTTGTGTCTCCAGCTCGAAAGTGAAAACGCGCGCTCGTTTCACCACGAGAGAAATTAAACACGTGAACTGATACACGTGCATCCACACTGTTGATCAGAAGTACTACATTCGATGCCACTGTTCGAAGAAATAATTTATACAAAATACAACGAGCAATTTAAGAAATCGTATCGTTTGTTATGAGTTGGAAAGAAGACTCGACAGAGTTAACGAAGTAAAATCCATCCGTGACTAAATGTCCAAATGTGTGAGAGGGTCTCGATATCGGAAAACTCGTGATCAACGGTGTACACGTACGCTCGGAATTTCTCGTTCGATACGACGAACTACTCGACGGGCAAATGCAAAGTGTGTCATAGATCTGGTCAAAGTGCTCGATCCGCCGCTACAAATACAACCGCGGCTCGATCGCGAGTGGCTCCCCCGCTCTCGAGCACCACTCGCAGGCATTAATTAGAAAGTTCGCGAGTTTCGCAATCGAAATCGAGTTCCTCGGCTTCCGTTCCTCCGATAAAAGTCGACCATTCCATCGGGAAATATTCGGAACTTCGCAACGAGAGGTTGTCAGGAATTATCAACGCGATGTTTCTTCTTTTTTTTTTCTATTTTCTTCTTTTTTTTTTTTTTCTCTTCAGCCGCAAAGTGCTCGCGTGCGTTATAACCAACGTATAAATACCTCTTTTCCCGCCCGGTTTACCAACAACGGCTTCGTTAAAAGAGTACAAGCGTGTGGGACGCGGGAGGAGGAAGAGGAGGGGAATACACATCGAATTCGAGGATAATGGAGCGGCCAGCCTGAGGAGGATTTCGCCTGAGCGGAGTGGCGCGTGCGCGCACTCGATATTCGTACAATTAACAGGTGATTTTAATTGGATGAGCCCCGGCGATGGTTCTTTCAGCGGATGGTCCGCGGAGCTCTCTTGCTTTTAATGGAACCCGCCTACAACCTGACGGGGGCTCGGGGTTATGTAAGCCCCTATCTATCCAGGTCGCACTCAGCTGCCCGCTAATTCAATTAGCCAATTTTCATTGTACCGTTCACGCGTCCACTGGTCTGTTTTAATTCGTAGATAGAGCGGCCGCGAACGATAGTCGATATCTTCCATTCCCTCCTCCCGTTCCCTCCTCTGGCCCTTGTCCGCGCTTCTTTTTTTTCCTTCTTCTTCCTCCTCCTCTTCTTCTTTTTTTACACTTTACCCTCTAATATCGACGAGCCTGGCTACACCACCGTCCATTTCGTGTTTGCCCTCGGTCAACGGCGACCTCTTCGTGACCGCCACCCCTCACGTTCGCGCTCGTCTTCCATCCATCGACGCGTATTACTCCCCGATAAACCTAACGCTTGGTTCACAATGTGCGCTGATTTTCTCGATTTTTGGAGAACGAAGTACGCACCGGAGCGAAAGGGTTGAGTGCAGATTGCAAAGGGAGAAAAGAGAAACGGGCGGGGCAAAAAATAATTGATTCCAGCATCCCGTTATACGTCGTTGAAAAAAATCGGAAAGGAAGTAGAACCAGCGAAGGAACTACTCGCCAGAGTACAGAGAGAAAAAGAGAGAGAGAAAGACATTGGAAACGATTTTTGGTGAATAAATTATTATACGCAAAGGCGTGGGAAAATCCTATTTCCAGAGAGGAAAACGCAGAGGAAGCAAAGAAGGAGAAGACCGAGAATAATCGATCCTCGTGCGTTGTAGATTATTTAAAGGAAATCGGAAGACAGATCGCAGGGGAATATACGCGATGTCAGTGGCAAGGAAGCAAGAGGTATCCACCAGTATGGTACGCCGTATAAAATCATATTTGCCGGGCGTCGCGGGACGGGGAAGGAGTGCGAAATAACAATTACCCATCCGTCAGCGGCGTACGCGGCGGGTTCGCTACGTGTCGCGATAAATTGTAAATAAGCTTCTCCGCCACGGAAATCCCCGGCATCTGGATAAACTCTCGAAAAGATATTCCGGTCGAACGTGACGCGTTTCTCGCGCGGCTGATGGAAACCACCCGCAGCTCTCTCCCAACGAGATTTACTGTAAATTTTAACGCGGCCGTACGGAGCTCTATAGGCGCGCAAAAGCACCGATGGATCCACTCGTTGTTCGTTCCCTCTCGGGCAAAAGGGGAACCCCCATTAACGTCTGCCATTCCTTTTATTTATTCTTAAAGCAGGTTTCTCGACGCTCGACGAGGAAAAATGCGTCGATAGTAACATCTATCTAGATAATAGTACCCGATAACGTCTATTTATGCAAATTAACCGAAAGTTGGTCTGGTTCAAATATTATACATGTATGGCACAGAATAAATAATTTGTCTTATAGATGTTATTATCTATGATATTATATTATTTTATCCTTGTTGAAACAAGAGTGTTGATTGAAACAGACATGTCTGATGATTTGACAAATTGATTTTAGAAAGAAGACTTTCGATTCCACGTCCACGCGAAGTATAAACTATTATACCTTCAATCTTAATGCAGTTAAGATTTTTTAATAATATGCTACTTTTCTGCTATTTGGAATTAATAATTCGATTTATTAGTTGATTTAAAAGTTGCAGACATGCTCTTTGATGTGATACTGGTCGAACCTAACACTGCAACAGTTACAAGTGCAATGACGGACAAAAGAAGTGTTTGAAAGTTCAAAAGTGCCTGCATGACATTATACTAAACGCTATTGTGAAGAAAATCGATAGACGTTTTTATGAACAACTTCCTCGATATTTCTCGCCACTTAAAGGGGTGAAAACACGATTCGTTTGACATCGATTCGAGAAAAGCTCAGAGAAAATGGGTAGTTACGTTACGAACGTTTGCACAAGCTGTTCGCGAAATAACCTGTACGTGTTTGTTATTGCCTCGCCCCCTTCCTTGCTCCTGTACAATGAATCGGTTTCTTTAATTTCCGACTCGAAACTCGCTGGTTCGAAGATAAACGCGACCAACCGGGGAGCAAACGACGAAAGCAGACGCGAAAGAGTGAGAACGTCGAATATTTGACGAGCAAACTCCGGATGAATTTAACGACATTTTTCCGCGCCCCCGTGTTTATCCCCGCCAATTTCTAGATCCGTCGAAGATCTGGTGCTAGTAACACCGGGATAAACGCGACAATGCGTTAGAGAAAATCGAAACGAGTTCCACTCGCTGGCGAGTCGTCGCTAATACTCTGTACTAGCAATTATAAATTTACGACTTGAAAAAAAAATTGCGCATTTAACGGTTGAAATGAAGTGCAATGTGTGAAACATGTATGTTTGAGGAAATTAAGAATATCTGCGAATGTTACGGACGGACAATTTTTTGTGTGACAGAGATTTCACTAACTTGACGAAAAGTTCCTCCATCGTAAATAGCTGCAATTTATAGATGACCTATTTTTACAGAGAGCTTTCATTGCTACTTACTAGAACTGTCAAAGCAGAAAATTTTCATCGGAGACATTAAAGCAAAAGACACAGAGAAACATTTACAACGCAATGAAGAATAATTTAACGAGAAAAATAATTTTGAAAATTAATTCAAGTGTCTAAGAATACACGGCTCCGCGTCCGTAAAATTTCGAATAAAAGTAATAAATTAGTCACTTTGATCACTTAGTTCTGATGTTAATCGAAAAGCGACTAGTAATCATTTCCGATGTTTCCTTACCGGAATAACCGCTCGCTGATTCTTCGATTCCAGCGCGATTTCCTTTCTACTTTCCCCGGTAGAAACCTCCCCCGTTGCTCGTCGGTTATTCCGTCTAGCTGGAACCTACGTCCCGTATCAGCCTATTCTCCGGGGGGTGAGCGCACGGTTTCCTTTTTCCAGTCGGCGAAAGGCGAAGACCGTGACGAGGAACGCGGTACAAACAAAACGATAGAAATCCGGAGATAGACGGCGAGAGAGATCTACGTAACGCGCGCGGGTAAGAGAAGCACGGACGAAATCCCCCGTCGAGGGACCACGACGTTGATGGTTCAAGAACGAGGAAAAAAGAGAGAAATAGAGATAACGGTGAACAGAAGAGGAAAAAGAAAAAAAAATCAGCGGAGCAAACGGTGCTTTATTTACGAATTCTTCGAGCTGGATGCAGACGACGAAGAGAGAAAGAGAGTAACAAAAGCGTAGGGAAACGACCGAGTTCCTTCTCCGAGGCGAATGCGACGTGGATGCTTTTGCAACGACGCGAAGGGACTTTTCTTCTGGGCAAATGGAGACAGTTGTCGAAGAAGAAAGGGGGGAGGCGGCGGGAGGAAGGGTTGAAAAGGGGTGAAAGAAACGGGGGAAGAAAGGAACGTCACGAGGGTTCCAAGCAGAAGGGGGCTCGTGCAGAAGGGGAGGATCCAGGAAGCAGCTCTACAGAATTAAGAGCCCATTAGCCTTTCATTAACTCGACGTTGGATTGACGCAGGGGGCGACGGATACTCTTTTCCAACCCTTTCTCTTTGTGGCGGTGTCTGCCTCCGGAGGAGGAGGAGGAGGAGAACAGACAGGAGCATCTCGATGAAAACTGGATCCATTCAGTGGCCGCAGCCAGCCACTTACCACCATCTGGTGTACACGCAAACGAGTCCCTCTCCCTCTATTGTCTTCGAGCCTGCCAGGGGTGGATTCGCGTTACGCTCTATCCCGGAAGTGGGGTTCGATGCCACTGCTTGAAATTTCAGCGGCGATCGGAAGACGGAAACGATTCCCTTTAGTTGCTTCAAAGACCATACAAACGATACAGTGATCCGCGACGAGAAGAGATGGATGACCACAGGAAAATGAAAGAAAATTGGAGGGATAAAATTTGTTTCCTATAAATCTCGTTGTAAATACGAGGAATCAACCATCAGCTGTTGCAACGTAGTTCGATTGTGTAAAGTGAATAAGTAATTTTTATCTGCTGCAACTAACTGAGAATAAAACATATCGTGAAGATTCTCCCTAAAGATGAATAACAAAATTAAGCCGTTTGTTCTTCAATGGAAGGGAATAACTATAAAATAAATGCACCGCGGTAAAATTACAATAGTGTATACTAAATATTTTCTCGCCCGGAGTATTCAATAATCGAGAACTGAATAAAAGAGAAAATCTGATACAAAAATTAGAAACGGAAAAGCATATGGTGAAAGTGATTCGCTTGCGCGAGGCAAGGGTTCGACCTCCACATCGAAAAATCGATCGAAAATTTCGAAGAAGAGACACGAGTACAATCGGGATACGGAAGATTTTCTCGTGCGAAATTCTCATTCTATTAGACGATAATTGACTGTCAAACTCGCGGCACGCCAGCGCCGCGCACGCTCGTTCGACTGTAATACCAGAAACGGGTTAATTGCGTTATGGCTGTCATTATCTCGGTCGCTGAGCATGCAGCTCTCGAGAGGTGCGCCACCCACGAGACACGGCTTGTGCACGTAATCCCAGGTTACGTTCTGCTGAAACGTTTACTTCTAAACGTGCAGGGCAAGAGAAATTTCGCCTCGTTTATTCGATTTGCCAACTCGCGCTTCGACTAGTTTTTTAACTCGTATCCGCCCGCTCCCCCCCCCTTTCCACCCCCGTGAAGTCGAGTTTCACAAACTCGCGCCGTATCATTAGAACAAAACCGTCGCCGATTCTCCTTTTCCGTTTTTCGTTACGCCGAGTAAGTGGAAGCAATTTTAAAAAATGTCGGAGAATTTTTTTATCGCCTCGGAAGTGATGAAAGTATAAAATTTGTATGATGTTTCGCAAAACGTCACTTGCGTCGTTAGCGATTCAGAAAATCGAGAAAACCACGTATTATAGAATTACAGAATTCTAAGTTATTTAAAAATCCTGAATTTATATATATTAAAATTCTTCATCCCTATGAAGCACCTTCATTTAAAACGAGCTAAAATTATCCAGTCTAAAAATATAATTGGGATTCTGATCAAAGGATCGAAATTTTCCAAATAGTAACCGAACATCAAAACAAAATCTTCGTCGAGTCGTAATTCAAGCAGCGCAAGACAATGGCTCAACCTGTTAGATATCGAACGATCTGCCCGAAAAGTATAATAAAATCGCGAGTCACAAGTTTTCAATTCGAGATAATGGCCAAGAAGAGCCAGGTTAATTAACGTTCGTCGAATTGGCGACGCGTTTTCTGGCTTTCGCGTGCTCGCGAATTCAGTCGACAACGTTTCGGTCGCGGCTGAAATTAAGCAACGCAGATAGCGAACTCACCGGGGTCGGAGGAAGGATGAGCTCTGGTGAGTCTGCAGAGTTGCAACGGCAGATAGCGCGTATCCGCTCGCGGTGGTGACTTCGGTGGTGGGGGCGTCGCGCTGAGAAATCCGCGTTGCAGCTCCCAGCCCACCTCCTGGATAATCGAAGCCTTCCTGAAGTACGGCGTCACCTCTCGCAGATATTTCACTGTAACAGAGAAACGCGAGATTTTTTTCATTAACTCGCATGAAATTTTGCTCTCTCTCTCTCTCTCTCTCTCTCTCTTTCTTATCAGGAGATGGAATTCTCACAGCACAAGTTATTTCGTTCTTAATATTATCTCGTTCGAAATATTATTCCGTGTGTTAAATCGACAGAATCTTCAATTCAAGATTTAATTCATTTTTTTTTCTTTTTCTTTCTTACGATCGTTTAATTTCGTTATTCCAGATCAATTGGAATTTGTGAATTTTTATAATTGAAAATTATTGCAGATCTCGATGGAACGAGTGATCAATTCTCAGTAACATTCTTGATACTTTTCTTTGTACGGGAAAATTAAAATGATACTCCAATGGCTAGTAATTAAACTGAATACACGTGGTTTCTAGAAAATTTCTTAACGTTGATTAAGAAATTTGTTACGAATAAGATCGATTAAATAAATCGAGAGAATCTTCAATTCAAGTGATGTAATTCATTTTTTGTTTTTCTTCTTCTTTTTCTACGATTGTCTATAATTTCGTTATTCTAGATCAATTGGGATTTGCGAACTTCTATAATTGAAAATTGTTACAGATCTCGATGGAACGAGTGATCAATTCTCAGTAACATTCGTGATACTTTTCTTTGTACGGGAAAATTAAAATGATACTCCGATAGCTAGTAATGAGATTAAATACATGTCTTAAGCAACGTTAAGAAATTTGCTACGAGTAAGATTAATTGATTAATTAAATAAATAAGATTAATGAGATAAATAAGATAAATAAGATTAATTGAATAAGATCGATGAACTAGCAACGAGATTGAATACACATGGCTGATTAACGAATTTCTTGTTTCTTGATGGCACAATCGACGGTGAACATTGCCGAAGAAACAAATTACAGAGGCTCATAATATTTTGATTACACTGATTCTATTGAGTTCCTAAAAACATTCAAGTAACTTCTAAAATTCAAACTTTCTACCAAATCTTCCGTAGTAGATCATAGCGGATCCCAGTGATCGACCCTCTGCCATACAAAACTCGCGAGGGAACCATTTCGGTCCGTGTTGCATCGCGTCGATGATTTTTCGCCGTTTTTACGACTGTCCGACTTCGAAATTTGCCGCGTATCCCTGGTACGGTTTCCCCGAATTTGGAACAGACGGTGGCGAGCCTCGTAAATCGTCCTAGATCGGATCTACAGTTTCGCCATCGAAAGCGTCTAGCTTCGAGATACGGCACCGCGGTCACGTACAGACTGTTTCAAAATCCAATTTGTCGTTGATGTTTCGACGTCGCTGCGCTACCGACGCGATTACATATAGGACAAACTCGTTAAAGTTCGAAGGAACATACAAACGCACGAGGAGCTACCAACGACGACGACGACGACGACGACAAACCAGCCAGGGGTGGTGAGAAAACGGAGGGGATGCACGAGGGTGCACGAGGAATAGTCTGCAATCCTGACGCGGAACTAACCGAAATACTGAAACGTAGCACACGGGAGGATGGGAGGGAGGGGGAGCGGAAGAGTAACCGACACCCCCCCCCCCGAGAGGCAAGCAGCGAATTCGCAGGAAACCCGTAAAAACCGACCGTAAAATCGGAATACGTTCTCCTCGAGGAGAACGTGGCTTAATATCGAACCGATCGGCCCGAAATATCGATCGGGCCAGTTGGCTCTCTTCTATTCCACGTCGCGGAATTCCTCGTCGCCCGTGCTTCGATACTCGTTACCGAAATTACCGATCCGCGATCCGCCGGGGTCAATGCACCGGCAGTTTACGACTGCCTCCCTTTCGAAAGAACGAATCGACGCTACGCGTACCACCTACCACCCCCGAGTCTGCGACTCGTCGGAAAAAGAAAAAAAAAAGAAAAGAAAAAAAGGAAATTCTCGCGACGATAAGAGACGTGATTTTGTTGTTTCATTTAACGCAGGGAGAAACAAGTTTGTCGTTTAAATAAATATCGTCGAATGAGCATGTTGGTCGATACTATTGCTACAGATTAATAGAAAAAGAAACTGTATATTTACGAAGGACAATGATCCAGAAGATATTCTGAATATTTTCTAAAATATTTATTAAAGAATTCAAAGAAACAGTAATGAGCGTGATCTTCGCAACAGCAAACTGTCAAGTGATTTTTAATGTAAATTATATTACCAAGTTGATCAGTACTTTACAGTATGCGTATCTTTCATGATTCAAATCCAAATGAATATTGTAGAACGTGTTATTACAGACGGACGAGCTTTCGCCTAACGATATACAAAATGCACGAAATGGTATATTATCCTTAGGCTATAATAATCACAATTGGCTTCCGAGATAAATTATTCCAAAATAAATTCATATATAATAAAACACTGGGCGAACAATTTATTACAATATACATTATCAATCATCGTTTATCATTTTATTATTAAAAAAAAAAAGAAAGAAAAAAAATTTGCCGTCGCTTGCCGATCTGTTAAATCTAATCTACTCGATCAAGCGCTTCGGCGCCTGAAAATTGAAAGAATGCTCGAATACTGGAATTAATCATCCTGGTCCGCGAGCGGCCAATCATATTTCACGGGGGGGGGGAGGGAACGCATTATACCTGCGCACGTTGGCGCGCGTATTAACCGTAGGGGTTTGCTGCAATTTTCTCGTGTAATCAGCGGTGCACGAACGCGTTAATATCTTTCATTGGTCGTAAACTCTAATCATAACCGTCTGCGCCTATCGATCTATCCGTTCCGACCGGAACTCTCTCTCTCTTCTTTCAGGCCGCGCAGGAAACGCGGCGCTCGTTCGGCAAACACGGTGGCAATTTCAACGATGCCCATTGATAAGCGACGGACACCGTAATGCACGTCCCGAGTAACCAATCTCGTTCGGCGAGCGACGCAAACAGCCATCCATCTGGCCGGTGACTCGTCGCATTATTAATAATTAGACGCGCCCGTGTACGCCGATCCGACTGTTTGTCCCCGATTTCCATTCAATTGGATTATTGCTTGCGTCACCATAGAATTTCATTCGCTAATATTGGCCGGATAAATCCAGCTCGTCGATCATCCGATCCAAGATTCTTATCCCTGGCCCCCGATCATTCTTTTCGCGGAGAATGCTTAACCTTCCACGTGGTTATTGCTGGTGGTTTCGAGAACTCGTGGGAAATTCGACAGCTTTAAAAAGCACGTCGATTCGCGTAAAAGCTTGTAACAATTCCTCGCGGTGTTGAATTTATGTATGGAAAGATGCGTAGAATAAATATTTGAGTATGCTTGTACGATTTTTGACAATTTATCGTCTTAAAGGAGTAGAGTATTCGAATGTTCTATTGTCAGAACTGAATATCTGTCGGTCAATTAAATCATTTTGTTACCTAATTGCGAATATTATATTCTAGTGAGACATGAGATTAAGATATCCAAAAAGTAGGAAATTAAATTATTCGAAAATTTTTTCTAAATTGTTAATTCACCTATTCAAATTGTTCCACTTTTCCACCTTTCTATCATTGTCAATTATTTGTAGGTAGATTGAAAATAAAAATGTCAGAGCTTCATAATTAATTCAACTATATGTTAACCTAAACCGGTGGAAGGTAGTTTAAAAGCGATAAGTATACCTTCAGACAGTGCACAAATTACTTCAGTATAAATTGTGAAAACCCTCGTGACTCTGGAAATTGACAGTCGTTAACTTCTCGATTTTCATTGGCTTCTGAATTCAGTGCCTTATACTTTTCACTCATATACTAACTTTTTCGATACGTCGAAAGCAAATCAATGAGAATGCAAAATTAATCCCATAGATTAATTAATTAATACGTAAATGCTGTATGCAACGTCTGTGAAAATTATATATCAAGTAAAAAAAAATGTAGGAAAAAACGACAAAACAGGTCGAGGTTACACGATTAATTAGAACAACTGATTCAGGCAGATAACGTTTCTAGAATGCCGACTTTACAATTGTTCGACCTAACTGTGCAGCCGAGCAAACAGCTCGCGGCGGTGTGATCGTTCCTCTAGCACGGATCGTCGTGAAATTCACTTCACGCGCGAAAATTATCCAGGGTGGGGTCGCGGATTTCGTTCGCGTATCGGCCGCGTCGATCGAGCGAAATTGCCAGCCTCGGGAATGGAAGAGCCACCCCGACGATCGGCCTCGAATACGCGATCGAAAATTACAGGCGTTGATCGTGATCGGCGTGGCTGGTTCTCGCTCGCGTGTGGAACGCGCGCGCGGAAAATTGCACAGCCGGTTCCGGTCGGTTCGAGCTTCCGCGGACCAGACGACGACCCTCCGGTTTTAGACCGGAGGGAATTTTCCGCGCGCCGTGTGTCGTACGGATCACGAAGCTCGTGCCTCTGCGAAATGCCTTGGCGAATCGGCGAGTGAAAGGGCGTGATTGTAATCCATCCACTCGCTCGATATCCGTGTTTCGATCGAATGAATCGTCCGGTGACTCGCGAAGGGAAATCCCGAAATCTCAGACGTTGATCTTTCTGCGATTTGGTCTCTCTGGTTCCTCGGCGCGCACTTTGGCGCTCGAAATTTCGTTAACTTTAAATCTGGTTCAAATGCTTCGAAGTTGTTCTAGAAATTAATTAATTTTCACGACAATGAAATTCTATGAATTCAATCATAATGGGTCGCATGTCATTCGTCAGAGCTCTTTTAGTCGACGTCGTAAGTTTGCAATTTCAAATTTGAGATTGACGTTGTTTTAGAGATTAATCAGAGAGTTCAGAGATCGGCTGTATCACCAAGATCACTCGTTAGTTCTTTTTCATTTTCAGAAATTTAATGAATTCTGATAATTTATAGGTACGTAAATTAATCGACGTGGGATAAATTTCGCGTCATTGTAAAAACCGGATGCTACAGAAATAAAATGCAAAACTTGCTTTAAAAAAAAAAAACGCTTCGTCGCAGCCACTGTACGTATCCCGTGCATCGTAACGCGAAGTTAATCGAATTACGAAACATCGGGGTTACATTCGAACTTGAATTACTACATCCTAACTGCGAAATAAATCACCTTCGTAAATAATACAGACTCCGGAAACGTAAAATAGTTAATAATTAACGTATCGCGACATTAATTCAGCACGAGAGGACGCGGAAATTTACGGAAATGTTCAAATTGACACGCAAACGATGTTGTCAAGATATTTGCGTGGAAATTATTACTCTATCGGTTGAGAATGATGTCAAAAAATCATGTTACGAAAGCACTTGCTCTCTTCGAGAAATGGATAGATGAAATTCATTGAAGTAAAATTGTGTCACGTGTGTGTAAATTAAAATACAAGTGCAACAATAATAATGATACTTGTTGAAGAGGCATTCTTTGCCAAGTGAAAGAAATAAACGAAACGAAAGGGAAAGACTGTGCGTGTAAAAAATACATCCCTGTGAACTGAGAACGGATATTAAGAATAAACTGATTTAATATATTATAAATAATAATTGATTTAATACAATAGTTTTGACTTTGCAGTGAAGTCTCATGTGCGTGCACGGAGGTTGTAATTTTTAAAAATCCTAGGCAGGATATAAAAATCATTTATAATATTAATACCATGTTCATGGTTTAATGATTAACATCGCATCATTGATCTGTCTCGCGAGAACACTGGCGAGAGCGTGCAAATTGACAGAGGAATCGACGTTGTTCCGGGTATTCGCGCGAGGGCGAAGAAATTATTCATAAGAAGGCAAATAAGCAGTTGACGAAACGCTGAGGAAAAGCGGCTGGGCAAAGTTTTCGTCGTTCCGAAACGGTGAGGAGGTCAAGGGGGGAGGGGGGGGGAAAGCCAGCAAGTCTACAGGATATTTGGACACCGTAATATGCTTTCTGTTTGAGTGGCCTGGAAAAGGAATATCTAGGACCTAGGAGACCGCCGCGCCGCTCAAAGAGTAACGTCCAACGTTGACGCTCCTTTTTGACGGTCCATTAAAGTAATTAAAAAAAGATCCGCTGGCGAAAATACGAACATCCCTCTGGGGCCATCTGGCGGTCGATGAACCCCATCGGTCGACTACCATCATTATCAAAATTCCGAAAACCGCGCGACCACTGAATGAAAAAAAAACTCCCGTTTGACGTGCAACAATTGCGCCGAATTATACCTCGTCTGATTCGTGAAACGACAAATTAATTGAGCGAACGTGGAATTAATCAAATGAGGAAGCTTTCAATAAATTTCTACCGAGAGAGAGAGAGAGAGAGAGAGAGAGAGAGAGGAAGATTTCGCGTTTCGAGAGCTTCGGAGAGAGATTATTGGATATGTGTCCGGATTTTTCCTACACGCGAAAAGATATAATGGGATAAGAATTGGGAAAAGTAAACGAAATATTATTAATAGAATAAAATAGGTTATAACAATGGCTGTGATAAATAGTCCCACTGGATTGCGATGAATTTTTTATGCGCTGATGAGAAATTCGAAGATGCAAAAACATATCAAAACCAGCGTGTCAAAATATAACGTTCGTCGTAACAAAAAATTTAGTAATAAAAAATTCATGGTTCAGTCATTACAGGGAACGTTAAATGTCTGGTTCGTCGTTCCATTTATGGCTCTATTTCAAGATGAAGAATACGAGATTGACGTAGTTCAGATATTCGATCGATTATTTAAATATCAGTCAATCCGGTCAATTGCTTCGATTTCGTAATTAAATATTTACGAACGTACGTTTGCGTCGATAAAATATTTCGTTTCCAATGCCAACGATAGAGCACGCTGATTTCCGTGTGAACATGTTCCAAAAGGAAAAGAAAAATCTGACAAAAGATCCAGGATACTCTACAAAAAAGGAAAGACTCTACGCTTCAGACTCTGTCTGAACGCATTAGAGGTAATCGGAATTTCTGCGTCAACGTGCAGCGGAACTGTCAGAGGGCTTTATCTTCGGAATTAGGGACACTGGCAACAAGACCACCCGTACAGCAAAATACGCCCGTTTCTCGAATATGCAACATCCCCGGAGCTCGCTGCTCCTAATCTACTTTACCAACTCTCTAAGAACAACCCGCAGGTAGAACATTAGTTTTCCTTAGGGAATAGAATCAATTTCCACATTAGGATTAGTTAAACGTTCGAATCTTTCACAAAATTTCGCCAACTTCCGTCGACTTCTCCCCGAATCTCTCCCCGAACGCATAAACGTATCATGTGCATGCACGCGAAAATTCACGTAGGTATAAAGCAGAGACAGAGTGATAGAAACGAGAGAAAGAAAGGAGAGACGAGAGGCCGTACGTCGAAGATCCCAGAACCTTAGGAATAAGAGCAGAACGGATAAACCGGAAGTCGATCGCTGTCCGCTGCCGACGGAAGATATTTTTAATATCCGGCGAAGGCAGCCGTCCGCTCGTCTTATCCCACGGTCTCTCGCGTACACAGAGAAAAAAAGAGAGAGAGAGAGAGACGAGAGCAGAAAAGGTTGATCCGCGTCTACAAGGGGGAATCATCTCTCGTATTGAAATTGCACGGAAATTTATCCGGGATCGCCTAAGTCTCTCTCACTCCCTCTCTCTTTCCTTCTGTATCGACGCACCGCTCCTCAAAACTTCGAATCGCGATGAGATCGTCTCGGTCTTCTTAGACTACGCTGGAAATTTATGCAACTGGGCAATCGCTGCGGATAATGATTTTTCGTCGATTTCTGTTGTCGTGGGATATAAGAGATCACGAATACGAAGGGGGACGAGCGAACAACGACTAGAAGAGAACGAAAAGTCGAGAAAATCAGAGAAGAATCGCGATGATTCTGCAGATATCGACGAAAATGATACGAAGAAATATCATATCGGAGAACGTCTAAAGTGAAATTCTTGCTTAATACTTAATATTTGCCACGTGGAGCGAATCTCTCTGCCGACTTTCTCAGCGATTAAACCGCGATATACTTTCACCCGATATTTCATATTTTTACAAAAACACAAATGCAAGGATCTTCTACAAAGATGCGAGAGCAAACATCTGTTTATATCGTCGTTTTATTATTTATCGCGTCGCTTTACATCGTGTAGCGCGTTACGACGAGTGCGCGAATCGCGAGTTAACAATCGCATCATTAGCCGGGATTAGGAGCTTCAAGCTGAATACGAGTAATCCCGAAAAGCGTCCGCGAGCAAAGCGGAAACACACGTGTGACTGGCGTGTGCCATTATCCCGACTGAAAAGCAAGGAATCGATATCCAAATCAATGTACAATGCGGTAGGTACGTGTACACGGTCGATCGACGTGAAACGAAGTTGTTCGAATATAACGCGACAATGAGACGCGAAAGGACGATCAGAGACAGGGGAGGTGAGACGAATCGCTTTAGAAGGGTTCACCACCTGTGGTCCCGGAGGCCTGTGATCGACAGGTGGTAAACGGCACTTTGTACTTGAACGGAGCACGGAACAGAAAATATCCTTTTCACCCGGGGATCCTTTCGCTATTTACGAGCGGCTCTTCCTTATGCATACCGCACACACACACACACACACACACACACACACACACACAAACACACAAACACACCCGCAAAGCCGATTTATTCAGAGCGGGACCCACCGTCCACCAGAAAAATATACAGATGATCTTGTTCCCATGAACGAACCGACGCATGAATATTGAACGAACAAACCATTCCGTAACCATTCCGAGACGCGGAGAGCGTCTGCAAACTTTACGTTTCTGTGTGTATCGATGTGTCGCGAATGAAATGCTCATAATGAAAGCACGTTTCTTGCGCAATGAAACTACAAATTAAAGAGCTAATTCTACGACTACTGATAGAGTACAGAGAAACGAACAACTCCTCCCAAGTACTTAATGTAAACTGACGTATAAACGATCGACGAGATAAATTAATTGCGAACGTAAACTGATGTTGATGTCTCTCTCTGTGCTTTGATTTTATTTAAAAGAATATACAGACAGAAGGAAGTGGTAGAAAAATTTAGAATCAATCACTAGGCGTGATCGAGGTTAATTAAATTCTTTCCAATAACTTCCAACGTTCCGCGTTATTATCGCGTCGCATTGAACGTCCCCATCGAACGAACTTCTTTTTCAACAGATAAAAAAATATCCCCTTCTGTTTTTCCTACTTATCTCCATTTTTACTGTTGTATAAAGCTTCTTTGTAATAAGATACAAATTTTACATTCTCGCGATTTTCAAACAGAGAAGTATGAAAATTTATCTTCCGAGATATTTCTTCAACGGCTATCCAATACCGAAATGTAAATATTTCCAATAAATATTCCCAATATCTCTGGGAATGCACAAAATGCCACCGTACCGTATAAATTTCGACCAATTGCAAAGAATTGAAATTCCTCTGAAACCTAAAATGTTGAAAATTCTCAGCCTAAATGATCGAGAAGAGAATCCATTTTCGCCAACACAGACGGAACTCTAAAGTTCGATTAACAAGTGACAACAACAGGATTCGGAATCGGCGTTCGTCGAAAACGAGATTTCTCCGGTGTGCAACGTTTGATCCGGTAAATAAGACGATGTTACCGGCTCGGTGAGCCTTCCTCCCGGAATAAGTTTCGTTAGATTAAACGCCTTGGTTCGCCGCGGGAACGCGACTGATCCCCCCGAGACTTTTATTCTCCGGCCTCGAGGAAGGATGCCTCCGGACAAGAAACGTCCGGAAATCTACCCCTTTTTCACGGCTTTCGCGTAATCGTATGATTTACATTCAAATTCCCTCCACAGGGCAATACGGTTTGTTCTTCGTCGGGTTTGAAATTTATTCGGGATTTCGTGGACGGTCCGTTTCCCAGATTTCCAGACTTACGATGAAAAGCGGAGAAACTATATCTAAATCGCGTACCGCGAGTTAACAGTTCAGATTATTGTCACACGTCGTTATAATTTATTCTAGTCGAATATATATTAAATGTATTAGATCTCGTAAATTGACCATCGGTTCGATTGAATTTTTCTTAATTTCAAAAATCAATTTCTTCGCTCGTTCGAGTCCCGTATACATTGTCCTGATTATTATTATTGATACCAATATTGATATCAGAGATGTTTTTTTTTTCTTTCATAAGTACGTGATTATCGTTAATGATTTAAATTATGATCAGTTGTACAGTTTGTGTTAAGCTTCGAATTTTCCATCGACAAAATCTTTAGATCTTTAGTTTCTAGATTTCCTATTTCCTCCAAATTTTTTACTTTTCTTATTTAGATTTCCCATTGAGAAAGTCTCTAGAAACTTTTCTCTTAAATTCTTTCAAACTTCGAATACTCTACCAACCAAGAATAAAAAAAAAAACGCTTTACGTGATTTCGGAATCAATTAAAGATTCTCGCACAGCTCTGATACGATCAAACGACGAACTGTAACGATACCAGAAATTTGAGAAGAAAGAAAAAAGAAAAAAATCGAACGAAACGTCTCGGGTCACTGGGACAAAGAGCAATCCAGCAGCGAAAATCGCGCAATTAAAGAGTACAGAGGGCTGAAAATTTTCCCCGGACTGTTGTAAAGTACTCCTCTTCCCGAAGTAATTTCCTCCGCAACTATACTAAACTATCAAATCGATTGATATAAATCAATTTTGTCGATAGAGTTTTTGCAACTCGAAGACAACTTTAAATTGATTAAAATCACCAATAGAAACAACAAACACTTGACCGTGCAATAAAAATCGATAGAATTCGTTCGTTCTCTGAACTTAATCATGTAGTTGTCCAGTAGAAACGTGGCTTAAGGGACACTCCATCGTAGTTCACGGACAAACGGGCCCACGGTGGCGACGATGTTGCGCCCCGATTGGGATTTCGGGCAGAAAAAGGCGCCAAGCGTTTGATTGATGGACGATTGGGTACGTTGGGGAGCTTGAAAATCGAGAACACCGGATGAAGGGATGAATGAAGGGTGTTAGAAAGTTCGTACCGATCAACAACGAAAATGTCAACGTCCTCTCTTTCTCTCTCTCTCTCTATCTCTTGCTCTCTCTTTCGCAGGAAAACATGGAAATTTTTTTAATTCTGCACGAAGACACGCAAGCTCGAAGGATGGGATAGAGCGCGATATCGCGATACTTCGCTGATTACAAATGCACGTAACGATATATATATATATATATATATATATCAGGAAACCGAATATAAAGCGCAATAGACGTCTTCCACGTATTTTTCTCGCCAGACGTGAATCTTTCGTTTTTGTCCAGATTTTTTTTTTTTTTATTTTTATTTAAGCTGATTTTGATTCGTCTCTTTTTTTCCAACGTGTAATTAGAGAAAGTCGAAATTGGGAAGCAAAAACAAAATTCCAGACAGGAATCAAATCATGTAGCCGTGGTACACGTAGATAGAGATGAAGCGTGGCACCAACTACCGACAGCGTGTAAGCGTATTATATTGGAAAAGTTCCGGGGCATCGAGAAGCCATGGGGAAATAGCAATTAGAAAGATAGTCGGACGTTGATGAAAAAGCATATTTTCTAATGAATTCCACGCAACACGGCCTGCCTGCCACGTACGTCGACGAAATTTACGAGCTTCTTTCTCATTAACACGCGGCGCGGAAGCGGCTGCCTCGGATTATTCAACATTCTCAGGCTGGCAACACTCTCCTCGTGACAAATTGCCGATATTTAGCCCGCGATACGAATTCATAATTCATACGAGAATTCATAATCAGGACGTTTATGCATTTTTGAGTAATTTAAGACACCGGGGCGTTCGCCGTTCGGACCTTCGAAGCGTCAGCTCTGCACTGCGTTTTACTGCGTTTCCGACAAATAGATATGGTTTTCTTTTTTAATTGAGATACAACTCTGCCCACTGCGCACTATAATATATCGAGATAGATTACGCGGAAGAAGGTAAGAAGAGAAGTTTCACGAGTTCTTTTGTACAGTTTATTTTTTCATACCAGAGCGCACAAATAGGAATTTTTATTCTTATTTCACAATATATCTTTTAAATAAAATTCGTATCATGAAATCGCGTGTGAACGCGTTAAGATTGCAAAAGATTGCAAAAGACGTATAATATACTCAAAACGAGACACTTATTATAATAGAAGAAATAAATTTCAATTTAGATCAAATTTCGATTTAGTTTATTTAAAATATAAAATTGCGTGACCATTAGCGATCTTCGCGAAAATGTTTTTCTTTTTTTCTCTTTTCTTCTTTTTTTTAAACCATTTTCACGACTCGCAACGTCTAATTTCGAAAATTTGTACGAAGGTGCGTAAGTGTTAAGAGGGAGGGATCGTTCGCCAGGGAAAGTTGAGAGGTCGTGGAAGATCTCGAGCCCGTCGCGAAATTTTTTAAATTTGAAGAATATTCCCGGGGCGTGTTTCGAGTTCTTGTCAGATTCCATCGTTCCGAGAGTTTCACGGTGTCCGGACGTTTCGAATACTGAGATTCCGTTAGCTTTTAGCGATCGTACGCCTTAAGCGAGAAAACGTACAGCTTCAGCTCGACAATCGGTAAAAATCGTACAATCACGATACACGATTTAGTTTCGAAAGGAACAACGATCTCTTCTAATAAATAAATATTTTGCTCGTAACAAATTAATTTTCCACGTTATTGTAATTTTAGTTAGTCAGTGTTCCAACAAAAATAACACGTTCTCCTTGTCAAAGCCTCCAATCGATGGAACAACTTAATTATGAATACATTATTTGCACTTTGTACTTATAATTATTTATTTACATATATTTCTGACTGTGGCAGTTACATTGCAAACTAAATCTGTCGCATCGATTCACGACTTTAACAACAAGGGAACATCGTGCTCGTCGCGAATTGTTTTTAACGAAAAGTGACTCGGATTGATTGACTTTTCGACCCTCCAATTGTCGAACGAAGGGGTTTCGATTTCTCGCCTCTGTCTCTTTTTTTTTTGTATTTCGCACGTCCGTTTCGTTGTTCGTAAATCTCTCGAATCGTGCATCGTGCGCGGACGAAATATATTCGAGAGAGAGAGAAAGAGAGAGAGACTACGCAACGACGATGTTCACATTTGGTGTACAGTTATTTTTCCGGCTCGAGAGACGGGAGAGAGACGGAACGAATCTCGTTTCGCGACGCCGTGGCTGATCATCCTTGATCTGAACTACGTACGGATTACGTACGTGTACAGACCGCCTCGTCCCGTGGGATTCGACGCATCTGCGGACGTCGCTAATTGCACCCGACAACTTTGGGATTTTCGTCGCGCGCACTGGTTTTGGAAATTCGACGCGACAGCCGCGTTCGACAATCGCATCCACAGAGCGCGACAGAGAGAGAGAGAGATATTGCCCGTCTCTGATCGCTTCGTTTTCCCGCGAACATCCTCCTGAAGTTAATGGAAAACTCGAAATTGCTACGAATCGACGATACACCAGTTCATCCACTACCCCTCCTTTCTCTCTTTCTCTGTTCCCTTGGTAGCAGAGTTCTGACGAAACACATTCGTTCGATTCTCCAAAAAACGCGAAACATCGCGATCGCGGACTTCTCTCGTCGCGCGGTGAAAATGTCGAATTTTCGACGGAAATTTCATCGAAAGACGCGGCACGCAAGCCTCGGAATTTTCCCGAGGTTCCGAGCGTATGTTCCTGATAATAAGGAATTCAATCTCCGATAATACGTAGACAGGACTGCGAGAGGGCAAAGATAGGGGAGGAGGGAGGGGGAGCGGAAGGGGCAAAGAATGGCCGGAATTGGGGCAAAGGGTTAAAGGACTCTTAACGGTGAAGAGTTAATGCCGGGTCGGCAGGTTTCAACGGCGTCGTTTGTGCAACGTGCGAACGAAATTCTCGTTTATACACCCGGCAGCCTCAACCGTGAAAATTTCACGGAATTCGAGAGAGGGGAGAGGGAAGGAGGTGGGCCAAGTGTACGCGCACAACCGAAAAGACAAAAGGCAGTTTCCTTAATCCCGGGGGCCGTGCCTCTCGAGTACAATTTCTTCGTTCGTTCAAGGGCTGCGCGCAAGCCACCGCACCGCGTGCACCCACGTCTGAATCTATCCGTTTAACTGAAAACTCGACTGGAAACTCAACCGGCAATTCTAGAGCCCTCCGTTCCCCTCTCTCTCTTTCTCTCGCAATTCCGTTTCCATTAAATCGTGACCATTGTTTCGCGTTCAAAAGGGCCCTGCCGCAGCCGCCCCCTCCTCCGACCGAAAGAAGAAAAGCGAAACGGTTAAAGTTTCGACGGGGAGTTTCCGCGTCCTGTCATTTGCATCGCAAAGATTTCGTCTTTCGTATCGCGCCGCTGTTTCTTAACCTTGGCGCGTTTTCGCTCTTTTTCGGCTCTCATCCGGTTAAGTCGGGGAAATTACGAAACTCGACGAACTCGCGGGGAAAAGAAAGAAACGACTGAACGACGGGGGAAAGAATGTAATGTCGAGGGTTGTTGTAGCTTGTTCGAGGGTTCCACGATTCGTGAATTCATCCCAAGGAGTGAAAGAGCGAAAAGAGTGAATCGCGTTTTATCGTTATTAACAGCTTTCGAGAGCCACAAAGAACTCGCTTGAAAAGAACACGCTTCCGGTTCTTGTCGAATCACGAAAACTTCCGACGCAACTGCTCTCGGCCATCGACGAGCTCGTGGTAAAAGACGATCGAACGTCAAGAGGCTCGTACGATGGTTCCCGCGGCTTTGTAAATTCCTCTCGAGGAATAAAACAGCGGAAGAGTAGTCGTGATGGATCGCACCGTAGCTGCACGATTCTCTTCTCGAGAAGAAAGTCGCGAAGAAAGCGGTCCTAGAATTTGCCGGGGACTCAGATATCTGTCGTGGAATCTGGCAACGTGCGCGCGGAGATTCTCCGTGAACGTTGTTCGACGAACGCGGGCTTTACGAGCGCGTCGCGCGTCGCGCGGCGAGGAAAAAAGGCGAGAAACGAGGGAAAAGGAACGGTTTCTCGGCTCGTAAGGGTTCGAATCTCGTTGCGAATCGCAGGAAGGGGTTCCGAAACGGGTATTGGTCCCAGGACGAGCACGGCGAGAGATACCGCTCTCGCAATATCGTGCCTTTCCCTTCCTTTTATCTAAACGACCTTGACGCACAGGGGATCGCCGAAATCGCAGCTCTCTCTCTCTCTCTCTCTGCCCGAATCCACAGCCACGGATATTTTCTCCGGCGAATATCGCGCAATAGATTGTCCCTCGTTCCCTTTTATTTTGCCTTTTAATCCGCCGGAAAATCCGACCCGGCGCTCGAACGAGAGACGTTTGTAGCTCTGGAAATCTCTACCCGGGGTTGCCACTCGTTGCCCCATACCCGAACGGTGCAGCGAACCGTGCCCGCTTATAGAAACCAGGAATATCTTCGAGGAACGATGCATACGTAAGTGCGCGTATACGCGCGAAACATACACACATAAATGGATGTATACGCGATTTACGTGAAACCCGATTTCGAGCACGGGTAACAGGGCGAGCATCGGAGTTATTCGTACGAATAAAACTCTCCTAAATATCTCTGTCGAAGTGCTGGAAAAACGGGGCAGGAACAATACACGGTGGCCACCAGAAAAAAAGATGAATTTTCGCAAAGTTATCGCGACACGTATTGCGATAGAAAGGGCGTGGGGGGGGGGGATGGACCAAAAAGTGAGCGGTTCCTGCTAACAATGGGAAAGGAGTTTTTCATACTAGAACGCGAAATAATGAAAAAAAAAGAAAAACAAAAGAAAGGAAAAGAGGAAAAAGAATATAGCGAAATTCCTCCGTACGAATTTGCCACGCTGTAATGGCACGGAGGAGGCTTTAATAGGCTGGGAAAGCGGCCGAAAAAAACCTATGTAACCCGGTCGTGCCTTTTTAACACGGTATACGAAGTTTTATCAGCAAACGGTTCTCTACTCCTCTCTCTCTCTCTCTCTCTACTCGGAACTTTTCGACAGGCTGCACGATTTTATCTTCTCTCTCCTTTCTTTTTTCCTCTCATTTTTTTCACCCTCCGCGCTTTTTCTACCCTCTATCTCCTCTCTGTCCGTGACAAAAATTCGAGGGAAGGCGTCGTTCCACCGACACAACCGAACAATTATATTCTTGGCAACGAACCGAGCTCCCTCCATTAATCCGATCGGCGAAATTGTTGCGTGGCCGTGGGCTAACGGCCCGACGTAGTCGTCGCGTCGCGGCACGCTTAAAAGCTTCTCGGGAATCGAATCGGCCGTGAGGTAGAGCGTACCGTGCCGCAGCTCGTTCGAGCATACCGAATAAAATGTTATTTGCATTCGACGCGGGCACAAGAGAGGGACAGGGAGAGGTCGAGTCCCGTCGTTGTCGATGTCTCACGTGTATAACCATCGATACGTGACCCGAGTCGGCGCGCACAGAAAGAGAGACAAAGAGAGAGAGAGAGAGAGAGAGAGACAAAGAAGCAACCCTCAATTCGTCGTCGTTGTGTGACGTTTCTCTCGCAGCGCCCCTTTTCCCAGCGTTCCCCGCCTCCTTCAACATCTCGTTCAACATCTCGTCGCCCTGTGTAAACGCGACCCGAGAAAGAAACCCGTAACCACCGTGGCGCGCTCCGTGAAATAACCGACTCGTATCGTATGCGTGACGCAACGTCGCCACTTTCAGCGGAGGCAACGTAGAACAGACGAGCGTAATATTTCCTCCGGCCGAAGCCGACGAGAGGAAGAACGGAGGAACGCGCGCGCGTTTCAACGCCGCCAGTGCAACGCGGAATAACGATTTTACTGACCTACGACGACTACCACCATCACCATCACGTGTTCGGTTCTCGCCTCTCGGTTACACGTTGATGGTATTAAGGGCGCGCGGTTGGAATTATTGCGTCGTCGTCGTCGTCGTCGTCGAGCGGTATACCGGTTGCAATTGCGAGGTTACAATTCCGTAATGCGATACACAAAAGTGGACGGAGAAAGAGGGAGGACGTCGCAGGGAAAATCCCGACGTTTGAAAAATAACAGCGTCTGGTTAACGTCTGGAATTTTTCATTTTAGATTATGCCATTGTATCACTCTGTGCGTAAAAATGAATTTTACGCGACGATGGTGACGGCGGGGGGAGAAGAGGAGGATAGAGGTTTGTTGAATATTTGTCGGAGCGAGGGAAAGGAACGTTAACAAAGGAACTTCTCGATTCGAAATCCCGGCGCGGTGATTTAATATTAAGAAACGAGGGAAGAGTACGAGAGAGGTGGGAGGCAAACGTAGTTTATTAACGCGATATAGAACTTGATGAAACTTCGACGAGGAAACGAGAGGAAAGGAAACGAACCCGACTGCGCTTTCTGTGTTTCGCCCGGGGGAAAGGGGAAGAAAAGAAAAAAGAAACCCCCCCCCCGTTCCGTTTTTCTTAATTATATTTCTTGGTCGTCGTTGGCAGCCTATTGGCCCGTGAAAATCATGTCGAGCTTCATTGGAAATACATTAACCGGTGTCGCGGTGGCAGGACGAATGCCGCTCACGTCCCGATACGGATTCGACGGGCTTCAAATAAAAATTCACAGGAAATTGCTAAAGCGAAGGGAACGGCGCGCAATAAGAGAGTAGCTCGCGGCGGGTGCACAGTCCGCGAGGAAGGGAACTCGAGCTGGTTTTCAAACGAGAAACCACCCACGGTACGGTTGATTATCAAACTTCGCCATCGATGTTTTCACCCCTCGATTTTGGCGATCCTCCGATAATCGATAAAGGCGAATCAACGAAGGGGAAGCCACGATTCAAGCGAGCATCGCTCGATCTTCCTCGAACGAGATCAAAGGCGAAAAATCAACGAGAAATACGATGGAAATGCGATGGAACTAGCTTCAAGTGTCTAAAAAAGAAAAAAAAGAAAAAAAAAGAAAAAAAACGAATCGTGAGCAGGGTCAACGATCCGACACGCAACACGGTTGACTTCGAAAATGAACTCTGCCATTTAGTTGCACCTCTCTTCTGCCTCCTTCTCGAAAGTCGGAAACGCTTGCGTAAAAAGCAACGCGCGGCAGAGACGGCTGACTTGAAAGCCAGAGTCGGAGGCAAGGCGAATGTCGTTCACGAGGCGGTAATTATTTAGATAGGAGAGCACAAGTCGCGTACACCGTGCTACACTACAGGCATCTCTAGCCGAGATTGCGTTTCAAGACGGTAAATCTTGTGTACACATCTGCGGGTACGCGTGTGTGTCTGTCGCCCCCGTGTCGTCTTGCATGCTCGGCAAACACACGTACGCCGCAGAGAGCATGCCGTTCCATTCCGGCGCAATGACTCCTGTCTCATTAATATTTATCGCGCTTCACGTTCGAGACAGAAGTAACCACGGTGTCGCGTGGCCGTTGATAAACGACGAAAGAAGAGGGAAGACGTGGAGCCGCGTGTTTCGTCGATGATCATCTGCGATGATAGCGTGCGTGTGCAGAGATAAAGCTACAAGTTACAAGGGTAGGAGCAAGCACGACCTTAACGCAATTGAAATTGCCACACGATCGAGAACGAAACTCGATACCGGACACTTGACCCCTTTTACGTCTGATAAAGATATTGCTTACACTTGTGAAATATTTGCCGCGCGCGAGAACGACTGGTCTTCGTTTCTCGGATGCTGTGCGTCATCGAATTATATTATCTGCAGTCTGCTGGTTTTTACGCGAATTCGTATTACCGAGAATGTAATTAGGAAATAGAACCACGGCGAGAAATTGTTTTAAATTTAATTAGGCAATTTCAAGTTCCCTACGAAAGCATAAAAATCCGTACTCGAATCTATCTCTTGAAATATGCTCCTTTATCAATTTATCGTTCGTTATTATCATTTAAAATTAAAGTTAAATCACAATTATTATTTAAAATTAAATTCTTTCCTCGAACCTTGTTAAACTATGTCCTTATTAACTAAAACGATTAAAACGATAATCTGCTTCGATTTCGGACAGAAGATGACAATAACAGATTCCAGAGAATGCATAAAGGATTAAAGACGATCAAAAGACCACGAAGTAAAGTTGGCGGCTTGGCGGCGGTTCGCTACACGGTCTAGAGATGGCGGAAGCGATGATCTTGCGGCAACCACAATAATTTGAATTTATGATAGCATTATTGCAGTTGTTTCCTCAACAAGCACGTACTACCCTCCGAAAGGATTTACCAAGTGTTCTCATCGTTACATGAACTGGATTCCGCGGAAGCTGTAACGCGTTACATCGGTGAAAAACTTCAGTCGAACACACACTCTGCATTCGTGATGATCGTATGATCGACCTTCCTGCCGCAGCCCGTTTTAATAAACCATCCCTCTAAATCCTATCATGGTTACACGAGCTGCACGCTCATGAATACCAAAAGCTCTGACGCGAACGGAACGCTTTCGACAATAAATAAAATCTAGTCTAGCTGTTTCTTCAGTTTTTCCAGAATACACTGCACTTTTTTTCTCTCTCTATTTTTTTGGCAATTTCATTCCGTCGTACATATATGGTAGTGTGCCGAAAGTCGTGGTGGATAATTTTACATGCAAAAGTAAGTCGAAAAAAAAGAATTTAGGCTAGTTAGATAATCTGCAAGAGTTGTTCTATATAGAAGTACAATCGAAAAAGTATAGAGTAAAAAAATTTTTTTGTCTGACGCTTAGCTTTCGAGAAAATAGAATTTTAATCTGTTCAGTTAGAAATTTTCAAATTTAATTTTTTTCGGAAACGAAGCGTCTTATAAAAATATTCGTCCTCGTTTTTGACTTATTTGAGCTCATAAAATGTCTTGCTGTCTTTTGCTTTAAATTAACCAAATCCAAGTATAAGTCGATAATTTTCACACTTCTTTCTTTTCTGCGTGTGAAAGTACCAGCCACGATTTTCTGTACACTCTTTATACTACGCCTTTATACCTTTCCAATACATACTGTTCGGTGCACGGTGAACTTCGCATTCGTTAAACCGGCGTATCAAAACGCGCGCGACGAATGCCAAAAACTGCGAGCACGAGGACGAAAACGTCGAAATTTGACTAGGGGATTTAAGGCACGCTCGATTTATCCTCGGTGCCTTCCTTCCGGCTTATTAACTCCTCGGAATCCTTCGTAGCCAACGAACGATGTAACCATCTTTCTTTGCTACAGACACAACTGCGAGCGTTCCAGTTCTCGTCGGGACATTGATATTCGATGGACGCGCTTGCGATCGGGGGAACGCTTTTTCCCGAGCTTACGGATCGGGAGATGCAACCAGCAGGGGTAAAGAGAAAAACACGCGAAAGAACGGGAAGAAAGAAATCCAGGAGAATGATCATGGTCGATTGATTCGCCATGTCCCCTCCAGCGAGGATAGAAAACGGTTTCAAGATCGATTCAGAGATGAATATTAAAAGGATGAATATTAATGGGATACAAATGTGAACTATTAATCGATTTAAATATCTTGAAATAAATATAACAAATGAAAAAGAGTGATTGATAAGATTTTTCAATTTTGATATCCGATATTATAATTCATTATTTATATATGTATATATATTGTATATCAATAAATATAACCTGTCAAAAGTAAAACTGATCACCTTCATTTTTGTTAACGTTTTCACTTCATTACATAAGTATAATTCTAGCATTAAATTTCAAAGAATAAATTACATATTTCTTCACACATTTATTTGTTACAAGATAAAAGAAAATAATGTGACTTTAGAAAATAGTGTTCGCAATATTCAGTAAATGAAGATGATTAGTTTGATTCCTCAACGTGTGATAATCAAGCTATAATAGCATTTTGAAATGTTTAAAAATAAGAAAGGGAAAAATAGGTTACAAATATTTACGCAAATTCATATTTTTACGAACATAATTCCTACCTACCTAACAAACCTAACCTAAATCTAGATAAGAAATTTTTTTTTTATTGAATATTACAACTAATTTTTACAATTTCAGGTTCTCCATAAATGCATGAGAATTCTCAGCTCAGTGATAAATATCAAATAAAAACATGTAACATGCAATAAATGCATATAATACAGAATAAAATGACATATGTAAATATATTCAACTTACATACAAATGAAATGAAATAATAATGTCAATATCTACAATATTGTTCAATTTAAATCGCTTCAAAATGGCCGCCATAATTTACAATATGGCAGCCGCGCAGTTCGCGCATGTGCAAATGCGTAATATCGAAACGTCAAAAATAACGTTAAATAACTATCAGCTGCACTCTTATAAGAAACGCCGATAGTTACACCATTGCACGACGGAAAATAACTATCAGCTGCACTCGTCTCGGAGAAAAAAGAAAAAACGAAAAAAAGAGAAACGTCAACGGTTACACGAATTCTGACGGAAGTACACACGCGCGACTTAAATGCAAGCTACTTCGCGCCTCGCGTGTGTCAAATGCAAACTGCATTTCGTCGCGTCCCGGCACTCGAACGGTTAACGTCAATATTGGCGCAATGAATTACTTACATGTGCCTGCAGAACTTCTCCTCCATCGTCCGACAAGCGCAATAAACTGCTCCCGATGTGCCAATGATGTCCAATTCGCAAGAACGCACGAGACACTCGCGATTTAAGAATTGTACGCGATTATACATATGCTTCACTTGGCAACGACGTTACTAAATTTCATAGAAACACAAGCGACAAGGATTGTTGTTCTCGAATTACGACGAAACACTCGACCTCGAATCGAAAAACATAACAATCTCGGCTCCGAAACAGACGCCAACCTGACGTGGAAGGGGGAGACGAACTACGCAACGCTATACGATACTCGTATGCTTTCTACGCGACACTTTTATACGCTTAATTACGCGATAGAACGATTAACACGCGAATCTGATCAACTATCAGTGTCACTGACGGTACAACGAACTCACGTGGCGAACAATCGTGAAAAAATTCGAGTAAAAACACGAAAATTAAGCAGTGTTTTACCGGTGCGCGATCCTGTACCACGCGTTACGTGCCGACTTCCGCGGTTGAATGACACGATTGCCAACTTATGAGACGAGGCGTGACGAGCGTTCTCTCCAGTGGCGCGCAATTATAAATGGAAATAACAAGCGCGCAAATTATGAACGTTTTTAAATTCGTTCTCTGGAATAATTTACTCGTTCGTTTCCTAATTTTTCGCAGGAACGGTGTATGAATTGACTTGTTTTATTGCTTTATAGTAAATTAGATACATATTTTATTTTATTTACATGTAATATATACTACTGACTATAAATCATCGGATGCTTGATAAAATTAAGATGTCGTTGCAATTTATGTCAGAAATGATGCTATTCGTGACATCATAATATTAATTTCGTTCAAATAATTTATATTATTTTTCAAAGTGTGTCTTGGATCAATGTTTTGTATAAATTAAAATATTAATGTGCAAAGTGCGTGATTGTATAGAATATTTAAGTATTGTTCTTGTTTTGAAATGTTTTTTTCAATTTTTACTGAACATGATTCCTTATATTCCGGTACAATTCGATTTAATTTTTTATTTTTTTCTTCATACACGAACTCATAGTTCGAAGATATAAAATTTCGACTCGTCAATCGATGACATTTGTTTAAATTACATATTTTATACACATATTAACTTCGCGTCCATTGTAATAGATAAATGCCTCCAATAAAATTAAACAACAAAAATCATACAATAGAATTACATTAATGTCGCAGTCAAATCATTTTGTTCAAAACACCGTGATAAACGTTTTAAAATATTTTACGTTACGTAACAACGAGAACCTCACGGGAATACCTCTCCATAATAAAATAAACATACAAATCCCCTAAAATTACGACTCCACTCACGTTTTATCCAATTTCCGCGCGGAACGATCGTAATGCAAGATCGCTAATTCAATCCCTTGTGAAATTACCGACGATATACAATTCGTTTGGCAAACAAAGGAAAATGGATTCGAGCGGAACGGGAAATATAAGGAAAATTAACGAGGAACAGTACGGTCTCCTACGGCCGAAGAAAGAGAACGAAGCGGGCAAGAGGAAGAGAAACAGAGGGATTCGATGCATCCTGCGAGAAATCTGGCGGATTAATAATACGCGAGACCACGTTGAATGAAAATCAAAAGCACAGCTCGACGACGTGACGACGTGATGACGTGACGACTGACGTACACTCCGCGCAAGGATTGATTAATTCGCACTTACCGCTCCTCTCTCCTGCCGGCGTTGCGGATTGGTTTCGATGAATGCAACCTTAGATTAAGAGCATCGCAGCCGTCGCAAGATACCGTCGCGCATATATAGCCAACACCGCGGAAACGATGACTGCGGGAGCTGCATCGGGGGTGGCGGGGTGTGAGAGGTTTGACAGGAGTGGAGGATATATCCGTGGAGTTATGGCCGGTATGAAACCCATAGCAAATGATGCAGGGATACGTGACTGGCGAGCAAAACGATGCAGGTACAGGCCGGCTCGCCACCTCGCCAACCCCTTTGGCATGGCTGCAATCAGCAACGTGCGCCGACCAACTCCGAAATAAATTCAATAGAAATGGTTGCACAACGTATACACACGGGCGTACGTGGCGACGATAGCTGCCTCGGTAGCATAGTCGTCGTCGTCATCGTCGTCGTACCACTGCGAATTTTTCCACGACCGGGGATCCGCGGTGAGTTTACCTCCGCCGCTTTTCCGGTTGGCTTGGATATCTCGATTTTCCACGTAAGGGGATGTTTAGATTGTTGGAAGCTCGCTGCTTCAACCTTGGCGCCACCCCTAACCGACTCGCCGAGTCGAAACCGTATTTCTTTGATCGGGAATAACACGCTGCACGGCGGCGGGAAACGAGAACTCGCGCGATTCTCCGTTCCTTGCTACACCTCCCTATCTCTTTATTCGCGAGACCTTGGATCGCCGATAGGAACGTTCCATCGGCTTATCAGCCGCGAACGATATTCGCTGAGAGCTTCCGCATCGCGGTATCTCGATCGCGTCGAGCCGTGTTTCAACGATCGAAATAGAAGTTATCTCAGCGCGATGATTGGGAGAAAAATACGAACGGCGGCGTAGATTTCACCCGCTGTTACACTGTCCCTCGTGTACACTACCCTTGGCGAATGGTTTTTGATCGAACGCGAAGCCATTCGAAAACATCGAAATCTTTCCTGCTCGAATTGAAATCGCTAATTTCAATTCTCCCCCCGTATTTCAAACGAACACGCTCCCTTTGACGGAATGTTCTCGTATCGATTCGGAGGCATTCGAAAACATTTGAGATTCGAATTCGTGTTCGCGAATCGAATTGAAATGGCTAATTTCATTTTCCCTTCCCGCGAACGAACGAATACATCGGCACTTTTTACGTCTCGAAGGTTTTCGACCGAACTTTCGTATACTATTTTGCGCTCGATCGAAAACTTTCCTGATCGAGGAGTGTAAAAGCACGGGGAACAAACAGCGCCGCGGTGAAACTCCGAGCTGATGAATGCTGATATATTCAATCAAGAATATTGACGTGATCCGGCGAGGTGCCGTTCGAGGATCGAGGGACGATGTTGCGAAGTACGTGGAAGCACGGCATCCAGGCCAGCCTGATGAATAGTTGGCCGCACGGAACGTTATGACGAACATACTGGCTCGTCCCGTGGAAACGATACACAATCAGAATTCCGGGCCTGTCGGCGGCGAGGCCACGTGACGGCATGTCCTCCATTAAATTCCACGATGATAGAAGCCGACATGAGAGGCGTCGGTGCTGGAGGTCCATAGAGACCAGACACTTGAATCCCGCGGCACGGTTGTCACAATAAAAGGGAGCAACAGCAACTGATGAGGCACTTTAGGACGTCGTCTACCACCCTTTGATACCGGCACCGGCTATTTCTATGTTAATCTCGTCGCCAGGCGAACGCTTCACCCTTCGCTTCCAGCAAGATTCAGGCACCGACCGTCACCGCTGCAACAATGTGGGAATCGATGCTGTTCCTGATGCTAAAGGTAAATTAATTCCGGGTCTAAATTTCAAACGGTACGGACACGGTGTAAGCTGTTGAATTCCTTCGTCGACGGTGTGACTTTTCCCCGGTTACGCAACACAACGTCGACAACGCTTCAAGGTTTTCACCGGTGTAGAAAATTATGTAACAGCTCGGAGGAAACAACGAGGCAAATCCCCAGAGAGGAGAAGAAAAAAGGATGGAAAAAACCGAAGCGACGTCACCGAAACAAGGAGGTGGCAGGCCGACATCAGCTTCTCTCCCGAAATAAATCGCACGACGTTTAAAACTATTCAAGGGGCAGAGAGAAGGAAGAAAAGGACAGGGGACACGGTGGCTGGAGAACAGGAGAAAAGGAAAGAGATCCGGGAAAGGAAAACGACGAGCCAGATTTTCAGCAAGACGCTGCGATATTAAATATTTCAGACGTTCGTTGTCCCTCGTTTCCCTTCTCCTCTTTCCCTTCGTCGTGCTCTGGTTTCGCTGCTTCGTCCCGGGGCGCTCGCGCCCCAAGGCACTAAAAGGAAATTTTATAACCCAAACATTTCGCTCGGACGGGCAAGTGCCCGCGGAACGAAAAGCATAGTCGCGCAAGGATGGCTGGAAAAACGAAAACATTTCGACGAAAACGACGACGACGCTTCGGTCCGAGGGAAAGGAGCGTAACAGCGTAACGAAGAAGGGGGTCCCGTTTCCTGGCGTCGTCCGTTGAAAATCCTTTTTATGGAGCTGCCGTCGGATGAACGAGGCGTCTTGGGTGTTCGTAAACAAAAATCACTGGCTGTTCCTTCGGTGGACGTAATCTGAAATTATGTCACGGCTTGCAGCATGCGCGGCTGTCGCCTCAGATAAGAAAGTTGAAGACGTCACGGGTAGACGTAGTGTGAGGCAAGAACGGCGGGACGAAAGAGGAAGCCGGTGGAGCGGCTCGACACTCGTGATTAGTGTTCCTCGAGCGAAATGGTGGCGGTACATCAACCGCGTCGAGAGAATAACGTGTTGAATAAATGATAACGCTACGTAGCCGCGAGAGAATTTCCTCTTCTCGCTGGAGAGAATTTCCCCTCGACTCGTCCTCTTCTTTTCTGTTTGTCACGCTACGTCGCATCGGGCCGAGGCGTCGACGACTCTCGAACGTAACTCGTCGTTTACCTTTAACCGAGAGATTTTCAACCTGTCGCGACGTGACAACTTCTCATTCTTCGCTCGGCGAAATCCGTTGTCACGCCTCGCGGAGGTACGCGAGCCAGATTAGATAACGGGAAACCAGAATGCGGACAGAACGGTAAATTCGGGTAAAACGAAACGGAAAACGACGGGAGAATTCAGGCGGGAAGCGAACGAGAGGACCTTCCGAAAGCATCGCGTCGATAAATTCTGACACGGCGACGAAATATTACGAGCATATTTTCAGCGTTGTAGCAGAGGTCACCGAAACGTAACACGCCAGGAAACGGCAGGCAGCCGGTTGTACGGTGGTCCTTTGTAAAAGTGCGGTCGGTCTATGGAGTCTCTCGATTTTCCCGAGGAATAAAGGCATACTTCATACGTCTTTACGCCGGTGTAACCACGCAGAAAGCGAATCCATCGTGAGAAACCGTTCGAGCAAATTCTTCCTTCGTCCCTCGGGTCCGTATCTCCGATAAAATTTACCCTGCCTGTTGTACACCGTCGTTCGAACCGTATCCGCGCGACCAGTTGCGGCTATGTTCACCTCGTTCAAAGCTGTTCTTGACCCTTTGTCAAGCTGCTGCGTTCGCCGTTCGCTATGCTGCAGAAATTTACAATCGAAATTCTTCGCGTGTTCGCTTCTTGCAGCGAAAATGGCTCACTTTTGTCACACAACTCCACCCCCCCCGTTGTAGATTCTTTAATAAATAACTAACTCGTTGCGAAAAACATCACCTCCGATCTTCAAGTGCGATATTCACACAGTGATTCGTAATCGAGAGATACGAATTCAGTGATTAAATTCAATTGTTTATTTTCTATTGGATCGAAACAAGTTGAATCCTTCGAATCGAACGTTTCGAAAATTTGATTACTTCTGCATCAATCATTGCTCCTTTCTTACTGCTAAAGTTTACCACAATAAACCACAGATTTGTTCCACCTATCCAGATTTATTTTACAAAACACACTTTTACGAATTCATTCAATTCACGACGGGACAATGCCACGGGACGCGGATGCCGCCCCCCGAAGAGCAATTTTTCAATGTACATTTCTTTCGAAGGGATCGAAGCGAGATAAAAGCGAAGGGGGAGCAAAAAAAGAAAGAAAGAAAACGAAAAGAAGAAACGTGGCAGCAAGAAAAGTTTTAAATCTTCGAGTGGCCAATTGTTCGTGCCGAGGAAACTTCATTTCGTGGTCAGGCAACTCGCGCCCACGAATCGAGTCACCACCGGTAACCACCCGCTCTCCCTCATTTTCCCTTATCCGGCCTTCCCCGTCCTCGCCCCGTTCGTCGACCGCAAATGGAACCAGGCTGTTTCGCCCTGAATTTATTACGAGGCCGTGAATTTCTCCCGAGCCCTATTTCCCCGTTATTTCGTCTTTATTATTGTTATTAGCATGGCCACCCTATGGTCCGGTCCATATTTCACCTCCCCCTCGTTTCTTCGATTTCGACGCGACACTTTTCTCAACCTCCCTTTCCCTCCCCCCTCCTCTAACCCCTTGACTGGTGTGTATACACGGTGTTCATTAAGTTCGCGTAACCGGCTAAGAACCAGAGGGAGTGAAGAATGTGGACGACGTTCGCGGGAAAGCCTCGACGTGGGGAGAGAGGAGAGGGAGAGAGGAAAGAAGTGGAGAGTCGGGACGAAGAGTCGAGAGGCAAAGGGTGAGAAACGACGGGAAGGTGGGTCAGCCGTGGCACGGTTGGCTCGAGGGGCGCGTCTGAGTGGCGGTGCCGCGTCGCGGTGAAAGAAGACGGGTAAACGTGGCGTTGGCGCCGCGGCACAGGCGGAAATGAGAGAGGGTTGACGCAGCGAACTCACAGAACCTGGCCTGGCTGGCTGTTAATTGGCGTGAATTACGTCTTTTGCGTCGCAACGACACGGACAACCCACGACGAGAGAGGTTACTGGCTTTAGCGATCGTAGCGCCCCTCCAAAGAAACAGAGGGAATTAAGACATCGGGAAGCCGGCAAGTCGCTGGTTTCTCCATTTCCGTTTTCTGATTTCTCACTTTTTACGCCGTTTACCGCTTCGCCATTCTCTTCGCCGTTTTCTTAATTCTCTTAATGAAGTGGACTTACGTTAGCATTCGTTTGATTGTAATTTCATGGGGTTGATTAGTCACGTCGGAGGCAAGTGTTCCCCATTAAAGTATCATCGCCACGAATGTTCCCTGATATACAACGACGCGAAAGAAGTAATTTGCAAATTACTCGATTGACAAATCGAGAATTATATCACCGACACAACTGTGGCGAATACGTGCAGATACACTAACAAGTAGAAGGTTGAATTTACAAATAGCCATGAGCTGCCAAGTTTGAAACTGTACTGAAACGCATTGAAAAATAATCGTACATCACTGACACGTAAAAAGCATACTAGAATGAAGAAACTGCACGAGAGACGACAGACTCGCGTTATTTAATCGACTCGATTTCAAGACAATGACCGGCGCTGGTTCGCATTTGAAGGCTGTCGCAGCGAGATGATGGTTAATGCTTCGAACGAGACAATAACGACGAAACCCGATGAGGATAATACCGAAGAGGTCTAAGTGAAACGTTCACGCACGAAACGTTCTCTCGACAAAATTGAATCAGCAGCAGCGAACGCGTTGGCGTGCAGAGAAGGATCGGGCGATAGACGCGATGCAACGCGATAGGAATGCGACCGGTAATCTTTCACAGGCGCCGCGTGTTTCCCTCGTTAATTAAATATAATTACTTTTATCGGGTATCACTATCGAGACACAGTCGGCGACGAGTAGCGTGGCTGTTCGTTGCGTTGCTCGGAAAAGAGCAGACGGGACATCGTCATCGCCTCCGCCGACTTCCATTGTTCGTTGTTCGCCAACCGGAGCGAACCATCAACTCCCTCCGGTTATTTCCAATAATTTCCATTGGTGCCGCGATGCCACGAAACGCCGTCTGGCTAACGCAATTTCTCAGAATTACAGGCCAACGAAACGGACTAACAAACAACGATCCGATTGCGCTTCCTAGAAATAATTACTCAACCACTTTCTCGTTTAGTTCGCCAGTTAGAGGGGTCGCTTTTCGTTTGAACATCGTGACTGACAACGAGGCATTCCTCGCTTCGAAATTTACGCAAAAACGGAAATAATAATCGCTAATGGTATCAGATTTATTAAACAAGGCAAGAAGAGCTGCACTTTTTTTTTTTTTTTTGTTTCAAATGGACAACAAAGGGATCGAAGCTATTGCTGCTGCTGCAAAGTTAACCGTCGAGTCTTGAAATTTCATTGACGAAACATCGGTTGCTCGGTTTATGGAAAGATAAAGACGAAGGAGGTAGCGCATTGTTCAGCCGATTACACGCAACCTTAAGCAAAAGAGGCCGCGATGAAATTAGAAGGTTCCGTTTCGTTGCGGTCGCTCCCGGGGATTTCGTAACGATCGCTTGGCCAGCGAAGAAAGCACTTTGCCGGGGCCAAATTACCCTCCGGGCATTTACGGATTAACAGGATTGCCGTTTTAACGATCGACACCGAGTCGTCCGGCTAGTATAAAACTAAATGACGCGCCCTTTGCATACGCATTTCGAGACGCGTACAGTCTTTGTCATAAGCGCCGACGCACGCGTGATTAAGAGTCAAAGACTTGTAAATCATGTGTTTTATAGTTCAGATTACACATACACATTGCGATCGTATTTTGTTTTTTTGGTTAGCACAGTAACTGGACATAATTGAGCCACTATAGTTTGTTTTAAAATGGAGAAATTAATTAGGAATTTTAATTTCTCATCGTCAACGGTGGAAGAATTTTTTAGATGTACCAAGTATCTTCATTATTTTATCCAGTCTTTATTAAGAAAGAAATTGTATTCTATATTTCTTTCTTATTTTCGCACCTTCTTTATCTTGGAATAACTCCCCCATCAACTATTCTAGAATTAGCTAGATTCAAGCACACGTAATGAAATTTTCAAACTCAATTTTCTCGATAACGAAGCATCACGTGGAAAGATTTTATTCTCTTTTTTCTCGACTTATTTTGACACGCAGAACTGCCGCATGATTTCGGAAACGTTCTGCATATCTTATAAATTTTCTGCTTATTCTTACAGAACATTGACAATAACAAAGACAAAATTGGAAGAGCTCCACAAACTATGATGCAAGCTTAATTTCTTAGATAACTATCGACGATTGTAAACCATGAAATAAAAAACAAGAAACGACTAGATATCATGCTAGATATTCATTTTGATCTAGAGATCAAATTTACTAGAATTCATTGGTCGAAAAATTATCGATTGAAAAGCGGTATTACCGTTGGCTAACGACCATCTTGTAGAGAATGTAAACGTACACACACGCAAACTGTTGCTGGATTCCGTTTGAGGGACGCGGGACAAAGGAAACGTGTTAGCGGATGCGCGTTTATCTCAATTTGAAAGGGCTACCCTCATCTAACGGAAACGTAGTCAGACAGCCATATAGTCACGCGGAAACCACCCTGTGGAAGGAACGAGCAATACCCTGGTCAGGATTTACACTTTTTTCTCTCTTTTTTTTTTTTGGAGTGCAAAAATGTTGAAACCTCGAAAACATCGTTGCAACGATCTTTGGAACGAATAATCGCTTGACTCGGTTGATAATAACGTGATATTAGCGATATTTCAACTCAAATAAATTAAATGATTCCAAATCGCTTGATATATTTATTCAATATATCCTAACAAATAAACTAATTACTTTTTATCAAACATTCTAATTATAAAACAAGAAAATCGCGTGATTATTATGTCACACGATATTATGCCACAACGATAATTCTAACATCAAGTGGCTAGTGCTCGCGGTGAAACAGTCGAAATAATTTTGAAATCGAGAGACGACTCTCGAAACGGCCACGTAATTATAACGGAACCCGAATAAAATTAAGCAATTAATTAACGTCGTATCGAAAGAAGATACGATCGTGCCATTAACCGGTCGGAATCGAATCCGCGGAACACCGGGAGTGGTGGCGGGAAGAGGAGAGGAGCGAGGCGTAGAATATACGCGAATATTACCGACTGCGAATTATTCGAACTGCAATCCGGCTGAAAGTTCGATTTCAATCTCACGACTCTGTTGCACCGCGGTAAGAAGCCTGACTCCATTTTCACTCAATATACAAGCCCGCTGGGATCGGCTGCAAATAAAGCAACCACCCCCTCGACTCAGACCGAACTTTAATCAACAGAAACGCTACGAAACGAATACAATTTGGCCCGTTATGCATTTCCCAGTACCGCGGCCAGCTAACGAAGCAAATTCGCCCGACTCGAAGCGAAAACCTCGAGCCAAAGTCCTCGGATCCATTCCCCTTCCTACCCCTTTCACTGGCAGACGACAGTTTTCTTTCTAACTCGCCGCTCGCTCAAAGAAAGCCGCGTTTCGCCGAAATGGGTCTTTAGCCTTTAGCGGCTAAAGACCGCGGAAGAGAAAATCGAAAAAAAAAAATAAGAAGGAGAAGAAGACGGAATATAGTTGGAATAAATATTTCGCGAGCCGGTCGACGCTCCCCTGAATCTGGCGACGGGATCGAGTTGGGACGCGAGCGGAACGCCGAGAGCTCGCCGAGATGAAGATAACCGGCGTAGAGAGCCGCCCGCCTGCGCTCGATGGATAAGAGGGAGAAAAAATACCCTCGATCCTGAGACGTTAGGACGCGATCCGTTAGGGGGTTGAAACAAAAGGGAGAGAATCTGGCGCGTGATCGATGAACGTGCTTGCTCGGGATTTATTATGGAAATAGGTTTCTGCGTTGGCGTTAGCGGTTGATACACCAAACGAGGAATTAGGCACGTGAGCCGTGTATTTTTGTGAAGTACGTTTGACGATCGAAAGTGATAGGAAACGTGACAGTGATGGCCGATCTCTCGAAAGAAAAAGAGGGTTGATCGTGAGGATTTCGTCTGCCTGCAAATTCTGACCATCGTGTTAGAGGAGAATCTGTAGTTGCACGCAGCGAAATCTTGAACAATGGCACATCGATGTCTTCAAAAGTTCGTCTGCTATAATAACATCGTCATCTATTGCAATTAAACGTATAATTGTGATACGATCATGTTTTCTCGAAGCACGAGGCTGACCGATCTAGTTTAGAAGGAACACGACGCCGCAAACAGTATTGGAATTAGAACCACGAAGAATATGTAAGGAAATAGAGGATCACTGTGCTGGAGAAATAGATCGAGAACCATCGAAACGGGCCACTTAAACTGATAAAAGTCGTTGATCGGTCGCTGGTACGGCGAGTTATGCAAATGGAGGCCTCGCCGGGGCCTCGCGTTATGAAACAAAAATTACGACGGCCAACTTCCTGCCGACTAATGCAGTTCGCTTGTAGATCGTGCTCGGGCTCGTTGGTGCCCGTCTGGCGCGGTTCCAAACTCGGTTGAACGTCGTCGATCGTCGCAGCACCGATCACGTTGAGAGATCTCGCGACCTCGCCTCGAAAAATCGGGCGGCTCTTTAAGGGGTAACACGTCACTTCCGTCGAGTCGTTACGTGCCACTTCGTTCCTCGGAACTTCCCTCGATTCCACCGTTGTACAAAAATTCGTGAGGAAATAGTCGACGAAACGAGAAACACGTGCGCCCAAAACTATGCGAAACTTGAGCTCGTCGAGCCCGATGTTGTTTTTTCAACGCACCCTTCGAAATGCAACAGCCGCCCCCCCCCCACTCTGCCTCGCTTCTGCCACCCTAACTGTGTTACACAGGGTACGTTCGAACGATTGGTTTTTGAAGGACGGCACGGTTTTCTCAGGTGAAAGCTCGCGATTTCGAGTGCGTAGTTTGTTTAACGAGTCGGCACCGCTCGAGCGGCTTGTCACGCCGCGTAGACGTTTCTTTTATCTGCAAATCGAATTTTCGTACGTTCGACGTTTCATAAAATTTGGGAGGGGGGGATTTGGTTATTTATGAGGAAATTTGCTGGCGAAATGTATCATGCAGTGAATTTATTATACAGTGTATTATAATGTTAATTAACTCTGGGATGGGATTATTTGATCGCAGATGTAATTACAAAGTACAAGAGAAAACGGTTGAGAAACGACCTAAAGAGCTAAAATATTCAATAGAAAAATGGAATCTAATGCGAAGATCTATTCTCGGTCACGTAGCAAAAGAAATGATCGCAAGTACATTAAATTTTCGTACAATCACAAAAAAAAAAAGAAAAAAGAGAACGCGTGTATTCAATAATTCTGACAAATGTTTAGTAAAACGAAGAAAACACACCGAGTGTTTCTCCACATTATTAATATATTTATTTTACGGTAAGGAATAACAAGCAGATTATGGAACGAAATACGTAAAATGACATGGAATCTGAAACATCGTCCGAAATGTCCTCTCCTAAGGTAATTCGAGAGGAGGGAATGTATTTTCCATCGCCATCTTGATCGTTCGAGCCACGCTGTGGGAATAGCCGCGAGTGAAAGGACGCGAGGAAGGACAAAAGAAAAAAAGAAAAAAAGAATCACTTAGAGGGAAGGCATAACCGAAAGACACCCCGGGGAACGAGTGTCCACGTCCCTCGAATCCGAGCGAGCAATTAATCACCCGCCCCACGGGCTCGTATCGATTGCCAAATAAACCCCGAGATCGCCGCAGTCATTCTCAGGAGCGATCCATCACAATCAGAAAAATGATCGGTCTGGCGTGTTACGGTCGCTCTACGACCGAGGGAAACAGCGTTTCGATTACGATCACCGTAATCAACCCCCTTTCTGGACAGTCATTTTCACGGCTCGTTGCGTCGCAAACGGGGTTGGGGAAGGTGGAGAGGCGGGGGAGAAAGAGGACCGATACCACCGGACTCCCAGTACAAATTGATAAAGTTATTAACGTCCGCGTGACTCGTCAGCCCGCTCGTTAATTAAATCGCGACCATTGTCCCCCAATGATTCGGCGATCCTCTTTTTTTTCCAACACCCTTTCGAGCGAACCTCTGCTCGACGAGATTCTGTCTGATTGCCAAATGGATCGCTATCGATCCAACGAACGGAAGAATCCGCAGAGCAAATATTTGTGGACCTCGAATTGTTAATTTCTCCAATTAGGATTATCAGTCTGACTAGCTAGAAGTGAACGACAAAGCTGTGTGCCACTGTTCGTTGAAAAGTTATTTACACACTTTATTCAATACTATTTTACACTGTTATTCAATTACTTTACATTTTTTAAGTTTCGTGAAATTTTGAAATTTCCTTGCAACTTCCTCTCATCGGACCCGATATTCGCGATGGAAATTGATTGGACAAGAATCAGCCTCTTTCGATACTAACTTTTTCAATACAAGGACGACGGCCGTTTGACAACGTGTTAAAAAAAAAAAAAAAATCAAAATCACCCATGAGTTTCTATAGACACTCATCGCCACGTAACTTGCAAACGACAGAATTGGAACACGCGGCATCCCGAGGTGAAATATCGAGGGACGATTGAAAAAAAAAAAAATACAAAAACCAGAGGGAAGCGGGAAGTTTCGCCGTTCGCTTCTCGAACTCGAGAGGCGGCAATTACGGAAATTAGCGCGAGCATAAAGAACGTAATAACGCGGAAGAATCGGCGAATTATGCAAAAGCAGAAGAAGGGACGATTCTTTTCGTCCCACCTCGCTCCCTTTAGTCTCGCGACTCTCGCTTTCACGTGATTTCCTGCTTCGTTGCAGCTACGTTATTCCACGGACCAGCGTTAGATCGACCCGCTCCCACCCGCCCTGTACTGTATTACCATTCGACGGGTCATAATTTAACGGGACACTTGTTATTATCAATTTCAGGTTTAACAGAGTGACAAACGCCTGGATGGCACAAGCTAGAAGAGACGTTTCGTCGCATCGTGGCAGAGGAGAGAGCGACGAGAAAGGACGTAACAAGATTTATCGTTAAGCGTGGATACGACGACGGGGATGAAGCAGCGAACGATGAAAGGGGACATCGGCTAAATTGACGCTACCGCGAATTTTTTTCTTTCCTTTCTTGTCATCTGCTGGCAACCACGAAATCGTTTCATCCCTCAAGTGAAAAAAAAAGATCGAAACGTTGCTATTGTGCAATTGTTTTTACACGCATTTCATTTCTTTCTGTCCTTTCCCTTCCATCTACGAATTCTTTAAACGTGATCTCTCTTTCTCGCTTGCACAAATTCGTGTTTCTGAGAATACGATTTAAAAAATTGAATTCCAGTGGAAAACTCCACTTTCATGTACTAAATGCTACATTTTTTTTCTTTTCGCATCGCGTGTATTTTGCGCAATTTCGTACTCTAAGGTATTCTGCAAATGCATAAAATCTCGCAGTCTGTTAATAATTCATTCATTTGCAACCGGAGGGAACCGAATTTTTAAATTCTTGCATTTTCTTTTTGTCTTTGAATTTCAATCAGTTATTCGATCAGAAATACACTTTGATCCTCCCACTTTACACGTTGGCAAATGAAGCCTCGCAAAGGAAACATATATAAAATATTTGCTCGATGAAATCGAAACGTATCAATTTATTTCGCTACGAAGTGCAAATTAATACGCGTGTAAAATGTATATCTAGAACGTGACTATTAAGGTATAATTATTTTCATCAATCAAGATACGTTGTCTGAATTAAGAAGACTGTTCGATCATTCTCGCGAACGAAAAGGCGTATATGATAAATTCGATGATCGTGAGACAGAGTTACGATGGCGTTTCGTCGAGTCGAAAACAGCAACGTTCAGAAACTCTCGTGAGAAACAAACGGCATAATAAACAAGCGGAAAAGATTAGAAAGAATTCGGGCGAATTTACAAGTGCTCGGGAAGCGGAAACGCAGAATGAAATAACGCGAAAAATCTCTCTCTCTCTCTCTCTCTTCTCTCTTTTGATACTTCCCGCGTCTCCGATAAAATACGCGAAATGCGCGGAATACACGCGGGTTGATTGCGAACGATGGATTAACTTTACTGCTCGTTTTAAACACTCCGTGGTATCAATATCATAGCCATTGACAAATCGAACGTGTGATCCTTTTTATAATTGAAACTACGTTCCTCCCATATTCCGGTAAATACATAAATGTGACGGTGTTTCGAGAGAAATTACAAAAAAAAAAAAAGAAGAACACGATTCTCGGATCCCATTACCGATTCGTTCGTCGGACGATGAATCAAAATGTGCGAAATTTCGAAAGAATCGGACTCGTGTATTTTTCATCGGAATTTTATTAATTTTTCGTTTTTTAATTAATTTCATTAATTACTGTTTCCTTGTTGAAGGAAAAATCAAAATTGCTTCAGAGTCAGACGATTTTATCTGGCTACAAGTGAATCAAAGGTGCTGCAATAAATTTTTCTCTTAAAGATGAAAAGTGCCTTTCTCGTTTCTCCTAACCTTCGTTCATTTACAAGGGAATTTAAAATCTGACAATTAATAATTATTACAAGTAATTCATTTGGAATGCAATAGTGGAATGCAATAAACATAAACAATGAAATAAAAACTTTTTACTGTTATTCGAATGTAGTTCTTATCGAACCAAACAGCTGAACGCGAAGATGGTTAGAATCATTATCTATCCGTAATATTTAAGAAACGAACCTGAGAAATATCTTTCACATATCTTTCACGTATTAAGAATAACTTGGCAATTTTAAAACCAGAGAGAAATAATCCAAGAGAACAAACAAGCAAGAAAATACTAAATAAAAGAAAAGAAGTATATTAAAATTCGTGAAAGTTCCACAGAATGCACTGATCATTTGGTTGATCATTTGGATTATTGTTCGGATATTCGTACCTCAAACATTCGTTAATTTCACTCGTCCGAGATTTAACGATCGATTGTAATAACTCGTCCGATTCACGCCGAGTCGGCAACGAAAAGAATATTTGCCCCGCACACTCTCGTTGTGACGAAGGAAAATCGATTCTTTGGCCGATGGTGGCCGTTGGCGAACGCCGCGAGGCTCCGTGTCGTATCTGGCGGATCAGAGAGCAATATTTTCGGCGGTTCGCTCGAGTGTCACAATGGACCCGATTCCACGGTTTGCTGAGAAAATAAGGTGACCCGGTGACGAATCCGCCCGGCGAAATTAGAAGCTGTGTGCCGGGCAAACTGCGGCGAATCGTGTGAAATCAAATTATGCGACCGGGGGAATATATATATATATATATATAAGAGAAAGAGAGAGAGAGAGAGAGAGAGAGAGAGACGGGTGCCGCCCAACCCGCTTGTTTGAACGCTGGTTAATTATAAATACACCGGCGATAATTGCTGTTTAACGAACGCGCCCGCTTTTCAACGGCCCCCGTTCTTCCGCCTCGCGATAAATAATCAAGCGCGGCAAGTCGAAAGGCGGTGAAACGTGCAAACAGCCGTATGACCGCGAAACAGAACGCTCGAAGATGATGTCTGCACGTGTTAGCACATGCGTCTTTCAATTTGCAACAATTTCGACGAGGCTAAAGATCTCCGCGCGTATTTACGCACGTGAGATCTTGCCGAAGAACAATGTTGACAGAGGGTGTTGTGAGAACATCCCCGTCGGCAAAGAAATATTCGCCTTCCATATTGGCGATATCGTAGGGAAGAAAATGTTTCGTTACTACTGTATGAACCATTTGTACAAAGTTTCGAATGTTTTCCCCCTTGATATTTCAGGTCGCCAAAGTCTTGTCCTCGTCAGAAGTGGCAGCTGATCTATTCCCTCGAGCGCGACACTTGCCGCCCTTCAACAGCCTCGTTCGCGCCGTTGGAATAGCCGAGGATAGGGAAGGAGAGAGTGGATGATAGCGGACGGACAAATCGCGGGCCGGAAGTCGGCGTGGAATCACTTTTAGCGCGGCCGGAAACGGAGAACAGGGCCGTTTCGTGGCGATGCAAGGCGGCTGGTTAGGGGAACAGCGTAGGGCAGGTAGGTTGGTTCGCAGAGGGCAGCCCTGAGTTTCGATGCGCGCGGGCAAAGGTAAGGAGCCCTCAGGGGGTGTTCGCAGCGAAGTTATGCAGATCTGACCCCCCCGTAACTGCTGTTTCACACGCGATATCATGCATTTGAATGTACAACCGCTTTCAGCTAACTCCGCGGTTCAACTCGAGGCGCACGTAACGATCGTCGACGCGCGGCTACGTGGCGAGCCACCACGGAACGAAACGAAAAAGACAGGACGATGTTGAATAAAGAGGGAAAGAAAAAGAGGAGAAAAGAAATTCAGAGATAAAGGTAAATCTTCCCACGCCAAATGAATAATGGTATCATATATTCGATCTTTCTTCGCGGCTGTTCCCAAAAATTACACAATCGCCAGACATTTGTTAATTTTAAACAATTGCGAGGTAGACTTGCAATTGTCTAAACAATCAGAACGAGCAAATCAAAGAGGAAGGAAACGAGCCGGACACGAGTTTTCGATTTACATCCCTCGCGAGAGCCTCAATTTCCTTCTAATCTTCCAGTCTCAAGCCAAGAATAACACGAATCACGGCCGGGGGATCTAACACGTGGAAACGGATACGTGGAAACCGGTGTTCAGAAACGGACAGCGAGAATATTTCAAAGTGGAATACGCATAGGAATTACGGGGAGGGAGGCGCTTATCGCCGACAAGAGGGCCGAACGGATCGTTCGACAGAGTTAATTTAAACGAGGCATAGAGCCGCGCGCAGAAGGACGCTGATGGGGCTGCGATACCGGCCGACTTTCCCCGGCTAGATTGGGGCATGTTTGCATGGTATTTAGCCGATAAGGGGGCAAAGGTATCGAGCGCCTACGGATTACACGCTTTTAACTGATCCACGATGGGGCGTTGCCACCTTTCGCCCCCATACCTCTTCTTCTCTTTTCTCCTTCTTTTTCGTTTCCTTTCGTCCCCCCCCCCCTTTAGACACTCGCTACACCTGTCATCGTCCACTTGCCCGTTCCTCCACCCTTTCGTTTCCCGCGTTGGCATTACGAAAAGGCGTTCTTCCGTGTCTCTAATTAAAAAAATTTTTTCTTTTTTTTTTTACCACCTGCCCCCACTTGCTCGTGCTCGATTCCCTTTTCCTTTTTTTCTTTTTTCTTCTCTTCGTTTTTCTTTTCTTCTTTCGCCGGCGACTCGACCAGTTTACCCTCGCCGTAACGCGAAAGGGAACGAAATCGATCGTGTCCGTTTCATTTTTCTCGATGGTGAGATTAGTTGGCCGGGGGAGGAAAGTGATTTTCGTACCAGCGAAATTTATTGAACTTGGCTGTCGGTTCGAAAATTCGACTCGTGTCGCGATTGCTGGGATTAACGCCTCTGTGAATCGAACGTGTGAGATATTTTTATCTCACACTGGATGAAACTTTTTTCCACGTCAAGGAACATTAGTTAACCACCACAGTTAAGCTAATTAGAGCGATTTTTTTGTTTGTTTGTTTTGTGGAACCAAACTGTTGTGCTCCTCATTCTGTGCGCCTGTTAATTTTCGACCATAATAATACGTTTGGGGATTCAAATGAAAAGACAATTTTCACAATATACTGAATTTTAAAATTAACTTCTTTATTAAAACAGAGGGAAAAAAGAAAGATGCGACTTTTTTACGTTCCTCCTTTGTAGTCTCCGGCTTTAATGAAATTTTAGCGTTTAAAGCATGTTATGAATTTTAAATTGCGCCCGCGTTTCAGCAAAATCATTGATGCATCGTGTGATACATTATGCGCTACATTATTGCTACCTGCATACTTTCTTCGTTAAACCAACTTTGAAACAAATACGACAACTAGTCCCAAGACTTCGCAACGAGAGTTGTACGCAACAATTCGAACGAATCGCGAGACTTTTCCAACGGACTTCGACAAACCTGACCGGAACTATCCGGAAGTCATCAACCCTCGTCACTCGCCCAACTCGCGATAACCCCCTAACACACAGGATCCCTGGTTTCTCTCCAGAAATTTCAATAAACGGGCCTGAGGCTGACGTCAGCCATTTTCTCCGTCATTAGAAGCAACCACGGGCTCGATTGGTCCACCAGGTCCCCGGATCCCGAGCGGAAGCCGGGTCAATCGGCAAACCCCCGGAGGAGGATTCGCGCGGGGAGAAACGATCTCGAGACGGTCGTCGTCGCGATATCGATCGTCCGAAGAACAATTTCCTCCCAGTTACAGCGGGGCGATCTTTCTTCGCGTTGAACGCGTGTGCGTGCATAGCGAGGGGTCGCTCGATAGCTGGCGTCGGTTCGAAGGCATTCCGGATGCATAAAATGAACGTTAGTTTCGCATGCCGCGGGCCGTCGAGTGTATTTTGCATAGCTATCTCCCCCCCCCCCACTCGCTCCGATCCGTCCTTCTGCCTGCCACTCTGTAATAAAACGATACGTTCTTTCCCTTACGTCTGAACGAAGCGCGCCGCTATTACAGAATGCTCTCTTTGCACGCGCGCGAGACTATAGGGGTTGTTTCTCCTCGAACAGACATTCCAGCGAGTGTATGTGCATTCTGAGCGTTCGCGGATCTCGTGTCTGAGCGGCAGGTCCTGTGGAGGGAAACTAAGATTCTGGAAATTTGTAAATTAATAGCCCGCAGGGGCAAAAGATGCCCCTTGCCTCTGTGTAACTATCGAGTCACCGTGTGCCGTTCTGTTTTACTTTCTCCCTACAAGTGGCGAAAATTTGAAAGACAAATTGCACGAAGCAGTCCATAATCTCGTAAAATCAAGCAATCGCTACCTGCAGTGGGAATATAATTAAATTATCATATAGACTATAATACCACGTAATTTTAGACACTATCTCGACTATCACTAGCAGTAGGTTCGTCCGAAATGAATCTCTTCGTTGACGTTCAAATTCTCGTAATCGTTTTGAAATTCTTCATAAATATGAATACGCTCGAGCATGTTATACTCTGTTCACGAAACAGACTCCCTCTCTCTCATGTTCGAAGACCAAGTTGACGGCGGCGGCGGCGGTGGTTGTAAGAAATTTTGCGCAACACTTCCGTTTCCCATTTCCTACCTCGTTCGCAGCGAAACACGCCCGCGGACACACGCCCCGACGACTTTATGCATTATTCAACAGCCCGGCGACTCCATAAATCGGCTAATTAAGAGCGAAACTTATGCACCCCGGCCTCCTCGCGGGACCGTGAAACCATCCAGCACGATGTTGCAACGATTAAAAAGCACAGGAACAAGCCTCCGTGTCGATTTACTCGCGAGCTGACACGCTCTGACCAGCTCCTCGTGAAAGAAAATCGTCCAGCACGCAACAACCCCCTCGCGTACATCTTGTTCCTATCCTCAATTTTCTTTAATACAATGACACGGCCTGGTAATGTGTCTACGGATAATCTAAGACTCGACTAGAGAAAATGTTGTTGCGACAGAGGTACTTAAAATTTGTCTTTTATTTTTAAATTATGTCGGAATGAATCATTTAACTTTGGAAATAATATTTTAACGGTGCGAGAGATTAAAAGAGAAGGTACGCGGAACTCGCCCAAATTTAATGCAGAATCTCTCTCGACAGAGAGAGAGAGAGAGAGAGAGAATTTCTGCTTGAAAATTCCTAAATCGAACGAATATCAAAGATCAAGTTCCATCGGGTCGATTTGGTTAACAAAGTCACCAGAGGCGCGCGTAATCAGAAACTAAAGGCTAGAACCCGGCCCTTGCCAGCGTTTCAACAGGGAAAAAGGGGGAGGGAAAAATCGAGCGCGACGTCACTCTTGACGTCTCGTCCTAACGCGAGCAGGGTGTGTTTTACGAGGCAGCTTGTATAACGAGAGAGATATATATATATCCCAGCCCCGGTGTGTTCGCGTCGCCGAACAGAGATACCAGGGTGAAAGTACCAGGCCGAAAAGAGGGTCGGAGCCGGAGAGCACGCCGTGGGCGGGTCAGTCCATCATTCGCGACGAAGAGTCAATATTAATTAAGGTAATGGCAACCAGGCCGGGTCACCCTGTCGAGCGGTGTTTCCACAATGACGGCTAATTATCCATCGTGTACGTTTCCCTTGCGTCCTTCTTTCCACCGCGGTTCTGTATCTCTCTCGACTCTCTGGCTCTCCGCTTCCCTCCCCATCGCCAAGGGTCAACGCGGACACGTCCCCTTCGTGTCGTCACAGGTTACATTTTACGCGGCCGTAACACGTTTACGAGGTAACCGGCACCACGACTTTACGACCGTGTACACATCGACGATTATTTCGCGCTGATACTAACCCTACCCCGAGTCGAGCCGGTGTTAATTACGGGATTGGGATTGGGTCATTGCCGCGATGTGTCGGAATTATCGATCGATCGCTCGCTACCGGCGGATCCAGAGGAGCTTCCTGCTTGGCACATCCGAGCGTCCCAATGTCACGGAGAGTTTCTAACGAGTGAATACACGTTGAAGGAATTTTTACTCTGCAAGGTTCTTTCATAATTAATTACTTCGAAAAAGTTGGTTAGAGTTCAGAGTTCGGGAATAAAGTCTTATGTTGGAGTTTAATAAAACGAGATAATAGCCCAAGAGTGTGTGAGTTATTTGAGAATCAATTACTGACGCTAACAAAGATGGTGAGGATTTTAAGAAAGAATATTTAAAGAATACAAGATGGTGAAAAATATTCTGTATATTTAAAGGATGTAAGATGGTAAAGACTGTTTGGTAGTATTTAAAATATTCAGTAGATCATGGCGCGGAATACTGAACATTTATAAATTATTACACTACACTGTTGTACGCAGTTACTTGAAAAAATCGAAATCGAGCCAGGACGATGGATCAAAGTAATTCTCTCGATCCAGTCTGCATTTATTTCGAGAGATCTGTAACGAAGATAGTTTTAACAAGCACTTGTTCTACCGTCGATTCCAACGTACGCGACTTATGCGACCTAGTTTTCGCTATCCCGGCCTCTGAGGTTCAAGGGTCACTGGGTTACCTAACCGCGACGAGTTCGCGATTATAATTGTCGAGAGTCAGGAGTTTTTATTTCGATCGTCGTGCAACTTTTCAGCAGAGAACTCCACGCTCTCGGGAGTCGAGTAACGTGTTTCGACTTTCGACAAAAAAAAAAACTCGACCGACACGAAGCGCCGTGCGCTTGGAAGCAGGTTCGCGGAGTGCATGAGAATCGCGAAGGTTGGTAGAAGCAGCCGACTAGCGATAAAAGTGGCGTCGATCTCTCTGCATCGTCTCGATCTTGCTACAACGTTAATGTAACGCGCGTGCCTGGAGACGCCCGACGCCAATATTCCTTGATTCACTCGCAGTTACAAGCGGAAGAGCTAGTCAAACCGGCGCAGCTGCTAGGAAAAATAAATTGCGCGCCGACAACGTTTAATGCAGCGAGTACAAAGCACGAGGGGGAGGGGAAGAGAGAAAGAGGAAGATGATACACATGGATAAACTAGAAAAAGATACATCTAAAAAGAACACGCGAGAGAAACGTGACAGGGCTATTCTTTTTCGTCGTGTCATTTGCCGTGGTTGAAATATCGTTGCTGAAAAGAGAACAACTTTTTACCCCGTGTTCGAAGATATAAATCTTAGAAATGGATGATGAATGCGAATTAAAGAGTAAAAATCTACGCAATGTACGTAATACATATCTATATAAATAATATATATGTTAAATTAATTACATATATGTGTTGTATATATATTTTATTATATACGTACTATATTATATTTATTATATTATTTTTATTATATATTTATGATACATAAATACATTAAATATCTAAAACAAAGTAATGCTGCATATATGTATTCATATATTTATAAATATTGTATATTTTATATATATATCTTTTTGTTATATTTACGATACACATATAAATATGTACACTAAATATCTGAAATAAAGTAACGTTTATTAAATACAAAACTTAGTAAAAACAAATTTCTATCAGTTCGTGAAAATGTGAAACATCCCCTGCTCGCACTGTATATTCTAAAATCGCACATTTCGAAGGCTTGACGCAACGTCCAGCTCCTCGGACTCCGTTCCTGTTCGTACAAATCTTTTTCGATTCCGGTTTCCTTTAGCAAACGGTGGCAGTCAATGAATGGACGATCAGGTGTGAGTTACAGCTTACACACCGTGTGCTCATTCGTGATTCATTTAGCTGGCCACCGGCCAGATCCGTCCGTTTTCGACCGACGCGACGCGGTCGTCCTTGTTTCATTACCGCGAGCAGAGTCCGTCCAGGTCTCCTCTCTCCGCTCTTTAATTCCTTTTTCCTTCGCTCGTCCTCCGGCAAGCGTCACGACGCGTGCAATTCGAGACATTCGAATCTGCTCGTAGCACGCCAATCCAGCCCGATTAAACGTCGGTCGTTCGGTCGGTTTTTCCGCTTTTTCTCCTCCGATCCGACTGTCGCGGCTAGCTTTGCGACGAACGAGTCGTTGCCCGGTGGCAATAATAGACGACCATCTGAGAGGAAATCGGCGAAATCTCGTTGTAAGAGAGACACGCACGCTCTTTCGATCGGTGTTCGACGAGTGATTTCGTTTTCTCTCTCTCTCTCTCTCTCTTTCTCTCTTTGGTTGGAAGCACGTGACCGAGGTTGGGACCGAAGTGACGGTTTCTGTCGATGAAATTTCATTAGGTGATTGGCCGAGAGCCGGTCGGAAGCGACTAGATTCGACCTCTTTGAGTGATTAATTGAGTATTGGATTGATAATGACAACGTGTATATTTGGCGCTGCGGGAATCGATTAGGAGACCTGTTCGTGCTATCCTCGCCAATAATTTTCCGACCACGCGAAACCGACCGGACGCGTCACTCTTTTTTGTGTAAAACGTTTAATCAGATCCGTTGTTTTTTTTTCCTTTCTTTTTTCCCTTTCTTTTTTAACTGACGAATTTTCAGGACATTTTGCGAGTCAGAATTCTTACATATCTAAAGATATTTTCAACTCGAATATCGATCGATTTAAATGCAGAACGGTTACATACAAACTATTCGAGTGTTTTTTTCAATTAAGTTTTCTTCATGATTACGAACAGATTTATCGCGGTGAAGTAAAAGAATGAAATCTTCAAACAAATGAGGACCCACAAAACTATTACACTTTAACTATCTTCTTCGAATATTACACAAATAATACAGAATAATTTTTAAAGTTTGAGATGGAATCTTTTTTGAATTTCTTGGTACTATTTTGACAAGCTTCTAGAATGTTTTTTTTTTTTTTTGGTTTTGCACAAACAAAAATCTAACTTTAAATTTTTGATAGATCAACAGTTCCGAATTACGATAGATTAAGAAAGATTTTTCATTACAACAATTCCACTACTGAATAGAAAAAAATAAAAAAAGCTCGTCTCGATGCTAGAATAGCTAGAATGACTAGAGTATATCGCGTATTTTTAATAGATGCCGTATAAGTAAATGCTCGTGATGACATTGAACACGTTTCTCTCGAACGTTGAACATGTTTCGCTCGAAAGTCATCCGACAATCGTCCCTCGCAGACAAGAAATACCACTTGGAGAAATACCAAGTGAAATCTTGCTCAGCCACGTTCCAAGTGGATACGAAAACATCTCGTAATCGTAAGACGTAATTATCTCATCGTCGTCTTTTACCAAGGCCAACATTCTCGAACCGTCCGGTTCAAAATTTCCGCACTGTTATCCGCGGAATATCGCCGTCTACATTCAATACTCGAGCTTACACCACTCGAGAAGCATCGCCGCGCCTCGACGAAGTACAAAGGTAGACTTATCCCCGGCAAAAAGAAGATCCGTCTGCCGTGGAAGGAGCCGATCTCGCCGGGGTGGCAATCGATTCCGTGGGCGTTCGCTCGTGAACCGATTAATCGAGCAGCCGTCGTCGCCGCGCCAGCGCGTCGCACCGTCGTCGTCAAATTTAGCCAAAGACGTCCTCTGGGTCGTCGAACGTACGCTCGAGATAACGTAATGCCGTTCGAATGATCCGGAAGGTTTGCGAACGCGAGCGCAAGCAAGCGAGCGACAGAGAGGAGGAAAACGATCGAAAGCGGGAATTATTTCCCGCGACAGATTGAGTAGAACCAAAATGTAATTTTCCTAAAGCCATCCGCGCCGATCCCACCCTTTTCTCTCGCCTCTTCCCTCCGCGCCGTTCCTGGGGGGATGCGACGTTCCTCGCAATCGACTTTCCGCCAATACCCCCGACCCGGGATCAGTCGTATCGCTGGGAAAGACCGATCGGCGGTGGATCGATCCGTCGTCAAGGAACGAAACGCTCTCAACAGCTTCGATCCCGATTTGGTTCCAACCGATGACGTTCGAACCGGTTCTCTTCTCTCTCTCTCTCTCTCTCTCTTTCTCTCTCTCTCTCTCTCTCTCTCTCTTCTCGACGGTGGTCGCGTTTTCAGGATTGGATCCGGTATTGGCAACCTTGAGAATCTGACTCTGATTACATTTTAATTAGAGATTTCTAAAAGACTGTAAATCCCGGGTAGCGTTCCATTTATATGAACCCATCAGTGGAACAAACAGTTTGTAGCATTGGAGTTTCGTTCATTTATTAGTGATTCTTCGTTCACGTTCGAATAAATCGACTCAGTCGGCAAGAGTTCGTTTGATCGGTTCAAATGAAACTAATTCTATTGTTTTTTCTTTTTTTTTTTTTTATTTGAACTATAATTATCTCAAACATGGGACATAAACGTCTTCTTAAATGGCTTTAATGACGTTCGTGTTTCAAGGATTTTCGTTTCATCCGTTCGATACTGAAAATTTGGAGAAATTCTAGAGATTCCATTACTAGTTGCGGGATTTTTTAAAGATGCTATTCGCACTTCTTTTTTTTAATTATTACAAGTATATGAAATGAACGTGTTCTTTTTGATATTCGTGTTTCATCGATTTTATCTTTACCCACTTTCTTTGCCCGAGTGACGAAAATTCGGGGAATTTCTAATGTCTTTTTAATCGAAGGAAAAACCTCATTATCTCTTGGTATCTGGACGCTCCTAAATTGCTGGGAATTGAAATAAAAGTGCGAGAAAACGTCGCATTTCACCCGGCGACGGGTATATTTTTCAACGCATCACCATGAAGAAACGCAATTTCCTCGAGACTAGATTTATGATCCCACTTGATCAACTTCCAATTAGAAGATCCTACCAGAATTATGATTGATAATAAGAAAATTGCCAGGGGGGCGAAAAACGTCAGCCGCGTTCCTTCCAACGTCACTTTTAAAAGTCAGTCTCGCAGTTACGCAAACGGATCTCCTCCAAAGCTCGTAGAAATCAAAAATCCCGTGATTTTCGATCGCGTGTCGACAGGGTTGACAACGAAACGTCCAGTTGATTGCGAAGAACGAAGAGGACGAGAGAGAAAATCAGAGAGGGTGCGATAAAGAGATCGGCGAAACGCAGAACGGGGCATGTCGAGAGTGTTGAATTATCGGCATTTCTCTCGCCACGGGGTTAATAGGTTCATCGGTGTAATGGCCGGTCCGAAGTTCGCCGACAACGCGACGCGACGCGACGCGACGAGCGCAAAAGAATTTTTGAAACGAGTGTCGGGACATCGAGTGCCGTGAATCATCCGGAACGGACACTCGTTTGTCCCCATTATCGGACTCGCTGCTATTCACCGGGATATAATTGATCGCGGCGTGTCGCGGAACCGCCGGGGAAAAAAGAATCGATGCATTATGCATTATCCCGCGTCTATTTCTGGATCTCTAATGATTCATCTTCCCGCCAGTGAATTCCATCGGGGGCGGCGCCACCAACGGGAGCGAGTGGATCGACCGATATTTTCTTGTCTGTCCCGTCGTTGCGTCGAGAATGAAAACGCGGCCGACTTAATTTTTCAGGCAGTGGATAAATTCTTTGCTCGTCCAACGCCGGGATTTGACTGAGTAGCGGCAGATTTCAGCTCTAATCTGGTATCGTAATAGCAATTTCGATTCGTAACTCGATGTCACTGATTTCTATCGCGAGATATATAGGATTTTCACTAATTCACATAACACTCTCTACTCTTGACACTTACAAATTATTTACGATTTAATATTCATTCCCACCCACTTCTATTTATTTTATATTACTTACAAACATTATTGTGATATTCATTTCGTAATTCTATTTCCTTGGATTTCCTCAAATGATCGACCGATCACTTCAGACTGATCTGTTACAAATGCTAAACGATAATTCTTCTGTCACACATTTCACATCTCAACGATTAAACAAAGTTTCATTAACTTTGCTCGTTCTCCGAGTAAGAATTTCCCCCTTCGAAGACGATCAATTCTTCCAGCGGAAAATGAAAGGATCGATCTTACAATTAGAAAGGGCAGAAAAGACGTCAGAAGGGTGACACTCTATCGCGATAGACAAGCCACAAGCTGTGACAAACGATGAAACCTCTAATTTAACCACCGCCACGTTCGCCCTCCCTGCTCTTTCCATTTTGGAAGATTTCAATTTCACAGCGACGCGCCAGGTATTTATTATATATATGTATGTATACATATACGCCCGCGAAATGAAAAATCACCGGCACGCTTCCTGTTGCTTTTGCCGCCCGCCAAACATTCATAGTCGTTCGCAAAGAAGTCATATTTATTCATATTTCTCGTTACACGTTCTGCACGCGTTCATGTATATTCATGGCGCGACAACCGGGCGAGCGGACGCGTGCGAGGCGCGCTCGCGTTCCACGCTCGCGATAAAGGGCAGCGAGAGACACAAGCAACCACCGCGCTCGCTGGAAATCCGCTCCAGCGTGTCGCCGAGGGGAAACAATCGTTCGCCCCGTTAAAAACGCCTGTCCCCGACGACTATCGCGCTTAGAGATCGGATCTCTTGCTATCTCGCAAGTAAACTCGAACCTTTCAAACCGTCATTTCCCTTATTTCTCTTTTTTTTTCTTTTCTTTTTTTTCTATCTTTCATCTGCGACGATTACTGCACTGACGATTTAAAAATTCCGACGAACGTGTTCGTAAATTAATTATACTACTGTCGCGCATATTCGTAGCAAGAAGGAGTAATATCGATTTCTGTACGTGCCAAAAGAAGCAAATTTGTTTGCGGACTAACAATCGAGAAAACGACGATCTCGATCTTATTCGTCGGATTACCTCTTTTCTCCCTTTTATTTTGCTATAATCGTTTCAACTGTGCACCGTCGATTAACTCTTTTCGAAACTTTTATATATATTCAATTAAGAAAGTTTAGAAAGAAGCAAATAATGATTTCTTCGGTACCGTCGATACCGAATTTCTTCAATCGCCGATATAGCACAAAGTCTGATATTTCCCGACACGAAATAAAAGAATCGTGGCAGATTTCCTCATGGCGGACGATCTCTGACGATGGAAACGCTTAGGGAAACGAGCGAGGAAGAAAATTAAGCGGAGAAATAACAAGTAAATCAAGTACAAAAACAAGCGTTTAATGAAGGAGCTTTTCAGGCAAGGGGGAGAGGTGGGGGTCGAGCTGGAGAAGGGAAACAGGACGTTTGAAACTAGCGAAACAGCAAGCGGTAATTAACAATGCGAACTTAATTCATTAAGTCGAGGTCGACCGAGCATGGAGGTTGCAACTTCTTGACGTACCTGCCAACCCCCGCGTCCCTCTACTTCTTCCTCGACCACGGGAATTATACCTGTTTTCGCGTGAACTTCGACTCCCCTTCGCATCTTTAACCGTCCTCTCTCGTCTTCATTCCGAAGAAGCAAAAACGACATCGTCGATCAATTCAAATGATCAAGACAAAAATTAAAAATAAATAAATTAATAAATAAATTTCTAGCACCTTTGGAATTGGAAATCTTAGAAATCAGCAGAAACAATTGCCATAGTGCCGTCGTGCCAATAGTGGTTCGGACAGCGTAAGATCGCTTCAATCGTCACCGATCTTTCGATTCTATCGGTCTTATCTATTCAGTTCTGTTACTAATTTTACAGTTAACCCTTTCTCTTCAGCAGTCCGCCGAAGTGCCATCACTGAACGGAAATGTGCACAGTGGTGGTTTTGTATATACGTTTTTCTAAGTCTTAAATATCAACTGTGCATAATAAAACAATCGTTGCTCTAATATAACACGCATAGTTCACATTTTTAATATGAAAAGACTTATACAAAATTATATTAGTCATTCTAAAGACATTAGACCAATTACTGTTGATATATTTTTAGGTATTTACATATTTACAAGACTTTACGATTAAACGTATAATATAATTAATAATGTAACGCAAATTAGTTAATATATTAAGCCGATCTATACATAATCCTTGTAAAAAAAACGTATATGAACTATCGTTTTACTGTCGAATGGATTCGATAGATTTTCTTTTGGAATGAAACAGTAAACGGTCGTTTTGATGTCGTAACGACAAAGAGTACTTTTAATATGTGATTAATCCAATATATCAATAAAATCAACAAAAAATGTTCTGCCGATAACGAAGAATTTATCATTGACTAGAGATGGTGCTTGTATACACATCATATGGATGCCGGATATATCCGGCGCTCGAAGCGAAAGGGTTAAGAGTGTGAACCATCAATTGATGAAAAATTGCCGATACATTGAATCGTTGCAACTATTAAACAAAAAATGTAACAACTCGTTTTTACAACAAAGCGCGAGAAGCCGTTGCTCTAAGTAATGAAATCGTGAGTTCGTTTCTATCGTTTTATTCGAACGAAAAATTGCACGGCAAGTTTCAAGAGACACTTTCCACCTTCAAGATCTAGTTGCGCATCTAGTAAAAAAAAAAAAAAATATTTCCCAATACTTTCAGAGGCGTTTGAATTTTTACAATTTTCGAGAAACCACGGGAATTTCGTCTAATTTCTTAATACGCGGTTCGCGTGCCACGCAACACATCCGAGGTACACGTTGCGTGACGTTTATCTCGAATACCAGTGATAATTACGCGCCGATTTCTTTTCCGACTGCAAACTCTCGCCGCCAAATTCTCGCGTCAGTACGGTGTCCCGACTGCAAACAATGAGCGAACGAGCCTGACGATGCGAAGGAATGAACACTCGTCGGCGTTAGCGACGGAAGAGAGAGAGAGAGAGAGAGGAGAAGCGAGTGGAAAACGGCCGGGTACATACGGATAATCTAGGAAATATGAAATCGCTGGAAAATTGTCAGATCGTATGCAATAACGCGGCATTAGCGACGTGGCTGCGACCGGGGGACGATAGTTTCTCTGCCGGCGGATGGCGCGGCGCGTATCGAGCAGCCGACGTCTGGCGTCGGGACGGCCGACGAAATTTCGTCCGCGGGCCACTGCAAATATTGCGACAGCAGGAATCGGCAGTCGGCTGTTTATTTTGGCTTGTTACTTTAACTCCGGCTGTCTCTCTCTCTCTCTCTCTCACTTTCTCTCTCTCTCTGTCTGTCTGCCGCGCACCGCCAATGAAGCGAACCCGGGACTCACTCTCTCGACTCTCTCTCCAGCAAACCGGGAGATCTCCACGCTCCGCGCGAAGAGGAGAAAAGACAGACACCAGGTCCTCGTTCTTCCCTCTCGTAACTGTCCACGATTCTATCCCACGCGTGTTTCTTTTCGTTTTCGAATCGAGGCCAGACGTTCTGTCGAAACTGTACGTGTTTTATCTCGTTCTCGTTCCTTGTTGTCCTTGTTTCCATTGGCCTGTTAATTCGCGGCAACGAGTATCGGGGGTTTGATTCTTAATTGGACTGTTCCCCGGGTTGCACAGCCCCGGTTCCTTGGCACTTGGATTTATTTCGTCTCCTTCACGTCGGAATAAATCTCCGTCCCGGGGATTCTAGCTTCCGCGTGTTCCTCGATTTGCACGGCGGGGACGTGTTCGCTTCGACGAGAACGTGGACTCTCGCGACTGAACGCGCAGTCCAACGCTGGCGGACTTTTTCTGCCGTGTTTTCGTTCGTTCTGATTTGTATCTGTTCCTCGATGTAACAAGACGATCGATCGACAGGAAGAGTCAACGATCGGACAGACGAGTGAAGAGAGAACAATTATGAAAATACTTGGAAAATATTACGAATCATTTCACAATTGTGAAAATTATGAAAACGTGAATTGCAGGGACTGAATACCACGTATACAAGTATTTTACTTTACAGAGATCGCAAAATTAGTATTAACCCTTTGCGCTCTTTTGTCGAGTGTGACTCGACGTCAGTTTTCTATCACAAGAATTCTCACGTTGAGTCACACTCGATATTTTTAAATTGCCAGAAGAAAAAAATAATAATAGTTGAAAAATAATTTGGAGTGCAAAGGATTAAACTAAAAGCTATAGAATAATTTAAAATTAAACTAATATTAAACTAAGTTGAATTTTATAAAATGATACAGTATTGAACTATAAAAAAATCTATAAAACAATTTTTCTCGTCCGATGTAAAAGTGCTCACTACTACTCGTAACTGCAAAAAGAAGCCGGTCCCTTCAGAATCCACTCTTTCTCTCGAAACACCCGGATACGAAAATCAGTCCGACGATCACGCGAGATCCAATTAGAAGAAAAAAAAAAAAAAAGAAACGACGATCCAACGAGATAATTTCCTGTCAAAATAATGTGTCATCCCCTTTATCCACGGTGTATCACTCGCACTGTTTCCAAATTACAGCCGCGACCCGAACAAGGCTGTAAAACTTGATCCCGATAATAGCCGATGATCGATTTAGCAACAGAGAGCGCGCGCCGAGTCTCAAAGAGCGCCGATCCCCCATACAAACTAATTGCACGCCGCCGCAAAAGCGAGCCGACTATAACACGATCATTGGAAAATTAACAACGTTATCGGGCGGCAGGTGGCACGGCGCTAATTCGTTAATTCGTCAGAAACGGAACGCAGGGATCTCGGCTGGATCGAACCATCCCTGGCCGATCGATCGCCGCCGCCGCCGCCGCGAAAATCCCCTTCACAGCAGCTGCCGTCTCGCTCTCTGTCTCTCGACAGACTTCCGGTTACGAGGCGGATCATCCAAAAGGTAAGCGTGGCCGCGACACGTTGGAAGAAGCGATGGAGCAGTAGAAGGGCGGAGGAGGGAGGGGAGAGGAGGGGAACGTCAACGGGATCGCGGTAATAATGTCTGTTCCACGGGATAAGCTGCCGGCGGATCCCATAAGTAGCGGGCAAAGATTTCGTGGCATTGAAAAGCTTCTGTCTACCGAACGGCTAACCGGGCTAACTTTTAACGAGATTCGTCCCGACTATCCCGGCCGCCGGCTCGAATCTGCGAGAATATTCTTCTCAGAGTGGTGTTCTGGGGCTTCTTCGAGTGCCGCCGTATAGTTTAATTCCACGTTAATTCACCGGCGAGAGCCGGGCGCCGCGACTTACGTCTGGTTCTCGGCCACCAGCTTTATTGCTAAATTTATTATTCGCCGCTACGTCTGCACGTAGGACTTTTTGTTTTATTTCTCTTTCTTTTCTTTCTTTTCCTTGAAGCGAGAGAGAGAGAGAGAGATTTCGAGAGGGAGGAATATCAATAAAATATTCTTAACATCCTCTCGAGTGCCGTCGAGGTATCGCTTGCTTCGCGGTATCGCAAGTGAAATTTGTTTCCAGAAACTTCGAGTTTCCGGGGGAGATCACGGGGACAACTCTCGCTACTTGGATGGAACACCTAATTTATTTAGGCGCAACGAATCTATTCGAATCTCTGTTCGGATCAATTTCTGACGACAAATGGCACGCCAGATGAAAAGCCTTCAGGACAAGCGCTACGTTCAAAGCCGTGAAGAATCCGTGAAGAATCCGCAGAATATCGATGATAAAAAATTGTAACTGAAAAGAGATCGTCTCTTGTTTCCTGTTTCTTCTTATCTAAAACGATTAACAACAATCCATCAAATCTCCAAAAGGCTCGCTGCTTGGATATTTACGTTTGTTAATTGTGAAGTGAACAATTTCCTCTTGGAGCAAGGGTCGGCGAAAGGAGAAAGGAGGCGTTAATTCCTGGTATTGTCCTGCCAGCTACCGGGTGGCAACTATCTGAATACGTCGGCTCGTAAAAGGCAGCTAGCAAGTGTCTCTAATGCACCGTTACTAGCGAGTTCAACGGTGTCGCAGTAAACGCGGCAGCGAGGGAATCTCTCACGAGACCTTTCAGCTGGCAGTGGAAATTCCTTGTTACCTGACAGCCAGTTCTGCACGATCGTGAACGCTCCCTTGTTCCCGTCGAAAACCCCATCCAGGCTCCGGTAGCAAGTCTTACCCAGTTGCACGCGCCGATCCATCGGGAATTCGGAAAAGCTTCGTTATTAGCTAAATTTCCGCGACAGTCTGACTGCGCGGGGAGTTGTTCCACTAGCGCCGTGCTTAAAGAATCACGAGCTCGTGAGCAAGATCACTCGAGTGCGTATTCTGACTATGTGCGCAGCTGTTCTACTCGTTCGAATCTTCGAGGGCCAATGATTCGTCAAGATATTGTAAATTCCTCACTTTCTGAAGATTCGTTCGAGATGATGAACCATTGAGTTATATATAGAATTTATAGAAATTTTTTCGCGTTCAATCCATCAAGGATCAATAATTCATCGAAATGTTCTATGTTCTTCAGTTTTTGCAGAAATGTGTAAAATTTACAGTTTTCTGGAGATTTCGTGGAATATGTGGAATTTACGAATTTAGAGCTTCTTCGAGTAAATAAATATTTCATTCGCGATATTATCCTTTCGTACCAATAACAATTTTAATTATACTTCCGTATCAAATTACACAGAGAAAGTGTACTTTTGATAAAAGAAAGTATTAACTGATTTCTTAAAATTCCTTCTCCCAGTTTCAACGAATGAAACAGATAGGATTTCGTAGGTACTTGAATCCATTAGACACACGATCTACTCGGAAAGAAGTACAACCGTCGTTTCAAGATCCCTTATGCAGTAGATCGTTCCACTTGCTGTATTAAACTACCCTCTGACAGTTCGGAGTTATCGACAGTTATCGATCGTACGTATTGGCTGACTAAAGCAAAGTAGAATACGCGCCGCAATATACAAGTTGCCCGACTATACACGAAATCGTTCTACTTGCTCTGCTTTTAACATGACTCTCGATGCTCGTATGTATACATGCTCGTCGATTAAATACACGATCGTTCCATTTGCTCTGTACGTACGAACATTGCCGCAAGCCTTTTCGAGGTTTCTTTCGTAACAATATGTTTGTTCTACTTCTAAATTATCCTATCCTCCAGTTCGAACAGTTCAAAGTTGTCGACAGTGAGAAAATTAGAAAGCCGACGATATTGGACGATTAAAGAAAAATAGAATACGCCTGGCTATACTGAGATCGTTCTACTTCGCTTCTAACGCACACGATCTACTCGCTTCGTATGTAAGGAAATCACTATCGTGTCGAGATTTCTTATACAGTGGATCGTTCTGCTTGTAAATTGCCTTTTGATTTGATTCAAAGTCAACAAGCAAATCAGCGACCTGAAAGTGGTTGGAAGATTAAACATATTAGCTGACTAATCACGCACACGTACTACTTAACCTCTGGATTGGATCTCTACTATCTTGGAATTAATAATTAACAACGACGAATTGACCTCTGTGCAACGCGATATATTTATGAACAAACGAAGTAAAAAGATGCAACCTAAGCGGAAATTAGTTGAAATATTCTACATCATCTGTAAGTGTAATAATTGTTATCCACTTTCAATGAAAATGAATATAATGGAAAATAGACGAATACAAAGTCAAAAAATTAGAACCTTGGCCTCTACGATGTACAGATAACTCTTCGCTCTCCCTCTGTTCTTTCCCAATGAATATCATCGCTCACTACACTTATGATAGATTAGAGTAGCGTCCGAGTAAACGCGTAACCGTACAAAACAAAAGAAAACGACTTGATTTTATTTATTTTTAATCATACGACATCTTGGACATCCTGGAGCTACACGACGGACATAAACTCAAAAAATTTGAATCTTGGCCTGTCCGATGTACTTGGATGACTCTTAACCACCCGCTACACTTAGATTAGAGCAGCGAGCATTCCAAGTGAACACTTAACCGTACGAAACTAAAGAAATAGAAGAGGAAATCACACAAACCGGTCGAAGCACAGCGAAATCGCGTTTGTCCGATGGAAATTAGCGGTTGCAGGATTCAAACAACGAGGAAAGAGGAGGGCATTTCCGGTCGTTTCGTGCCGCGCGGGGACCGGAACCGCCGAGTCAGATGCATTACACGCTCGTAGATCGCGTCGCCACGCTTCCCCATGAATATGCGAGAAGTTGGGCCGCGGCGAGTTATAATCATTCCCGGCCGCGATCGTCGAATCGTTATTCCCGATCTTCCGGTGAAGCCCGCTAATTAAAGGGGTCGTCAGCCAAGGGCGAGCGTCGCTGCTCGCGGACGCGGACGCGGACGCAGGCAACGAAGAGCGAGCGGCGTGAAGCGGAATTTCGGTGAATATTCAAGCGACCTGTTTCGTGTGGCTCGCTCGATACCTTTGTTACCCCTTCGGCTCACGTCGATCGGGACACAACTCGGACTAGCAATTTTCGCCACGTTGCACTTGTGTTTATTTACGTGTCGATGAATCGACGTCGTTTGCCGTAAGGAACGACTACGTGCAGAGAAGCTGTGATTTCCACTGATCTAGGAGGGACGGAAGACTGAACAACGAGAATGAGAAATAGTTGTCTGTCGAAAGAGACACTTGGACAATGTGGGGAGATAACAAAATTAAGACCATGTGGCTTATAATGTGAATTTAAGAATTTATTAATTTAAAGGAAAACAAGGAATAATCCGAATAAGGCGGTGACAAAGAAATGTCAAACTCTATCAAGACGCTGCGTGCTGTCACGACTCGCTACTTTCTGAAGAAAATCTTATTCTCAAAATCGCTGTCTTCGTACGCACTTTACACACACACACACACACACACACACACACACAGCTCGAATTTTACGTCTTAAAACTAGGCTGAAAAAAAAAGTCCACAATCGAGCATCGGGCACGCAGCAGACGATAATTGCTTCGCTCTTACAATTAGACCACGCAGGATGAAATTACGAACAACGAGGCTTCCTCACTCTACAATAATTATTATTTTTTTTTTAATTCATTAGTTGATCAGGTCGATGTTCAATTTAGACATCTCGTTAATTTGTAGGGAGGGGTCTCTTTTTTATTACACTATGATCAATCTTTCAGTGTAATAAAACCACGTCATTTCGTCACGTTCAAGTTTTCATTAAGCTGCGACTTTCCAATTACTTTTACTCATCCGCTTTTCCCTTTCGTTTACAATCACTCCGATATTTTTTGAGATCGCGCTGCATTAAATATCGCGCAACCGAGTCTATGCGCCGTATCGTTCATGAACTGAAAGATTCAAATGAATCTTAACTTTCTAACGATCGACTTTTCATCGGAAACTAGAAACCAGTTCAACGAAAATCACACTGAAAGTTGCACGACACTGTGATCGATCGTCCAGAGAACAAGAAATAAAAATAAAACGAAAGAAAAAAGAAATACGGAAGATGAAGAAACAAAGAAGAAGAAGGACGAAGATCGTAAAGTGGCAATGTCACATGTCGACAAGTGTACAAAGAGAAATACAACCATAGCAACACAGAAGACAATAAAGCCGATGGTGAAGTCGCGAACGTACAGTGCTGTTTCTTTGAATTAATAATACGACAATGACTGGGCAATACACAGACGTAGTAAGTAATGGCTTCAAACCATGGTGACAGATTCGATCTAATGGCACGACTGGCACCAAGAGCCAAGAGTTCGCGTCTATATTTCCCTGATATTATCATTCTGAGCGTATGCGCGTTCGATTAGCCCGGCGAATGCCTGGAATAAACGAGTGGGAATGGGGGGAAGGGGGGGGGAGAAGCTTCTCGGAGCTCGTTACGGGGAAATTTCGAGAAACAATTGGTACTCGATGTAATGAGATCGCGTTACGGGAACACGGTCGAGCAAAGTCTAACGAGCTCGTTTAAAGAATTTCCACAGTTAACGGAATCGGCGATACGTTGCCGACAAGCAACGCATCGAAAATTCTATCGCAGTACACGTTTGCATGGCCTTGTCTCTCGCCCCCACAAAGAAATATCATAAGTCGCCAGGCCTCGTTAAACGTGATACGGCGACCGATTTAAATTCGTGTCTCGACGTCGAAGGGTAAGAACATGGACGCGAAATTGATTTCCTATAAGGCTTGTGTTGGAGCTCCAATTAAATTGAAATACAAACAATTTTGTAAAACTACGAGGAACACGAGCATTTCATTTGTATGTCGTCGTTTATGAAATTTTCTTGAAAAGAATGACGAATCGGTCGAAAATTTAAAATTACCACATAAAAGATAGAAAAAACATACTCCTGAAAAAACGAGCTCCTGTTAAATATATTTTACGAAAAATGTCATTTAAACTTCCAAAAATGATGAATTCATTCTGTGAGGGAGGTAAGTGAATGATCATTTCGACCACTTTGGTAGCTCTGGCGTTAATTATTCCGTTATGTTAGGTTAGGTTCGGTCAAACGGTCAATTTTTAATATCAATTAGATATTCAACGAACCGAAAAGGAGATAGAGAGAGAAAGAGAAGATCGATAACGAAGTTTCCGTATTCGAGGGAAATATTCATGGAATTCCGGAAACAAACCGGAAGTCCGATGGAATCCCTCGTGCGCGGCAGCCGGGATGCCTTTGATGAAAATTCAAAGAATCAACTGCGAGAATATTACGAAAAAGAAGGATTCATATCGTTTTTCCGGTCAGGGGGATTTTTCATCGTCCTCGAGTTTCACCAAACGCAAGCAGTCACACCCGCAATCTCGCCGGTACACGATAGGTCAAACGATAGGATACCGAAGGCGAGACACGCGGAGGGGAAAAGGAGGAGCGGAGAATGGCTGGCGATCATCGACCAGCTAATTCCAGCCCTCGAACGAGAACTTTCCTTCTTTCGGAATCCCTCGGCGCGGCTTATTAGCTTCGACATCGCCGTGAATAATTTCGCAGCTCGCGCGGAAGGAATCTCTTCTTCGTTGCCCGATGGAAAAACGAGGATCGCTTCCGAGGCTGATCGAACGGAAGATTACAGAGACAGAGAGAGAGAGAGAGAGAGAGAGAGAGAGAAGGAAAATAGAGAAAGAAAATGAAACTAGAAATCTCTATTTCTCAAGTGCATGTACTTGGACACCGATCCAATCATTTTTACTACACGGACATGGTTCGTTGAACCATAACGCAACGTTTGAAAATTCGTTTCAACCATTGACTTGAAACCTGCTAATATATTATATCCACAGCTGTACTTAATTAACACACAATCGACGAAAAAATGACATAAATAAATGATTTATTATTCTGTCAGACTTTCAATCGAGCAAGTAAAATTTCATTTACGAGAAGATGAATTGTTGGTAATATTTGTTCCTACAATGGCGAAGCTTCATTACGTCAGTAAAATCTCGTCGATAATATATATAAAATTCAGTGTACAATGCATGGAAAGGTTATACATATATGTATTAAGAGGGAGGATTTTTTAAATTCGCCGATCTACTCGGCTCGAAACGTAATCTCTGAATGAAATCGAAAGAAATGAGAAAAGTTAGGCCGATTAAGAAGTTAATCGGTACTCGGGTGATGATAACGAAGAGCCAGCAGCCAGGTGATGCCCGTCGCGCGTCAATCGATCGATCGTCACCCCTCCTCCCAGCCTCTATTGTTCGTATCAAACTCGCTCGAGATGGACCCTCGACCTACTTCGTTCGATAATTATCATCCGGCTTAATAAAACCCCTCGACCCAACGCGAACCGACCGGATTTAATTGGCGTACGCGGCACGCTTCGTCCGCGAAATTCACGGTCACCCAACGAGGAGGGTGAGGAAGGCGCGATCGTGCCACAGAATCGAATTTTAATGAACGATCATGCACAAACGTTGTACATACGTTTCGCTTGAATCCTGGAAAGCCCGGTTTCGAATCGGCTACGGGTGAAATATTTTACCCGGGACGCGTTCTGCACGCGAAGCGTGCTAGCTTTGTTCGTTCGAGCTGATCTTTGTCGTGTGCTGAAAACGTGAAATTTACACGAGGAAGAGAAGAGAAATGGAATTTATTTTTTCCCCTGTGAATTATTCGCGTAACCCTCGATCGGAGACGATCGAGTCGTCAAAGTAAACACACGTTGTATAAAAATAATATAATATAAAAATCGTAATATAAAAATAATTCTCTTCGGTTATTATATACTCGACCCTTCGTAGTCAGAGTTTCGTTTGATTACAAAGGAAAGAATACAATTGAAAATCAGTCGACGAAATAAGAGGAATGTTTCTTTTAAGATTAAAAAAAGAAAAAAAAACACTGCTTCCGAGAGGAATATATCTAGGAATATATCTAATCAATAAGTTTCGAGGTTTAACCGAAAAAAGAAATTTCCTCCCGTGGCCACGCGGTTAAGAGACTCTCAGCCCCAGCGTGGGATTTCAACGTTTCAACCGAGGAATTAAAACGAAGTAACAGATGAAATAAAAGAGGGAAAAAGGAGACGGGAAAGTTTGTCACGAGTGGCCGGCGAGAAAACGAACTTAAGAAAACAGGGCCTGCCATTAAAATGCTAAACAGCGACAGTTTTGAGGCGATCCCGACGTCGACGTCGGGGCACGTACCAAGACACGTTCCGTACACTGGAAATATAATTGCCGAGGGGGGTCGAGTCGGTGCCACGCGTGGCCGCGGTCCCGAGCATTAATATTATGCTAATTTAATATCGCGCGGGCACGGCCCGCCGCCGCGGTCGACATCTCTTTAAAGTCACATTCGCCCGACATTCGCCCGACTGCGTGGAACGAATTTCATATCGCGTTAACGCGGCCGGTGAAACACTTGTTTAATAACCACTTGCACATTAAACAAAGCGAGAAGACGCGACCGCGGGATTAACCTGGCGCGACGCGGCTCGGCGGCTAAAAATCAGCTTCCGTTTCGAACGAGCCACCGATCGTCCCTCTTCGACGCGAGCAACTGCACAACTTCGAATACCAATGCCGCTACCTACTGTTAATTGTACCGTGTCATCTGTTGAATTTGATTCTCTCTCGATTCGATCGACGACAATATGAAGAAATCGTTGCTGCAAATCACACGGAGGGGAAATTTACACTGATTTAGGGATTTACATACTCGGAATCACTCCGAATATTTCATTTCCTCGCGCAAGAGGAAACCGTTGAAATAATGAAGGCGAAAACGCGCGACCGTGGGATTAACTTGGAGGCTCGCGACGGACGGACGGCAAAAACCAGCGCTTCCGGTTCGACGAGCCACTGATCGTCCCTCTTTGACGCGAGAGACCGCAATTTGAATACCAATGCCGCTGTCCAGCGCGTACGTACCGTTAATTGTACCGTGTCATCTGTTGAATTTGATTCTCTCGCCTCGACGATCGACGACTATATCAAGAAACGTTGCTGCGATGAGGATATTAGAATCTCGTTGCTGGGTCATCGCGAATGATCGGAATATTTAATTTTCACGCGCGAAAATAAACTTGTTGAATGAAGCGAAAACAGGCGACTGCGGCGATTAACCAAACCTGGAGGAAGCTCGCACAAATCAGCTTCCGGTTCGACGAACTACCGATCGTGCCCCTTTGATGTGACAACCGCAATTTGAATGTTAATGCCTGTACATTATTGATAAATGTTACTGCTACCGCGATAGTCATATATAATTTCGCGTGACTGATAATTTGGAGTGACACTGTCCCGATAATACTTTTCCACTGACTTAAGTAGAGTTAATAAAATTCGTAAAACGAGAGAAGACACTTTAACACGGAGTTTTTGTTAAGAAAATATCACAACGCGTCATTAGAAATCAGAAATTATCTTTCTGTCGCGTAGCAATTGTACATTATTTTTGTGTAGCAACGATTTTCACACGACGATTGTTTTAGAGTTGACTTTTCCGATTGCGATCGAAGAACCAAGTGACAGACGTTGCAGCGTACTTGGCTGATAAATGAAAATAACCGGTGGTTTCGTTCGATTTTAATCCGCCCAAGTGAATCGATGAATCATCGAAGGATATCGTGAAAGTTTACCATCAAGTTTACTCTGGTATTTCATCCTTTTGTCTCTCTCTCTCTCTCTCTCTCTTTCTGTCTGTCTGTCTGGTGTTTTCGCTCCGGGTTTGCTCTGTCTATTGTTTGTTTTAAAAACAACCGACGTAAACATGTCGTAGATACACGCTGCTGGTCTCAAATGTGTTTGGAAACGATAGTACCGGTCGGAGAGATTGTAAAAGGGAGAGAACAACGTTGTTCACGGTCTGACAAACGGACTGGTTTCAATCTCTGATTCGAGTCAATCACGGCTAAAGTATCCTCAAGATCATGCAAACAAAAAAAAAAAAGAAAGAAAGAAACGTATCTAAGGATCATACGGATTTTCGTATTGTATTATGTGACAATCCGTCGTTTTATATACATAAACTATGGATCCTTATCCATTCACAGGAAATTTCAACGAATATGCGACAATGTTGACGAAATATTGTAAAAATAGCAATGATCACTTGAGAAGCAAGATTTCTAGATGCAAGCGAAACTCTGTTGAACTTTCTCTTTCGTTCTGTTTCTTTGATCCCATTCACGACTATATCACGGGGAATGATTTTTTTGTGTCACTGGAAATCATCGCACACATTGCACAGATTACAAAATACACGAGAATATTGTATATTAATCAACCTCTGGAATCCAAAAGGCCAGCAGAGCATCCGCGGTAACAGAATCCCCGCCGCAGACACGATGAAAATCCATACGACGTTAATACTATAATTTACCAGGGCAAAGTCGCTTGGCCGGACGACCAAGATGTCCGAATAATAGCAGACATCGAAGCAGCTAATACGCGGAATTAAGCGGCCTCTTGCGTTCAACCAGGAATTAAGCGAGCAGTCGGCGTTGTAAACCAGCCAGGGCCCGTGTGCTCTCTTTGTCACGAAATCGGCCAGGGAAACTTCGTCCCGCCGTAAGCCGTACGAATTATCCGCAATTTTCTCTGCCGCGGCGACCGGGCTACCACGAGACCGGGTCGAATACGGCTTTAATAGTTGTAACACTGACCGTGGGTAACTCCCTCGTGTGGCTTACACGAGACCTCCGACCATCCAGTTGTCCACGTCGAACCACGTTGAAAACGCCTCTCCGCCGTGGCTACCGTTTCCAGCAAGTAGAACGATCGCCCGAGCGGTCAGACATCGCAGATTCTAGTCTCCGATTATCCAACAATGTTTCGAGTTGAAATCAAAGGTGTTCTCACTGCTTCTTCTTTTTTTTTTTCTTTTTAAACTCGAACAACGATAAAAACCAAATTGTACGAACAAGTGCAATACGAATTGATATTCTTGGAGACATGAAAGTTACTTGAAGATGAGCGAAAAGAAATAACAGTCATCCCCCGTTATTTAAATGGAACGATATATTTTCTCGTAGTTCGAGACTCTCGACAAAAAAAAAAAAAAGATTATCGACCTACGTCAGCGAATCGCTAGTTTAACAGATACGTTTGTTTATATGAATTTCGCAGAATTCAATGACCAGCTCACGTTGGCCAACGTTCACGACGACGACATTTTTAATTCGAGTCAGAGGGAGGGAGAGGGAGGGAGAAAACTTTCATAACGCGTCTCGATATTGCGATCACGTACGCTGCTCCCCTCGTTCCCCCGGCTCGTCTTTACGCGGAGAATCGTTGCCACCCACTTTTTATTTCCCCGCCGCGAGTTCCTCCAGCCACCATCCTCCCAGAGGAGTGAAACGCAACGAGTCACCGGAGGAAGCTTTCCACGCTTCGCGCCGAAAGAAACGAAAGAGTGTCTCGAGGAAAAATTTATCCGCTATAAAGAGAAAAAACGCACAGGGGATGATCCGGCAGAAGAACGATCTTTCGTCTGGCTCGCGTCACAGTCGCGTCAAAGGCGAGGCAGAGGTAAGTTTTGGTAAGTAAGTCATAACGCTAGCAGAGCGGCGGAAGCGTTTTGCACTCGCGGGAATCCCAAGGCACGATGTAATAAAGCCCGCAGGATTGGACTGTCCGCCGGTGAAATTCCGCGAATACATTCCCCCTGTGTGCCGTTTCCGTGCGGCGAATTTGCTAATGCTACCGGATGCTTGAGGCCGCCGCCTGACAATTGCGCAAGGAATACCCAGGCGAACGACGTTTGTTCAACCCGCGGAACGACGCGCCACGTTGTACGCGCCATTATCCTGGGAATGTTCGGTGAAACGCGGGGGAGAAAATCGAAAACGGCGAAGAAAACTCTCAATTTCCTTCCTTCGTTATCGTCGAAAAACTCTCTCCTTAACTCATTCGGTACGAGAGCTTTGTATCTCCGCCGTGATATATTCCCGCTATACAAGGCGCCGCTCCGAAACTGCACACATAGCGCGTGGTCAGTCTTCTTTTGTATAAAGATTTTCCTAAGCGTTAAATAAGAACCGTTTTTAATAAAACAACGTTTCTTCTAACAAATGTCGTTTACAGTTTTAATATTTAAGAGACATTTATATAAAATTCTAGAATTATATAAGTACACACAGGCCATTAGAGGGATGCCGGATATATCCGGCGCTCGTACCGAAAGGGTTAACCTCCGAAATTCAACACGTGTATTTGTTATACTTCTGTCGTAGATGTACATAATTATCATACTTCGAATGTTCGATCGAGATTTCAATATAGAATTCGTTCCGAGCAGTTAATTTCTTTCTGGTCTATGGCTCTGCGTAACTTTTATCGCGCGGAACATCGAGATATACTACCGGCAGAGTGATAAAATACTTGGACACTCGACTCGTTAAAAAGACAAAGATTCGTTTCCACCCGTTCCGACAACGACCGAGGCAGGCAGAGTTTGCAAGTACAGTCGCAGTTCGGCGTACGTTGCTCCAATTTCACGCGTGTTCACGCACATCCACGTACGTTCAGCGAGACGGGAGATTCTTCGAACGTATCGAACGTTCCGCGACAGTGAAATATTTGCGAGTCGAGGAAACTGTCGTAGAATGGTATTTGACACGCTGTTTTTCGTAAAATGTGCGGACGATCATTATTTTTCCTCGATCAATGTCATTGTTACACACTGATGCCAATCTGTTTTATATTTACACGAAATGAATGCTCACCGAGTTCTGGAGACAAAAGCAAACGTACGAGTAAAAGTAATTTACCGCCGTCTCTTTCGTAGGTGAAAAACTTGCCTCGAAAAAGTTTCAATTACCCTCGGAGAGTAAACGAGCGAGCGATTGCCCGAGCGGGCGGGAATTTTCATTTTCTGCGAGGAGCGCAGCGAGCACTCAGCCGGGGCGCAAACTGCCCCCGATTCAAATGAATTTTGTTGACTCTAGATTCAGCCGATACGTTTGCCGGGGCAAACAGCGGCCGGTGGACGCATCTAGGCGAGTTTAGATACCGGCCGTGATATCGCCGATCTACCAACTGCCGTGTGATGGCCGAAGCTCGTCAGAGAGTTTCACGGGGGCAAACAGGGTGCCCTTTCCTTCCGTTCTTCCCCGAAGAGGCTTACACAGCGGGTCTGCATTCATAATCATCGTTTTAGATCTGACGCGCGCCGGTGCATCCTCCGGTGAAAGAACCCCGATTCTCCCCCGAGGGGTCGGCAGAAACGCGTCGGCCGAGAGCGCGTGCAGATCCAGGTAGGGGCTGTTTAAGTGGCCGACGATAAGATAACGTCCGGAAGCCGGGTAACGGGCAATTAATTCGGGAGTAGCTTGGGTAAACAGTGGCGAGAAATTAAAAGCTATTTGTCACAGTCCCCACCGTGTAAGAGCGAGGGGAGACTGAAAGAGAGAGAGAGAGAGAGAGAGAGAGAAAGAGAGAAAGATAGAGGAACCGGATGAGGGACGAAGGGTTGGCGCTCATGCTTTGAATTAAGATCGGCCTGATACCGTTCATAGGTGAGCCGAGCGTGTACGCGAAATTTCAACAGCGGCTTAGCAGCTGCAGCTAACTGGACGGAAAAAGAAAAAAGAAGAAACAGAGACGGTAACGTCGTCATGGAATTTATCTGCGATATTAATCTGTCCGCGAGATAGGCTTTCGACGACGAGCGTCTCGCTTCATCCTCTCCCGAAATGTATGTATATATATATATATATATATATATATATATATATATATATATATCGTGAGAATGGAAATTTTTCGCTCGCCTCTTCATTTCGATGCAGATTCGTTTTCGATTAGAAAAATATCGTCGAGCATGTTTGCGTTTCCCTTTTCGGTGGATAATAGACGTTGATGGATCACGATGTATTTGAAAGAAACGGCGGTGTATAACGAGGTTCGGAGGTTGAATGAGGCGCGATGACTGATCATACGCGGAGCCGCTCTACTTAGAGATACATTTCCATCGAACGAGAATATTTTCGATATTTCTCGCGAAAAGTTTCCACGGTATATATATATATTCGTAGGAATCGGACGAGTTTTTCCAAAATTGTTTACTCTTTCTTATTTCGATATAGATTCGATTTAAATTAAAAAAATATATCGCTCTTGGAGCTAATAGGCACCAATAAATAATAAAGTATCATGTTTTAAAGAAAATAGTAACCTACTCGAAAGAACCGATAGATATAATGAGGTTGAAAAGTTGGATGGCTCGACGTCTGGCTATTCATGCGGCTGTTCTACTTAAAACATATTCCTATCAATCGCACGGTATATTTTCGACATTTTTCGCGAAAATTTTTGCAACGGTTTTATCTTCAGGAAACGGTAGACCGCAATGAAGTGCCAGAACGAGGTGCGGTTTTTCCGCGATTAGGCCGCTTAACGATCGCTGAAGTTTTCCCTTGTTTTTCCCGTATTTTCGTAGCTTTTTTGTTATTAGTCCGGGCGGACGAGTCGGCCGGGAAAATTTATAGGAACGTTTACCTGCTAATTACGGCGCAGATGGTGGCCGGCTGGACCAGCATAAAAGCGCTTCTACCGAACGTTTCGCGCGACAGCCGCCACTTTAATGATCATTAAGTAGTTCGGATAAGCGGCCGGCCACGATTCTTCCGCTGCTCGCAACGCATCTCTCGTTTGATCTAATTTAGGTATATTACTCTGCTCCGCCAGAACTCACCTGAAAAAAAAAGAGAAGAACGTTACTCCATTATTTTCTTCCTTTTTCGTTTCTTTTTCTTTTTTTCTTTGTTTTTTTGTTTGGCAAAAGTGCAATTAGTATTAAAGTGAATGACACAATGCGATCTTTATATTCTCGATTCAAAAAGAAGCCTCTTAAAATAACGCGAGAAATTGAGCGATATTTTCCGAATTCTCTTCGAAAGCAGGAAATTTCGCTAATGAAACGGATACACTGTTGATGAACAAAATTCATTCCCCAATTTATCACTCCTCGGTAATCACTGATAGTAAAGCGAAAGTGAAACGAATTTAAATATCGGTACGCTTTCATAAATTGGTCTCACCAAACACAGAATAATTACAGTAAATCTAATTTTAATTTCTCTGGTAATAATAATCGATAATATTAATTTCATCTCGACGAATCTACATAATTAGAGAATCGAACCTGCCTCTCAAATTTCCATTGAAACACTCGAACATCGCCAAAATCGAGGAAAACTCACCGACTGATCAAAAGTACCATCTGCCAGAGAATCAAAGTCACCTAAGTAGCACCTAAGTGAAGGAGAGCGATCTGAAAGAGGGTCTGGTGATCGATGGAAAATAATAAAACACGATACGGTGTTAATAATCGTGGCAGCGAGACAATGGTTGGAGAAATTCCGCCAATGTACGCCGTACACACCGTGAAGAATAATAAAATTCGAATAACCCGCCATGCGGCGGGATCTCTCTCTCTCTCTCTCCACCCTTTACAATTCATTCCGTGCATTTTCACGCGATAATTATCCAAAGGCTGCGCGAATACTTGTAAATTCCACGGATACTTGTAAATTCCCGCGAGAACGCCAGTTCAACTGGAAAAAGCAGCATGCATAATGGAGAAAATAAGAGCGAGAAAAGAGAGAGAGAGAGAGAGAGAGTTCGTCACGAAACAACGAAATCGTCCTTCCGCGTGGTCACCGTGCTCAAAGGGTGAGCCTGGGGATCATATTTGTTTCAACTCTTGGCCGGACGATCGTAAAAGTTTTTCGCCCGCTCGGAAATTGCATTTTTTCCCTCCATGAATATTTCACATGCTCTTCATTTGTTTCCCATAGAGGAGTGAGAGGTCTGTAATTCCATGGAATTCGCGCAAATGAAAAGGGGCCAAGTGAACGTATCGTGTACGCATCGCGAAAATACAATCTGCCTGGTAACCGAATAGAAAAAATAAAAAAAAAAAGGGAGGGAGGAGTGGAAAAAAAGAGGACACAAAGAAGAAAAAAAAAAGCCAGCGGGGTATTTTGAAGTTCGATATTTTCGAGGGCACGCTATCGAATCAAACGGAATGGGTTCCGACACCTCTCGACAACCCAGGCGCGCCCATATTTGTTCCCGCCCGGTTTTTAAGTGCGCGACCATCCAGCACCATCCAGCGCGATCAAACGAAAAGCAAGGGGGAAGAAAAAAAAAACCGTTGCGGAAAAATCGCTGTGAAATCCAAGGCCTGACGGGCCAACGCGAGGCCTCGTGTTCGAGGGGATCGTAAACTTTGCACGATGCACTAGCTCGCTTTCCAATCGTCCCGAAGACGAAACTAGAGCGCCCTAATTAGAGAAGAGCCACGAGAGGCTGGCAAGGGGGGAAGGGGAGGGGGGCGTGGACGCAAACTGCGAGCTGTCATTCCCGATTCGGCCGGCAACTGGCAATTTTGCAATTCGAGAACGGTGTTCCTTTACAAAGAAACACGCGAGGTGCGCGAGCTGGCACGACGTCGCCCCAAGAAAAATTGCCAGCCCTGTGATCAATGGATTTGTTCCGGGGGGATTCGCGCCACCGTGCGATCGCAGTTGACGTTTGCCCGTCTGTGATTATCCCTCGTTAACCGATCCTCGCCACTTTTCCGCACACAGGCGTGGTGTTTTCTTTTTTTTTTCCCTCTTTGTCAACGTGATTACAGATCGAATCCACCGTGCGCGGGATCGAGTTTATTAAAAGTTTGTTAAAAAGTAGTGCGTTTGCACGTGTGTACCCTTGTTTCATACTTTGCATATGAAACAGCGAAATTGAGTAGCCACGTGCTCGTTAGGTAGTAGCGTTAGGTTCGTAGCGTTTCAATCGAGTCAAGGAATGAAACATAAATTTATTTCGTATGTGTTAAATGCGTGACGGTCACGCGCATTGCTACAAATTTCTGCGTCATTGTATTATTTATCCAAGAACGCACGATACGTTCAATAAACGAAATAACAGGAAAAATACAGGAATTGAAATTTAAATAGAATTTTGCATTGATTTTTGTATTATTTTGCATTCTATTGCATTGTATTATTTTTCTACCTATAGAATATTACATTAATATTACACATATTTTATTGTGTTTGCAAACGTTCGTGTTATTCAAAAATATATACACGTAAAAATACACGAAAATATACAGGGTGTCCTATTTTAATCTGTAAATGCAATTTCGTCTCAATAAAAGTGTCTCAAATACATTGTTTTCTGTTTTGAGAAGGCAGTGATTTGGTGACTCTGCGTCAGTCGATACAGTAAGTCACTTTCTGTGGGGGAAAAAAGGACTATTAGTTTAGGAGACATTTCAACTTTATAAAATCTATCATTTGAAAGACGAGTACTCTTGTCTTTTATACATAGATTTTGCAAAAACATATCTCCTAAATGGATTCTAAACGTAGATAAGTTAATACCTTTTTTTGCAGAGAACAACCTGCTGCATCGATCGACGCAAAAGAAAAAAAAAAAGATAGTAGTGACCTTCGTCTAACTAAGTGTAAGTGTCCACCAAATTACTGCCCTCTCAAAAGAAAAAAAAGGCATCATTTTTTAAATGACGAACAGCAGTTAATAGATAATTGCCGATGTAGATCGAATTAAAATGGGACACTATGTATATTGACGAAACTCCGCGCGGTATGATCGTCGAGAGCGTGCAACACGGTCGCTCTTCCACGGGGAGGGGAAAAAGCAAGCCAAAAAGTTTCGTCCAATCCAGGGCCCTTTTCAAGGCCGACAAATCCTCCGGTTGGCCATGAACGGCGCCCGGAAGGAAAATTCCGCGGCACACGTGCGTTCCCATCGGGGAAATTCGCCGGATGGCCGAGCGCAATAACTTAAACATCGGCTTAAAGGGTAGGAACGTCGGTCCAATTGATTGACCGATGCATGATTCAGTAGCACGTAAGTGGCGCCAGCGCGGCCACGTGAAATTGCCTGCGTGTGAGAGGTCTCGCAGACTGCTCCCCGGTCGCGGGTGAAAGATGACAGCCGGCCCGAGCCGGCCATGAAGAATTCACGCCGCTCCAGTTTCGCGGCCTATTCCATAAATAATGGACCGGCGCCTTGCGGTTAGAGGCGAGCCTACTTTCTAATTCGAGGCCCGCGAGCTAACCGATATGCCGCTTCCGTCCCGGCGAGTGCACGCGATAAACCCCCGGTCTATAAGCGAACGCCGGCTGACTCTCTTTGTCGATGGACTCTCCGATCCGGTGCACTCGGCGATTCTCCTCCTCTTGTTTGTCAGGCAAACTGGCTGCGGCTCGATGGGTCGATGTCTTCGCTCGTTTCATACCGATACAATGGAGAAGCACATTCCCACGCGATTTTTCAGTGCTGCTTCCGTTAGAATTTTTATCCGCCGTATAATGCATAATATTACACAAAATACGAAAGAAACGTGCATCTCTCCAGTTCCTTCACGTTCGAAATTCGCCACGATTTTCCGGCTGCGAAGGAAAACCATGATCCAACGAACGGTCGTTTCTTGGAGAGAAAGATCCGATTTTGCACACGGCGGTACAAGGGTGGCTGATTTCTATAAACGGCGAGACGATCTATCTTTGCGTGCAATTTTCTACTCGACTTTCAGTAACATTCGTACAAACACGTGGAAAGATAGTCGATCGAGCAAATCCTTCTAGAGAAAGAGCCTGCTCCCAGAAATCGATCACCAATGAAAGTGTGTTCGTTACAAGTTTCCGTTTTTTTCATAACATTTTCTGTATAATAATAACGATAAAAAATAAGAAAGAAGAAAAACGTACCACCACCTTCCAAACGTGATTTCACCGTGGAACCAATAAAGTAAAGCTCCGCACTTTCAGAGATAAAGTGAGACAGATACCTTTCTATAAAACGTCGCAATCTATCATAAACGTTTCGTCCGAGAGAGGTTAAGTAGTTTCGTGTCGGTGGGTGTCGCGTGGTTAAGTAGATTCGTGCCAAGGGAATTAGACGGACCGTTTGAGGGAATGGCGGCAATGTTGCGGCTATCACGGCGAGTATAATGAACGCCTGCTAATAGCGGCTCTAGTAGCGAGGTGTGTAATTAACGCGTCGTCCATCGTCCGAGGATGGTTTTCGTCGACGTTTCGTCGGCGTTTGGTTTTTGTACACCGAGGCGAGGCATAAAATTTCACTTCGCCGATGCCATCTATATTCGAGCTCGAGTTCGAGTAACGAGCTGCCTACTTCGAACGAGGCACAATGCGAAATAATTTAACTTGTAAAAGACTACGAAATTAGTTTCGTATAGCTGCACGAGCAATTAGACTGAAACTCACATCCTCACCGAGTGGCAGCCTCTTCTCCATCATTCGTTGGAGATCATGGTTTTCCTTCGCAGTCGGAAAATCGTAGCGAATTTCGAACGTGGGAGGAAGGAACTGAGAAATGCACGTTTTTTTTCATATTTTGTATAATAATATGCATTATATAAAATTCTAACGGAAGCAATACTTAAAAACCGCGTGGGAATGTGCTTCTTCATTGTTTCGGTTCGAAGCTTACAGGAAACTTCGTTTTAAAGCTTATAGGAGAGAGGGGGAGAAAAGTTAAATTGAAATAAAAGTTTTATGGTCCGTGCAACCAACGCGGTGTAAATTTTGTTTCGTTTTCGAAAATTTTCAAACGCGATAAAAAAAAAGGAACTCCCTATCCGTAGGAAAATGCGAAAAGTTGAGATTCCTTTCGAAGGGGATTTCCATCCCTGGGACTGTTTTTCCAACAGAGAGAGAGAGAGAGAGAGAGAAAACTGCTTTGCTGTTACAGTCGCAATTTCGCGCCAAGTTTCATTACTTTCTTTTTCTTTCTTTCGTTTAAATTTCCTTTTTTTTCGAATTCATGAAACATGTAATTCGACGAGCGTCATTACTGTCATCGATCATTTCTCGTTCATTCCCTCCCTCCCTCCCTCTCTCTCTCTCTCCTCTCTTTGCTCTCCGCAGTCCGCAGAGACGCTGGTCCCCCGATTTAATTATAAATAACGACGCACGATTTTCATAAATAATACGTTGCATTAATTGCGCGACGACCCAGAGGCTGGGCCGGGATACGTCGCATCGATTTAAATCAACTGGCCGATAACCCTGCCGCGTTTTCGTTCGGCTCTCTGTCAAGTATCGTCGATTCGAGCATTTGTCGAAAGTAATGCCAGCGCGAGACGAGATTTACGCTCGATAGGGCCGATGTAGCTTTTTATTACTTGTAAATCAATTTCTCTTTCTCTCTCTCTCTCTCTCTCTCTCTCTCTCTCTCTCTTCTCTCTGCGAGATACCGCTCGGCATTTTTAACCGATAATCGTTAATCGTCGAGTACGTAATCGATTCCGCGCTGTCATTACGGTTATTACGGTCTGTAAAATGGAAGACAAGTGGACGTAATTTAAATCGAAAACGCGGCGATCTCGTAATATTCCAAGGATATATGCGCGCAGAGTGATAGGGGAAAAGGGTTCGTAATTTTTGGGTAATACTCGTTGAACGATGAAAAATGGAGATTCTGATATCGCGCTTGTAGAAATCGATGTTTCCAGGGACACGAGCAACCTTTAATGTTAAAGACAATCTGCTATACCTTTGTGTATATCCTTTGGGATTCGAAGGACTACTGGGATATGAATAACGATGATTATTGTCGTAATGACAGACGTAGAAAAACTATAACTAATTCCTGATTATAGTCATGATACTTTTTATAGAGGAGTTATAGAGTTATAGAGCGGGGGATGTGCCAAGACCAATAAGGAAGTATGGTAGAAAGTTTCCAAAATTTAACCATCGCCACAAGAGTGGGGTGGCAGCATTTCTGAAAACGATCTCGCTGCATACACCGTTGCAATTCCTCGAGTACTTGTTATAACTGACCCAAATTTATGGGGTGCCTCGTTTGGAATTTTCTAAGTGCTCAAATTCCTAACTCGCTAGGAGCACATCCACGTCATAAGTGTTACGTGTCAAGGCTCTTGGCCTTAATATTTGGTTTCGATTAAAAAGCAACAATTATTGGAGACCGTTTATTATTCAAAAACAGTCGCCAGATTAACAAACTGAACTTTACAAAGTTGTATCAGAGATTCGTCAAATTATTCGACTGAAATACAAATAACAAGGGAAATACTAACGAGTAGCATGATACACACGTTACGGTATTGTAATAACGAGGAGCACGGAATATCGTCAGAAATTCAAACGAGAACTTCGATAAATTTTCAAACTCGTTTCTCTGGGAAAACAGTGCGCCCTCGTAAACTTTATCTCACAGTTTTATCTTTCTTTTCTTCGCGGAGGAGGAATCGTTCCTCGGGCACCTCGCTCGTGTGCAATAAAACGAGTACACGCGTGGCAGCGTTCGGCGAAACGCGGCGACGTCGGGCAGAAATTTTCGATTCTTCGGATATCGAGGCCGGTTATAAGTGATAAATTTCGCGTATACGGCCGGCGCTGAATATCGCCGGGGCAATTGTTAACATTCGCGAGGGGGAGGGGAAAAACAGCCGGATAACCCGCCTGGCACGGAATGAATAAACGATAAAATTATTTATAGACAGCTGGCGTGTGCTAAACAATGGTCGCGCGAACCGTATTAAAAATCGTTCGCATCGTGAATAACGACGCGTTCCCTTCCTACCGGCTCGTAAAGCACGCTTTTACGGCTTGCTTATATACGTTCTGAAATTATTATTACCATTTTCGCGGCGAAAGTCACCGGGCGTGGCTCGAGTATCGGGCTCGATCGTAAAAACACTTTGGTATCGGGCGGGTTCGAGGTTGTCTCGCTCGATATACTTCGCATCGACGAAGATTTACTTTTCGCCAAACTGCGATAATTCCTTTCTTTCGCGAGAGGGGAGGAAAATAAGGGATCGCGAAAGTGTGAAAGAGAGGAGTACTAATCGTGCAAATTTTCAGTGCTTCGCACTTTTATTATTATTAGTATTAAGCTCGAAAATTTTTTAAATTTAGAACCTTGGATCTATTTTCTTTCGTTAAATATTTTAGTTTCTTCTTTATTTATTCTGCTTTGGAAATTATTTGTATCAGTTTGTGGCCAAAAAGTAAGCAAATGATCGAAAGCGATGATCGAGCGTCGCGGTGTTCTCGAAACACAGTTCGACTGTAATAAACCATCGACGAAAGGGTAATGGCGGCGTAAGCTTCCAAGGGACAGTTTGGGAAAGACACGCGTAGGGAAAAAGAAACAAAAAACAAAAAAAAAATGGGAATAAAGGAGAAATTTTCAAGAGCGGAATGTAAAATGCCAGGGGTAAAACCTACTAACATCGGCAGAGCCTTTTGCCATTGGTTTCACCTTGTTTCACGACACGCCACTTACCCTTCCCTGTGCCTCCTCTCTCTCTTTCTCTCTCGTTCTCTTTCTCTTCTTCGTGGGTTATGTAAAACCGGTCTTTTTTCCAGCCAAAATATTGTCGATCCGCAGAGGATCAGAGAAAGGGACAGTCGAGGGTTTGGGGAGGAAGGAAATCGGGTGAAAAAGCGCGATGGAAACGAGGAAAACGTTGCAAAGAGAGCAAACAGAGGGAGACAGAAAGAGTAGGGCAGAGAGAGAGAAAGAGAAAGAACTCTCTCTCTCTCTCTGAGTGGAGTTTCCTCTGCTCTTTGATCTGCCAACCCATGCCTTTTGTTTTCCAACCGCGGACATCGCGCTGAAAATAAAAGACTTTAAACACACTCCGCGCGCAAGGGTAGGAGGGATCGTTTCTTCCCTCGTCTTCCATACGTCGTTGTTTTTTCTCCCTTTTATCGTCGACGTTGTTGCTGTCGTTTCCAAATCGTCCGTGAAAGGAAAAAAAAATGAAGATCGCGGTCCTGCGGCTTTCTTTCGATGCGCGAGCCCGAATCCTCAATCTTCCGGCACGAAAAATAGGGACCGTAGATCGTTCGAATCGCAGAATGACCACGACGGAAGATCAATCGACTTCAAAAGTGCGCGAAATCGTTCAGAGTCAGCTGTTCGATGCTCGGAGCTCGTTCAGCACTATATCGGTGTTTCACTGTAAAAGATAACAATGACCATAACAATGACGATTGAAGATCGTTAACGTGGCAATTATTCTGCAATCTGGATTTTAGGAGGATCGAAATTTCATTGATATTATTCTCGAGAGACCTACAGTTATTGAAACTTACATTACTTGGCCGTTTCGTCGACAACGAGCTGGCGCGAAGAAAACTCGAGGAAAACTCGAGACAGCGCTATGATCGATGCTGCGAAGTCAACGAACGACAATGCGAGCATCGCTACTACTGGTTTCGTTCCAAGCAGACGCGTCCGATATAAAAAGAAAGAGAGAAAGAGAGAGAGAGAAGAAAAATAGCAGAGGAAAAAAGATACACGAAAAGAGTGTAAAAAATTCAGCGACGAAAGCGCAATGCAAATCAATTTTTCACCGGGTAAAAGTTCGCGCGCAATTAGCGATTCCATCGGTCCCGAATCGGCGGCGTGTTTAAATCTGTCGCTTCGTAATGCGCAACGATCGACGGTGACGCTCGACGTTCTGGTATCGATTAACGCGATACATCGAACGTGTCGGATTAATGTTAATAACGAGAGGGATGCGGACATAGGTTATACATCTGTATATATATGTGTGTGCGCGTGCGTGCGTGTATGAAATACACGCAGCGAGAGAGAGAGAGAGAGAGAGAGAGAGAAGGGCACCTTGCATCCTCGAATTTATTTAGCGGCGCGGACCGTGGTTGTTACGCTCGTGACACATATATTGCTTCCGACGACAATGTAGGCTGATTGATATTGCGCGTCGCGGCTTTAATACTTAATCTTTAATCAATAGCGACGACAAGCGGCCGCGCGCCACCCGCGTTATTGGATTTCCCTGGATCTGAATTCACGATCGCTTTCAATGGAGAAGGACAATCCGAGCGTGCCGCGTCCCGCTCGTTTCACCGCTCGCGCTACAAGCCTATTCGTTCGCCTCCGAGCGTTTTATTTAAACGACGCCGCGAACAAAAAGCGGTCCATCCGCTGCGCCGATTAATTCGCCGACCGTGTATATGACGTGCGCGGTTTCCCGGCTGCTTTTTCTCTCCCCCCTCCAATCGTGGACCAATGAAGATAACGCTCGCCGATTTTCGACGAGCGTCGCTCCCTCATTCAAAGAACGAGAAAACGACGCAGAAGACGCGAAAGTGGAAGACTTCGTGTTCTCATGAACTCGGTGTTTAACAATAGAACTACCACAATGGTCAAAATGACCATTGGAATATTTTTGCTGTTAGATATTTTACAAGATATAAAGTATTTTTGGAGACTCGAATGATTTGAACAATCGATATATTAATTATAATAACTAATAAATTTATTCGAATAATTTACTAGTTGTTAACGCTAGAACTATCAAAATGGTCAAAATGACCATTAGATATTTTGTAGATATGAAACAGCGTATTTCTGCGAGACTTGAATAATCTTTCGTGAAATACATAAATAACAATTTGAACACCCGATTTATAAGTGTTATAAAGATTTTCTGTTTCTTTTTTCTTTAACGTCTCTAATGGAAATTTTATGCTCTAATCGTAGATAGTATTATAGTATTATAGTTAAATATGGAGTTAAATTCAATATCGCCGTAAAATGATAGTTTATTGAAGCGGACGCAACATTTGAAGAACAGGAACGTGCTTTGTCGAATCAAAAAAAACAATGACACTCGAAGATCTCCCTAAGCTAAGAGATTGTCCCATCCTTCTTTATTAATGGGAGGATCCTGCTATCATCCCAAGTACTACGTGAATTGTTTATATTTGTCACGTCGATGTCTTTTTCTTTTCGTTTCTTTTTTCGTTTTTTTTTTTTCAATTTCCCAGTTGCCGAACTCTCGTTGCGAAGACAGGGTCGTTTGGGGAATTTACGACCGAAAGATCGAAATCATCCATAAAACAAAGAGTCGAAAAGCCTTTAATCTATGCGTTCGGCCGGTTTTTTATCGCCTCTCATATTTGTTTTATCCTCCTCCTGTTCGTACCTCTTTTTATCGTTAACAAACGCGCCTCCGATAATTGGAATAATTCTAATAATCTCGTAACATGTGGCGCAAACCGTTTTTCAGGCGTTCGCGCCTCGACGCCGATCGGCGTGACAGCCTGAATGAATCGCGTTTTATCTCTTGGAAATTAATTCGTTTCCCACCTGGGTTGGCCTTTGCCAGCTAGTTTTTTTCCACTGCGAATTCATTCCCTGCGATTTTCAAACCGACGGGCTTTCGTTCGTTAACCCTCGGATAGCTACCGGAGGCTCGTTCGAGCGAGCAAGCATAATTGCGCAATTGCGGAACAAGCGCACACCGTCGAAAGGAAAAATAATGAAATAATATATCTGTGCGCGGAGCAAGTTATAAATAGAGAACGAGAGAGACGGTAAATCGAGCAGGAGGCAAATTATAAACAATTTATAAATAGAACTTGAAAAATAAGCACGCTCGATGAAAGAAGAAGCTGGTGTAAGAATGCATGGAACGAAATTGTTACAAACAGTAAGATACATTGCAAATAATTCGCAAATTTCAAAAAAAAAGGGGGGAGCGAAACATTCGACGGAGAAAAACATACAAAATACAAAAATTTACTCTCGAGTGTGTGTGGAGAAAGAAATGTGCCATCGACGCGTCTCCGACCACGAGCGTGCGTGCGTGCGTGCGTGCATGAGTACGTATAAAACTACCTGCCACGCAAAGTCTGCGTCAACCATCGAACGGTGCGCGTTCGATTTAAAAATCGCCAGAAGAGGCGGCGATCTATTAATAAAACGTCAATTTCGAACGGGGCGGGTACACGCGACCGGCGGTACAACGCGTTCAAGAGGGAACGATGGGAAAAAGTGGGAAAAAGAAAAGAAGAGAAACGATCAGAAAAATGGAATGCTCCGGGATGAAGGAGGCCGGACGGGGGTAGGGGAGGGGGAGGAGCTGGTTGGAAGGTTCGGTCTGGTAACGAGCGTCAAATCTGGAAATGAAGCAATTTCCATCGGTCGAACACTCTTACCCTCCGGCTCTCGAGGCCCCGCGGAATCGAACAACATTTTACGACTGCCAGCCGCGAGAATCTCCGCCATGATTCTCAATCAGCGATAACCCAATTAGCGGGGGGATATTATTTTTTGCACCTGCGAAATTCCGTCGTCCCTGGGAAAAAGTCGACTACGGGTCGACTCGTCGTTGCCGATCCCACCATTTTTCCCCCTTTTTCTTTTTTTCAACGAGGTTTTACTCGAAAACTCGGACGTTTTCAAACTTTCGATTCTCTCTCTCTCTCTCTCTCTCTCGCTCTCTCTCTCCCTCCCTCTCGTTTCGCCAATCGAAATTAAATCAGCCTCTATAACCTGGTTAACAGGTTTGAAAAAGAAAAAAAGAAAAAAAAACACCGCCGCCGACGAGCGCCGCCGGTTTATTTTCAACAGTTCACTTCGGCGAACGTTTATTGAAACGGTTTTCGAGTGGCACGCCGGTTTTTTTCAGCTCGACTTCTGTAAAGTTATTCGCGGAAAATTTGTCTACCGGGAGCGTGCGCGTCGATACGCGCCCAGAGGAGAGCCAGAGCATGTAAACGGTTGAAAGCTATTACAACTGGCAGGGGGGAGGGGGGTGGAGAGAGACTCGCGATTAAATTGCGTGACACGGCGACAACTCGCGAATCGCGGAATCGCGAGAATTCGGAGTTGCTGAAATCCGGATGAGTGAAGTACGCGAGCATCTTGAGAAATTACTCTTACGAAGTCTTAAGCTTGAACATCGAGGAAAACAAAACCCGAAAGCTTTCTCCAACGTTATTACATTCTCGCGGTAATTTTGCTAATCGATCGGTATAAAAAAAGAAAGAAGAAAAGAAGAAAATATTCTAAGAAAAAAAAAATAGAAGAATTCTAATGAAATTAGTTTCTCAATGAGTTCGCTTTTTCGATCTTTCGAAAATCAAAAAGACAAAGCTGAAGCTTCTAGAGACTTGAAAGTGTCGTTGGTCGATCTTTTCAATAGTTTCAAGGTTCGATCTTCTTATTCCACGCAATTATTGAAAAACTTGTTCAGTCGTTGAGAGAAGGAAACTGAAGCTTCCGAGGAAACTCGGTATGATCATTCTCGAAAGCTTCGCACACCGACACATTTATTTATTTTGTTAATAAAACATTTTCAGAACAACCTTGGTGCTTAATTATTAATTTCGCTTCCTAATGGTCAAGTGATTTCACGAACAATTGCTCTTCGCGTCTTACAAAATTCCGGCGCTCGCTCCCGCCGTGGGAAAAACCGCTTAAAAGTGTACGCGGCACAATAGCACGTTTTCTCCGCTCGATGCATTTCCGTGGCAATGCAAGCACGCAGCAACGCCGACACGACAATGCTTTCAATCTGGAAATTCTTTGGCCGCGGAAGAAATGGTCGAACGCGATTTAATCGAACAGGCAAGGAACTGCCTGTGCTGAGGCCGTGAAAATATCGACCGACACGAAGAGATTCCGCGCCTCTCGGCTCTATCGATCGTCTCAAACGATCGATTCAAACGCGCCGATCTCTCGACTCCCATCCCTCCTCGTCGGAGAACGTAAGGAAAAGAAAAAAAACATCGCGTGTCCAGTTTCCTTTCATTTTACGAGATATTATCGTTCCAAGTTCTTAACACCGATTCTACTTATTAGTCGTGTTTCCCTGCTATAAATGTATATTTCCTTCACTTTGCACAATAGCGAAGTGTAGTTAGAGTTTCTCTTTCATTTCACGTACGCGTCGTGATTTATAAAGCAAGAGCGCGCCATTATCCTGGCGAAATTTTCACACAAGATAAATTACGATACAAGCAGACATTCACAGAAATAGAAAATGAAAAGAAATCGCCGGAAAGGAAACTTTGTCAACTTTGGTTATTTCCTCGTGACTTCCTGACAAATACATCAATCTTACATTCTACGACTCGCACGATAAATTTTCTAAAATTGTTAAAAACGTGTGACCTTTTTTTTTTTTCTTGAAATTGCGGACATTACGTCGAATCTAGAAGACCGAGAGACACGGGGAAAAGAGGGGAAAAAAGGAACGTTACGTCGAGTGACACAGAGATGACACGCGGAATAACGAGTCGGTTCATGAACTGTGTTACTTTACGAGCCACGTCGCGCGGAGGGGAGGAAAAAAACCGCGTCCGTGAAATGAAGAACGCGGCGAGAGATTCGTGGTCGTGATACCGGCGTGACCGTAAAGTGTTTATTCCACGTGATATACGAGGTTGCTGGTTTCTCCTTATCGCAAACAGCCGAGAAGGTGTTCCACTGTCGAGGAACAGCGGGATTAAGTGGCGCCTTTTATTCTGAAATTGAATTGTACGATCGCGCAAGCTTCGTACAAATGCAACATCATAAGAGCTCCATTCAGTTTGTTACCCGAGCGTCACCATACTTCTGCTGGCTACGATTATTATTGCCGGTATATCAGTGTCCGGTGTATACGCTTGTTTCTCTTTAGAAGATCAGGATTTTTATTTGTCATACGAAATTTCATTTTCGCACAATCGTTTAGAATTATATTCAGTGATGGGAATATATCGCGTGTGTAGAGAAATTGATTGATTGAATTTAAAGAAATAGAAATTTGGCAAAATTTGCGTAATAATCTCGTTTCTCTTCGAAAGATCGGGATCTTTATTTATTATACGGAATTTTATTTCGCACGATCGTCAGAATTATATTGAATAATAGGAACATTGCGTGTAGAAATTGATTTTGGAGAAAAAAATTTAGCAACTTTTTAATCTAAAGAAAGAGAAAGCTCGGCAAAGTTTGTGTGATAATCTTAACGCAGTGAATTTGGATGATTGTAAATTCAAATTCAAATTTACCCCGATGAAACTGATTTTAAAAGTCGAACGACAGAATTGTTCGCACAAAGTGGCGTCTAAAATCAACGAACATGACGAAATATATGTAAATATATTTTTCAACGCGACGAACATGACGAAATACATAAATGTATTTTTTTCCATTAAATTTTGTAAAATCCACTATCTATTAAAGAATCTATTAAAGCAACTGAATAGTTATGAGCAGTATTGCAGGAAGATTCATCTTGACTCCTCCAAGATCGATTCACCCTAGTTCGAATTTATAATCGGGATTCATGGTGTTCAGAGGATGGTCGGAACAGTTGCCAACGCCCTGATAAAAATTTCAACCCGGAAGACGGTTGCTGAGTTTGAAAACACTGTGAGCTCTCTCGTTACAATAGAATGTCTCGCGAAACGTAGCAGTTGAATCGGCAGAAATACACCGAGAAATGCTCCTTCGCGAACTCGAAGAAGAATTTTCCTCCCCGTTCTCTGCTTCCGCAGACTCGCGAGGAACATGGTAAACGCTCATTCATTTATTATCATCATCGCGAGGGAGATTCGAAGATGAATTACCGAGAGAATACTGTACAAAAGGCGGAAAACAACTTAATCACTGTTTTCTTCTGTTGATTGATCCAATTCCATCGTTTACATAAATAATAAAAACTCGTCCATTTCGAGCGCTGTACGCCTCGTATTTCTCGATGGTCTTTCGTATCGATGAATTTAACAAACGCTTGTTTCTCAAAGCTTGAAGGCTAAAGTATTCGCAAGAGAGCTTGCTCCTTTTACAAAGTAGCAAGCAGATCTTTTAATTTATCCGGAAACATCGTGGAAACACCGATGAAACGTGAAAATTCCCGAGAGCTTGCTCCTTTTAAAAAGTCAGAGGATCCCTTAATCTGTCTGAAACGCGAAAATGCCGGACGTGAAAACGTGAAAATGTACTTGACACGGGTTGGGAGTTCATTTATTTATTGGTCCAACAAGTGAGACGTTTAGAATCCAGATCAAAAGAGAAAGAAAAGTAAGTAACATCAAACTGATGAGATTTTACGTTGCAAACGATCGATATCGTAGATCTACGAATTGTTGAAAATCGAAGGGAACGCGAAGGGAAATTCGACTCGAAGGCTCGAAACGAACAGAAGGGGTGAATTCTCCCGTTCTTTACCGATCGTTGCCGATCGTCGATGATTCTTTAATCTTTTTTTCTTTTTCTTTTTTTTTTCCAAGCGACGCAGCTCCCTTCGGCCCGGATTCGAAGTCGATCGAATTTATACACGGCCGATTGCCAAAAGCAAGGCAAACACGCCGCGTGCCGGCCGAGACTGAATTAAAATCGAATGGGCCGGCGAATCAATGAGTCAACAAATCGACACGCGTGCGAAACGCGATTACAGTATAAAACGAGCGAGTGCTTCTCGCGCGTGCATAAATTTCGCTCCTCGCCCGGAATATTCATTCGGCCGGCTTCGCGCCGAAAGAAAGAAAAGAAAAAAAAGAAACGAAAGAGAGATAGAGGAAAAAAGATGTTTGAAAAAAGAGAACGAAGGTGGAAAAGTTAAACGAGCAATCGAATAGGAAAACAGTATCGCCGGGGCACTGGCCCCGTAATCCAGGGGTACCAACCAAACTCCGGCCCGCTGCGTCAGTTCATCCGGCCCGTCGACGGTACTTGAATTGTGAAATTCGGATATGTGCACACTAGGTCTGATGTAACTATCTTTTTGCTAACGTCGCTTTCTTTGATAACTTTTTCAGTAAATAAATATGTTGATTGTCCTTGTTTTTTGTCCATTGCATGCCACTCACCCATAATTAACTTAGGAATGCTGAACTTAGTTTAGCGATTATGCGGCCCGCGCTCGTCATTTTGTCAGCTATGTGGCCCACTGTAAAAAAAGTTTGGTGACCCCTGCCGTAATCGAAAGATATCGCTTATTTGATGAAAATTATGCAAATAGACGGGCCATCTCGATCGCCCGTACGCTCTCCTCTCTCTCTCTCTCTCTCTCTGTGTGTGTCTCTCTGTCTCTTGGTAATTCGATTTATATAGGAGCGATCCTGGCGAATAATCGATCTGGAGAAGCTTGGAAATTCCGGGAGGAGGGAGGGATTTAAACCGCGATAATATTTCTTTCCGCCAATAAACGCCGGCGATGAGGGTAAATTTATCCTTTGTTAACGAATAACATCGATAAAATCGTCGGTTCGTGTGTTTTCCAACAAGCGAGATTAATCAATTTTAAAGCCTCCGAAATTGGTGTAATTCGTTCTCTCTGTGCGCAACATCGGAAATTATTTTTTATATTCCATTGTTTTACATATATGTATATTACAGGTAATATGAAAAAATGTATTGTTTCATATTACGGGCAATGATAAAGTTCGTTGAATCAGAAATTACGTTGCGTTGAGTATTGTTACGTACGTGACCCGAGAAAGAGAGAGAAAGAAAGAGAGTCAATCCTTTTCCGATCTGATCCGACTTGAATCGAATCGGATTTGAATTTTCCACGAGTCTTCAATTCATTCTTTCGCGTAATAGAAAATTTCTGTGAGATGTTTTGAGACAAATTTTCTCGCTTCGAAGTCAATCAAAATCCACCCGTGCAGTCCACTGTCAGTCAGTGGGACTAAATCATTCTATCGACCAAAGATTTCGACGTGGAAAACTACGTACGGACAGTAAAAATAACTTTTAATAGAGAATTTTACCCACGGTGATTAACTTCTCAGCTCTTGGTGCATCGTTCAGGCGATTTCGATCGGCGCGAATTTTATCGTGGCTATCGATAATGACTAGAAGGGGGAATGTGCAGTCAGCCAGGTCTCCCCTAAACGACTGCCTGAAGGCTGCGGTTAACCGAGGCCAGGTGAGCCAATGTATCCGCAAGATGGGAATCGATTTAACGAATCCAACGCCGAGCAATCATCTCCTAAATTCGCCCGAATCATCGTGGCACGATGAGTTTCGAGGGATTTTTTCCAACCGAACGAATCCGAATTTACCTTCAACTTTGCCTTGCAAATTCTTATACTGCTTATTCATTTCTCGCGAGTGCATCGCCGTCGCGATTAATTGTTCGTATTCGCAACAATTTCACTGTATTTTATTAGCCGTCTGAATCTTTATAGAAAATGAGAGACGCGAATAATTTCGGAGAAATTCCGCTGTCACTTTAGAAATAATATAATCCTCGGAGTAAAGAAATCCTGCTACACCCTATTTAGAAATTTCTATTTCTTATGCCTCTTATTACGATTTACAAATTTATTTATGATACAAGTTATTCTATCGAAATGTACGAGTCAGAATATTTCTGCAAATCGGGAATATCGTCTAACACGTTCGCGGAGGGTAAAAATTTTATCAAGCTGCGAAGAAAGGCAGGTGATTTATTTCTGAACCAATTGCGATATCCGAATTTTTATTAGTCACGTTTTGTCCGAGTGCTCAGAATATTACATTTTAATAGCCATGTACAATACCATAGCATCCACGTTGATACAGATCAAATTCATGTCATCACGAAAATAAACGCTATAGTATTCACGTCCGTGAACGTGTTAAAAAACGCGAACACGAAACGAAGTAAAAGTTGCTTCAGCTGGAAAATATCACGAAAATACTAATAGACTAAAAGAGTGACTATGATACGTTCTAGTAATAGCACGACAGTTTCCCAATCTCATCTAAATTTCATCAAAACGACTAAATTTCATCGCCCGTTTGACATTCGACTGCCAAAGTCTCTAAACTAAAATCTCCGCCACAGAGAATTAAAATATCTGCAATGAGAGGAACCGGAGTGACGGAATCAGAAATATCTCTCCCAACGACAGAACCAAAAGAAATTCCTCCCGAAGTCTATGGCGAGGCCAATCCAAGGTGAGACAGCAGGCTCAGCTCGCAACTTGTTAACCTCCGTTGTGTAAGCGAGCCGTCGTGTACACGGCCCGGTATCAAAGCGTTGATCGTTAGACCATGCACACACACACACACACACACACACACACACACACACACACACACAGAGGAAGGTGCAGAGGGGCGGAGAGTGTAGAAACGTGGCCAACGGCTAGAGCCAACGTCGAGAGGCAACGTCAGAAGGGGGTTCAAGAGGAAGACGACGAAGGGACAGCTCGAGAGAGGGAGGAAGGGGTTGCCTCGACTAATCTACAACGTGGCCTCGCATTATATCCAGTTTGCGCGTAGTTGCGAGATAGCCCGGGATCGTACCCCGTGTATCGTCTGCGGGCAACGTGCGCGCCTTGGTTGCCTCGCCGCCGAGTGGATGGAGAGCGGAGCAGACCGAGGACGGTGGCAGAGAGGAGGCGGATGAAACACGGTTGACGAGCAACAACGGCCAACAACAAGGTGGAAGCAAGCAACGCGCAGATATTGGTGTCGCTAAGTCTCGTTTCCGTGGTAGCCAGGCTACCGAGGTGTGTTCCGATAACAGCCCTTAGGATCGGTTACCGCGCAAGGGGTGCGCGCACACACACATACATAGAGGCCAGAGCGACAGACGGTTCGATCTTCTCGTGCAAAGTCGATCCACGGGTAACAGCCTCGATGTTATTATCCCCATCGAACGAGGTCAACGGGGTATCAAACTACTTCTCTCTCTCTCTCTCTCTCTCTCTCTCTCTCTGTCAGCTGCCTGCGTCTTTATCTCTGTCTATCTGTGTGTCTGGATGTTGCCGCCTCTCGTGGGTGGATCGTCGCGCAACGTACGCGCAGGACTGTTTCACCTTGTTTTCAGCAGGCTGCCCGAGAGGGATCGGTTCTCAATCGTCGAGCAACGCCTTTGAGAACGAGACACTTTGCCGACGCGTCCGGCTGGAACGATGTCTTTCCAGCCGATCTTTGATACCGAGATTAGGCCATCGATGGGCTTTTAAGCTCACCTTTACTTCGCGTCGTTCAACTCGATTGCCCTTACTCTCTTTCCAGGCCGGATCCTCGTCGAAGTTTGGGTTTCGGATGAGCCGATGGTCGATGGTCGATGGCGATCGAACGACAATCACGCGAGAGAAATTCGGCGGAGGAAAGTTTTAGAGTAGCTAGTAGACAATCGTTAAATGTAAGTGATAAAAGAGTCTACTCCGCTTATTGTTGGTAATAAATGCATTAACAAAGTCCGTGTCTCAGATGTCGAGCGAACGTTTAGTCAGAGAAACAGAAATAATCAATCGAGTATTTTTTTCACAGAAAAATATGATATATTCAGCAAACAGAAAATGACTCGGACAAAGAATCTTGCAATACGAAAGTGTAACATATTTTCTTCGGTCCATGCAAAATTAAAAAGATAATTAAACCAACTAATCATCGCGTATCCAACTACGTTTCACATCCGTCAAACTTCTACATCCAACGGAGCAAGCAAATTCCATTTCTACAATACGAATTCAAAACATGTACTTTGTCAATTTCATTCTTCATCAATAGATCAAATAAATTATGAATTATGTTAGACGAAATTTCCAATTTCATTGCACCGAATGAAACGAGATCTCGTCGCTGGCGAAGTAAAGAAATTAATCGTCTAGCAGATGCGAGCCTGGCAACCCTACACGCGTGAAAAAAAAAAAAAAAAAAGAAAAATCGTCCAATTGATCATGCGAGCTACCTATATCGTTCGAGCCACCAGTTCATCCAGTTGTATTTTTCATAAACGACTCGCCTCGTCCAACGATGAACCCGTTGATGGATGTTGCGATTGCTCGGCCCAGGTGAAACGACCGCGCAAGACGTTGGACGTTATCTCCCGTGATTCTTCGCTACTTAAGGATCCCCCGGCGATTTATTACGTCGCCCATCGGACGCGGGGGTATCGCGAAGGTTAATAGCCGGAGTTTATTCCAGAACCGGTGGGATTTATAGCTCCCCGAAGGATGGGAGGGATATTAATTCTGACGCGGGAAAGAAAGGGGGGGATTGAACAATCTGTCTGAGGTTCGAAAAATGCGCAACGCAACGTCTCCGAGTATCAACAATTCGGATCTGATCTGTGTCACATCTGATCATTTCCATCTGATAACAGATAGATTAGTGTGAACGAATGAAAAGATTGTTCTAGCAGTTTGAAAGTTTAATTTGTATACCAAACTATTGATTGTATTGAAACTGTGTGAATTGAACAATCGAGTAAATAAAAATCATCTTTCGCGATACGATAATACGATGTAATGGAAAAATAAGGATATTAGTTGAATAACAACATTTGAAGGTAACATTTGGAAAACAAACTCTTACCGTGGAAAACTCTTTAAATCTGTAGACGTTTAATTTGGTGTTGAATTATGAAACATACTTGGACACATTTTACTTGGAATAGAATAAGATTTGAAGTAATTCCAAATAATTTCTCATTTGAGTTAATCTGATTATTTAAACAGAAGAACAAGTAATTTGGCGTAAGATATCTGAAGTTTCTAACAACAATTTAGAGAGTATTTGAGAAATTATTTAAATACAAAATGAAAGAGCGAAACAGTGAGACAATTTCGAGGAAAATTTTCGAAGTAAGCAATGATACACTTCCAAAACTTCGAAGGAATTTTCATTGATTCCGAGAATTAGCAAATCCTGATTTGGGACCATTGTGCGAAGGACGCGTTGCACTAAAAAAAAAATACCCTTTCGAGTCGATGAACGGGATTTAAAGGCGTGCGGAGAGCCGACGCGAGAACCGCCGGTTCGTTAACCGTGATTGACCATTTAATCGACATTTTAATTAAGTTGTAAGACCGACGGCGCCGGTAGCCTCGTCTTAAGAGCCGGGCTGAGTTTAATCGAGAAGTTCGTTCTGCCGGAGCCACGTCGGCACGTAGAGCAGATAGCGCCCACCCGTTCTCCTCGCGTCTTTTTCAGTTGCCTGACAGAAGCGAGAAATCATTTCTCGATAGAGCAGAGATCGATGGATGATTCATCGGATACCGATCGAACGAAATACGTCCGATTTTGGTGGCCATTCTGTTTTTTTTTTTTTTTTTTTTTTTTTTGGAACAGACAACCAATATTACCGACACCTTTCTGTTTGTGAAATCGGTGAATGTGAGAGATCGAAAATTTTGTAAAATTGTTTTTAAATAGACCGTGGATTTCTGTGTATTTATGGGGGATTTGAAAGCACAGAAATATACATGGTAGAACATGCTAAAATGTCGAAAGTAATTTTCGTTTTTTTATTTTTTTTTTCAAGTTCAATGGACATTTAATCAATATTTTACTTTTAAATCTCCCTCATTTTACGAAAAGGGAATAGAATGTTTGTCAGAGAAATGGGTGAAGATTGTCAATAATAATGAAGATTAGGTTAAAACAGCATTAACTCTTAAATAAAATAACATTTTGTACAGTATCAAAAAACGATATTAGTTACAGGTATCCCTTATGTTTATCGTGCTATGTAGCAGATGAAACAAAGTTCCATTTAAGTTCCATAAATGTATAAAATCTTTATTACTTAATCTTCTACAATTAGGAGCTGAACTTCATTTATACTTGTAAGAGAAATATTTTTCATTCGAGTAAGAAGTAATAATTATTGTAAATAAATCGTTTTTGTAATATTGTATTAACGAAATGTAATGGTGAAGAACAATATATAACCACATTATGCTGTAGGATGTAGAAGATTAACACTCCAATTATCGAAGATTAAAGCATAAAACTTGCTTCACGCAGAATGAGAAAATAATTACTCTTATAAATCTATTAAATTTGCACGAAGAATTACGTATAGAAAATTACGTATTATAATTTGAATGAAATAACTGCAAATTTAATACGCACGCGTGCGTATCTTACCGAATGCAAAGTTCCTAACGCCTCGAACAGATTATTCAAAATTCCGAAACTTTCAGACAACGAGACTAAGAGAGTTCTCAGAACTCGCAAAAACCGGAAGCATCGCGCCGTTGTTCTTTACGGAACTTGGCGAAGCGAAGAACGGAAACGTTCCGTTCTGCTACCGATGGCACTCGTAAACTCCTCGTTGTCGCTCGGTTTTGTTCGTGGAATTTTCGTTATTAAACAACGTTGTTCTCACGGCGAAGCTTCTCGCCGGGCACGAGAAGTCGGGAATTTCTCGCCTGACAGACAATGTTTTCTCGATCGATGATCAAAGTCATAGAAACGCGTGATTATCGTTAACCGTGACGCCTTGAACAGTTTCTGGTTCAGAAACAGAATTGAAAGTCTCACTCGCTCGAAATAAGAAAGGCGCGTTGACACGTTGAATTCTCAACCACTTTTATTGAAAAAAAAGTAATCCATCCGTTTTCCGATATTGATGATATTGTTGTAAAAAGCTCTTCGAAATTTCCATATCACTCAAAGTTGACGTTCGATATTCCCGCGATTGATATATCGACAAGCGATTCGCTAGTATTTTCAATACTAATCACTCGCTGATTACTTTCGCAGGGAATAATTCGAAAATTTCCCGACGTCAAAGAAACGGGATAACGGAGACAGCAGGATCTCAGATAAATCGAGCTTTTCATAATCTTTTTATAGGTGGCGATGCACGACAGATCGTGATACGAGTCCACACACTCACACACACACACGTGTGCCACTACTTTCATTATCGAGTAAATCTCAAAGCGCGGTGCCATCCAGACGGAAGTTTAATCAAGCTAAGATCTAAGATATTGAATCGGCGATACGCGAGTCAGTCGCGAAATGAACTTCTTTCGACGGTCTGAACGCGTCGCTATGCACGTATCGTGATGCTGGTATGCACGATCGCTCGTCTGACCATTCATCGACCGTCACTACTGCGCCCAGTAGTTTGCGGCTTCTGGCTTACGTTTGACAGTGTTCCGGCTGTTCTGCTCAACGGAGATCAACCATGATTAACCTGTGTGCGCGCCACACACGAACAGAACGAATCAACTTGCTTTCCCTTACATTGTGCGACCTCTGACTTTTCAAATAGGTTCTAACTTAGTCTAGATAATTGTGCGTAGCAGCTGCGACGTTCGGAACTTTTAACTTCGTAGCTTTTCCATCGTGGCGCGGCTAAATTTTAATTCTTCAACTCTCAAATATACTTGTAATTATCTTGTAACTTTACAACTTCGTGATCGTGTATAGTTTCCTCAAATTATCGTGTATTGCTGAAGGCTCCAGGATCTTCTATCTCGAACTCGAAGAGTTCCTACTATCTGCGAAATAACATTTAGACAGCATAAATGACGATTCCATCCTATGCAATTCGGGAAAACAATCGAATCCGATTAGCGGCAATCAACTTCAGATTTTCCTATAAAAAGAGACAACGTTAATCTACTCTCGTCAAGGTATCATTCGATAAGAACTCTTCAGTAAGAACGTCAAACTCTCAACTAATATTCAATTAAACTTCGGATTCTTAACTCATTTCAACGCGACTGTGTCACTGTGAAGTTGTAACACGGAGACACTGCGATCGGCGATTATTTTTGATACGATTCAGTATATATATTTTACACAACGAACAAATTCCAAAGTTATAATGATTAATTAATTGAAGGAATTATGGAACTGATTTGCTTGGAAGTCTTCGTTTTCTCCCTCGATTAATCTATGCATTAAACAATTGTCCGTTATCTAATAAATTATATTTATTATACTGTTATCTATAAATTCTAAGTAAAATGCAGAACACGCTTTTGAAGTTTCCAAATTAGTTGAATGCACGTGTTCAACAATTCTCAAGACACTTGTTCCAGATTTAAACCCATATTTAAGAGAAAACTATCTCCCTCGAAAGTAACCAACCTATTAAGAATAGTGAACGACATTTCAGCAGAGCTATCGTAGTGTACCGAAGTCATTAGACTTTTCAGAGTGCTCGCGATACGCAGCGAGCATAAACTCGCTCGACATCGATCGATCGGGTGGGATGGCCAGGCAAAAAGGTGGAAAGAAACGACAGAATACGGCTAGATATACGTCGTCAAGTGGCGTTATATCGTCGACGAAATGGCTAGGAAGTGAATTATTGCCGACCGCGGTGGAGGAGAAAGGGCGACGACAGCGGTGCGAGAACGCGAGAATTTTTGCGCGGCCACGTCGCGTCCGACGTTCTTTTATTTCCCTCGAAAGAATCACGTTCGCTCGCGCTCTCTATAATTCTCGATCGGTGGACAGGCGAATTTTCCAAAGCGTCGGACCCGCGAGAAAGTTGTTGCTGCTTCGACAATGAAAACCCGGCCTGACCATCGTTGAATATCGAATTCATCAGCCATTCCTTGAACGAACCGAACGAGAAATTTTTGTTTATCTCGACGCCAGTTGGAAAGATACCGCTCAAGTGATACTTGAGATCATAACCGATCGCAACCGCGAGATTCAAGTCCTTCAGTGAAGAAAGAAATTTGACAAATCGTCCATTGAACGCTCTTTCGTTGAACGTTCGGACCTTTTTTTACAATTTCCAAATTCCCAAACTAGAGTGTGCGTCAGAGGCGTTTTTCCAGATGTTTGGAAATTATTATCGAAGCAGAACGAAGAACAAACAGCCTAACTAACTTAGAGAACCTAACTTGAACGTGGAAGAGAAGGAGATCGCAAAGCCGATTTCGTTGATTGTTTAATTATTGAAATTTAGGATGATAAAACTGAAAATTATTTATCGTTTAGAACGATAAGCGACATATATACACACTCGAGTTTGAATCCGTTCGATGAGACTAGACGCGAGTTTACTTCACTCTCAAATCCAACTCTATCCTCGACAGATGTATAATTTCGAAGAACTCTGCCATTATTTAAGCTATTTAAGCTCCACCGATTTTTATAAAGAAACGCTTCGACGACGAACAAACACAACAGAGCCCCATTTAAATAAAATTTTAATTACCTCCGTTTCGTCGCTGCTACCACATAATTTCATAAATTCCAATTCGATGAATTCCCCAAGGGACTCTTTCTCTCTCTCTCTCTCTCTCTCTCTCCCTTGAGCGGCGAGCAAACACAGTAAAACACCATTCGTTCGAGTAAAATTCTAATTAGCGTGTCGATTAAACAAACTCGAACGGCCGATTGAATTCGAGCCAGTTATATGAAGCTATTTGTTTCTGAATGGGTTCTCGTGAGGTAAACGCGCGTTGAAGAAGCCAGTTAAGCTCAAAGAAACCGATTCCCCACCGCCACCTAAATTAAACCGCTCGACTCGACAACTGACGTAAACCGGATGCACTTTCTCGTCGATCGCCAGATCCCATAACGCAACTGTGAGATCCGAGACTGTGTATCGGTTCAAAGACCGAAGCGGAAGCTTCGCCGAGTTTCGCCGGGGCAATTCTCAAGGCCCCCGCGAGTTTCTAATTAAACGAACCCGACTGTGAAAATTAGTTGGGATTTGTCGGTCGAACGACGCTGCCCCCCACGATGTTGCCTCGATGTTGCCTCGATGTTGGTCCAGTTGGTGTGCGTTTCGCGCCACTAATTAAACGCTATCAATGAACGGTATAACAACGGTTCGTGGCTCGATCTTATGGCCTCGTGACTCGCTGTCAGATCGCTAGAACGTGCCAGCATCGCAACGTATAAGCTCGAACAGGTCTTCGATACTGAACACCGTGTAATACCGTCGATGCTTCGATATTTCCGGTGACTGTTGTCCAGAAGGAGGAAGTGGTATTAAACTAGCCGGGGACGTTGCTCCGATTTCGTGGAACAACGAATTTCGAGATACGTTCCGGTCGGACACCGGTTTGTCCTTCGCGAAGAAAAATGGCGCTCCGTGGATGTAAGGGGTCGCGAAGTTTGCAAGGGGTGGTAAGTGGTGGGAACTTAATTGCGTTTTCTACCGGGAAAGCGTTCCAAGTCTAAGCTTGTTTGACACGGACAAGTGTTTAGATTCCATTAGAGCGACTCTGTCCCGCTCTAGGGTTTCTTCGATTTTGTTTTCTGCTTTCAGTGGTGTCTATTATTCAGCAATCGCTTGATTACGATATTGGATTTCTGTGTAAGAAACTTTTTTTACGAAGGAAGAAATTTCTATGAGGAAATTTTTATTATTTTTATGGGAATTCGTACTTTCGAGGCGTACGAAACCACGAGATGGGAAATTGTAAAATGTTATTAACAAACATTGAATATTTTATATATATTTTTTCGTACCATGTGCTCTCCAGTACATAAAAATTTCTCACAGAAAAATCCGCTGTCTAGAAATTTTTTTTTTTTTTTTTGTTGCCCGCGCATTATTTACTTCGTGAGAAAATTCGCGAAAAATTGATCAATTTCACCTCTGAGAGGTTACAATAGTGAATCTAAATTGCACATCTTCTCGCGATAATTTTCACGACACGATCATTGCCACGGGCAACAAACTCGTCGCCCTCGACCGTAAATCGTCGCTGTGCGATAAAAATGTTACTTTTTAGAACAAGCAAAAAATATAACACAAGATAACTTTTATCTCGTCCGATAAAAAAGATACTCGAATACAGCGCAATATTGCTAAGTTCAAATGCGACACACACAATGTGTAAAACTCGCTACGTGAAATCGCTACGAATTCCTGGAGCGAGTGCTTCATTTCGCAGGAAATCTCCTTCTCAGGACTTCCCTGTGAATCTTTCGTGAACCGGTGACGCAAAGGCTGAAAGAATCCAAAGGGAGGAGGAAATACAGATGGATTGGTATTTAGCTAGAGACGGAAAATTCCAACAACTCCATCGTCTCTGTATACGCTCAGAACGTCCAGAAAAATCCGAGCTTTGGAGCTTTAGCGAGCGAGAGAGAGAGAGAGAGAGAGAGTCGCGTTTCCTTTGACCATCGGAGCTCTCTGCTCTGCGGCCTTTAAGTAGCTTGAAACGTATACACGCTTGTCGTGTAATCGAATAGCCGTGCTGCTCGCAGCAGCAGAACCGGGGCCCCCGCAAGTTTAGAAACTGTTCCGGTAAGCTTATTACAACAGGAACTGTATTCAACAAACCGATCGAACTTATCCGATTAGGTGGCCGATAATGGACGCTACCGCATACGCTGCTCGTCCCGGCAGACCGGAAAACCCAACGACACGGCGGCGTATACGTCTTGACGAGCAACTTGCCGAACCGAATATTCGCCTTTATTCGACGGAAGAGTTTAGAAGAGTATCGGAACAGTGTTCCACGAGTGGAAAGTTTCCTGTCAGAGATTTCTCTTTATAGCGCGAACGCAAGTTGCAACGAGAAGTTATTTTAGTTGTCTGGAGGACGAGTCACAGTCGAGAAATCAATTAGCTTCGTGGAAGTTTTTATCTTTGTCTTCGAAGAAGGGAAATTGCAGCAGTATATTTGGTACTTGGTTCAGAATTTCACGAAGAAGACGCAAATAGGATAGCGAAGATTTAGAAACGATTCAACGCTCTGTGAATGACTAGAAAGATTTCGAGGAGGAAGACAAGGATCAATTTTTCCAAAATTTCGCGAGAATGACTAAGCAATTTGTGAGTGATTTCGAAGAAGAAGAAAGAGAAGAAACGTCACTCATCCATATCGTGCACGGAGTGTCAGAAGCATTCATATAAATGTCCCTGAAGTAATCTCTTGCGCTGGAATGACGTGCCATTTTTTTGTGCTAAAATTGCTACATTTCCTCAGTTTTAAGTACATTTAAATATAACCCAGGCAAAACAAATAGTAAATTTATTACTTCTTAGTAACAATTTCTATCCTTTCTGTAAGTGATATCATACTGACGAGTTCAAAAAGAAAGTGACGAATTATTTTATACGATTTGGTCACTCGTTATGGTCCGTGAACCAGTTGCCAGCGCAAGAGGTTAACCACGTCGAGAATTTTTCGTCCCAAAATTGCAATATTTTCTCAGTTTTAAATATATCTGAATATAACCCGGGCAAAACAAATGATAAACTTATTACTTCTTAGTAATAATTTCTATCCAGTGATATCATATTGACGAGTGTAAAAAGAAACCGACGAATTATTGTACAGTCGGTTTAGGTTAAGTTTAGGTTGGGTCCGTGAATCCAGTTGCCAGCGCAAGAAGTTAATAGAATTGACTTGTATTCTACCTTGAAATATTCAATATTTCATTCGATACCGATCTTTACGTGTTTATAAATACGGCACTTTATGCTTGAAGCTTTATACTGAAAGCTGAAGTAATCCCGCGATTCGTGAAGAAAACGACTATAGACGGAAAAATCTTAATCTTCCACGCATCGCCATTGTCGTAATTATCTTATTATATCTTAGAAGTAAACCTCTGGCGTAAATATATAACATTTTCGCTGTTCCAAGACTCGTAATCTCGACGCGCAAGTCAAAATCAAAACTTCCGATCTGCGCGTTTTTCGCAGACTTTGCCCGCGAGAAGAACTCGAGAAGAGAGCACCAGTCACCGTGACATATTCGTATCCAAGTATTCAACCGCTATCGAAGCGCTGTCTCAACTTCGGCAACCGGGATAATTGCAACCGCTGCAACTCTCGGCTCGGGGAGGAGGAGGCGATCGACGCGGATCCGGGATCAATCTTCCCCGGGATTAAATAGCGACAGCGGCTTAAAATCGATGATCTCAGGAGCCACCGATGGACCGAAGAACCGTCGGAGGCGTAGTTGGTGGCCGAGGGATAAGGCTAACGGGGTTGCAGCAGAGGATCCAGTTTGTCCTAGGAGCTAATGGATGATCGGTCACGAGAGCCTGAAGACGAAACGGCGCGTCTGCGGCTAACGGAAACGGAAAGGGACCGGTGAGGGGCGAGAGGGCGAATGAAATTCGACGCGAGGCACAGCGATCATCTCCTTTGAATGGACCATCCGGTTCCGCGCATATTTGCGCGAATCAATTTCGGCTCGCCGCAAGATTTGTTCTACCGTACAGTGAGCGTGCTGACTGGTCTTCCGCTTCCGAAGGATCTATTAGGATGCGTGCGATTATCGCTGAGCGGCGACGCTAAAATGATGAAGGAAGAAAATAAAATAGCAGAAAGCTATTATAACGTATTCTCAGTTGTTAATAATCAACCAAAGCAAAATCTTGTTCTACATTAATTAAAATAAATAGTTGTTGTTGTAGTTTCTTGTCAAATCTCGTAATATCGGTTTCAACGGCGTCTCGTAAATTGGACTTCTTCGTGACTTAATTTGTACGCGATGTAAATTGATACGTAATACGAGACAAGTTAATTTATACGATTATCCTTTCAGCATGAGATTACAGCCCATATTTTGCTTAGTGACTGTATCTGTAAGATAGAAGACTCTTTGCAGTAGTAATGGCTTTCTTATTTGGGTGTCGACTTTTGATAGATTTATTTTGGATTTCTATCGCTATAAAATTTAACTTGAAACTGAGTTAATTTCTCAAATTTGATCATACTACGGATTCCTAAGTCGAACCGAATTGAATAATCGTTTCCTTAAAGACACTTTTCCGTCTTTGAAACAAACGTACGGTGAAATTTTAAAATTCTTTTCTTCAAAATTCCCAAACGATCCAAGTCAGAGAACTTTATTTGCTTTAGCAAAAAAAGCGTCTCATCACCGTGCAGAGAAAAAACAGACAGTTAAAAATTGACCGGCTGCGGGTCACGATTCGGCCCAGATTCGCCTCGGTTTTGATCCGTCGACCATAAACACACGCTTTCGCGATGATCTCGCGACAGAGAGACGCGAAGAAAAGGGGGAGGCACTTGCCGCTTCCCGTGATTACATTTGCTTCTCGACGAGCAGGGAAACGTTACTTCCTCCAGACCGGGGCTCCGGCGAAAGTTTCCAACGAGGGAACAACTTCTTCGAGATTACTTTCGGTTTGGAAGACACGGTCGAAAGTCTCCTCGTGATCCTGATACGGACGGATCCTGGCGCGGTCCTTGTTACTAGCTTCGTTGCCCAGCTGAAGGCGCACGCCCTCGACAAAGATCGCCGAGTCAGTGTTTCTCAGATTACCCTCGGATTTGTGAAGCAGAAGAGAAGAACGTCTAAATATTCGGAATTTGATTCTACGGCCACGCGGTTGTTGCGGCTGCGGTGCATCTTCCTGCCGGGTCTGGGAATATATTCGCTGCGGTACGAAGTAGAATGTGCACATATTTCGGTGAAGTTCCTCTTAGTCGTATTATCCATTAGCGTTCGTGTGTTATTTATTAATATTTATATTCACCCCTATTATTCATTAATATCTATATTCGTTCTTATTGTTTGTTATTTGCTCTCGTTCGAGTCTCAAAAATGTTTTATTCGCATTACCCATTATTATTCGTGTTCATCCCTACTGTATTACACAATATGATATTTGATAAAATGTCTATTAATCCGTATTAATTATTGGTTCCTGTAATTCCTATTATTCGTTAGTGTCCACCATTCATTCCTATTACTCATGTTATTAATTAATTAATTAATTAATCTCTCCGGTATTTTGCAGTGTCCGTGATATTCCAGTTCTCGCACACAGGTGACCATATTTATTTCTATTATTCATTCGCATTACACTAAAAGCACGATTCGATCGTACTGGAAGATCCGAAGATACTAGAAGAGCTCTAGCTGAATTCTGAAGCTCGGAAAATCGTATCGATTGCTTCAGAAAAGTGATTAAAATTAAAGTAATTAAAACACGTTGTAAAAACACACAAACACACATACATCTATAATCTCATGCACCCTTCGAAACAACGATCTCTCGAACAACATCTGAAACAACGCCACATCGACCCCAAGAAACAGCCTAAAATCTGGCGCTTTGAGAAACGCTGACGCGTTCGATCCTCGGCCAGTTTCTCTCTGCATAAAACCGCGAAAACGTCGCCGGGAAGTTTCGTAAATCAAACAGACCGTGTAGCCAGGAACGAGAGGCGAGTCGAGTCGAACGAAACACGCAGAAAAGAAAGAGAAGGAGGGAGAGAGAGAGAGAGAGCGAGAGAGCCCGGTATCAAGTCGACAGGGGCGATATCCTTTTAGAAGTTTGACTGAGAGAGCTCCCTGTACAGCTTTTCGCAGCTTCTGCTTTCTCACTTCCCCGTCTCCGCACGCTGTCTTGAGGTTACGCTCGTCGTCGTCGTCGTCGTCGTCGTCCGCCTTGCGGAAGATTTAAATGGCCTGGCCACCACCTTTCTCTCTCTCTTTCTTTCTTTTCCACCCAATGGTGGTATTTCGAATGAATTCTTCTTTGTCAGTCCCTTTCTCCTCGCCGCGTCTTTTCATTCGCCGATTTTTCGCCGATCCTCGAGCTCCAAGACTAATTGGAAACGGAGATCGCGAGAGACTTCTTCGCGGCTTTTGTGCGTCGCGCTGCATTGTCGTCGAGGATGAACCGAGACAAGGGTTCTGCGGAGAATGTTCGACGAGAAAGTAGGGATTAGGCTCGAGAATATATACGATTAGACACTTTCTATACATATTCTTCATGTACAGTATCGAAGTATTGCAGTCTTAAGCAATTAAAGACCAATACCTCGTTCGTAATTCTTTTCAATTATTTTACTATATGTGTGTATCGCCAAGTTTACACCATTATACTTAATTATTAAAAACTTTACTTTTGAAAAAATTCAATTCTTTTTTTTTTAATATTGGAGTTACGTTAGGAAACTGAAGAATTCACAGTATCAGAATATCACAGTATCGTAAACTTTTATTTTCAAGAAAAGATTCGATTCTCTCAGTATTGGAGTTATGTTAGGAATTCACAGTATCTGACAAGTTGCCTGGTTTTAAACGAATTAATAATCCAACCTCTGGCTAATCTCGTTGTTTGATGGCTCACGACTGAAGAGAACCTCCGTCGATTTCCAAGTCCGTAAATGATAATCCCTCCCCCACCCTCTCCTCCAATGTCTTGAAACGCGATGGAGCACATAGTCGGACATCGCGGCGCCGTGTTTTCGCCGGGAATTCGCCGGGAGTGGTGTATTTTAATAAAGATATTCGCGGATCGCGTATTGCATCCTATGGCCAGCAGCTTGCGCGTGTTTATGCACAAGTGAAATTGCAGTACCAGCACCCACGGCGGTTTGATCCCTTTGTACGATGAATCTTCGCGGTTTCTGCGAATCGATCCACGGATTCCAACACGCTCCACCAAACGTGGTTATGCGTTTATTATGAGCCGGTCCCCCCTGTCCTCCCGGTCCCCGTCAGCGTTTCTGTTTCATCCTTTTCGATGGAACTTGCCACGGATGCCGTAGATCGTTTGATCATCTTAATATTCTCACGCAAACGGAGTGCAAACTTTTTGTGCGAATTTATATTTTCACGGGCATTGTTGAGGCGCACTTTGTACAATTTATGTTTCGAATTTTAAATAAATCTGCAACCGGTAGGAAAGAGATTAATTAGGTAATACAAGTGAATATATGATCCGTTGGAAAATCGCTCGAGGCGAAAGATTACGTTTTAATAAAACACGACACGTGACCGAAATGTGTAGAAACTCTGGAATCGCAGATCCTTGGAAATCGTCTTCTCAAAGAAAAAATGACAAACTTAACTACAAACGAAAAACATAAAGAAATCATTGATCATCAACTGTTACGATTGAAAATCTTAGAAAGACGTAGAACGTAAAAAAAATAGTAGAAAAGTCCCTGCATAGTCAGACCTGCAATCAGCCTCCCAAGTGCTTTTAGAAAATTTAGAAATTTCCCGAAAAAAAAATGCAATCTGCTTTCGATTCCTACAGTCCTGGATCCGATTCTTCTCGTCCCATGTTCCCTAAAATCCCTAAGAAAGAGAAGCGAACGAGGAAAAAAATAGTCGACCAAAGGAGAAGAGGATACGAGAAATAATTACTTCGAGAAGGAGGCCAGAAAGAAAACTGGCATGAGCGACTGAAACAGCCGCAGGGTCAGCTTCTATCTCTTAACTTTTGTACCCACGAAAGTTAATTACTCGAGGCTACCGATAGGGATCGCCGGTCTTCTCCTTCGACGAACGCCACCGCGAAAATGTAAGGTGTCGAAGCCAGAGAATGCGCTGTCAGAGCGAGGATGCCTCACTCGGCCTCTCACTCGGAAACTTCGTCGCTAGAATTTCAGCCTGGGAACGAGAAAGGAGCCAGGACTTGTGTCGCTCGTCTACTCGCCGAAAAAAAGAAAAAAGAGAAAACAGCAATAAGTGGAGGATAAGACTTCTTTCACACGAAGATACACATGTGATATATGCTGAATTAGACCAGGAAGTATAACGATATTTTTAACTGTCGTAAAAAATTATATGACAATCCGTTTGGTCTTGCTGTAAAGCGTAAAACACTTTGATTCACTTTGACAGCGACGAGTACATATTTAAAGATGTTTTTACATCATATGGTGGGTGGAAAACTAAAGCCTGCTTTCGTTGTTGAAAAACTGTGAAAATTCAAAACGTTTCTGGAAAAAAAGTCTTGCTACGACAAGATTGAAAAAGTTTTCTCGCGGCAAGATACACCATCGTTTCGAAAATTGAAATTTTCTCCTTTACGACAACCTCTTAAAACGTGGAGCACCATCTTCTTTTTTTTTTTATTCTTTTTCCGCCGTTTCGTTCAACTTTCGAGCGTCGGAGTCGAACCAACGCCGATCTCCAAAGTTGAATAAAATAGCGGAGAAAAAAAATCGTGCAGCTGTTGCAAAGAGAAAACCACTAGCGGTAGATCTAAAGAAATGTTTTCAGAGCCGAATTTGAATTATTTACAATTTTCGAGATCAGCTGATCTGTACTCGTGAACACTGGTATGAAGCCAGCCTAAGGAGAAGAGTTCGAAGAAGATGGGGAGACAACGAGAAGAAGAAAGAGGAGATAAGCTTCCGGGAGAAGCTCGCTAGATTTCTCCTCGAGGAGGAGACGTTCGGGAGACAAAAAGCCGAGCTAACCTTCTTATACCCATTACCGGAGGTTAGGGGGTATAATGTCGTTAATTCGACGTTTTCGCGAGCCAGCTTCCGGTCGTAAGCATCTGCGAAGCCTGCTCTCCATCCACCCTGTCCCCTTAACTCGCCTCTGTGCCGGCAAACAAAGTTGCTGCAATCCAATTGACCCAACCGGGCCATATCCGACCCGTCACCTTTCCTTCGCTCGTCCCTCTTCCTCGATCGAGCCTTTTTCCCTCGTTTAAGTTTTGCGCCACCCTTCTGAGAATTCCCTCGGAAAATACCCTCGCCAAAGCGTTTCAAAACGAAAGGATTCATGCGACATTTTACCCGTGTAATGTCTCGCTTGTTCGAGATTCGCAGAAATTTTGGATCGTTGGCGACTTGAAGAGCAAGAAATTTGCAACTTGCTCGTACTATTTTTAAAAAGACGAAGATGGACGTGTACTTTGTCATTGTCGATCGAAAATTGTAATTTCATTCAATCTAGACGATTTTAACCTAATATTTTAATGTCAAATTCTTAATATTGCAAAAATTTGCAATCCAGAACATCTTCGACCATCGAAACCTGAAAAAAAAAATTCGCGGTCGAATATTCCAATCTTTGTCGTCATGGAAAAAAAGCTGAATGAAAAAAGCAAACGAACAGATGACGAAAGAGAGAGAAACTCTCGAAACCCTTCAAGCTGAATGAAAATTCCGAATAAGTTGAGAAATTGCAATCTACTTTGATCCTGATTTCTTAAAGCAGATGACTACTCGAGTGCCGTTCGTCATCGAGAGCACGTAGATGACGGTGAAAAGGAGAAACTCTCGAAAATTCTCAACCCTTCCAAGCTGAATGAAAATTCCGAATAAATTAAGAAATTGCAATCTACTTTGATCCTGATCTCTCTCTTAAAGAAGATGACGAGTACTCGACTGCTGTTCGTCATCGAGAGCACGTAGATGATGGCACGTAGAAGGGAGAGAGGCATGGTGGTTTCTCTCGGCGATCGGGAGTCCGACGAGGCGCAAATTCGATCGTGGCGCGCTAATTGACGACAACGAAGCCCCTTAATTGACCAAAGGATCCTCTCCAGGGTGACGAGTTTTTCGATAGTTGCGACGAGCCGAGTAGTTTCAGCGACTTCTGCCGACGGCGCGCCGCCCGAGTCGCGGATTGTCTTGGGACTTCCGGCTAATAAGAAGTAACCAAAGCACCGGATTCGGCATATAACCCAACGTCTACTCCTCGCGCGAGATTATTTTCACGTTACCCGTTAGATGTTTTCAGAACGAATGCCGAGTAATTTTCTTTCGCTCGAAAGAGCACAAGAGCGTTACTTCGGGCCTTTCAGCTTCGTGCCATTGTCATGCCTTCTTCAATTTCGTAATTTTTATTTCTCTACGAATTCGAATTAGAAGTTCTTTTCATGAATTGCAACGGATTCTCTCTTGATCGTCAGTGATTGTGAGCCAATACTATATAATATAGAAATGTATGGCAATATGCAATATACAGGCTATAAAGTTCGTGTGCAATTTGGAATTGTTGTAACTTTCGAAGTATATGTGATAGAAAGAATTACCCTTTGTATTAAGTAACGATGGTTGACGTGTTAAAAATTAGAGAATTAAAAAAAAACAATAAAAAAAAATGTTTCTTCTTTCTAATTCTTTTTACGGATTCTTTCTGTCACGTACAAAGTTGCAACAAATTCTCAAATTACACACGGATTTTGTGAAAACCCTGCACAACACAAGAATACGAGAATATATAATGCATAAAGGATAATATTTTAATTCTTAAAAGGAGAATAAATGATTATCAAGCGTGATGATCGTATTTCTTGCCTATAAACGTCACAGTTCTTTCTGATTATTTTTATCAAGAAATCCAGACAGATAGATTTGTCTCACCTACCGAGCGTTACAAACGAACAACATCCTTGAATAATTTCTAAATTTTTCCATTCCACGTCCGTTTCCGTCGATTTTTTCACAAAATATGAAGATCCGAAGCTTGCCAACTCATTCAGAGCGTCAAATTGCATTTGCCTTTCTACTTTTCCATTAGTTATCGTTAGATGAATTTCGACGACGTCGAATTCGTTCGATCTGGTTTAACTTTTGCTGCGCCTTTAATCCCTCGATCGCGCCAAGCGCGAGAGCGAAATTTATTCGAAACAGGAGGCCAGTTTTACTCGCTCGTAAAAAGAACGAACGGCAGCTGGAAGCTGCACACGCCATGGCAGGCACGCTCGAACGCGCCTCGTTGACGAGCTATGAAACTAACAAGAACAAGAATCTACGTTTCGCGGATCCACGAACCACCGGGCCCACTTGTGCGTAACTCGTATGCGCCGGATTAAAAACCCGGGGCTGTAAAAGTCCACCGTGTCGTAAAACCAGCGGCGAACTTTTCTCGACCTCCTTCGTCGCCTCTCGATTATTTTCGCACCTCTCTCGCGCGTGAAACAACCGTCTCTTCATTTGATACACCGGCACGGTGTACAAGTATCAAAAACCGGCCGTTTGCCCCGAGAGGTTATACCGTCGTAAACGATGAATAAACCATCGCCGTGGAAACGACTCGAGGCACAGTGAAGTTCGAGGTACAGTTTCTCCCTTCTCGCGCGATACTCGTGATTTTTATGATCCGGTAGAATTCCGTGGATCTATCAGGCCAAGTTCGGTTTCGCGGTGATTCTCGCGTTCTTTGACAATGAAGCGAAGATTTTTCTGTCGTGTGTGGCCTGTTTGCCTTTTTACGAAAGAAGAAAGAAAGATATCACAAAATGTGGAATCGCTCGGTGTACATTTGAAACTTTTGAAGACTTTTTTTTCTCAATTCGTGATTGGACAACATTGGATTCTTATGCGAGTTCATATCTTTGAAAATGTAGTCAGAAAAGTTAGAGTCTTGGTAGAAAATTGTTTTACGCCGCGTTAGACATTATAGAAAGTATTTTAATATCTTGTGCAATTCTGTATTTCATCAAAACGAAGATCTGAGAAGTCGCTCGCAATTTTCACAATTCACGAATTACTTTAAAAAAACGAAAAAGCGATGATCCACGCGAAAAAACAGAAGATTCTTTTCAAATGTTTTCATCTACCACGCATTATAGAAAGTTGCTGCAATTTCGATATCCAACAATACGTATTCATCTACACGTATCCCGTGTGTTTTATCAAACTGAAAATCTCAAACAGAACGTAAGACAGGCTTATCATTTTCGCAATTCACGCTTCTCTAAACTACCTGAGGAAATTTTCCACGTGAAAAAACAGGAGACTCGATTCGTTGGATCGTCGAGTCGACCGAGGTACACTCTCATGGCGTTCAGGTAAATTTCTCTCGCGCCCATCGTAACATCGACCCAACCCCCATTCACTTCCTTCCCTTTCCGTTCACCGCGTGCCCTCCACGCGGTTTTTCGTTTTGAAAAGCTCTCTTTTACGAGCGAAACCGTTCGCAGCAGCGACCACAACCGCGACCACGTCCGAACGTTCGAGTATAACCAGGAATCTTTGAAGAGATCGCCATTGAAATCTGGCGGAACGCTTTGAACCAATCCCGCTTCCATTCTGCTGTTTTGTCCGCTCGTTTTATCATCCGTCTTGCTTTCGCAACGCGTTTTCCACGCGCTCGTAGAAAGAGAGACTCCGAGACAATCATGACCATTCGAATTCCATTTTCTCCACTTTTTTCTTTTCTTCTCTTTTCTTTTTTCTTTTCCCCTTGCAGCCCGCCTCTGTCCCTCTTTTTCGAGACCTGGTCAAGTTTAGTTGTCTCTCCGCGTGAAATAGCGCGCGATCGAATTTGATTCGCACAGAGGAGGATTCTTGGGTGGAACAGGCAGAAGAGTGCAATGGGAAGAGAGAGAGTACAATGAGGAGAGAATGAAGTGATGTGAAAGAGTTCGAGTGTCGTTGTTTTCAGGCTGGATTATGGGAATGTACAAGGGCTATAGCGCACTCATTGTGCGAGTCCTCGAGTGGTAATAAATCAGTCGACAAGTCCGTCTGAAGTAGTCACTCTATGTGATTTAGCCTAGCTCGACTATTAGATCGCGAATTTTTATACAGACTATTATTTAATTTTATGAATGTAAAGTCTGTTAATGATTCACGCACAACGTAATTGTACAATACGATCACAAAGTGATTAACATCACACAATATGATATTTCTTATTTGATCGAAATTAAAGAATAGAAAGCGGCGTAAATAAAATGCCACGTCGTAAACGTGCTATCCGTGGAATAATTGTAATTAAAGTTGAACAGTTTCAATAATGCACGTTAATCCCTTGAATACTTGAAATTATCGTGAGTTCAGTTTAATACTGAATGTGGAGCATACAAATGCATCCATATTTTACTTGTGTTTTTCATCTTTGATAAGTTCATTTTGCTTGCTAATCGACTAAATACTCAACGAGTATTGATCGAAGACGATGTTAATTCTGTGAAAATTTCGTCAATTTCCACAAGCGTTTTTCTAGCATTCATAATTCTCAGCTCGCACAAGGATACATTTTTCTCTTTCTTCTTTCTTTCTTTTTTTTTTCTTTTTTGTTCGACATCGTCAACGTTACGGTCTTGGAATAACTCCGTGTCCCGTTTCAACGAACAACATGATGATGCACGATCACGTTAAATTGAACGGAATGCAGAAACGCGGCGGCGCGTGTTCGGTCAATCGGATGGCGAGGTAAAAATATAACACGGACGATATCTGGCCGCCTCTGGCGGGCATAAATCTTCGAAAGCGTGTAATAGGCACTCGGAGGAGCGCGCGATACCGTGACTTACGTTTCGTCCGCGAAACAACCCGGCAGATAATTAATTATCCCGGCGGTCGGATAGATACGCCGTTGAAAAATCGCACCGCGGACGACCGGGCCACGATTTACGTTTGCCAGCTCGTTATTTTATCTCGGTACCGACGCCAAGCCAATCCGCGCTCCTTTATATGGAACCTGCGCGAGCTTCCCCGAGCCCGAAACACCACATTCGAATCCGTTCGTGAAACGAATCAAATTATTTATTCGCAATCGGAGAGGGAAGATTGAAAAATTCATTCGATGATTTACCTAGCGTGTTAGTCTTCGCTTGTTCCATCAATGATTAAGCGACAGCTTAGCCGATACTTCGAAATTTCGTACAATTGTAGAATCTGTTCGACGGACCTTCAGATGTCGAAAAACAGAGAAATTTCTTGATCGCGTGATCAATATTTTTCCCCACGTGAATTCTAATTGAACAAGTCTGTTTACGATAAGTCGAGTTAAATTAAAACTTCCCTTTACCTTTACGCCGGATTACTGGCACACTACACGTCTTTAAAATTCTTCGATTTCCGAATTGGAGATAAAAATCTCCTGAATGGATGTTAAATACACAGATAATCGTCACGCTGGTATAAATAAATAATTTCTACGTGTTCCAATAAGTGGATAAGTGAAATTTATCCACGTGGAACAATTTCACGTCCGCTGTTTTAAATAATTAATTCGCTGCTAACCGACAAAAGTGTCAGTATATTTATGAATACAAGAGCGTATGTATGTTATATTTTATATATATATATATATATATATATAAATATCGGTGACATTTTCGTCAAATCTATCGTCCGTGTCGCACACTCGCATAAATCGATTCCGCGCAACAGTTTCCAGGACGCGATCCCCGATTTTCAATTAATCCCGAGAGAGAACGAGGCTCGACGCGACGAAAAATAGCGCGGCCCGTTTCGCGACCCATTAAAGCGTTAATTTATTCACGTCCTAGTCCAGGACCGAGTTAATCGATCGTCCAACCGGCAGTTTGCTCGAGATTTATTTATAACCGGCTTTTCCCATCCCCTTCCCCTCTTCTCTCTCTCTCTCTCTCTCTCTCTCTCTCTTTGTCTGTCTCTCTTTCTCTATCTCTGGTTGTTCATCCCCCAAGTCGAAGCCTTTGAATCCGATATCGTTTCTGTAAGACGTGCCTCGGATCGTAAACGACCGGCCAGAAGGCGATCCACGCCTGCGAATTAAGAGTCAAAGACGACTCGAGGAAGTATCTTCATTCGATGAAGAGGCGACCAGCCAGGACTGTGGCGTCGATCGATATACTCGCTGCAAAGAGTCTACCGCGTCTATTTCTTCCCTGCAGAAATGTAGATTTCACGCGGACAGATAAATTAAAATATCGATACAGTCGCGCTCAGTTTGGTTTGATCGATTATACTGCTTAATTATATTTAAGCAACTGATATTTGGAAGTATTGAAAGAATTTATTGGCATCGGTTCGAAGGTTATCATTAACTGTGGCATGTGAAGAGCCCTCTTTTCTCTTTTTCTTGTGCTATTAATTGATCGAAGCAGGAAATTCGTAGAGACGAAGATACAAGAAAAGGGAAAACGCATTGTTGCGTAAATTTCTGCAGAAAATTCTGACTATTTTGGTAATTGCAGTGCTATTAATTAGACGAATCCGACACTTCCTCTCTAAAGAATTTATCAAATAACTCATTGATCAAAGAAATAAATAAAAAGGACCAGGAACGCCTCGATTGATCAACATCATTCAGACAAAACGAAGTCCTACGTTTCGCTTCTGCTCGCCTTCGTGCAAACTAACGAAGACCGACTCGACAGCCAACGATACGATTTTCCTTCGGCGCGGTCGCCGGTAAACGAAATCGTGGCTCTCTTTCGCCAGAAATCCCTCTCTCCTCGTTCTCACGAGTCTGCATTTCTCCTGAAATCGGCGAAGGATCTTCCCTTCCCGCAAGAAACAACAACGAGGAACGCGGAAGACGAGGAACAAGAGAGGAGAACGCGAAACGAGGCACGAGAGAGGAAAAACGGTGGAAAGAGAGAAATGGCGGAAAGGAAACGGGCGGTAGGTCTGATAAATAGATAAATAGGATCTCGGGCAGAGAGGCTCGGATTCGACCGGTTGGCACTCGCCCAATCGTCGTGCATTAACGTCCCTGAAATCGAGGGAATCGTTTCTCACCACGTTCGTCCACCCTTTTTCCTCCGTGCTTCCTTCCTTCCTTCCTTCCTTCCTTCCTTCCTTCCTTCCTTCCTTCCTTCCTTCCTTCCTTCCTTCGTTCTTTTCTCATCCTGGCGAGGTTGGTAAGTTAAGCGAAAGGGCAGAAAGATCGTCGAATTCGTCGAGATAATTCGACGGTTAATCGAGCGAAACGACCGTACTCGCGGGAATCAAGTCCACTGAGCTTGCCCTCTTTCTCTTTTTCTCAACTCTCTCTCTCTCTCTCTCTGTGTGTGTGTGTGTGTGTGTGTGTGTGTGTGTGTGTTCTGGCAGAGTCGTTGCTCGTGGACGGCTGTGAATCTAGATAACGGCTAAGGTTAATATCTAGCCCCGGGGATAGGCTGGATCTTAATGGTGTGCGGCTTTAATTCGTTTCTTCGTTATCGACGCGACGGATCAGCGAGAGACCCAGCCGCGACGATATTGAAAATTAAATATTGAAGCTTCCATTGCTCGATACGCTCGCCGAATTATTTCGCGTGCCTTTGATTCCGAGCGAGAACGGCGACCGAAAACCATCCCCTCGATTACCGTTTCGCGGACGAAAGAAATCTTCGTCTGTTGAATTCTTCGTTGCCTTCGTTTTTATATTAGAGAGAGTGGAAGCATCGTTTCTATTTTATACTAGACGCTAGCAGTAGTTCAAGACGCGGCTAAACGCGGATCCTTGGTTCCTCGACACACACGTTTGAGCGTGTCCACCAAACTCCAACTAGGAAAAACCTCGAGTCAAGAGTTCATCGTCCTAAAACCCATCGATTTAATCACGCTGGAAAGAGATAGTTCTCCGATAATCGATCGAATCCTCTTACGAATTTCACGCGGGCAACGCTCAACGGAGATTAATCAACGAGTGGATTTCGCTGCTATAATTTCACGCGGGCAACAACGAGTGCGTCGGCCGCCCCGGTTTTCTCTCCCCCGCCGGAAAATTCTCAGCTTCCTTAGAACAACTCGGGGCCCGAGAGATTGGATTTCAAGCGGAAAACGGCTGCACTGGATCCTCCATAATTGAACAGCGTTTTCGGGTTTGCCGGACAACGGGCAACCTGGCCAATCGAGTTAACGTTTCGTGGGATTTCGTTTGCGCGGGAATTAAATAGAAGCGGAGGGAGGGGGAGGGCAACGCCGTTTTGCGGCACGCCATCGCCGCGGAGACGCCTCTTGTCCAATTATTACCCGCTGCTTGCTCAACGTTTCGCATAATTTACGCCGGGTCGAAGTTTAAGCGAATTACGCCCGCGCGCTCTCCGCTTCGTTTTGTCGCCGAACGGAGACGTCGAGTTTCCTCTCACCCGCTGCTTTTTTCCCTCCCCTTCGCCGCTTTTCGTTCATCGTCCTTCATCGTCCTTCGTGCTCGCCTCGCCGAAATCATAATACAATACGAGCACAGAGTTGGCCAGGCTGAATTTTCCTCGGAGCGACGCTCGCGTGGATTCGTTCGCCGAGTTTACGGTTAATCCGGTTTACTTTAATTGCGCGAATCCGAGGAATTGAATCCCGTCCGGCGAGTTACTCGACCGAGAGAGAGAGAGAGAGAGAGAAAGAGAGAGAGAGAAGCATACTCTCCGAGAGAGCGTTTGATGTGGCTTCGAGATCTCGATGGAATGAACGAGACCGTCAAGTGATATTCATAAATTAACAAAATCAAGGGATCGTCTGCTAATCGCGAAAAGAAACTCTCTCTCGTTTCGTTTATAACGTTAACCAATTTCCCCATGAGCGAATTGCTTCCCGGTGGCCGAAAGATAAAATAACAACGATCCTCGTGTGCCTGGTTTGAATCATTTTTTGAATCACGTCTTTTTCGGACGAAAAGCGAGGAAACTCCACGGTCGTCCGCGAATCGTTCGCAGCTGCACGGAAATCACCGTCGGCCAAATGTCGTCCGATCTGGAGCGGGACAAAAGGAAGGAAGAGACGAGGGACAGAGAGAGAAATTCCAGGACAATAATGGAAAAAAGAGAGAGAGAGAGAGAAAAAAAAGGTCGGCGGTGTAATCGAGGCCGTTGTCTGAGATTCGTAAACTCGCGCCACGTGAAATAATTCCGGAAGCGAGGAGCGAGCGTGTTAAACTGTTCCTAACAAAGGCAGATATTTCTCCCCTCTCTCTCTCTCTCTCTCTCTCTCTCTCTCTCGAAAATTCTTTGCTTTTTTTCTCCTTTCTTCGTCGAAAATGTCCCCAGGCTGTTCGAATCCGGGCGATCGACTTCCACCTAGGTTTTCCGTCGGATCGATCGAAAATTTCACTCTGCGAGCGCGTGCACCGCGAAAGCGAGACCAGGAAATATCGAATTCGCGCTAAGAGGCGGCGCGTACCCGGCCCTTCCACTCCGGCAATTTTCAACTTTACGCAGCCCGCTCGTAAATACAAATGGAAAGGAAATGGAACGGCAGCGTGCCGAGTTTTCTCGCAAGTGTTCTCATTCCCCCGGGAGTCTTCCTTCGGTGATTCCTTCTGTCATGCGATTACACCCGCATTCGTGAGTCCGCGTTCATCGTATTTTCCTCAATTCTATCGGACCATTCGGCTCCTCCTCGTCCTCGAAATTTTTCACTCTCTTTTTTAATTATAATAGTACTGAATTTAAAACGAGGAAACATCATTCTTTATCTTGTTATTTGTCAATCTTACACTATTTGTCTAAAAAGGGCCTCTACGTGCAAATTACGCGTGTGAAATCCAGCCACGTGACATTACGTTTGTCGCGTTCCAACAATAAGAGACTCACCCTAAATGGTTAACGCGACTTTAATCCGCGATTTAATGGTTAAATCAGCGCGAAATCAACCTCTCCCTCCTTTCTCGAAATCGTCGTACTTTCCCTACGGAACTCAGTCTACGAAAGTAGACTCCCGATACGATAGAGGTAGAGGTTCAAAGTAGAACAAGTCCGTCTACAGTCAGACATCCCAACAGATCCACTCCCACGGTGGAGCAACGCTCAATTCCACAATTTCCCACGACTGTCCCTAATTCTTTCGCCGTCCTGTCGAATCCCTCGGATTCCTTTCAGCCGATTCCCAGCCGTTTAGCCGACAATTGCGACCGGGACCTTCGACGTTCGCGAGGAATCGACACGCGTCAGGCGCTGCGAATGATCGTCGGGATGTTAAAATCCGATCGCGAACCCGTCGGGAAGGAAGGAGGAGGTGAAAATCGAGGCTTCGGGACGCAGAATTCCCGATATTCTGGAAGGGGGGCGAACGAGTCGATTGAACGAACGTAGAACAGAAGGATGGAGAGTATTTTTTTTTCTTTTTTCCTTCTTTTCTTTTTTTTTTCGATAGAGCGGCGCGTATTTCGCCCAGTCGACCGAGTTCCATTCGACTCTCGTTCCGCGTTCCTCCCTCGGGGACGCGTAGAATTCCTGATGCAATTTCGTTAAGATCCGGGGCAAACGTTCCTTACCGCGTTAGAAATTAATGAGAACATTGGAAACGAAGGCGAGGGCTGGCTGAGCTGGATGAATATACCACGGCGGCGTCTCAGTTCGCTGCTCCGGTGATTTCGCCCTCGCTGTCTTTCAGTCGTCGCGCGCCGCGTCGCGCGGATCCGTGCGTTTTATTCGACTTCTCTTAGCGGGACTCTGCGTTTCCACGGCGGCGTTTTTCGAGGGGATTAAATCGGGATCTCGGCAGAAATCCTAACGAATTGCAAGCGTTTCTCCATTTAGGCGTCGGCCTTTGCAACTTGCTAATATCCGGCGAGATCCTCTCTCTTTCTCTCTCCCTTTCTCTCTCTCTCTCTTTCTTCTTCGGGTCAAACGACTAGCGAGTTACTTGCCAGCAAACTCTAGACCGATATCCGAGTCGTGTAAATTGGGAAAATACAGAGGGACTGTAGGATACAATTTGTGCGAATGTTATTTCTTCGACTGATGTTGTTGACATTTATGGAATTATACCGTCCAAATGCAAGTTATTCACTCGGTACACAATTAAAGAAATTAAACGTCTATCACATCGTACGTTTTACTTTCTGCGCGAGAGGGAATTCTTTAGACAAGCAAGAGGCGTTGCAATTGCAACTTTCCACCTCGACTGACTAGAATCCACGCAAATAAACCAGCAGATCTTCATTCTTTCATTTCGATTGCAATTTTCGAAACTGAGCAGGTAGAAATTTATTTAAAAACTTCAACGCATTGCGCGCGTTTTTGCACCTTGAAATCCTCCGCGTGAACGCGTCGCGAAAGTTGAAAAATTTTTACAAGATTGCGATTCGCCTTCTGAATAAAATAAAATAGACTTCGAGATCGCCGATCACAAATCTCAAAGGCACTTGAGCGGTGACGCAGCTTCCGGCCGCGGAACTGACAACGCGGGGGCCAGCTGAATTTACGATCAAAAGTCGGCTCGGAAGCAAAAGTTAACGTGCGCGAGCTAAGTTGTCAGGCGATGGAACAACGTAGGCGTAAGCTCGCGCTCGCATTAACGCGCGACTGAATGAAAAGCCCGGCTCTGCGTTATAAATGGAGATGAATTATATCGGCGGAGGCGAGCAAACGAGAGAAAAAGAGAGAGAGAGAGAGAGAGAGAGAGAAACCGCCACGGATTTGAAGTTCACGCTAGCGGTTTTACTAATTTTTTAATCATTGCGTTACGCGGTCCACACAATCAAGATTCGATCGTTCAGAATCGATGAAAGTTTCTTAGGGATGTTCAAAGTTTATTAAAAACGAGAAAATCTCATTTCTAATTGTTGTTATTCAACTAATAGAACCATACGTAGTTCAACTTATAAATAAATCTTATTTTCTTGCCACATTAGATTAATGCAATTTTTATTCATGGCTTCAAGTAATGATTTAGTATGCAAATTGAACTCTCGAATTGCTGGCACGGAATTGCGTACCGCTCTACTCTTCGTCTATCCCCCCTCTTTCTCTCTCTCTCTCTCTCTTTCTCGTTTTCATTTTCCCTCTTCTTCCTTTCTTTCTGACCGTTTTTTTCATTCTCGATTCGTAGACAATCCGTCGATTCGTAAAAACAGAGCGACGAAGAAGCTCCCGATCGATGGGGTTAATGAGACGAAAACTTCAGCTCAGCAGGATTACCATGTCTTCTGTCGCATCGAGCGCTGAGTTGCACTACTTGCGAGATGAATCGAGGCAAGTCGAACGGAAAAAACGCGGGATGGAGATTACGCGTTTCGATAGGATGATCGTTGCTCGAACGTCTCGCGACCTGAAATCTCCCTGATTTGTTTCAAATTCACGAGCTGGAAGAAATTAGTAACGAAGTAACGAAATGAATCGCGAAATACTCTCGCGCAAGTATCGAAAAGTACTAAAGTGTCGAATACTCATATTTCTTATTTAATATTAATTATTTTCATAATTTCTTACAAATTACCATAGCAGCATTTATAACTCAACGATGGATAAGTACTCTTTATGAGTCAAGCTTCTTTTTTGAAACATCCTTGTACAAGTATTACGGAAAATATTAAATACCCAAAATTGTAATCGTCACTAAGCCGATACTATTTAAAAGTTGTCCATCTCGTTCAAAATATCCTCACGCAAGTATATTACGAAAAATATCAAATACCCCAAATTTTCGCAATCTACCACGAATTATCATAATCGTCACCATACCAACGATGCTATTTAAGAGCTGATCGTCTCGCACAAGTATTACAGATAAATCACCAAAATTTTCACAATCTACCAAAAATTACTATAATCGTCACTAGAGCAACGATATTATTTAAGAGTTCATCATCTCGCTAGAAACATCCTCGCACAAGTATGACAGAACAGTTTTAAATTTTCGTAATCTATCATAAATTAGTACAAGCAATCTGAACGCGCTTGCTCGAAGCATCCTCGTCGGCTTCAGTCATTATACAGAAAGATGACAAACTCGACGACGAGCGTCAATCGTCTGGACTTTGGCGTGCAGACTTTCGTCCAAACTTCGACCATCACCATCGAAATTTCCATCCTAGATCCAACTGATCCATCGTCACCGGCGTGGCGTGTAATTGGAGATTTAAGCGTCTCGCCGTGGGCGATCTCTGACCCGGACACGCCGCGTAATTATTGCATCCGTTTTAGGCGGCTCGTCGAAATTTCTGAACCAGGATCCTCCAACTTGGTCGTTCCGGTTCGACGCCGACCCCGTCCCCCGGTTCTCCGCTGTCTCGATCCATGCACAGGTGCCAGGTTTCTCGATAATTGCACGCGTCACGCGAGCACGGCCCACCGGGGGAAAATAACGGCACCGCCGCGCGGAAAACCAGCGATCCAATCCTCCCTCGAGCAAGGTTAACTTGTCGGATGGAAACCGTAATTGGCACAGAATACGCGTCCACTGATTATAACGTCCGACCGGACGCCACGTTCTGATATGCACGTGCGAGTGAATTTCCAACGGAAGATCGGCAGTTGTTGGATCGTTTGCGATGACTATCGCCAGATAGGCCGAGTACGGCAGTAGTTGCAATGATAATAAAGTTTAACAGTAACGGTACAAGTTTCCCTCGTGAACACCCTCTTAATTCATTTCGATAACAAGAAAAAGATAATAAACAGACGAGTCGAATTACGAGTTTGCACGTCGATTGGTTCGCGTAGGTGTAAAAAGTTTGACAAACGAAATGTGACGTAAAAAAAGTGACGAAAGAACAATAGATAAAAACAAAAGATGCCACGTTCGATAGGAACTCGCGATAAATTTTTACGTACGGGTTAGCCGGACAGATTCAGAGGGTGGTTTCCCTCCATCGGGAGCGCAAAGACGGGGTGGCTGAGGAAGTGGTTCGCGAGCTTTCGTACCTGGAAAATCCCGATTAACGAGCACAATCGCGTTAATCACGCGTCCTTTCACGAAAATTTAAACCGGTCGACGGTGGAATAATCGCGCGGTAGAGGATGGCGTTCGCGCCGTCTCGCATTCATCGTCAGAGGGTGGCACACAGCGCGGTGGCTGGCGGTGGTCAAAAGCTTGTATCGCGACGCTCCTTCATTGTACACTTGTCCCTGGCGGGCCATTGTCTTATTGTTTCCTAGCCGGGAGGCGCTGCTCGGCTCTTGCACCCCTTCCGGTTCTCCCGGTGGAACTTGCCGCTCGTCCCGGAAGAGGCTCGTCTCGCGAAGTTTCGCTCCGGGACCAAGTTCCCCCGCGTTTACCTCGTTCCGTTCTTCGTCACCCTCTCCTCCCCAATTTCTTGTCTCCTTTGTTCTATATCGTGGTCGCTCGTCGTCTCGCGCGTTTAATCCTAGTCGTTTTAACGCGATCGAAATCGATGACGCCAACGTCGTTGACGTCTTGTCACCAAAAGAGCGAAGATCGCCACAGCATTGTTCTCGCGTACGCGTGTAGCAATCGAACAAATCCACCCGTGTTTTTATGTTTTCTAAATATACCTCCGCTACGTGTGTATATTTAAATCTGGCGCGATGTCGCGGAGGCTTATATCGATTATACTCATCGTGTTTCGATTCAGGGAATCTCTCGAACATTTACAAGCGTACAATTTTATCTATTCGACGAAACGATGTTCGTACGCGACTCTGAAACGTCGATTCGAACGCAAGTATTGAAAAATATCGATTCAATTCGCGGTGTTTAAAAATTCGTAGAGGAACTGGTGCTATCTCCAGTCGCGAATACATCAAGACTTATAGACTGAGAAAAATCTTCGTCTTTATTTTTCAACGATTACGATAATGCAAAAACAAATCAAGATTCCTTTGAAAGAGTATTTTCATCTCAGACATCGTTTCTGAAATATGAAAAAAGATCGTTCGCGTGTACTACTATATTTTCAATTGCCGAACATTTTCTGTCAGTTAAAGGTTAATCTGGAATCTTGATATGCTGAACGGCAGCTTCCGATTTCGTTTTCGATTCAAAGACGCGTTACTTGTCACAGCGGTCTTGTATTAATAGACACGATCGAGAGTTTTTTTTCAATTCGCTCCGAGTGTCCGAGATCTCGTTCCGGCGTTCGCTGTCCCGCGAACCGAACGACCCATTTCCTCGCATCGCGGCATGTTTCACAGAATGAAGGAAGCAGTTGGAAGTTTATAAAAACGTCGCGCGTGGACGAGGCATGCCCGCTTTAACTGAAAACACCCGTCAGCTCGAAGGATCGTTTGGAAACGTTTCGCAACAAAGTGGCGTCGCGAATACCACGGATAATTGAATATCGACTTCTTTTTTTTTTTTTTTTTTTTTTTGAGAACCGGAACGCGGATTTTCGACCCGCGTTTTGAATTTTCGAAAACCGGATAATAACGGCGCGAGCCCCCGGCTCGGACACGGAAATTGTACCATTTCAAAATAATGGATCGACCATTAGATAACTTCGTTCCGATGGAATTTTCATCGATTCCCGGTTCACTGTCGGCTCGGTTAATCGATTTTTATACGAAACGCGATTTCCACGATTGTTTCATTGAACAGGAAATCTCGATACACGCACACACATACACACACGGTGTCACGTGCTATTTTTCTTCTTCTTTTTTTTTCCTTTTTTTTTCTAGATTATTACCTTTATCGTAATCTCTCCACGTTCGTCGATTGTTTCGCCAGGACAGTTCAAAGTGCTCGATACATATTCCACAAGGAAAGTACCATTTCTGAAATGATTTGCTCGCTTGTTACTGCATCTATCGCGACGTTTGTTCATTCGTCGATTATTTCGCTGAATAGTTCAAACCGGAGAGTTCAAAACAGACTGGACGATATAAAGTATATTATTCTAAAATTACTCACTCTTTCTCTCTCTCTCTCTCTTCGTTGATTGTTTGTCGACAATACTATTATCACTTTTTCCTTCCTTTATTCGTCGAAAGTGATATTCGTAAAGTGCCATTTCTCACTCGCTCGGGTTGGCAATCCTGGCGACGATTGGTCGATCATTTCGCAATCGTGGAGTGACAGTTTCTTCTTTGTTTTTTCTTTGCAAATCGTAAGTGGAGATACGCTCCAATCCTACCTCTCCCGTGTTAGAGCTTTCACGAAAGTTTCTCTATTTGTTTCTCTATTTGCTCCGTTCTTTCTCCGATAAAATCACCGGTTACCATTATTCGTTCAATCTGCTCGTTTATATAACTCGACGAATATAACAATGCCACGTGCAGATCGAGACGATTCGCCGCGCTCGAGTTCGCGTGCAATCAGCCCGACGATTCCGGGGCTCCGGGTTCTTTCGAAGAGAGCACACACAATGGCCAACAGCCTCGCGATGCCGACCTCTCCGGCTAATTCCGCGAAGGATTACCAAGCGGCCGGTACTCTTTCGCCCCTATAATGCGGCTCTATTTGCCGGGGCCGAATGTTTGTTTTTCATTACACGGTGGTGGCGTGCGTGCCTCTGATTGCGCAGCCGCGGGCCATTCATTTTGTAATGTTCGCTGGATGCTCGGTAAAGGGAAAGCAAACTCGCCGCCGCGAGTTACAATGGACCATCGTCCCGGGCTCGATGGGAACGATCGTTCGTTCATCGATCGATCTCTCGTCCAAGTACCGCAGGTACTTTTCGAATTTTACGATCCCTGGTTGGAGGATCTCGTAGGTTGACAGCGGGCGTAACGCGGCTGCAACGTTTGCAACGAATATTCGCTCGAATATGACACTCCGTTGTGTATCAATATTGTACAAAAACACGTTTCTGGTTATTTCTGCCAAATGTCCTAATTTCCTCTCTGTCACTTGTCGCGGTGGAATTTACCTCTACTAAATCTACTTTTGAAAAAAAGTCCCATCTTCTCGAGGAAAGGACTTTCGAATGACGTCGAATCACCCTGCGAAAAATCTGTCAGAAATGAGAGGCTAAAATGTTCGCATCCGCTTCGCAAAGGTAACTGTCAATCTCGTGAAAAATCGAACGTATCGAGCAGCTAAGAACGGCATCGAATATCAAAAATATCACCGACATTATACAGATTGTGTGCGTCGTTCGTAAAACATCTGTCGTTTTAATTGTTTCTAGTATACAAATCTTCGTAATAGTCTCTTCGTTCTACTTTGACAAAAGAAGGCCCGTTCACTCGCGCACGACTTGTACAGCCATTAAAAATAATCGCACTGCTTCAGCTTACTGACTAAGAAAATTTCACCTGTTAATTCACGTCCGAGAAAGGGAGACAAAAAACAATCCATGCCCTCGAAGAACCGAAATGAGAATCGAAACCGACCGAGAATGGAATGAAAACGATCGCGCCGGTGCCGTCGACAATTCGTGCGGTCGATTCGACGCAGGTGTATCGGACGCGCGTGGACGATTTTATTCCGGTGAAAGGCCGGCGACGCGTTTCAGCCGTGGAGCAGGCCGCATTATACGGCGCGTACGCGATCTATATCCGGGCTGGTCCGGCGGGTTTGCACGCGCGCCTGCACAGGTACACACGAAGGGTCGGGCCAACCCCTGTACAAACAGGCAACGTTTGACGTGAAGGCTCGCGCACGGACGTGCGGCCAACGAACGGCAGGACAACGCCACGGAATAATGCACGGGTGTCTGTGTTTACCGGGGGGGAGATCGGTGGTCCACGCTCGCGGACGCTGAACGAGCCATTTTCGAAACGAGCGCCGGTGAATCTGCGAGAGTGCCCACCGACAGTCGAGCTACGAAACGAAGCGAACGAACGTCCAGTAGGCTGCGAGCGAACGAAGTGGACCTGGCAAATGAGCCACGGGGGTGGAAAGAGGGGGGATGGGAGACGTTATCTCGTTTCAGCAAGTGACAGAATCGTTTTCTAGGGTAAATTAAATTTCAGTGAAACTGAAGTTTAACTTTAATTTGGCCGATCTGAGGATTTTCGAGGAGTTCCCCTTTTTTTCAGCGAGCGACAGAGGAAAGTTAAATCGTATTTTAAGTTGCGAACATACGTGTGTGAATATGCACCGATCAAAATGTGAAATCCGTATCAGAAAATTATCAGATGCAAGGTATACGGAACAATTCGTAGGACAATGTGGAGCACGATTACGTGTATGTTTCACGAAAAAAAATGAAACTGAACGTATCTCGTTTCAGCAAGTGACAGAATCGTTTTCTAGGATAAATTAAATTTCAATTTAAAGTGAAACTGAAATTTAACTTTAATTTGGCCGATCTGAGGATTTTCGAGGAGTTGCCTTTTTTAGCTAGCGATAGATAAAGGTTCAATCGTATTTTATTGCCACTTGCGATGGCAGGAGTTTCCTTTAAGTTGCGAACATATGTGTACGAGTATCAACAGATCAAAGTGTAAAATTTGTATCAGAAAAGTCAAAATACAAGGAATAGGGTAAAGTTTGTAGGACAGTATGGAATACGAGCTTTATGCGTATATTTCACGAAAAGATCAAATCTAGCGATAAATGATATTTTGCTGGTATTTCATCTTTCTAGAAAATGACAGCTAATCATAATCAAAGTGTTCCTCTCGAGTAAGTGAAACAACTGTCAAAATTGATGATAAGGAATTTTCCTGCCGGTGAAAATCTGCGAAAGCCCACGTACGATCGATCGGGAAACGAACGGACGCGAGGTTGAAACGTAGGCTTCTCCCAACAGAAAACATCGCGCGAAAGAAGACAGAAACAGAGAGAGAGAGAGAGAGAGAGAGAGAAAGAACGGGTGATCGAGTGGGTGAGTAGGCGCGCAAGTGACTAATCGAGCAAGCGAATGAGAGAGAGAGAATTATGAATGAGCGAAGGAGCGAACGGCCGAGTAAACAGGCGAATGTGGATAAATAAAAGAACGAGACGGATGGCAGAAAATAGAGTGGCACAAAGAGAGAGAGAGAAAGAGAGAAAGAAAAAGAGAAAAGGAGAAACGCGTATGGACAGAAATAAAAAAGAAGAAAAAAATAGAGTGACAAGTGGAGAAGGCGGGCGAGGATGAAAAACGGGAGTGAAGAACTGGAACGTTCGAACGCGCGGGCAAATAACGCGAAAGGAAATTAACGGAGAAATATACCGACGAACGTCTGTTTCGCAGTCGACGTCGTAAAAAATACCGCCGGCGAGAGGAACAACGCCGTGTGTCTGTCAACCGTGAACCCTCGGCAATCGCTCGTCGATGAAAATGGCGGACGATGGATGGAAAAAATTCGCCGCTACTAATGGATACAACTTTAAATAGGATCTGGTAACACGCGCGAGGTTAATGGAGGGGAACCAATGTTTCTCTCGCGCGCGAACGAGATTCGATAAGTATCGCAAACGAATATTCCCGGGGGTGTTTTTTTGATTAAAAAAAATTCCTGTCTACGCATTCACCGATTTTTCTTTCTTTTCTTTTCGTATCTCTCATGCTGAGAGAGCATCAGAGAATCGAAGTCAGAAACAGCAAAAGTCAGAAATTTTTTACGAAATACGTGCACGCAGTGTTTCTTTTCGACGCCGATTGCACCTGATTCTCATGTCCTGGCTGATCGAATGAGATAAACACAGTGAGAACCAGCCTCTCTTAAAGAATGTTATCCCGTTCGTTCATTAGAAATTTATACTCCTTTGATCCTTCACTTGATCCTTTGAGCTATAACTATCAAACGTTTTTAGAATCAAGTTCCGTATGATCTAGTAACAGCATTTAGGGGAACGCTAATTATACGATGACGGACGTGCAACTGAAATGTTCACTCATCGAGCACATTATCCTATTATCTTTTCCTCTTTTTTTAAGAAAAGTGAAAGCAACTTGGAAAAAAGAAAAAAAGAAAAGAAATGTTATAAAGGCTATGCTCCGAAGTCCTCTCTCCTCGCCATTTTCTGCCATTTTCTGCCATTTTAATTTATTATCGTACACTTTTGTAGCACGAGCGACGCACTTACGGAACAATCGTTCCCAAAGCGGCAAACATTAATGAAATCGTCCAGCTGAATCGTCCGACGAGCGCGCAGCTTTTCACAGATTCCAGGGTAACGGGGCAACGATAAACAAAGCAGGAAAAAGCTCTCTCCCTTTGCGCGACGAAGGGAAGGGGGGGAGGGGGGATGAGAACGGGCGATCACAGCTCACTCGAATGTATACATTTACGAGGCTGGTCGAGAGAGAGAGAGAGAGAGAGAGAGAGAGTTCACCTATCGTTCGCAGTTGATTAAACTCGACGCGTGGCCAAAATTACGCGGTGCTAATTGACGGATGGGTCGCTGAAGCCAATCAGTCTCACGGCCAATTATCGTAAGTGGCCGAGCGGCTTTGTTTGAGAGCCTACCGTGTACCGTGAAGCGTGATTCCGTTGCTTCTCTTGTCATTTCTCACTCGAGGGTGTTGACTACCAAGTGAACAGAGCCGCGAATATTTGGAGAGCATACCCGTTGCAGTCACCCGAATAACCCGAAAAATTTAATCTGTCAAGTAGTATCTCGTTCAGTTGCAAGAGACTGCAGCTATTGGCTATTTGATTTCATTTCGTAGAAATTAGCCATCCAAATATCTCGGTCCGTTCATCAGTTAAAATACAGAAAATATATAGATACATGATAGAATTTTGGAATAGTCAGAACTGTCTTTTGTCGTTGGTCGAGAACCTAACTGGAGATCTCAATCGGGTGAATCAGTTTACTGTTAAAAACATTGATCTTTGAAATGAGACAATCTGACAGGGATCAGTGATTAAATTAAATTCAATTAAATATTCCAAAGTCAAATAGTGACAAACGAAAATTGTCATTGCCCTCAATGCCCAATGATATCAGTCACGGATTTTATGAAACTCGAGAAATTTTCCATTATAAAAATACAACAAGAAAATGAACGACGAACGTTTTCCACTGAGATATTAATATTTTCAAAATAATGTATATCAGTTCTGACAGGGAATGGTCTCTTTCACGTACGCTCAATCACATAAAAAGCAATTCAGGGGCCATTATCAAATGACTTTTTCAACGGGCGTTTTATAGTAATTTCGCTTCGATCATTTCGTTTCGCCGTTAAGCGACATCGCCAAAGTGGCGCAACTGCTACGTTTGAAAATCGTACGCGGAGAAACAAAAAAAACACACGTGGCGAGTTAAAAATCTCTGTCGCTTATGGGAAATCTCGCCTTTATAAAACTTTTTAATGCGACGAGTAGACAGAATCTACTTTTTCATCGGGGAAAAAGAAATTACATTTATAGACCTTCAAATATTCCTTTTTTTTTCTTCTTCTTCTTTTAATTTTTCGATTGTCGAATTTTTTTCAAATTCGTATACGACGCTCGTAACAAAATGATCAGAGATATCGGCAAGATCGGTCAGTTTCACCAAATCGCCGTATTTCACCGATCGTATCGCCGAGTGAATTCTTATTTGGCAAATAGAATCTGTGCGGCTGAGAGGGAATGGCTCGCGAGAAGAGCATCGCACCCACTTGGCCTTTGTTTGTAGTTTCATCGTATCGAGGCTCAATTAGCGGCGGCTGCGAATCGATTGCACCCGATTTCGCAGTCCCGACGTCTCGTTTCGTCTTCGTCTGCCCGGTTCAGAACGAATTCTGCCCGGCTCTGGCTATCTCGTCGATCCGGAATCGCGATTCGACGCGCGCGCTCGCCAATAGCCAGGGCCATACGCCTGGTGGTGATTTACGGAGATTTGCGTGCCCGTGTAAATCGGCCGGAAAAAAAAAACAGAAAAAAAAGATCGAGTGCACGTTGCAATTTCAACGATCGCCCGCGTTTCCCAGCGATAAGATCGCCGCAATGCAATCCTTTACTCCGCTGTTCGGCGAAAATCCAGGTTTCGGGCTCGTGCGAAAGCACGAAACCCGCAAGACATCGATTTAGAAACAGCATTTCTAAATATTTCCGCGATAGCGTTTCGAGTATTTTCATGCGCTTACAATAAGCACTATCTCGCTAAAATTCCCTGTATAACATTTCGCAATATTTAAGCAAATATTCCACCGTGTTTTTATGGCCGAAAGTCGTATTTTTCAAGTTTAATATTTTCGATGAAATTTTCCCTTTCGATGAAATAAGGACCGTTTGAAGCTCCGTTTAAATCCGAAATATTATTCATTTCAGATAATTGCGCGAACGAGTGCTAAAGCCAATATTCTGAGAGTCAGAGTGAAGCTGATTTCTTTAATTATTTCTTTTGATTACAGAACGGTAAATAAAAGGTTTAAATCATTGTTGTAGCTTGCATTGATTATTTAATTGTGTTCCAAGCATATCTTAATCCGTGTACAAGCAGAACACTGTTTACAACAATTCGAACTTCGAGAACGGTGTTTTCGAAAAAAATTGGTTAAGAGTGATTGACTTATATTGCACGAAAGTTTAAATAACTGTTGAGAGAAACATTGAAATTTTAAGTACAATTTCCTGCAATCTTCAAAAAATTGGAACGATCTACCGACGATTGAAGCGTAAAATTCGCATCAGAAACATTGAAATAAAAATAGAAAACCTTTATAATACAATTTTGTATTACAAAGAAACTTTTACTTGTGTACATTTTACGAAAAATCTATTGCTTTATCACATCTATAAAATTTCTAGGAAGAATTAGAAATCGATCATTTTGACTATTTTGATAGTTTCAGTGTTAAATAGACACGAACCTTAAGAAGCCTGTGATATTTCGAAACGTAGTAATTTCCAGACCACCGTAATTACCATCACCGCAATTTTCCAGTTACTTCCGATGATCTGACAAAACAATGTTCGAAATGAAAATTAATCAGCACTCGGTCTTGTACAAATTTCAAACGAAAAATATTGTTCTGGCAAAGATTCAAGGTTTATCTCTACTTATATAATTCTGACCTGATAAACAATGCTTAAAGCTGGCATGAAAAGAAGAATTCAACGACCTACCATGCTGCGATGCTCATGTCTTGAAATAATGACAAATGAATTAATTATGGACGCGAAATCGCGTTCCTCGGATCACCGTGCGAAAATCATGTATTCAAAACTCGGACGCGGTGACAGAAAAGACACCGGTCACAGTCGGTGTTATCGGTTCCCAGTAGCGTCGACAACGACAACTCCACCCTCCGTCGATCCGGTCATTCGCGACACCCCTGGAATTCGCGCGCGTCGCAACCCTAAAAGCGTGACTCTGCCGCGGACAGCGCGCCAACTAAAGAGTGCCGCCGGCCGAAGCACGTCGTCGGGGTCGTTTCATTAGATATCATTATAATTGCACGAGGGAGTAATTATTGTTGTCCTGTGCACGGCCCGAGAGCAGACCCGCGGTGGCAAATGAAAAAAAAAGGAGAGAGAGAGAGAGAAAGAAAAGAAACGCTCGTAATAAAAATTAATGCGCCCACCAGGGGAAAACGGCCACCACCGAGACGGGGGCGCAGCGTAGAAGGGGGCGTAGATGCGCAATGGACGGGGGGGTTGAGCCCAGGGATGGTTGAAGGGGACACGGTCGAGTGGCTGGAATGCCATTTTCGCGGAACACTCTCCCGAATCTAGCGGGCCAGATAACGAGAAAAAAAAGGACGAGGAGGAGGGGACGCCGAGGGCTTTTTGGCAAGCAGCCGCGTGTAGCGTGCGCGTGATGCACGCGGTATGTGCCGAATCGTGGTGGAAAAAAGAAAGTAAATGGAGAGAGAAAGAGAGAGAGAGAGAGAGAGAGGTATCTGTCGGTGGTGAAACAGGCTGGAAGTATTGTTCCAGAATTAATACGAGCCTACCTGGGGAAAAAGGAAAAAAAAAGAAAAGGAAAGAAAAAATAACCGCCGTTAAACGCGCACGCCGACTGGGAATAATTGTTTCGGACTGACTTTCGACTGGAAACGTTTACCGTCTAGACGGAAGGTTTAAGCCTTGTTCTCTGGCTCAATGAATAATTTCAACCTAGCGAATGGTTAGAGGCGGTTATTTTCTTCAAACGTTTTCTACCTGCGCGTGTCGCGAGGACGGAGAGAATCGAACGAGAATTGGCTAATTATCTCGGCAGATCGATTCGAATGTACGTGTAATGTAACACACCTGTCTGTCGCGGTAACGTTACACCGACGATTCGTGTAACGATCGCCGGCACACGGAGCAGACACTTTAACGGGGCGGTGTTACGGCCTGCGGCTCGTAAACGGCGTGGCGCGACGTAGTTTGTCAAAACGTGCGATCCCGTGCCGGCAAATAAAGACCGAAAACTACCACGCCCGAAGCAAATCGGTACCGCTCGAGGAATCGTACTGCGATTTCGAGAATTTCCTCCGACTTCTTTCTCTGCATCGACCGAGGGAAACGGTATCGAGACGGCGGATTCTTTATCCACGCGAGTAAACGCGGTCGATGGAACACGCTTGGGAAATTCGAGCCGATACCGTCCTCTTTATAAATATCAATTAACCTCCATTCAGTCTCTCAGAGGAAACATTACGCCCCCGCTCTGACGTTTGCCCGAGAATCTTCACTCCACAAGATCTCCCATCTAGAACGAACGAACCAACTTCTTCGCGAACGAAGAATCTTCCCCAGGACAATTTCAACGACAACGAGAGAACCTCTCGTCTGCGATGTATCGACACACCAACACCGCAAAACGTCTTCCGAGAGAAAAAGAGAGAGAGAGAGAGAGAGGAATTTTGCATCTAATTTTGCATCGTGTTCTCGATTCACTGCCAACAAAACTTCCACCGAGGAAACAAATTTCCAGTGGAGGAATACGGGAAAAGTCAGACGGCCGGTCGATGGCTCGATATAGATACCTTGAGAAAAAAAAAAATTTCCACTTATTTTCATCATCCCTCCATCTGTTAGTGGGTGCAACTTCAAACAAGTAGACTGACTCTCTTTCTCTCTCTCTCTCTCTTTCTCTCTCTCTCTCTGTCTCTCTCTTTCTCTTTCTCTCGAGTGGCTGTCGGAAAACTTTTCCGCCGACGTCTCGTAATTCATGCGGCTGATGGCTGCGCGACTGCACTCGGATCAACCCACATTACCTCCCTCCCCCCCCCCCGAGAACGATCCAAGATCATCGACTTGCATCTTGGTCGCCAGACAGACAAGGAAAGAAAAGACAAAAAATTGGATTTTGACCACAAAATCTCGCGCACGCAAATGTGTGTCGCGTGCTATAGAAAAACAACTCTGAAATGAAAAAAAAAAGTCTACGAAACCTAAGATACAGGGAATTAAAAGTTTTATCATTTTCTTTAACCTACAAATTTTCGATGATTAAGAAAAAACTCGGAAAACAATTTCTTTTGTCTTTAGATAAAACTTTCAACGGAATAAGCACGTGAAGAATACACGTGTATAATGAAAAGGCATGCTCCTTTTTTCAAATTATACATTTCCCGTTTATAATATTCACGATAATATTAAAAGTCTTTCGTTTGTAATTTTTTTCAATTTCCCCGCGATAATTAATCTCTATTATACTCTATTATACTGTCAAATCAAATCAATCTAAACGTAACCAAAACCTGAAATCTTGTCGTTATACAGAGAGTTAAAATCAACAAACTCGTCTAAACTGTTACGTTTGTCCCACGCATAATGCAAGTTCATAAAAATGACGTTCTCTTGCAAATAAACGGTAGACAGCGACACTTTGCTCGCGATCAAAGATTCCATCGCTTCCATCTTACATTCGCTGACGACGTGACACGACGAAAAACAAAGAGAGAAACCGCTCGCGGAATCGAGCGGAGACCGCGAAATCTTTCGCGAACGTCGGAAAATCCTCGGCTACGGCTGCGAGGAAACCGGTGACGGAGTGCGTTGGCGCGTCGCGACGTCGCGTGACAAACGACGACGCGACGCCCAAGCTTCCACGCCGAACCCCCCTGCCGCGTCGTGTCACCTGTCGAGCTCTGTCTTGGGCCACGCTTCGAGGCCGTCGAGGCTTACCGGAAGACGCGAGGGAAGTGGAAGCAATCGATCAAATTCTCCGCCTGGCGGGAGTTTTATTTTTCGGGAGAGTTGGTAGCGGCGATGGCTCGGTCGGATGGTGATTGGTTTCGGGAAAAGTGGTTTCGAAGGTGATAGCTTTTGAAGTTTACAATCTACCGGGAATCATCCCCCTCGTTCTTTTTTTTTTTTTTTACGCTGCCTTTTACATTCATTCCGGCTAATATTGTTCGTCGCGATGGAAACTCAGACTTCGCATTTTGCCTGGGCGTCGATCCTTCGATCCTTGAATTTTATTGGTTGAATTTGTCATTTGAGTTCGTTGGCGCTCTGTTGCCTTTCGAGGTGAAGTATCTGTCCCGAGCAAACGACGGGCACAACCTCTTTCGAGGTTAAATTATAATTTGCTGTTGTCTGAACGATTCGATCGATTACTAGGCTTTGGTCGATAGTTGATGGATCAAGTCTTTTCATCGACAGATGACCGAATTCTGTCTTAGATTGCATTAAATTAAATTATATAATAATTTAAGTTCGATTAAATCAAACTATATTTTAATACCATTTCGGTTTCAATTTCTTAAAAAAAAAAAAAAACAGAACCATTTGTTCATCCAGTAATTTTCAAAAAATCTTTTTTCACGAAGCGAGAGAGTACTTCCCAAATTTATGCATCGTGAGAGATCTTCCTCTCCTCGCGTTCATCGTTAGTCCATCCGCCAAAGAATTCTCCCTCGGCTGACCGCTGAAACTCAAGATTCCCGAAGATAAGTCTGTCTTCGGGGAGCGCTAAACCACCGTTTCAAGAATGTCTGCATTAACCACCGATAAAGGCAACACGATCCAACCCAGGAAATATCGTCCAGCAACAATTCTCTCAGCCAGATAAAAGATTCCACGCACGCAGAGAGCACAGGGGAGGGAGGGATTGCGTTCCGGGGACAATTAAGATCGTTGATATCGCCGGGAGATCGAGGATCGAGCTTCTAACCTCCCTAAAACACTCCCGTTTAACTTCGTTATCTGTTAACACATGGTCAACCATACGGAGAGCCGCTCCCTCTCGTCTATTACGAAACGCTCCACGTTGATCGACGCTTCGAATTCACTGTTTGGAAGAAGATAAGAAACCTTCGCGCCGTTCCTTGATCCACCTCGATCCCGAATGACAAAGTTTCCTCGCCATCGGCTATAAAACTTGGTGACTTTCCCTCGAGGTGAACCATCCGCGCTGCCGTCTCGATATACTTTCGAGGCTCTTCGCGTTTCCACGTTTCTCGTTCTTTATTTATCGCGTTGGAGAAACTTTATGTGGCGAAATTTTATCGTTATCATAGCGAATTCTCGGACTTCTGATTCCTAGATAGTTTTTTAAATTGCCGCGGGCGGTAATACGCTTGTGCATAGTTCTCGGTGAGTAACTAGATTTCAAACGGGGAGAAGAAAAATATCGCTGAATAGATACTCGACATTTACATGTAAATTCAAAGTACCATTGAATAGCAAAAAAAAAAGAGAGAGAAAGAAAAATGTTATTGGATGCTCAAAATTTACATGCAAATTCGAAACGTGACTTATTTATTTCGACATTTTGTAACTAGATCGCGGAATTTTTATGCGTTTGCGGGAAATTTAAGCGTACAGAAATGGCGGAGGATCCGCGCGCCGAGAGTAGATTATTTAGCACGACATTCAGTGGGAGAAACGAACTTCTAGTCAGACACCATTTCTTTAATAGAGAGACGAAACTTATAAAAGTGCGAAATTGCACGGAGATTGGACAATTTAGTCTCTAGAATACGCTGTTTTTGCATGCAAAGACGAGCAAAAGCAAAGATCCTGTTTAATGATACAGGCTAAACTATATATAGTTATTGTAATGTAGCAGAGTCTGCAAACAACCCATCAATTTATGTTACGGATTAACCGTATCTGAAATACACTTCCGTAAAGTTATTTTACATTATGCAAGTTTTACATGTATAATTTCTCTACGCGTACAAAAGCAAAAGTTCTTCTTCAGAGGAAATGGCGTTTCGCGCAAATTTAGAAATTTAATTCGCCAAACGCTTGCAATGGAAATTAACAAAATCAATTGTCAAATGCAATCTCATTGATCAAATTTACAGAGCAATTAAATAATTATTTCTTCTGGAATTGGAATTTTTCGAAATTTAACGAGTTTTCAAGAGGTTAAACGGAAGGATACGTATCGTCGCTTTAATTCCACTCGTTGCGTCACGCAAACTCTCGCTAATTTTTAAAAATCGTTGTGAGACGAGAGAAAGAGAGAGAGAAATTTCAAGAATCGTCGAACATACACGAGCAATAGATGTTCGCGTTCGAAAAATCTTCCCGAAAGCGCGAGTCCCTTTAATCGCGCCTTCTTCGTTTCCTCGTTTCTTCTTCGCTTTGCTTCTCCGTTTGCTCGATCGCCACCCAGACACCCCATTCCCCCCCCATCGCCCTGGCCGATGGTTCTCCCAGCTTCGATCTGAACCCTGCTATTTCAATTCTCTTCATTTTGCTTTTATTTCCTCGCCAGTGAATCACCGGCAGCTTGATATCCAACGGCAGCCGATATCCGTCCAAGATACCGGTCGGTTACCTTCCCCCTTTCCCTTTCCTTTTTCTTTTCAACCCCATGCGCGTTACTTAACCCCTAACACTTCTATCCTATCGTCTGCCAGTTCGATATTTCGATTAGCGGATTTTATCGTGCCCTCTGATTTATATTTCTCGCGTTGCGCAACCAAACGATTCTCCAAACATTTCCATGGAACGAAAACTTGTTAGACTGCGCATTCCCGCTTCGTGATTTCCAAGAGATCGTGAAGGAAATTGAAATAAGGGAACATTTGGGGAGCCGCGGAATTTAGAAATTTACTAAACTCGGTATTGAAATTTTAATTAGTTCACATTCGGAAGTGATACTCGTAGAGGATGAAAAAAATTTAACTCGACGAGAGAAGTTAAAAGAGACGTACCAATCTTCCAACTCATCGTCGATCGACAATTGTTCGAAAACACATCGTTGTCATTCCGTGAAACTTTCACAAAGGATTATAAATTGATCGTTTCGGTCGCTCGGGCAGTTTCAACGAGATTCGAGGTAAACAATAGCAATAAAAAACGAATAAAATATGCAATCATTCAAACTCCCAAAAAGTGTAATGCTGCAACGTGAACACAAGTTGCGTGAAAAAGTTATGAATTCATCATCTTGACCAGTAGACCGCGGATCTTTGTGTATTTTTGGGAAAGTTTGCAAGTGCCAAGATACACAACCTATATTGCTCGATAATAGATATATAATGCAACAAAGTATCGACATACGAAAGTATATATGTACATTCCATTATTTTTCAGTTTCGTTCATATTAAAAATATTAAAAATCCGTAAAAATCCAGTAGTTGGGAAACAACAGAGACGAAGGAAAAATAAACAATAAAACAATATTCTGCCAAACTTACGTATTCGATGTATGAAAAAAGGGGATGTTTCAACTCACCTGAAACAGAGAAAAGAGAAAATATATATATACATATACATATGTATATGGCAGATTCGAGATAGCTGTAAGGGGAGTTAGTGCAAAGGGGGTTAGTTCTCGTTTCGCAAAAGTCAGACACGTGTAATTTCACTTTGCTCGCACGCTGGAAGACATTATTAAGACAACATTCTCGCCGAATATTGCGTTCGAGGACGAAACAGACTTTCCAGCGTGGCTTCATATTGCCTGGACGACGAGATTCGTCGTCGTCGCGTTGACGTCTAACTGCGAATCCACACGAAAGAGGGACGGAAGGATGTAGGAAGAAGTCGAGTTTGCCTTCCACTGGCAACTTAAATCCAACTAAACTATCCTCGTACTTCGCTTCGCTATCCCCCTTTCATCTCCAAAACAAAAGAGAATTCATCCAGCAGCGAACAGCGAGAGATTTGATTCGAAATATTTCAAAATAGATAAATTTCGAATACAGACACGGTCGGGAAAATTCATAAAAATATCTGTGAAATACGAAATACATAAAAGAGAAAAAGAAGAACATCTTCTGAATTCTTATTTCATTCTGTGCGTTGTGCAAAAAAAACGAGAAATTCTTTAAGAAAATTTGTAAGAAACGTCGCCACGACATTTCTTTTTTTTTTTTTTTATAACTTTAATCAATAGATAAACCGACGTCTATAAAATATTGAAAATCCTCGTTCTTCTTTCGAAATTCTTGAGACTCGCACGTTTCAAATGACGTTCAAACGTAAAGTAAAAGATCAATTGGCCAGCTTGCAGAATAAAAAAATTGAAAGTTAAAGCGAAGCAAAAAAAAAAAAGAATGGATTGTAGAGAACAATGGTCAAACATTACGATACGTTTAATCGGATCTAATAATATGTTAGTGAAATGTTAATGAAATAATTCTATCGAGAAGCCTTCAGCTTGTTCGCAAGAAGAGAGCCAACAAATTCGGCTAGCGACGAGTCTCTGAAAATCCCATAATTCTGGCCCCCGAGAACGTAACGTCAGATCCCAGAGGGGTGAGAGAGAGAGAGAGAGAGAGAGAGGAGCAGCGTGCAGAATTCCCGGACACGACACGTCTTTCGACACGAGCCTCGGACTGCCTCTCATTAAACCTTGTCTACGTGGACGATTTCGGTCGGCGGGGGTAACGGGATTCTCGTCACCAAGTTAATTCCGTTAATAGGCAAGGCGATGGAGCTTGAAATTCTCTTCGAATTTCCTCGGGCACGGTGCGCGAAAACACGCCGTCCTCCTCGCGTTTGCAGATTTTAATCGAGCTTCGTCGTGGAACTTCCTCAATTTTCCTCCTCTTATAAAGATTCATTAGCCTACCTACCTACCGATCTAATATTTCCAGTCTCTTTCGAGTCGAAAGAAGTAGCGCCTACTCTAACGTATTGGAAGATTTGAAAGAAAGAAAAAAAGAATTGAGAATTTCGCGCATACAAGGCACATAATTAAACAGAGTGATTACGCGACTCACCCTGTATAGCTTCCTGTTGTCTTACAAAAATTACACTGTGAATATTTCCTTAATCTATGTGAATCCTTTTATCTATGTGAATCCTTAATCTACATGTAAAAATGCACGAACGTTTTATTTCGCGAATAAGAAATATCGTATATTTTCATGACCGTCCACGGACAGGCTACAGTTCTGATGCGATTCTAAAGTAATCCGTCTGAATTAAGTCTTAGAAGTTGAGATCGAAAACGAACAGACGGAGAAAGTATATCCAAGAAAATACTATCTAAGTGAATTATCTTCATTCTATATTGCAGAATCGCCAGCGACTCATTGAACTCCAGCTCACGAGGAAGCGAGGCGTGACTCCACGAACCAACGCTCGAGAAAAAAAAAAAAATACAGCTCCATCGTCGAACTACCTCGGATGACGGATGATGGATAATGGATGAAAGATGGAGATCAGAGACGCTGGCTCGATTCAAATCGGCGACGATCTTGCTGTCGATAGGTGTCACCCTGTCTTTGTTCGCGGAGAATCCGAGAGCGATTCGCCTTTCTCGGTGAAGAGCGCGCGAAGATTCTCGTAACAAGAGGAGGTAACGGAAGCAATACGCCGAAGGAAATAAATCGGCGAAATTGTCCGACAGAGCCCTCCAACACGTTGACAGGAAAATACGGGGAATAAGTAAATTCCGCGAGAGCGGGCTCTGGAGCGAGAAGCAGCAGAGGGAGACCCGGGTTCCAACGGGGCAAATGAGAATTTACTACCCTCGCGGAGTGTCACTTTTTCCGGCGCGTAGCTACAAGTAGCCGGGTACCAAGTTCCGCCATTTTCCTGCCAGGCAAGGTCTTGTCAGGCTTCTACCTCCTTCTACTAAACGAAGATCAACGGCGATCCAACGGGTCGAGCCCCGAAACTCCTCAACATCTTTTCTCTCGCGACCGGCCTGTTTTTAGCCCGAAAGGCCAGAATTAACAGCCGTAAACCATCCGACGACGGGAGTTTACTCTCGCGTCAGCGCGCGTTGCACGAATGGTTACCCTCCTCGCGGAATTCCTCTACGCATACTCTTTTTCCGCTTATGAATTCGCCAGGAATCTCCGTTGGTATCTTTAATAAACTGACGCGTCTCGCGATGTTTTCCAACGTGATGCGAAACGGTAGCCTCAGTCATATTTCCTAGACGATACACGGCGAGCCTGTTCGAACGAAAAAAAAAAAAAAAAAGAAGAAGAACCAAGGCCATGATGATGTGATGGAGCTTTTTCCGCTCGTTTTGCTCTTTTTGCGCCATCAGGGACGCCGTCGTGTCCCTTCACCCCCGTGACTTTTTGCCCTGACTCGGCGGTAATAGCTTTCGGATCCTAACGTGCATGGTTAAAGTTAAACGTTACGAGCCTGACGAAGGGAAAGAATTCGGATTCCAAGGGGAGGGAAGACACCGGCGAGCGTAATGGCTCGAGGAGAGCTGTCTCGGCGAGCCGACTCACTCTCGCTACGACGTGACTTGGGTTCCCTCTTTTTCCTTTTTTTTTTTCTTTTCTTTTCTTTTCTTTTCAGTTGATGGATGCCTGTTTCGCTTGTTCTTCGAGTTATCGGTCTCGTGCTTCGATTGACGAACACCGATGAGATTTTTCTCGGCAAGGGAAATTCGTTCTCTCGTAATAGACTTCTCGCCGATCGTTTCATGATCGTCGACGGAAACGCGTAGAACCAGAACTACGAGAGTATCGACGATAGTTTCCTTCTTATGGAAAAGTCTGAAGTCTTAGTTTAAAAAAATTCCTTTTTGCTTCGTGCCAGTTTACACGACGATCACTTTCCTGTAGATTAAACGCATTTCTTTCGCGATGAGTTCACATTGTAAAAATGACAGATTGAATAATGAAAACAGGTATACGAAATTCTAGTAATTTTTATCACTTGAACCCGTTTGCCAAGTCATTTCGCTCCGATCGACTTGTCTGCCAGTTCGGTATATCGATTGGCGAATATTAAAACCTTTCCAAAGAGTGGAATTTGCTAGTGTCCCTTGAAAAATCAGGTGCAACAAACCATACTCAGCGGTACTTCGATAATCAGCGCCGGTTCACTCCAGCTCTCGACCGCGAGAGGGTGGAAAAGGAAGTTTCGCAGCGCGATCCGCGAGCCGACGGAGCGTGACTCGGAAGCGAGTAATAATTGCTTAATCGCCCGTGTCCCGCGCAAACTTCCCTAATAGCCGAAACTACGGGTTTCAGCGTTCGGTCGACGCTTCTCGAGCGAGGCCACGCGCCGCTTGCGAAAAATTCCGCAGTCAGCCTCGGCTCGAAGCTCGCGGAGGCTCGCTGAAACTCGCTGGCTCTCGATATTATTCGCCCGTTGATGAAACGATAATTTCCAAGTCGAGTCTAACGAATCGTGAATTATACAGCTTATTATTCGAATCGGGGCCACCTCTGGCTGGGGCTCGTTGGCGGGCCGTGATTCCGGCGGGGCCGAAATTATCGTCGGTCGAGCGGATGCTCCTCCGCTTTTCGACTTTCTTGCGCCGAGTTCACGGACCGAGCGGTGATTCGATGGAAACGTGGCGCGGCAAGAAAGGGGTTGGAATAAGAAGAACAGTAAGAGGAGGAGGAGGAGGGGGGCGAAAAAAGAGGGATGAAAGTTGGGCGATAGTAATTCCTGACTCGGCGGGAGTTAGCGAGAAAGCCGGGGGAGACTTGCTTCCAAATTAACCCCACGTCGGCGCACCGCGAGCGCCGCGCCTGTTTCCGCTTCGAGGAGCCGCGAGAATCCTCGCGGACGTTTCGCGCGGCTGTGCACGCGAGTCTCGTTGATTCTTGATCAAGGGAAGCGAATTGTGAACAGATGCTTCTCGCTGTAAATCGTGCTCGTAAAAAGTACTTTGGACGTAGATTTCTGTGACTGGAAAAATTTGACACGGTAAAATGAAACATAAAACTTGATAATAAACGCTCTTTACATTCCAACGATTGGATCTATAATTTCTTTAAAAGTTAGTTCGTAAACCTTCCTAAACACGGAAGATATTAATCATTATATCTCATTTTATATGCCCGAATGATCGAATCTTTTATTCCCCAAATAAGTCACAAATATTCGAATCAAACTCGCGAACCTCGACGTTTCATGAAACTGCAGTATCATACCGACGCAATGAATCCAAATTAAAAACAAATCCATGCGTAAACTACAAGATGTGTGTAATTAATAATTAACAATATGTATTAACAATATGTATGTATAATTACACGTAATATATGTACATATAAAGCACGCGTGATGCCAAAGGCGTGTACACGTCGATTTCGCGTGTCGAAATCGTGCCGATTTTCGCAGACGATGACGCCGAGGCCAATGGGGCCGGGTCGTAAATAATTAAAAGAAGGACATTATCACGAGCTACTGATAATGCTGGAAAGCGAGATTGTCGGGTCGGCGTGCGAATTTATCACTCGGCCCTCCGCGTGCCACCCTCAATCCTCACCCTCTTGCGGAGGCTCGCGCCTCGCGCGGAACCCGCCATATTTTACCCCGGGCTGCCCGGAATCTTTTGTCTTCATAATATTTATCCCACCGCGGACACCAAGAGTAATGGAGCGTGGGTCCCTGGAGGAGAGCGGCCAAACGAACCAACGAGATCGGGAACTAAAGCGAGGCCATCCTCCATCCCCTCGACCTCGTGGGTTGCGAGCTTAAGGCGCACGGTGGACGACGCACGAGGGGAGGAGGCAAAGGGTCGGCGAGGCAATAAATTCGAGTGTAACGGCGGAATTGTCCAGTTCTCGCAAATACGAATACGAATACCCGGGGACGAATACGACCTCACCAGCGAGGGGTCTCCAGCGAGATGGTAAAAGAGGAAAGAGGGAACGAAGGGGTTGCTGGAACGCCTTAATGCCGACAAACGGCCACGTCCGCTTCTGTTTCTTCGACGCGGCTCGATTCGATTTATCCGTGGCGCACCATGAAACTGTTACGCCGCCCGTCCGATGCAATTTACGCCGGCAGGCATCCTCTTCCCCCTTTCACCGCGGATCATTCCGATTTACGAGCGAACGTATCGAAAGTTTCGCGCGCCGGCTCATCGTCGAATCCACGAACTCATCGCTAACTTGTTGGCGTTTGAGAATCGATCGCGAACGACTTGCTAGATATTCAAGAATGCGAGAAATATTGCGGGAAAAAGTGCGTAAGATCGAAGGTAGAATATTTGTCGTAATGTTTTACACGGCGGGCATTGAATTTCTGTTTGGCTGCGTTCTTTTTTTTTTTTTTTTTTAAATTCCGCCCGCAGAAATATGAAACTGCACATAAAGATCCGCGCTCCGCCCATTTATTACACCAACAGTCGTTTAAATAGACCGCGGATTTTCACGCGTTAAGTTTACAGCGCGGAATTGCACGGAATGTGCACGCGATGCGATGCAGGGAAATGCAACCGTGCGACGCGTTCCCAAAGTACAGCGCTTTCTACGACACTTTTCACGTAAAATAACTTTCTGTCTTTTCAATTATACTTGCAGAAAGTATAAATTTGCATGAAGGTCCGCGGTTTACTAAACATGGCAAGAATTTGATTAAAGTGAAACCTAAACCGTAGGAATAGGAAGCAAAAAAAAAAAAAAAAAACATTGAAATATAATCGATAACCAACATTTCACTGGATTATTCAAACGTGTCGCGTAATTCGAGGGCTATTTTCTCCGCGCGTTTTGTATACATCTTTCAGACGGAGAACCAGAGCAAGAAAGGCACACGCCCCAGTTTCACCGCGGAGTAAAGATAAACTCTTGGGCGGTGCACGGCGAAGCGAACGTTCCAAAAATTTCTTTGGAACGATGACGAAAAAGACGAGATGGACGGGATAAATGAGAGAGCGACGGGAGAAAGAAAAGTGCCGAGCTGTCTTCTCCCAGCGGCGATTTAGAGCGAGCAGAGCTTCGGGTCTCGTCTCGTCGCGCACGTATGGAAAAATGTAAAAGTGCCACGTCGTTTCCGGCCATTTAGACTTTCATCGATTGCGGCCGCGATAGAAAAGGAGCCTCGGCCGTGCCAGGCTAGAGATACCATCCATTTCAAAAATGATTTTAGAGCCTCCTCTCGCGCTCTCTCTCTCTCTCTCTCTCTCCTGCTCTTTTTCTCTCGCCGACGTTCCTCCATTCTCCGGACGTAGGGGGACGTAGTACGTGATCGCCGTACGAAAAGAGCTCGAACGCGCGCCATCCTCCTACCAGCGGGAAGATAAAAATTCGACGTCGCCAAGCTACATATAGCGGAGGGACGAAATATCGCGATTCCTGGACACTAGTCAACTGGGTATTGTAGCTCGGGATATGGAATCGGCGAGGAAGCTTTCGTAGAATCTCGCGGCAACGGATTTCTTAAGCTTAGAACGACTTAAGGCCGGAGCTCGCCGAATGGAAAATATGGAAAATACCAGATGGGTCCACGGATGAAACGTCCTTTCTCAAATATTATAATATTACATGCGATTCGATCGTGCGTGGTCGTGCTTCCTTCGAAATATCACGATGTTTAGTCAATGTAATTATTTCCCGCTCAAACGAACGCCTCAATCTCGTTTGCGTGAGAATTTTCAATTTCAACATTCAGAAACTGCAAGTAGTGGTTCGTTTAATTAATTATTTGCTGACTGAACAATTGTATAGGAGTTGCACTCGTCAAGTGCTCAACTGTCTAAATCACAATCTTCATCCACATCGATTGAACATATCTCCAAAAAGTCAAGAAGAAAATCAGAACGAACCCGCAAAAAAAGAGTCTAGGAAACGCCGAGGAAACTAAGAACGTGAAATCAATAACCACCGATGGAAAGGAGGCAAGGTCGATTTCTGGTCGATCGAAGGTGTGCGGCACCGCGTGTCCGGAACGTGTCTGATCGCGACCGGAAATTGAGTTTTCTCCTCCAACTATCGAAAAATATCGCCGTACTATACAGCGATATTTAGCTATTGGCTCGTTTGGCTCTATATAGAACTTCACGTGCGCGAAACGTCCCGAAAAGCGTGTAGTTCGAAGGCCGGTTAAAAATTCGACACCGCCGCGGCTTAGCTCGGTCGTCGAAACAAATTGGCGCCGGTCGGTAAGTAAAACAAGCCTGGAAACTCGGACGGTGCAGCGAGCAGTGGTGGCCGCAGCATAAATTCCCTCGGGTGCGCACGAGTATCGGTGTGCCGACCACCGGGAGGCCAAAGAAAAGACGGAGCTGGACGATCGACGGGGGTTGCAACACACGGGGTGGTCGGTGCAGTAACCGCTACTTCTGGCCGGACACGTGACTCCAAAGGGGAAAAAATCGAATACGGGGTCTGGTCGCTGGCGAACTTAATCAACGGTGCAAGGAGAACGGTACCTCGGCTCCGGCCGAGTGGCGTAAACGCTGTGACATTAAAGCGGGGCCATAAATTCCCGTTGGAGAGAGAAATTTCTGGTCCGCGGTCTTTCTGAAAATTCGTCGAAAATTACAGGAACTATTAGCCGATACGTAATTCCACGTATAAGAGGAAATATAAGCGAGCTTTGTAGTTCCTTGACCCATTCGACGATCGGTGAACCTGGACGTCGAGTCACGCGATACCACCGCCGCGTCTGAAACATCCGCCAATGCACGACGTTTCCGCATTCGTGAATGTTTTCGTACTTAAAGGTAAACAAAAATGCGATGTGAGAGGTATTCTCGCGAATGGGAAAAAAAGTTTACGCTGTTTTGTTGGAGTATCGATGGTTTGGCAATTTTGAAATAAACACATTCGAATATATATATATATATATATATATATATATATATATATATATACACACAAACGCACACACACACACACACACGCACGCACGCACGCACGCGCGCGCACACAGAGATAGATTGTACTTGACACTGTCTGAACAAATACCTTTGGAAGATAATTACGAATTTGCACTCTCGTTCCAACTAAAAGAACGAAAGACAAAGTATCGAGACAGCCAAATTAATTTCGAAACGAAAGTCATTCGAGAGATCAGTCGTTACCGAGGTCTCCAGCCTCGTCAAAATAAAGCCTGAAACACGCTCAAAGTGGAAAAGAATGGCGCTGCAGGGTGCTTCCGGTCGGGCAATCGATTTATACGGTCTCGACAGGGTGAAATCCAGCGCATCGTTTCTGTTTCACAGGGACTAAGGGTGTGCCTCGCGACACAGCCTCGCGAAATAGAAAACTGAAATTTTTATATCCGCTCGGTAGAGACGTGTTTCCCCCTTGTGCAAAGGCTCGCTATCCATGGGGGGGGAGGCGAATAAAGCAGAGGATTTAAGGTGATGTAAGGACAAGGATAAAAGCGATTTAACCGACATACGTCGAATTACAAACGACCAGCTAGCCAGTGGTGTATCGTTCCCTCCTGGGGGCAGCATGCACGCGGTATACACGTACACACACCCCCCACGTACAGCCGGCTAGTTTCTCCGAACAAATATTTGCGGTCCTTGTATGTCACGGCGAACGACAACGCGTGTCCCTTGCCACTTCAATGGCTTCCATTTCCCCATAGCGGCAAAGACCCCCTCGAGTGTCGCCTCGTTTTGTCTATCGCGCTTCGGCGTGTCTCTTAACGCGCCCCCTCACTCTCCCCTTAACGTTCGCGTAATAGACACCCCAAATATCTTTCGTGCGGCAAAATCGACCGATCCGGAACGTGAAAAACAAATTTCGCGTACGCGTTGGATCGAGATTGTGCGTATCAGAAGTATAGTTCCTGTACAATTTCTAGAAAATTTTGCACGAATCGATGAATTTGGAGAATAGTAGAAATCCAGTATCGTTCGTTTAAATTTATCCACGCTGTTTGACGTGATTGTTATTAAATTGAAACAGCAACTACAAGGTAAAATGTAAAATCGATTTAATTTTCTTGAGAACGAAAATTTTATATATATATATATATATATTTTACGACTTATCGTCTCCCTTTTCGAGAGGGATGCTTCGAAAGCATCTTGTATAATTCGCGTATTCTTGCCGACAGAGTTGCTGCGGCCCACGGTTGCACAATGACCGACCGCGGCTTCTCTAAATTTTGAACTTTGAGAAGCACGGCTGAGTGATCTGTTTGAGCACAATATCCCCTATACATTCACGAGTAGTTTCTAAATTTATACTGGAAAATCGCAAGTCAACAAAGCTGCACGCCCGTAGAGACACGCCAAAAATTACCAAAAACCAGAGATCTAAATAGTTTCGTCATCTAAATGAAGGGCAGAAACTGCTCCAAAATTCCGAGGAACGAAACGCAAACCCCTCAGTAGATATCAATGATACGTGGACCACTGGCTCTGGAAAGAGGCAAAGCGAAAGAGGCCGGGGTTACCCCGCGACACGTCACGTGCGGATGACAAATCCCTCTTATGGTCGCAGGTCTATATTCCCTCTTGGTCCTACCGGAGCTTTCTCCTGACGAGCTCTCTCTCTCCTATTCCTCGACTTCTTCTCATTCCCTTTTCCTTTCTTCCCTTTCTTCCCCACTCTTACTTTTCCACTTTTTTTCCATCCGTCCGTTGTCCTCCCCGGGTAACGACCAGTCGACCCGCTCGAATTGGAATGCGATTATGATTAATGGATCCTCTATGTGGCGGCGACGGTGTCGAGAGAGAAAGACAGAGAGAGAGAGAAAGAGTGGGGAGGGGCTGCGTTCGTTACTTAGCCGGCAGAAAAGGCGAGTAAACAATATTAGAAGGGATCGCAACGATCGTTTTCCGCCGTCCTTCGTACTCTTTTCCATCCTCCTTCGTCCCTCCAGTGCTCAATTACCGAGGTCGAGGCTCGTCTTTTTGCTGCGTCCTTCGTCCCTTTTCAAACCTGGCCGAATGAACAACTCGGTGATGAATTAGTTCGCGCGTCCACCGGATGGAACGTCATTATCTTCGTTCGTTTCCTGGCTGCCGCTGCATCGCGCGCCCGCACTTCTATTAGCCCGCGGCACTGCCAGATGAAATTGTTTTCTATTCCAGGTGCCCAGCGATGCTTCCTAACGGACGAATCGCGATACGTACGTTTGCAGTGATATCTAGGAAAGTTTTCATTCCAACTCGTTCGTAAGGTTTGTCATCTTGAGTACATGGACTTGAACTATCATTGGAACTATCGGCAATTGAAACGTAAAATTTCCATCAGAGATGTTAGCAAAGAAAAAAATAGAAAGATTTGTGATACAATGAAGCGCACACAAGCTTTCATTTATACATTTTACGGAGGATCATTTAAATTTCTAAAAATTTTGCTGTTTTATACGTGTGTATGAATATCCCACAAAAATTACAAATTGATGGTCATTTTGATCATTTTGGTCGTTCTAGTGTTAATTAATGTTTATGCGGGAATCGTGATTGTACTCGTTCGCACAAAGTTAAATTACTTCGACCGTACACTTCTAAATTAAATTAAATTAAAATTCGAGGAGAAAGTGAAGACGTTCGAGTCAACTTGCATGATCGCTGATGCAAATGTTGACGATCCGGATGACTTTCCAAATTCCTGGATCATCTCAGTTCATATCGGTCAAATAGAATCCAGAGGAGGGGAAAATGTAAAATAAAAATTCGCAAATTGTGAACGAGGCACACAAGAGATAATTCAATTTCGCCAAAATTTGGAGCAAAATTACGAAAACTAATTTCGAGCTAACCGTGAGCAAGACAGCAGTGAAAAGTTGGCAGGTGATAGTTGAGAAACAAACACAGAAGTAAGAATCTCGGACATGGAACGTTCTCGTGGAATAATTTGTCGCGAAAGAAGTTGGAGCTCGAGAATAAAATATCGAACATTGGATTATCCGCCAGGACGCAGACCAGGAGGCAAACAGAAGAGGGGGAGGGGGAAGAATAAGTAAAAAGGAGAGAAGTACGTCGCAGTCGGTGTCAAGGGGGTAATTTCGTCGCGAAGATATTTCCGAACTACGTAACTACGTTACCGGAAAAATGAAAAGTTCAGGCTCCTTTGCCGCGCCAACTTTCCCAATGAGCCGAGGGAACCAAACATCCTGCAGTCTCCGCGAAAATTCCCTCTGTTTATAATTTTTTCCAGGATAATTAGAGATTCTGTGTCGTCGACCAGCCTACGCAGCCTCTCCAACTCCACCGCCGATAGCTAACGATCGTTTTTTTACAAACTGAAAGGAAACGCTTGTCACGGACACGCAGTTATCGTGTCGCGTCACGTGCACACCCCGGCGAAGATAGGAGGATTTATGATTTTCCTTAATTACGCGAAAAACAAAACAGGCGAGAAGGATTAATATCTTCCTTTGAAGAAGAGAATTACAACGCTCGTTTACTGAAACACTCGCGCGAAACTTATGTAACTCTAATTGAAGTAGGTTAACGTTTTGTAATTTAAAATCTTTCAGTAACATTCGTTTCGTTTGAATTACTGTGTGTAGTATTTGATATCCACAGTAATAGAAATTCACGACCAGTAAGAATCCTTCTCTAACATCGTTCTCGTACAAATTTCTAATATTGGCGAGCATCCCCTGCACCGTAACACCCCTGACTTCCAAACTGTCTCGCAACCGCCGAAGAAAAAAAAAAAAAGAAGAAAGAAAAAGAAAGCTCATCCAGCGGAGAGCCGTAACGCGAACAAAAGCCCGGGAGCTCATCGTATTTATACACACGGAGGTCCTCGCGGAGAAAGTGCGAGAAAAAGGGACGCCGTCGAAAGAGCTCGGAGGGGAAGGGGGTGGCTCATGTAGTGACGACGGCGACAGTTCCGAAAGTTTCGCTGGAAATTTTTCATGGGCCGCATCCAGAACCCTATAAAAGCCACGTGAACGTTTAGTTCCGCGATGGAAAGTGGCGAGGCCGCAGGACGAAGGAGAGAGGAAGAACAGGAAGAAAGGGTGCTCTTCTCCCTTTTTCCCACACGCCTGGCTGCTTCTATTTTTTTCTCCTTTCTTCCTTCTTTTTTTTTTTTTTTTTTTTTTTTTTTTTTCTTTACGATCGCGGCTTCCGCGTATAGGCGGACGGTTGTTAGTACTTGTATATGGTTGGCGAACTGCATGCGGCTGGTGGGGCCAGAGAGAGGGTGGCGGTTGAAAGCATTACCGACGCACGCCCGTTCCGCAGGCAGGCATAGAGGGGGGAGGGGGGGGTAATTTTGCAAAGAGTAGAAAGACTCGAGAATATTGCGAAAGTTAGGGAGGCACGATGGGTGATGGTGGTGGTCGATGGTGCGGGGCACCGCTTTTTCTTTTCCCCTTCCGACAACAGGATGCATACAGAACAGTTTGTATGTAACGCTTCGCCCTTTGGCTTCTTCTCCTTGTCGTTCTCCGCCCTTCGTCCACCACTCTCCGTTTCGTTCGTTTAGTTAAAATACGCACGCACACACGCGTGCACTTTCCTTCCCTCTGCGCGTATTTCATCAACGCTGCTAACACGCATTAAAATGAAATGACACGAGGAATTAAGAATCTGTTCTTAATATACGTGTACCTGTCCTTAAGATTTTTATTCGTATACTTGTACAAGTACTTTTCAATCAAGATACTCAAAATATCCGTATTTGTACAGTAATACATCACCTCTACGTCAAAAATCACAAAAATAGAAATATTTTATGATAGAAAGGAATATTTCTTTCATTTATCGTACGATATTAAACATTCAAATATCTTTCGTACAAGTTCTCCAGTTCGGGAATTCTTTAAATGTTACAGGTGAGTCGGAGAATTTATTGATTTGCTTTTTAAATAAATGTCGCCGACGAATTACTACCAAAGACTGTACCAAAGACTGTGCTACGTTTTTTTAAATGCGCCATCTCCAGCAGTAGCGATCGCCAGAGTACAGGATAATTCAAAACGTGGCTCGAATTAACTTGCAACGAAGCATCGGCGTTGTATCGGCGATTAATCGCGACGATTAATTACACGACGTGCGAGAGTATGGTGGAAAGGGGAGGAAGAGGGAGAGAAGGAGAGGAGTCGCGTTATATTTCGACGACACTCGTTTCGATTGCACTTACGGCCGCGAGAGTTGTTATTATGCAAATGCGGCGGCCGATATATAACAAGCCCGAAACGACGTGACGTTTCGCGGATAATTAGCGCCGCGCGTAGGCGCAAAAAGTCGCGGCCCGGCGCGACGCGATGCTCGGTTCCGCCGCGTAATTCACTGGCCCCCGTTTCCGGATTACGCGTTCCGATACCTCTCGCTCGATTTTCTGTCCCGTTGCTCGCACCCGATTTTGATTTACCGCCGCCCGGTTCTCAAATACTGCTGACGTTTCGAACGATACGGTGTTCCGAACGTGATTTTTTCACTCTGTTTTATTTTATTGCCTTATTATCCGATGATTTATCGTCAATTTATCTCTCGATCCTTCTTCTCGCAACGTCAAAGCCGACGGGCGAAGCGCAGGCTCGTTAAACTATAAATTTCTGTGCATATTCGTGTTTCTGAGAGTATAATAAAAATTGCTGCGCACTTTTATTTGCTTGCGTGCGGGTAGAAACCCGTAGGAAACACTGTACTTTGCGGCGGCATGTATACTGTTTCACTTTAAAATTCCGTGCGAATGCAGAGAAATTCGCAGTTTGTCTGTCGTAGAAATTTCTTTCACGAATACATAGCGGCTGGATGCTTTCGAAATTTCATTTCGCACGTGCAGTCTCATTCGTGTAAAGGCTGTAAAAGCTGGCAAAATTTTCGAAATCAATTCAGATAGGTGTATGAAAATCACAAGATACGTATTGGAAACGCAAAATGAGTACAAAGCCTGAACGCTGTAGTGTTAAATACATAATCAGTAAAAATAATGTTCACCGAATATCGAAGCTCATTGATGAATAATTGATTGTTTAAATAATTCAGCGTCGCTAGATATCGCGCGGACCTGCGCGTATAATTTCACGCCCGTTTCAAACTGCACCAAATGTAATCGCAAGTCGAGTCGAGTCGAGTCGAGTCGAGCCGAGTTTCATTACAGCGCCGAAACGAAATTGTAAAATGTTTCGCGCGATGTATTGGCAAAAGGTTGACTATGATCGTTCGAATATCTCCGTCATTTTAATGACGGCAGAGGACGGGCGGGTTTATTACGTGCTCGAGCCATCAAATTAACTTTTAATTAAGGCTCCTGTATTTTCGTATATTCCGTATAGTGGTAACGCTGGCGACACTGTTGCTAGCAATCGTAGTTATATACGCGCTCCCTACAAAGGTGGTACGGCGCTCGCTTATGTTTGAGTGTCGGCCACCAAAGAGATTATTTCGCGTTTTCCTTTGAATCGCGGTAATTAACACAAAGCGCACGGGGAAACGTAAAATGTTGCTGGCGGAGCAAAGTGGAAACAGAGTGGAAACAGAATTTATTTTTTCTTTTTTTTTTTCACGTGGCCTACATATTCTCACATGGACGTACCGCGACACGAAATACCCGTGATATAACTCGAGGGATCGATCTCACTCGCGCGGGGATCGTGGCTCCCGAACGAGCCCGCGACTCGGAGGAATCGAATCGTTTCCACGTTATCTCGCGAATCCTCCATTGAAAGAAAGATAGAGAAAGAGAGACAGAGAAAGAAGAAAGAAAATAGAAAAATGTCGAACCGTGTCGTTTGCAGCCCTCAGACGCGTTCTCTTTGATCGTTCTTCCCCCGATGCATCTTTTTTTTTCCCTTCCTTGCCGGCGAATCTATTTCCGAGGGTATCAGTCGCGAGACTGAAAATATCCGTCGGTGTCTCTCTCTGTACGAATGAAATCGGCTTCCGTTGGTCCGCTCAGCGTTCTCCGCTGTTCCTTCTTGATCGGTTCGCTCGTTCCATGCTCGATCTCCTCTTTCTCCCCGCGCGTTAACATTTACGTTTTCAAAAGCGTCTTTCCCTCCCCTTTTCTTTCTCTTTCGCCATCTTTTTCTCTTCCCAGCCAGCCTCGTCGTTTTCGATGGCAAATGGGGAAAAGGCGGCAGGTGCGTCGGAACACCGGTACTTTTGTATAGAACGCTTCCCCTTCTCCCGTCTTCTTTTACTTTCTCTCTCTCTTTCTCTCTCTCTCTTTTTCTCTTTCTCTCTCCGTCAGCTCTGCAGGTTGCACTCGGTTCTCCAGAGGCGCGAGGTAAAAGGGGCGGCTGCTGCGGAAGAAAGGGGTGGATGGTGCGTCCTAGGGTGACGGTCTTTAAAAACTTTCAACGCGCAACTTGGTTGAAAAGCCTGGCCACCTTCGCCTCTCTCACACCCCTCCTGTTCTTTCTTTCACGTACTTCGAACCTCTCTCTCTCTCTCTCTCTCTCTCTTTTACTCTACATTTCTCTGTTTCTCCTCTTTTCTCTTTTTCTCTCTTAACTCGTTTCATCCTTTGTCAACTGGTTTCTTTCACTCCAAGGCGAGCGAGCCTTGCGACCACGAAGCGTCGTCCCCCTCGCGCCTACCGGTTCGCGACAATGCGTCGCTTTAAATTAGAGCGAGGCGTCGCGACGCCGGTCGACAACCGGGCGAAACACGCCCCGCTCGCGGAAACGGAAAGTCGCGGAGAAAGGAAGGAAATTGCGAGCTGCTGAGAGAACGACGCAGACCAAGGTCCGCGACGATCGAGAACGCTCGCTCGAGATATATATATATATACGTGTATATATATATATATATATACACATATATATACGTATGTAGGTACGGTTGCGACCTCGAGGAGAACAGAGGGTGCCATTTGTCGAAATTCCTGCTCCCCTTGCTACAACTCCACATCCACGAACGAAGGCGCGTAACCGAACCGAACGTTTTAATCGTGAAATTCGGGCCGCCGCTTTGTCGGGAGTTCTGTTAAAGACAGCTGTAGGGACAAATTGTACAATTTCCCGCCGGATTAGGCACTTCCGTTAAGGAACGTGCAACTCGCTCCCGGTACAAAATGGAAAAGTTCCTTGGTAACCGCCACCGATAACTCGTTCGCCGAGTGCTCGTTCCGAATTCTCGTCGGCGTGCCGACTTGGACGTTTTGTCAGAACTGCGAACATCTAGGTACAGGCGTGAAGCGCAAATACAAGTGCAAATGTCGTTCGAAACCACGAAGATTTAAAAAGCAGGAAAATTGTATCGTGATTTACGAAGAACGCGCCATTCGCTGACAATTAAAAGTAAGCAGGGATCTGACAGAGAAATTTGCCTGTTTGACGCGGGAAAATTGCGATATAACAGGGATTTTTTTGCAACGACTTGTGAATAAGTAACCAGTGATACTTGTCCAGGTTAGGCGATGTCAAACAAATATCTCGCTTTAATTATTTCTGCAACGACAATCGAATCTCGAACTTCGCGATTGTCGGTGATCAAGATGAATTTTTTAACGTCTCGATAAATTATTCGTTAATAAGAAATAAATCGGGCAACTAATTCTAGTTCTGCGTCTGAATATTGTATTACGTCTCGTACCGAGGATGGCAAAACCGTTGCACATGTTGGACTATAAATGAAAAATTAAACTCTCGCGTTCCATTTCGGTGGTATTTCGCGCGAACGACGACGAGATCGACGCGCGTTCAACGTTTGCCAGCGCAGCGTGTACTTTTATTAGCACCGTATTTTCATTCTTCACGCATCGAATTTTTTTTTTTTTTTTTAATACGAGGGCATTAATACAAGCGATACGAAATTTAATATACCCGGGGTCGAATTAAGCGGAGCGTGAACAACGGTAAACAAATTACAGCGACGCGCAGATACTCACTGATTTTTAAAAACCGGCGCGGTGAAATGTCCACTTCAAATGACACGAAAAACCATCGAGGCTGTCTTCCCGCTGTCCGGCCATTGGGAAAAACCCGGCGATTTATGGTGTGTCAGCTCGCTATTAAGGACAGTTACCGGAAAAGCTCCAATTTCGAAACAGTAAACCTTTCTGCCGGTTAGAGTCGTCGCCGATCGAGCGCACGATTTATTGGGAATATCTCCGCCGGATGGATCATTTATCTTGCAAAAATCTCTGGCTCGAGCTGGCGTGCACGCGTCCAGAGAGTATTTCGTTGCGGCCGCGTCATCGTTGGGCACGCGAGAGAAAAGAAAGACTCCGGCCAATAAAACATCACACGTGGAACGAACGATGTCGCGCGATTCGTTTCTGGCGCCAATAAAAATATCGCTTGCGCCTGCAATAATGCGGACCCGGCTTGCCGGCGCGTAACGCGCGCGTAATTTCCGTCGCGAGATCGATACGAATTCGAGAGCACGGTCTAGCTTTCGCTGACGTTCCAGCATCTGGATCGGCCGCGTTCGGAATCGCGTGTATCGAGTCGTTCATCGATAGAAACCGGCGACCCCGATGAAAAATTGCTTCCTTCGAGTTTTGCGTCGCTCTGTACAATCGCCGTGATGGATCGACGATAAAATTAGCGTGTTTTTAATGAACCGGCTGCCAGCACCGAGCTAAATTCCAAAGTTGATTTTTAATACACGAGTGGACTATTTGGGTCTTCGCGATACTCACTGATTTTTAAACTAGGTTGATGGACGTGTGCCAGCATTTGAAATATACATATAACTTCTTCGAAATATTTAATCGACGAAACTACTTACCTATTTGCCTCATTGATGAATTCGTCGATTTCAAATTACAAGATGTAACACCGAGTGTCGGCAGCAACATCAATTTGGAATTTCTCGCTTAATTTTATTACGAATCTCTGTCACGAAGAACGTGTAACGAAAGAAACGGAAAGAAAAATAGAAACAGATAAGATTTTGGTAATCTGAAATAATAAATTTTCACGGACATCCGCTAAATCCAACGATACCATTTTAGAATTAATAAAAGTATTTTTTAATCACCGCGTATATAGAAAAAAGAAAAGCAAGAGTTGAAAATCTTTAAAATAACGTAATCGATATATCGAGGAAATTGGCGAACGAAAATGGTGAATTTACTCTTTCCCGATTAAATAAAAGAATTAGCAAAAGGAGTATAAAGCCAGAGCTCGAATCGTGCAATCCAGAAATTACAACCACTCTAACCGCGATACTTCATCAACTTTTTCATTTGCTCGAATCCGCGCAAACGACGAAGTGTTCTCGAAATTCATTGTGCGAACTGAAAAATTTCCATTCACTCTTCTCTGAAATGAATGGAGAAATTACGTTCGTGCGCATGCACGTTCCCGTCCGAACATTTAGAGTGTATAAAAATATTTCTTCGAGTAAATAAATATATTTATCCTTTACACTCTACAGTGCTGAAACTATAATCAATCATATCAATAACCTAAAGGTCCACGTGCACGACACACAAATTTAAATGTATATAAAAGATAAAAGTTATTTTTCGAAAAAGAACGGTGTTTCATAGGAATGCATAAACGTTTATAGAATAATAGAACAAAAGAGCTGTAGTATAACAAACAAATAGAAAGATAAAATAAAACAGTTTTATAAAACTCCAAAAATGGATTCACGTTGTGACGTAGGTGAAAAACATCAAAGTTACGACCATAATATCCCATGAAAGAGTAAAGAGTATCAAATAAGTTACGTAAACACCTATTGCAAGCTCACTTATTGGAAGTGAAACGGCGTGAATAACAATAAACGCCAAAGCCAATTTAAACAATGATATTTTCATGTACGTTGCATCGATTTCCCATATTTTTTCAATTCGCGAAACAGCTACAACAGCTCCAATGTCTGTCGCGTTTAACAACAAGAAATCGCCTAAAAAATACAGGACGGCGGCGTATAGATTTCGCGGAAAAAATAAAATTCGAACCTACGCTTGCTCGGCGAGCAACTCGAAAAAAAAAGAAAAAAATCCGTGTAACGTTCGTTTGCAAACTTCGGCCAATTCGGAAAATTCCGTGCGTGAGCCCACGGTCTCGCAAGTAAAACCCTCCCCCCTTCCCTCTCTCACCTGTCCCCCTCCCGCCGCCTGGCGGTTTTTGCACGGGCCGCTGACAGGTGGAAATAAATCGCGGCCCGACACGGAACGCTGCGAATGCATCTCCAATTACACGCGCAGACAAATTCTCGCGACTCGCGCGAAACTTCGGCTAGCTTCCGCCGCGGTAAACAAACTTCCCGTGTAATGACTTCGCTAAACAAGCCTCGCGACGAAAGTATACAGCCCGGTTCCGCGACGTTCGAGCGTGTAGCAGAAGATCGCGAGCACGCGGGAGTTGAGGAAATTTAATATATAATGGCCCCAGTTGTTCTTCTACTGTCTCGAAACAGAAGCGGCAGGCATCAGAGAGTTTTGCTTTTCCGTCACGTGCAGCACTTTCTTTCGACTCCGGGGCCGAACAAATCGAATCCGGGAAGGCGAAGAAGTTCAACGATCGTTTCCGCCGTGGCGTTACTTGTTAATTTCCGGATGATTGGATGATGGACGGATGAATAATTGACGTTTGTCTGAGCTACGAATCTTGCAAGTTCGAGTTTTGGAGATAGTTTCAGGGATACTGTGGGAACGTTGGCGTCGATAATGGATCGATATGGCAGGATGAAGGAGAAACATCCGATTGACTTCCAAATCCAAGAGTCAATCGTGAAATATTAAAACCGTCGGAACGTTGCTTTCCCTCAATGGGATACGAGATAATTACTTCCCAAGCGTGTGACTCCCCACCTTCTTGCTTTTGAATGGCTTTTTACCAGAACGTCCCTGCGATTTATAAATTTATACATTTAAAGCTGGAAAAGCAGAGAGAAATGAAGAACATCCTTCGTTCCCATCTGCGCGATCCTTTAACGCGCAAATTAATTAACGAAGACTGCAGGTGAAAAAAAACACTGTAGCAACTCTATTCTCGATTCAAGAACGCTTCAACTTTTCCTTCAAATAAAACTTACGTTCGAGAGACATCTCACATCCTAGCATCCTACGTAGGAAACAATCTTCCAAACCTGAGACACCTTCCAAAAGAATCGAAAAATCATCCAAGAAAAATTTCTCAATGCGTTCATAGCGCGTGGATAGCGTTGCTCGCACAGAAAGGAAAGGAAAGGAAAGATATTTCTATTGGAAGGGACAACCGTTCGAAGCGTCTCCGCTCATAATCAAACGCAAACAATAAAAGCAACGATTACGACGAGCAACCGAAGGGGATAGAAGCGGCAACGTGGAGCAATTAGAGCACCGGCACAGTTTCCCCGGTGCTGCCGCGAGGCTCGGCTAATTACGCGGGGCCCAAAATTGAATTATCGATTCCCGATATCAAGCCGCCGAATCAATCGCACGTGTACAACCGGGCGATCGACCTGCTCCAGCTATCCCCAAATGCTCCTTCAAAAACTTCTCCATCTCTCCGGATTCAGACCATCGCGAGTCTACTTCCGCACGCCGTTCCATCGCCTTCTGGCTACGCTCGCGGAATTTCAAGCGACCGGTGGACCGACATGGCCGCTCGTTTCCGCTCGAAGCTTGGGAATCCTCGAGGGGCAGCGTCGTCGTTAAGCTTTTAACCGGCGAACACCAGCCACCCACTCGTCTCTCCTCTTCACTTACTTTTCCTTTATTTATTTATACGGTTGGTCTTTATCTATCAAACTTTTTTTTTTTTTTTTAAGAATTGCCCCGAAGTTGTCAACGCTCGAACTCCAAGAGACGACGCGTGGAACGATTTTCAGTGGATGCATTTTTTTTCTGCGCGTAATTACGTTAAATTGCAGTATCTGTTTCAACATTTCGTATTTAAGGGGGGGAATTATTCTGAGAAAGATACAAACTTCGCGTGAGAATTCGTAGTCTTTTGATACGTAGATTCAAATCTCCTTGATACTGAAAAATCATTGTTTTCTGATTTTATATTTTTTTTTTTTAGCTCCTCTCGAATTACACAGTTTAGATTCAGTTTAAACGGAGCATTCACCCGCGCAAATCAACATCATGCGACAATAAATTACACTTCCATGCTATTGTATCGCGTCATCCTAATTATAATGGTTGTAACGTATGCTCTTAAAAAAAAAAAAAAAAAAAAAAAGAGAGAGAAACGTCTAACCCACGATCGTCGACCAACAACGATGAGGAAGCAGTTGAAATATCTTCGCGTTTCGCACGTACTTAACGACCTACCCTAAAAGAAAGTAATCGAGTTTCGCGGCAAAATCGTGGGAAGATCAACGCACAAATCCAACACGTCGGCTCGCTGCGAGATGGAATTCGCGTAAGCTGCACGAGGAAACACAGAGCGCCGTTCGAGTTCCGGGGCAGAAGATTACGAGAAGCGACGGAGGCTTCTCGGAGAAGCGGAAAGTTCTCCGCCGCCTGGAGGAGATGACCGGCCCCGCTAAGCCGTATTAATAACGACAATAACGCTAATCGCGGCCGTAAACGATAATCGGCGAAGCTTAGGCGAGAACTGGCAAAGACGCGGGCCAAGATACCACGCGCTGCCGGCGGAACGTGGTACGAATCGAGACGCCTCCCACGATACCATTTAAGACAGCTTCTGCCGGATCGCGGCAGAAACGAAAGCTCGCCACTCGTTTCGCGGCAGAGATCGTGCTTGCCAGCCGTTTCACGATGAAATCCGCGTCTTTCGAACGGATAACGACTCTCCCCGCCACTTGGAGCGAAACGTGGAATTAGCAAATGTGCGACTCCAATGGGAATTGGATTTTACTTTTCTTGGGAGAGGCGGCGAGGGAACGGTCGTTTCAGACGAGAATACTTTTTTAATAGGTCGCGTGAAGATTCAAAGGGTCTTCGGAATGCCTCTGTTTGATAATCTCGGAACTACGTTCGCACAACGATGAGTCTCTCTATATAATTGCAAGATAGACGTAAATAATGAATATTCACAACTAATCATCATTGGACCATAACGGTAGGGAATTAAATTAATCAACTGATTGCGAAAACTTTTAATTCATCTCGTTATTCTTCGAATGTACTGCAAAACCCAGAAGTGAAACTGAACACACAAAATTTTATAAGACCAAATATTACAATCTTGGAGCAAACACCTAGTCCACCTTGAAAATTTGGTTATCTTCGATTGATGAATTGAAACAAATTATAAAATATTAAAAGTATCAGAAGTAAAAAATGTCCCTTTTGACCGGGAGTGTACGTCGTTCTTCGTTAGAACACGCAGTCGCGGAATTCTATTTTTCATTTTTCATTTTTCTTTTTTTCCTTTTTTCAAGGGTAGGATTTCTCCTCGGTTTTAATCCGCGAGAATACTCAGCGGGAGAAGATAGTTTAGACATTCAGCCGAGGCAAGGAGCACTCGCGTGACAGAAAGGATTCCGGAAAGACGTAAAACGCTATCAGTTTCAGCCGAGCCCGACTAATTCCGCAATAATACAGGCGGCGTGGGAAACGCGCGGGTGGTTAACACGACCTTCGAATCTATTATTTAAAACCGTGCGCGAGAACGTTCTAACGTCGCGGAAAATACAGCTCCCATTTCCTTCTTCTTCTTCTTCTTCTTCTTCTTCTTCTTCTTCTTCTTCTTCTTCTTCTTTTTCTTCTTCTTTTTCTTCTTCTTCTTCTTCGTCGGCCGCGGATATCAGCACGTGCATCTTTCCCACCTATCTTTCCTCTCGCTCGAAAAAGAAAAAAAAGAAGGAAGAAAATGGAAGAAGAGGAGGACGAAACGAGGAGGGAAAGAACGCACGCGCTACCGATTAAATCTTAATTTTCCACGTCGATTCGAGGATTTAATTCCTCTCTCCGTAGAGAGAATCGGAGAGAATCCGCTGGCTGGCGAAGGTTGATCGACAATAATTAAAGGAACGAATAAGTACGTCTGAATTCAAACCGGAGGAAAAGATCGACACCGTGACAGAGAAAGGGAGAGAAAGGGAGAAAGAGAGACAATGGCCTCGGAGAGGAGCTCCGATGGTCCAAAGAAATTCTGCTGACTCCAGCGTCCTCGGATTTCCATCCAGTTCTCGCGTGTGGCTGCGCGTACGTGAACGCTTCAAAGTCCTCCGACCGAACCGCCTATAAAGGAAAAAACGCTCGAATCCGGAGGAATTCACCCGGATATCCGACCGCGCGGCGCAATTGAGCGAGACCGAAAGGGAGGAACACAGATTCCTTTGGTCTGCAGAAGAGTTGTTACAAATTATTATGTCGAGAGTCGCAGAAAGATTAAGGAAATTACAACCTCGATAACGTTGAAAATAAATAAATGGGACAACGACAGAATCAAAGATAACGTTTTCTATCATTTCTCCATCTTTCCTGTGAGATGTAAAAATGATCTCGAAGAATCAGGGAGGACGAGTTTACAGGAATTTCAAATTAGAAATTTCAAATGACGCCCTTTTTGCGTCCTCCTGCGTCGTACTATTATTACATTACACTTTCACATTGTTATATTAAGGAAATTTGCAAGACTCCAAGACGTTCTCAGAGTCATCCGTCACGCACCGCAGCAGCATTGCTCCGAGGACAGTCACAATTTCCTGACGCAACGTGTCTCTCCCGGATCTTCCGCTTCTCCTCTGCATCTTACACATGTTTTTTAATGGTCAAGAGCAACAAAATACCCCATAGACATAATCAATCACGTCCATCAGCAAGCAGTCTAACCTCCTTATCGCTCAACCACGAACTTTTGTACAAATTTATCGTCGTCGTATCTTTCATATCTCGCCTCATTTATTAAAAGCTCCGAATTTCGGCAGACGATTTTGCAAAATCTCGCGTGTAAATGCGTAAATACGTGCACTCTATCACGTCTGGAAATTTCGTACGAACGTGTACGCAGAAATCCTCGATTTACTTATCACGCACTTATCTATCCGTAGATACGCTACGCGATCGCTCTAAGGCTGCTTAGAATTCCAAGCATCAAGCTCGCGGCACGACTATATCCCTTATCGGGTGAGAACTGCGAGAATCACGTGGCTTTATTGCTCGATCGCGGTACATTACGAGCGCCGAGAAACGGCCAAACAACGGTGAAATTCGTGTATCACGGCCATCTCGATATTCCGGTCTTCGCGCGCGTGTATACGTGGTAAAATTCTCGCAGCGGGCCCCTCGTTCCGACGCGTTACGGTTCCCTGGCTTTTCATCGAGGCTTTTGTTCGTCGCGTGGCCACCTTCTATCCCTCTCCACGTGTGTCATATCCGCCGCGAGATAAGGCGAAAGGCTCTCCCTCCTCCTGTAACGTTACCATCCCCCGAATTACGCTTTCTTTCTCCGTGCCAAAGTCAACGTCGATCTATCCCTCATCCTTCGCGATACTACATCCGGCGAGGGAACAAATTTTTTTGGTAATCCGCTTGCTTGCCACAGAGAGAGAAAGAGAGAGAGAGAGAGAGAGAGAGATGGATAGAAAGTACTTCAAGATGGATATACGAGGGATTCTCTGTTCGATCTGCACCCTTTGTGGTCCCCTTCTCGTTTCCTCTATCTCTCTCTCTCTCTCTCTCTGCCCCTTTTTCTCTCTGCAATATGCGTCGGGGGATTTCGCGAAAGGAATTGTATCGAATTTTAAGGGACGGCTATTACTGCTCAAGCGTAGAGCTAATGGGAATCGCGGGAGATTTTTTTTCGAGGTGAAATTCTGCGAATTCTCTTTAATCCTTTCTCTTCTCTGAAAGTCGCATCGGTGGAAAGTATACTTTACGTTTGAATGAGACGATTCGGATTCTTTTTGGACGTAACTTACAATTAGACTGTCTCGAAGATGATGATTCTGCGTCGAAGAAAAATTTCAAAGTGGGGGTCTACGAAACACGCTTCGTCGATCTGTAGACTCGATGAGGCGTAGAAAAAAAGAAACAATCGTTCTTACGTAATTTTTAATCGAATTTTTAATACTGAATCCACCTGTAATAGTGGACAAAGGAACGCGAAATAAACGTGTAATTTCATAAATTGGAACGAATGGAATGAAAGAACTAGTCTGACACAAGTGCTAATTACACAGACAAATACACCTACCTAATTCGAATTTCAGAAACTCGCATTACACAAACGAAAAATCACCAGCAACGTGAAAGATCGACGAACTCCTGTTGTACAAATTACTTTTACTCAGAGTTTTACTTATTAGCTTGGCTCTCGCCGCTGCGAAACAAGATCGCCCCTTGGTAAACAATTAAACGCGCAACGCTAGCCGGTGCAAAGAGGATGGCGCTTCATATTCAGGATAAATAATCAGCTACACACTCTCGACACGTTCTCCTCGAGGAGCTCGAATATCTCGGCACGACCTTAATAGACCTTGAACACGAGGCACAGTTCTTACAGGTGGTTCGTTAACGTTTCCACCCTCGTCACAGTCGCCCTTGAGAAAGGTACCTCATCAGAGTCACCCTCGAGAAACCGAGCGAGAACTCGTCCGTGTGTGGATACGGTACAAAAATAACGCGACCCTCGAGTCGCGCCACGTAGGTCTGATAAATGGCCGATTCTTTCCCGGTGCCGGTCAAGCGAGTTCTTAATTAAAGCGGGACCCACCCCGTAATAATCGAGCCGCTTGATTCGCGATACCAGGCAACCGGGTAAGGGCCGTTGCTTAATGCGAGGGTCGAAACTCTGGGACATTAGCTCTCGGGATTAGTCGTTTCGAGCCAGCCGAAAAAGAAATTACGTCGGACCGAGACGAGTGGGCCGCGTTCACCGAGTCGACTCCACCCTCGATTCTTTCACTGTCTCGGGGATGTTCAAGCTCGACGATTCTGTGCGACGTGTCAATGTAAAAATATCCTGCGGGATCGTTTAGAGAGACGCAGCGTTCCATTTGCTTCGAGTCGATGATTAAAAATTAAATCTAACCACTAAGTGGTTTTAAAGATTCAGCGACCATTTAAACATCGTATGACTCTTTTTCGTAGTGTTACAGGAGTTTCAAACTCTGAGAGATCGAGAATGTGAGAATACATTCGTCCAGAATTTCACTACAGAATTAGAAAAAGGAATAGCTTGTGCAAGAAACGAGATTACCACTCCACTCTTGAGCAGAGTTTGACGAACTCAGATCTCGCAGCATCGTTTGACGGTTACTAAAATTTATCATTTGTTCAATTTTATTTCACATCTCGTATTTTCCATTCTCCGAGATGAAACAAAACGTTCCGAAATTACGTAAATTGTTGCAGCCGCCGCTGGTCCAATAACACCGGTTATAAATGAAAATCAATGGCGCTACAAATTCATAGTCGGCTATCGGAACTCCGTATTTTCGAATATTACTCGCATTATAATATTATTACAGGCTGTATCGTTCGAACGAATAGAAATTCACGAAATTTCACAAAAAGTGGACTCTATCGACGTACACTCCGGAAAATATTCTGGAAAACGATATCCGCCGGGCGCGCAACATTCTCGATAAATTTCCGCGACGCAAAGAACAGCAGCTGAAGTAGGAGAAAGCTGAACGAAAATTCTGAAGCGACTCTCGACTAATATGTACGTAATCCTGATCCAATATCCGAGCACCGGTACATCGTGCATACGTTTTCCATATCTCTTAGGACTTGGGAGTTCGTTTCACTTTTCTTCACCCTCGTTCCTCTTTCGCGATCGGTCCGAACAAGCTTCACCGACCAGCAGACGTGCCGGGAGATACGTGCTGCGTAGTCAGGAGTTTTTGCCGCGTACACGATTGGAGAACGGACACAGACGAGTCCGGTTTCGTGTGTATGCGCGTGACTCGACGCGATTTTAGCAGCCACCTCGGAAATTGGATTCGCGGACTGCATTTGGAAATTGCGTCGCCCGCTCTGTACCGAATATTACGAACTTTATCGCGACCGGCCACGTATCGATCTGTCGCAGATTAGTCAATTCGACGAGCCGCGCCACTGTTTTTAGAAACTGGGACAGGTTGCGAGTCTTCTTCGATAGGGAAGGGAGGAAAATGTTCCCGCATCGATCCGATTTTCTCGGTATGAAAGGGAAGATTTTTAGAGATAGTTGTTAGTGTTATCAATCGACGTCAGTAGAGTATAATTTGTACGATGGTAAATACGAGAATTTACACAGTAGCTAGGCGAGTCACGCTCCCCTTAGAACGTTTCCGTGTGGCGACATTCGACAAATTATCACACGAACCGAACCGACGCGTAACCGGGCTCCTTGCTTGGAATTCGTGCACGTAACGCATGCACCATCGTCATCAAGAGCCACGACATCTCACTCGCGAGCCAATAAATAAAGATTCTCTACGATCGGAGCGACTTGGCAATAAACGACCATTTATGCTGGCGAATCGACATCGATCTTCTTTTTGGAGAATCGTCGCTAACGACTTGATGTGACTCTCTGAATTTTCTGAAGAATTTTATTTTTTTTTCGTTACCGTGGCACTACGTTCCGAGAATCATGCAAAGCAGAGGTAGTTTTTTAAATTCGCGCAACACCGAATATCGGACGCACGTTGTTTTAAACCACTCTTCGTCGAGAAAGATCTTCTGGACGCGGCAATAAACAGTTCAGTTGCCGGTCCGCCAGCGAGTGAACGAACGAGGGAGAAGGGAGGATGGAAGAGGGGAGAAAAAAGAGAAATCCTGAACGATGTAACGGCGACGAAAAAGAAGAAGAACGCGCGGCGTGGCTGTTCGTCGCGACAACTGCATAGTAATTCAGCTGGCTATCACGGGCGTAATGCGATGTACACGCGAGAAAATAGAAGGCCGGAGTGGCCACATTTTCCTCGGACCGTACCGGCATGCCCGGGTCTTCGTATAATTTACACCCGCCTGAGTACGGATAAGCCCCGTTTATTTTATTTTTGTTGCCACGCTTCGTATTCTCGGCCCGACTTTCGAGCAACCACCAGGGTACTTTAGTTGATCTTGCAAACTTAGTAGTTCGTTGCTGCTCTTTCTCTCTCTTTCTCTCTCTCTCTCCGTTTCCCTCTCTCTCTCTCTCTCTTTCGTTGCTCCCTTCCTCTCTCGTTGCCTGTTCTTCTTTCGTGCTTCTGCCTGCACAGCTTGTCGTGCTCACGTGCCAGAGCACCAGTCTGCAGGCAACTTTTTGCAACACGCTGAATTTCCACTCGAAAACGCAGTAACTTTAAACGGCGGTGCTCGCTCGCGGGAATACGATTTTCCCTTGTTTGCGCTACTTTCGCTTCTCCATTAAACCTGCCCCCGCCGGAACGATCAATCACACGAATAGAACAGAACGGAACACACCGTTCGTTCGCTCGCTCGCTAGCAACCGCATGGAAACTCTCTCTCTCTCTCTCTCTCTCTCTCTCTCTCTGTTTGTCTCTGTTTCAATCGCTCACACTCGATGTCTGCGACGCCTCCTCGCGCTCGTCAATCTACTTAGGTCCCAATTAATCTAAATACGAGTCAATCGGGGGAATCTTACGAGTTTAATTGAGTCGGGTCAATCGTCAAGCGCGTTCGCCGATTCGACGTTTACTTTCGAGCTACTACGCTCGCCGTCAGAAATCGGGGCGATTGCGAGAGATTCACGGCTGTCGATCAATTAAAAGTAATTTTTTTTCTCCTTCTTCTTCTTCTACTTCTTTTAGCAATTTTCGTTTCGTGGATAATTGAATGTTGAACAGATCTAGGGACGTGGTCGGAAATCCTACCACGAAAAGACACGAAATGAACGAAACGAGAGTTTCATCACATTGACGATCCTCACAGCGTGGCAATTCGTAATTATACTTCGCGGATTTTTTTACATATTCGTGGGAATATTTGAAGAAAGTACAAATTCCAACCTGTTCCTCGATCGTACTCACGAAAGTCGGAAATTGCAATTATCTTTGCAACAACGTCCACGTCGCAGGAGAAATAAAACAGATCGCCGATGACGAAATTGCAAGCAGAGAAAAAGCCTCGCGATTCGGAAGATAAATAAGAACGGGCGGAGGAATTTGCCGATGGAAAGCGAGCTGGGAATGGATCGAGATACTCTCTCTCTCTCTCTCTCTCTCTCTCTCTCTCCCCCTGGTACACCGGGTCGCACGTTGGCTTCGTAATACCAGCCGGATAAAGTGGATAAGCTGTCGGTCGGTTCGGCAATTTCGGAACCCTGTCTGTCCCGACCCTCCCCCCGGCTTTTCTACTCCCGTCTCTGCCCCCCCCTCTCTCTCTCTCTTTCTCTCTCCTTCTACAGCGCACAGCCGTCGATCCAACTTGATCTAACCTAATCATTTGCTAGCACGCGATTCACCGTCTACGTGCTGCTATCGACCGATTGATTCCTCCGACGAGGATTACACGTCGCTGTGCCGGCTCCGTCCGTCGCCTTATCTTTTTAACCGTCGATCCAGTCCCGAGCGCGACTCCCGACGATCGAACAACGCTGCCGATTTATCCGCCTTGTTTCGCGATCGCTTAACCCGCAATGATGAGAAAATAACGAGAAAATAGCGCCAGTTAGTAGTTTTGGAATTTTTTCTTTTTTAGCGCTTCTGTCATTCCCTCGGTGTAACAAGCAGATTCTCATGCATTTATAAGATAATTTTAAAAGGTGCACACGAATTACACACGATTTTGTACAATATGGAAAAAATGTTGAAAGTACGGCACTGCTTGTGATATTTGGCACGTGAGACAATTTCCTATCGAGCTTCAATGTCATTTGTTACATTCTTAATTCTCTACAACTACCGACGATTAAAGCATAAAATTTCCATCAGAGAGAACAGAGAAAAATCGTTTTATTTGTATATGCTACGAGAAATTATGTAAATCTTTAAAAATAATACGCCGTCTCACGTCTGTGAAAATATCTGAAAATAAAATTGTAAATTGGTCGTTTGAAGCACGAAAACTCTGCAACGAGAGGGATCGTGCGTGTACTTCATTGCTACCTTGCTACTCCGAAATTAAAACAATACGAAAAGGAGATTCTAAACGGGAGGACAGAGAGTTATCCGGAGGAGAGTTACAGTCAGGAGGATTTCTGGTTCGTTATCTATATAGAAGCGGGGAAGTTTTTACGAAATTTTCACCAGGGGCTTTCCCCGGTAGAAGTTCCGCGAAGATTCGCATCAGCCTGACAAATAGCTAAGTGGGACCCCTCCCGAATATATAACTCGCTTCCGCCATTCACCGACAGAGACTGCGCGGCGTTCTTCTTTCCTTCCTTTTCACCGACTGTGCTTTTTGCGTTGTACGCCAGTTCCTCTCGCGTTTCATATAGATATAGATTCCCAAGAACTTCCACTTGGTAACTCGCCTCCTCTCTGCCTACCTGATCCGTAGTAGTCACGCGGAGGATCCGCGATCGAGATATATATTTTTAACACTTTCACGTCGTTGTTTAACACTAAACGTACCGACTCTTTATATTCCTGCTCGATTCAAATCACCGGTCGATGAGATAAAGCTCTTTTTGTACGCGAGATTCTGAATTACAGGCAATTGTCGAATATAATCTTTTAGACTTAAAAAAGAAAGAAAAAAGTGTATTTTTATCCTGAAATTTAATAAAAAAAAAAAGTATTCTTATTCCTTTTTAACAGAGTAGAGAATTTTAGATCAAATTTTCAAACCGGACGTGTTTAAGATTAATAATTCTCGAGATTCGTTTCGAGTTTAGACTGTTATTGCAGAAACTCAGAAATTCACGCGAATGACGAATGATCAACTTTCTCGAACGTTTGACAAATCAGAGAATATTTCAGAAATATATATATATATATTTCACGATAGTTATATTTCAGAAATATATCCTCTCGATTGCAAATTAAGAAGATTTCCTCTCGTGAAGCAGAAGAAAGATTGATCGGCAAAGCAAACGTTGCTACATTATTTCGTCTCCCCGTTCTTTGACCCAAATCCTTTTATTAGTAAAGTGATCATAGATTACGTCAGCGAAAAAGAAACGTCAGTGTACATGTCGTAGTTGTGCGAGCACGGTAAGCGCTGCTAATCAAATAATTAATACCGCATAAATATCGCGTCTGCCGTGAGCTCTCAAGACATCTACCAAGGGAATCGCAATTACATCCATCGGATTATTTACAACGAACGATACGAAATAGACGAAATGTATTAGAGAAAGGAAGAGAGACTGACAGACTCCTCTCTCTCTCTCTCTCTCTCTCTCCCGTTCTTATTAGCGGTAATACGTTGAGCCAGATATCTGGGCCTTTAGTAACTCGACCGTGCGGTTGCAGACACTCCCGGACGTAATTGTGTAACACGCTTAAGGCTGGATCCGCGCCGAATGGTTCGCCAGTGTCGGTAATCTCCCCTCAATGGTCAAATCCTATCGTTACGAGAGGGTTGGCTAATCTTCTCTTAAGCTGTGAAACGCGTTCACGGTGCACCGCATCGACGCCCGCGTCCACCACTTTCCCTCCCAAACGGACGGAACGCAGATCCATCTGCGTGCACGTTCAAACGTTCAAACGGTTCGAGACACACCGGTCACCTCCTTATCGCCATCCGCGTCTCTTCGTACGACACTGCTTATCACAGCAGCGGACATATCAGCACGCAGGTCGGCGAAACAGAACACAGTGGTCGGCGGCGACTTGGCCCTTTGTCATCGTTTTTCGCGAGTTACGGCCTCGGCCGCGGTTAATTCCACTCCGCTGATAGATTTTCAGCGATTTATTTCAAAATTGAGACACTGTCAAAGGGCGCGATTAACCGGCAAATGTTTGTGTGAAACGAACCAAGCGATTGTTTGCTTGATCAACTGCTGAAAAATGTCGAGACGGTGAATCGAACAGCAAGGGAGAAACGATCGTGAAGAGAATAAAGACAACAGACGTGAACAGAACGCTACGTGATCAGAGCGGTCGTTAATATCAAGGTGAAAGGAAAATCGCGGCTCTCGCTCATTAGACGTCCTACGCGCGAATAATTGCACGACAGACGTTGCGCGATAAATCCGTTTCTCCGTCAGGTATCGACGGTACGAGCTCGAACGTTAGAATTCGACGATTAGAAATAGAAAAGAGACCAAGACATACGAGAGTCTACTCAGGGACACGTTCTCTGTAACCTAACTAAACTGCCTTTCGTAATTTATCTCATAATTTATCACCTCGATAACTAAATTAAAACTGACTGCTCGCGTAAATGAAACAAATAAAAGAGGAAGTCGCTCGGCTCTTACTACTTCATACGCGTTAACAGTTCGAACTCTGTGCTCTGTGCGATCGACGTCGAAGCAACAAGGAGGAAAGGAAGGAAAATTCGCAACAGCTCCGAAACTAAACCGAACACTCCTCCAAACTAGGCTGATAATCTTTACAAACTTGGAAACGAGAGAGAGAGGAGAGGACGAGAAACCGGGAAGAATCGGAAGCGGAGAGCAAGAAGGCGCGCGAGCGGCGTACGATTAAATTGAAATTAGTTGCGGAACTTTTTAATTGCAGATTCGATAACGCTGTCGGTGAGGCGGGTGGATGGGCGGTGGTCCAAGGTAGCTACAATTTATGCGACTTCCCACCTCGCTCTCCGCCATCGGTCTCTCTCTCTCTCTCTCTTTCTCTCTCTCTCTCTCGGAAGCCGAGCGGAAAATTCTCGAGCCCCGCACTCGAGTCCTCCCGCTTTACGAATTCAGTGCCCCGGAAGTGCGCTTATTATTAAACGGAAGATGGTGGATTAACTTCTTACAGAATTCGCCCAGTTGCCAGCCGACTCCGCCGGTCCACGCAGTGCTTCCTGGACACCCGACCCGATAATCCCCCCCACCCTCCGACTGCTAAAATAAATCTTCGACAACGCTGAATACCGAACAGAAATTCCGCTGAATTAAATCGCGGAGAACGCTCGCGAAACACGGATCGATCGTATCCATCGATCTTCTTGCCCTCCACTATCTCCCATCTTTATTTCGAAATGCCGGTTGAATACGCGATACTGCAGGCTGGGGTTCTGAGCAAAAAATTGCCCCGTATTTAGAGGGATGTCGAGGTAAATCCATCGACGAGAACGATCGGTGCTTCCTGGCCCCCCTTAAGCTTCTTAGAAAAATGCAGGTCATCGAGAAGCAGTAACAGTTCAACCGTCGAAGAGTATCCGATCTCGTTTCCCTTGAACACACACACACACACACACACACACACAGAGCCAAGGACCACGACGGAACGTTTCATCGAGCCGGTCGATCAAACGGATGAAGCTGTTCGATCGTTTTTTAAATTATCGACGGCGGTGTACGCGACGGCGGACGCGGTATTTTCCGTTGGAAAATTTATCGACTAATATCCCGGCAGGAAGGATGCTCGAACAAAAAAGGGGGGGGTGAAGAAAGAAGAAGAGACCCTGAGAGACCCGCCTCGGATGTAGATCGGCGAGTCGCCTTCCCCGAAAACGTTGTTCCGCCACTCGTCTCCTCCAATATCCTATCCATCGATTCGACCCTTCGCTACGTATGAAAGGGAGGTGAAAGAACGACGAGGAGAAAGACGGTAAGGAAGGGAAGGAAGACAGAAGGGAGGGAAGAGGAAGAGAAAGAAGATGGAAAGGGTGACTCGTCGCATTAAGGAATCGAGCGAATCCAGAGGGCGACGCCCATTCCACGACGACGACGACGACGACGACGACGACGACGATGCCTTTTTGAGTGGCAATATGGCAGGAAGCTCTGGCAAACGAAAAAGTAAGAGCCACCCTTGTGTCGTTAGGTTGCCAGTGGAACCCGATAGACGTTCCCCTGAGTCCTCTTCCCAGGACTATTTTTACGCCTGCGTTTCGGACAACCGAGGCGATCCACGAAACGACGCTCGAACCGGACCGCCGATAAAATCAAGGAAAGACGGAATAAGATAGTCGATAGACACGGCTGTAACTTCCCTCTGGCCTATCGACCATCGAATTCCGAATTAGGCGCGTATTAACGCGCGTCAACCGACTTTCCGCTTTTCTGCGACGTCGTTCTTTCTTGGTCGATCTTCCTGAAACGATGCACTCCGAGATTAGACTGGAGGCGATCGACTTTTTGATCATTACACATCTTAATTTCAATATTGTTCTTTTTACGTGATACTGCGGAATGAAATAATACGTGAATAGATAAATAAATTTCCAGCTCTACCAACGACTTGCGATCGATTACCTCTAATTGGCTCCAATTAAGATACTTTTCATTCTTGTCACCTTCGTTATTCATTTCAATATAATTAACAACTATTAACTGTTGCCAGTGTGTCAAATAAATGCTAAATAAATTGTCACGCTTCAGATCTCCTCGCCCTATCTTCTTAATTTCCATTATTTTACGTAACACCGTGACGTGAAGCGATACTAGATAAATTATTACTTGCTCCTCCCCCTCCTCCCCGCCCTTGTAACTCGTTATCGATTGCCTCTTCAATTTTAACATAATTCCTTTACGCAACGCTACGAAACGAAATAACAACAAATAAATAAACTTGTCAAAGAGATAAAATCTGAAGTCGTTCAACGACTGCTCACTGGAAACAAAAACGATTTAATCAGGGGCGGAGCCATAATCAACGCCATCGCGACGGGCAAGCTGCTTTAATTCCCGAATTGCCTGCGAAAGATCACTTATTGTAAGCGAGTTCGAATTTACGGGCTTCTCGTTCCCCTCCCCTCCCCCCCCCCCTCTCGGTTTCTCCAGAAGAATATTCTTTGAAAGCCATTTCACGCAATTACTTAACAACTTCCCCCCCCCCTCCGAAGGGAGGTAGCACGATTTCCAAGGGAACCGTGGAAATTTCGTTAAGCATGGGAACTATGTCGTCGGGGAAAATGAAGCTTGTTCTTGACAGCGGACCGAAAGATTAATTGTCGACTAAGATATCCGAAACGTCGCTGCACGCTGCAAACCCGGCGGATTGGGAATTGTCGACCGAAACGCGGAGAATTATTCGTCTGGAAATGTTCCTGGCAACGCAGAATAAAATAAACAGAGATCGAAACAAAGAGCAATCTCTTTGACGAGAAGAATTTCTTACAAAAAACAAAAATTAGACCTCGCGCAACTGCGAATCTACGAACTGTAGATGATGAGAAAGACGCCGTTGGTCCAAAATCAACGGAATAATTTTACGTATTTCATTGTTATTACACTGCATATTCTCCAGATGTGCATCAGTGATTTCCTAAATCCGATTTCGGTTCTATCTGCAACGCCCCTTCCTCCTCCTTCTCCTCCTCCTCTTCCTGTGTCGCATTAGGCGCATATTTCGAAGTACGAAGCAATAAAGCTGCGTTCGGCAAGCATCGTCGCCGAGACATTCGTCGAGAAAAAGGCGTTTTTTTCTTTTTTTCTTTTTTCTTTTCGTTCGCGAATTTCATGAAGCACACTCGCGCGAGAAGACACGCGCCTGCACAAGCGTCTCGCGTAGACAGAGAGCAAGGGATGGGGGGGGGGAGGAAGGCACGAAAGAAGAAAACGAAAAAAAAAACGAATAAAACAGTCAAGGATGAAAAGTACAGAAAAGTAAAACACAGAGAGATTCTCTGTAGCGACCGAGCAAAAACGCTCGGTTCAAAGCCCCTTTCTGTCATCTCCGTTGACTAGAGTACTACAAAATTCGACCCCTCGCGAACGAAAAAACTTTGATCTCTTCTGTGCGCCCCGGCGTAAAACCGGGTACGGACGGAAAGGGAGGAAAGTGAGGAAAAAAGGAAAACGGCAAGGAAAAAGGAGAGACAGGGAAAGAAAGAGGCGCAATAGCGTATGGGTAGTGAGAGTGGGGGGCACCGGCATAAAGCAAACATCGTAAAAGTTTTAACGGAAGGTACGCGTGACACCGCGTGAACGCGATATACATATATTCCGCTGGATAATGTACCGGGATTCTCCAGCTGGCACAAACGAAATCTAGACCGATGCTTTCCTTTAACGCGTCTCCGTCGTACGGACAAAAATCCGAAGGAAAATCCTCGAGAATGTCGGGTTCACAGTCTAATTCATATTAGCGATAAATAACGCCCTAAGGGGGGCGAGAAGTACTTGGAAATACGAGAAAAGAAGTAAAAGGTCCGAGAACAAAAATAGAGGTTGCTTTTATCGAAAGAGAGAGGGAGGGAAAGAGAGAGAGAGAGAGAAAAGCAGAGAGATAAGAAGCAGGCGCGTACACCGGTATTTGTTTAGGGTCTGTTAGTGTTTGATCAGCTCACAAAATGGACAATGAAGAGCGGGAAAAGAGGATTAGAATGCAGAGAGCGAAGGGGCAAACGCGCCTAAGTAGATTGATTCCATCAAGATCGGACGTTCGGACTACAGTCGGCCGGAGTACGCTCGCAGCGAAACCTTACGTTGTATCTTCTGAAAATAACGAGCTGGTAAATCTGCCTAGGCGCCGGCGAAGCCCCTCGAACAGACGATAAATCATGAGAACCAGGGCCACTTAATTAAAGTTCGACCCTTACGAAAAGGTAAACACGCGATCGCAATTCAACTTCTCGTCGAATGAGAAAAGTTTTCGCGGTGGTAGCCCTTTGAAAAGAAAACCGACGAGCGGAAAGAGTTGCTTCAGCACCGGTATATTGTGGCGCGTTAAAATATTTAACGCATACTAAAGCACGTACTTTCGAACGATGAAAAAGTCATAGAAAACTAGAATTGCCAGAAGAGAGAGAGAGAGAGAGAGAGAGAGAGATTTCTTTTTCGCTGAAACATAGCCAACGTGTAACTTGCATCCTCGTCTCTCGGATTTTCATCCGAGCGTAGCCGAGAAGGAAACGCCACTTTTGCGAACGCGGGGGCTTCACAATCGTAACGAGATTATCAAGCAAGAAAAGAAGTGGCCACCGAAACTGCCACGAGAAAAGAAGTGAACGTTCTTCTTGCCTCTGTCCAAATGAAATCCATCTCGCAGCCCCAACAAAAACGGGGGAATGTCTCTTTGAACGAAAAACCCGCGCCATCAAAGATGGCTTGGATATCCCTGAAAATGACCACGCGAAAATTCTTCATCAGCTCGCTTTAATGAAAGAACGCCAGCCCCAACACGCAGACAGTTAATTGACGACGCAAGAAGGGGGCAATCACCGCGAGTATTCCCTTATTTCGCGAAACGACGAACACGCGACAACGGCAACACCTGTTTTCGACAAGCGTCGTATTTTTCCACGGGGATCAAGTATTTCGCCGACCCGAAAGATCGAATTCTCCGTTTATTGCGCGAGAAGTTCGGCCACTCGATGTCTTCATCTTTGCGAGAAGAAAGAGGGAAACACGCGTGGTTGGCTGGGGGAATTTTCCGAAGGAACGCGCTCGTAAATTTCGGGCCTTTAATATAGTGGCGGATTTGTGACGTTACTGTGTGAATGTTCCAAGTACCTACTTCGTGCTCGATTCGCGTTTGCTTTTTCCTTGCTTCACGGCGACGTCGCGAAGGGAAAATGCCAGGCTGCCACGATCGCAGGATGCTGACCGAGTGCTATTTCGAGGGCCTAATTAAGTTCTTCGTTCGCGCGCGCGGACGAGGAGAGCAGCGATTACCCAACGACCAACGTCTTCAGGCCGAAGAAGCAGAGAAAATCGAGCGCGATCCTTTCACGGCGAAAATCTCGCCCGATAAAGCTCGGCGAGGCGAGGTGCTCTGCGAGACGAGGGACGAAAATTACGCGGCAATTTTTCAAAGAAAACGCGCGAATCTCCAAGAATGCGGCCAACAAGGGCGAGACCTGCCAGGAGTCTGAAACTGCTTGGAAATTAAAACGTTTTCGCTCAAAGAGAAAAATGTATTTACTGAGATTACGAGTAGCGGAGCTACTGCCGCCGGATCCTCTCGCTCGAACTTACGTAACGCGAAAATAAAATTGGATTTACGGAAAGATCCAGAATCTCCGGAGGCTCGCGGATGAAAATTCCATTCGCCAGAGTCACAGAGACGCGAGTATCCCGTTTGACTTAATACAAGGGGAACGTTCTGGCCGATCTACTGGCTCGAGAGAGGAAAAAGCTTTCCATTCTGCTCGACAAATCTGACCCATTGAAAAGTATAAATCAGCTACGAATATTGCTGAGCGATGCTACACGACTCGGTCTAGGAGTCGGTCTAGTGCCGTTCACGAACCGCTTCTCCCGTACAAATATGTACACGTCGAAATTAACCTACCTTCCGCAGACAGCGCCACCCGAATCACCTTCCCCAATTCGAATCCCTCCTCTCGCGTGTGATCGATTGTAATTTTCATTCGTTCCGCAGACGCGCGACAATTTCACAGAGGAACAGTGACCCTTCCTCGAGCAAAGGAATGTCTCATTCTCAGTAACATTATCTCTTCACCCCGTGTAAAAATCCGCCAAGTTTCAAAAAGAAACAGGCTCTTTCTCCTTTTTATCTTCCAATTCTAACTTTCTTACCATGCCGCAACTTTTCTTGTTACGAGTGGATGAGAATCGCGGGGACGGGCCTCGAGGGATTCGTTAATTATTACTACAATGCATGGCAGAGTCCGTTTCGTCCCCAAGAACCGAGGAACATGCTCCCGAAGTTTTTCGAGCGGGTATGCACGCAATCGAAAAAACGAAGTAACTTTCGAAAATCCGCTGTTCGTTCGGCGGGATTATCAATTTCCGATACATCGACGGGCGAAGGGAACGAATGGATACGTTCCTCACGTTCCAGCTATAGTAATAATCTGACCGGAATCCGCGCAGCGTGAGACCGTGCGCGAAGAGACATAAATCACCGGGAACAACGAGACTTTGTAACTGGATCAGCGATTTAAGACACTCGATGCTTTATCAACCTACCGCGATACTGGATAATCCGAGAGTCGTCTATTCTCCGTTCCTCGGTGCGGTGCTCGCCCTTCTCTCCGTGGTGATGTTAGAAAGCGATCTCTCTCTCTCTCTCACTCTCACTCTCTCTCTAACTCTCTCTCACTGTCGACGTTTCACCCTCGGACGAGGTGCGAGGTAAAGGCGAGGTTACGCACCTGAGAGAACCACGCCCGAGCAGTTAATTCAGATTTAAACGTGGCAACGTCGCGGTGTCGGAGGGTAACCAGGGGCCGCCGGCAAGCCCACAGGGGGATAGCAATTTAATAAACGCATGCTCGTAGGTCGGCACGAGACTCTGGCTCCGCGCGACCTCGAATCCCTCCTCCGGCCTGCGCCACCGCAGCAAATCCCGTCGACATCTACTTTCTAATCTCAGATTCGAATTCGAAACGCGGGGAAACCTGATGGTGGCTACTTTGACCCTCTAACTGCATAGCTGTTTTGCTTCCGATTCCGTGTCCCTAACTAGGCGCCTGCTTTTTGCTCGATTCGAATCTCAGCATTTGCACGGTACGTGGCAATTAGAAATTTGCTAATTAAACAACGAAACGTTCGAGCTTGTACCGCTTACGTTTGGCGCAGACTTTCGAGCGTCTCGACAGGGGAATCTCTTCCGAAGAGCATTTTATGTTGAAACGGATTCGTGTCGAATTTTCGAATTTTCGCGAAATTAACAGCTGTAAACAACAGACAAGGAAATATCGAGTGCTTTATCACAGGATTAAGAAGCGAGGCACGCGCGTTCTCTTGCTGTTCCTCCATCCGACTCGATCCTCCATCGGGGAACAAAGAGATCGCCTAGCTTTCTAGCAGCTCTTTCGGTTTCATTCCAAGGAACAAAGTGTCCGGCTGCGCGCAATCAACGAGTTTATCGAGGAGGAAAGTGGCGCGGCTGGAATGCGCGGCGATAAAGGGGGAGATCGACGGATCGAACAGTGCCAGAGAAACGATTCGACAAAAACCGACGATTACCGGTTGAACAGCGACCGAAGATGTCGTGACTTTTATAAACGAGATACGAGGGGATCTGTCCCTCGATTCGGGGTTGCGAGCAGCTGATCTCCACCCGTTGCAAGTCCATTAAATCGATCGACGACGCTGCGCGTCCTAACGGACCGATGATCAGCTGGATCTTCGTCGAACACCCTCAGGTGTACTTAGTACGTCGCGATGATACCGTCCACGCGATAATCGACCTGTCGATTCGTCCCAAAACGCACTTTAGATTAGACCAACAGCCCGCGATTCTCTCGAACTAATCGAGAAATAAGCTTTTTGTCTGCGCTCGACCAAGACGAGATCGCTCGACCAAACGAGCCGTTTAAATATATTCTTGCAAAAGAAGTTTTTTGTTTGTCATCTGTGCCTAAAATAGACTCGTTCACTTTGCTTTGAACTTGCCAGGCTTGCGCCAAACTCCTCGAAAGTTTCGACATTCTTAAAATATAATATTTCATGTGATATCGTATGAAACAAAAATCAAAATGTTAGGAGAACATGACAAATCAGCCAAGAGTAGAAAGAAAGTTAATCGAATGATCAGCGGTGAACTATCGTCAAGCAACTATCATTTAATTAGAATTCGGCAATGTAATTCAATTCAACCCATTTGCAGTGGAGTAGACTATAAACGAAGAAGATTGCAAAAGAATATTAAAAAAGAAAGAAAGAAAAAGAAGAAAATTACTCCAAGACTCGTCTGGATTCGACACTTTTTTCAATAAGGATCCAAGACGCGTCACGATATAAACGAACGTGCACTGAACTAATTGGTAACTCCTCTTTCTAAAATCATTTTCTCGTAAAGCCACGTAATTGCCTTCGTGGCGCATCAAAGACGCAGCGAGAGACGTCTAACGAGACGAGAAACGAACCAACCAGCCAGCCAGCCAACCAGCTCGGAGGCAACTCAGAGATCGAGTGAAAGGACCCCGAAGGGGATGACGCGCCGTGTCAGCCACGACGTTGCGAAAACGAATGCCTAAGAGTGCATTTCTCTGATGACGAGGAGGGTGACTGGTACGCTCGCGCGTACAGGATTGTATTTAACGAGAGAGCCTATATATACCCCTATATATATATATATATATATATATATGTATGTATAGGGGTGCAGAGGTGCTCGAGAGAGAGGTTGACGAAGGGAATATCGAACAAAAGGTGAAAAGACCGGGACGACAACACAATAATTCGCACAAGGATTCGGGGTCCGTGTATCAACGCCGATTGCAATAATGAAAATGAAACGCTCGTCTCCATCCATCCATCCCCCCCTGGCACCCTTCCTTCTCTTCCCTTGTCAGTGTTTATTAATCTTCGTCGCGTTACTCGCACCCTCGCGCGCAAATTACCCCAGCCCCTCGTGTCGTTCTCATTTTTCTAAGTATCTTCTTTTTGTCCTCCGTCCTGCCTCCCTCTTCACCACATGCGCCTCCGAGCACAGAGAGAGAGAGAGAGAGAGAGAGAGTGAGAGAGAGAGGGCGTAATCGTCTCTCATCACCGACTCATCGTTCAAAGGATCCTCGAGAAATATTCTCTAAAAGAAGCCGGTTATTTCCCAGGAGATCGTCCCGGTTGTTCCGACTTGTTTAAACAGCTCCGCGACCCGCAAACGAGCTTCCGGGGCGACGAAATTCCGGCTTCGATCGGTCAAGATCAACGTCGCCGCGACGTCGCGACAAAGATGATGACTCTTCCTGTTACACGACGAAGGAAAGACAAAAAGGAGGCGGCGTGTTCGCGTGAACCAACGAAAATGAAAATAGAGAGAACAGAGTGACTGCCGAAAGCAGACACGTTTCGCTAGGTTTTTTTCGGCTCGCGGTCGCCGCGGTGTTGCGAGTTCGTGTGCCGCTTTCGAGAGACGCGACGAAGCACGTGCGATATCTTGAATACCGACGAAACTCGCAATCTGCTGATGCGCCTCTCGGAAGAGGACGCGCGAGCAAAACACGTTTCGTTTTCGTCGTCTTCGACGCGATAAGACGACGAGCGAGAAACGTTAATTGAGATACGAAAGACGAAGGACGAATGACAAAAAGAGGTAAAGAAAGACAGAAACCAGCGGTACGTTTGACGAAAAGAAATAACAACGAAAGTTAACCATCTACTCCTTTGCTACTTGCTGTTTAAACGTCGGCAAACGTTGTAGGACTGAATTACGAGCTGAACAAACCGAGTGGTGCCGAGTTGCTTCGTTTTTCTCTCCCTTTTTCACCGCCGTCGATTTACTATTCAAAGTTGAACTCGTAAGAGGATAATCTCCCTGTTGGCTGTGCAATAATTCTCCTTCCTTGTATTATAACACACTCGTGTCGCGTTCGTAACTACCATTAGCCTGTTGGTAACTGGAGCGACAAAAATGCGACGTAAATTAATGGCGCGAAATCCAAACTTCTTTCGACGAACGAGCGAACGCCGCGTTATCGCGATAACGTATCGGGCGTCGTTTAAGCAATCGACCCGGAAAATCGGGACTCGGGGATCGGCGAAATTCCACGTGGAAACAAGTCGCGGCGCGGCGGAGAGTCCATAGTCTCGTGGATCGTTCCGAGATTGGAAAATAAATTTTCAAGAGCAATTAGGGTTGGATTAACGAAGCCTGGTGGAGCGTAGATCGGGCGTTTCGACCTCCGCTAGTTTCGTTCGTGGAACAAACAGCCGGCGATGGACCAACGGGAAACTTGCTGCTCGAGGTAAGTTGCGAAAGGAATTTCATGAAAATATCACGCGACGCGGCGCCCGTTCAACGTATCGATCGATCGAGGTGCTCGCGAGCCGCGCCGCAAAATATTCGACGCCCTGGAGATCCAACCGGCGGAAACTACGGAATGAAGATTGGACGTTGCCGCGGTGATAAAGAATCGCTCTCATCATCGTCCAACGACCGCCACCTTCGATCAGCCACTCAGGTCGTGTTCTCTTCCCCTGTTCGCCCATCCTCCGTAATATCGCGTCTCTCTCCATCTGTATTTCGAAGCTTTTCGCTTCATTTGTCATTTATTCTTGCAATCGTACGCTTCTCTGGTCCTACGCTTTCGATCGTTAAGCGTTTTTGCGATTTATTTTAACGTAGTTTAGATATTCCAATTTGACGACGTGAGAATTTGAAATTCGAACTGTCGTTTCTCGACACGTCCAATACTATTGTCCAAGCTTACATTGTACGTGGGTAAAATTGTTGAAAAATTCTGTTTGCACCGTAGTACGAATGCGCTAAATGTCTCCGATTTGTTTTCAATTTTCTTTCAAAGAAAGAAAGGCGAAACTTGCAGACGTATTCCCAAGATGCATCTGCCAACTGTTTCCTGACCGCCCTGTTCCCGGGCTCCCCCAAGCGAGTGACTCAAAATTTTAATTTCCCAGGACCAATGTCGCGCCTCTGCGAGACTCCGACTCTGCCGGTCGACCAGTCGGCGATCACGTGAAATTGCCGGGCACAGGTATGAATATCGTCTTTCCTCGAACGGACCAGACACCAGAACGATCGAAGTTGGAAGTTCGCGACCCCGGCTGCCTTCCATTCAAACCGCCGACACTTCGTTATCGATTACACGCGGATGCTGTAATTTCCTCATTAGTGGGTTCAGCTGGCAAGGCCGTGAGGAGGCGGCGGGTAGAAAGGATCGTCGGGGCGTCTAGTTTCCAAAGACAAGACTTCGCAATTACGCTCGCGGCTCCGAGGGAGCGCCGCGCCGTGAAAATCGTCGTGTCTGCGGAGAAAGGCGGGAAACGGAAAGGGAATAGAAACTAATCCGGCTGGGCCGAAACGTCGTCTAACAGTATCAGGAGACGGAAGAAAATGACGGAGCGAACTCCGTCACTCCGACTGGGCAAAGTGGCAACGCGTTTCAACGTCCGACATTATCGCCGGCCATTCGTTATCTTTCCCGGCGTGATTACGAGGGATCGTGGCGAGAAATCTGCGAGCGCGATCCGAAGGAAAACCAGCTCACCCCCGACGATCCCTTAATCGGCGTTACACGTGTCGTGGATAATTCCGAGGGGTCCTCTCCCTTTGTTCGTCCGAGCGAAATTTGTTACTGCGGATCTACGCGTGATCGTCCACCCGGTTTCTCGTTCGTTCGCCCGGTCGTTCCGTGAATCGACTCGCACTCCGACGGCCTAATAAAACGGTCAACGATCGTGCAACTGCGAAACACCGTCGATACCGATCTACTCTATAACTCAAACAGAAACCGATTTTCGACCGCGGGCTCGACACCGGGCCGCCGGACTCGTATTTTATCTCGCGCACGCGATAGAAATCGCCCGCGTATTTCACCCGTGTACAGGGCACAATAGCATGTCGTCGATCGGGCAAATCAAATCCGCATTATCAGCGACTTAATACTACACGCGATTTCCACCGGCTGATTTATTAACTCGCCGGCGATTATTGCCGAACCGGTCGACGTTCTGCTTGTCTAACCTCTCGACTGTGCTGCCGCTTTTAAAAGTATGTGTGTGTGTGTGTGTGTGTGTGTGTGTGTGTGTACATTGCGTCGCGATGACGATTATACTCGTCGAACGTAGAGTACGTGCAAATCGAATTAAACTAGTTTCTTTTCTTTTCTTTTCTTTTCTTTTTTTTTTTTCTTTTTTTTGAGAAGTCAATTTTATTGTTCAACTTCGTTATATATCGATTAATATTACTAGCAAGGAAATAATTAGAAACGACGTGAAAGGAACTAGTCAAGTTTTCAACGTCTAAAGTTTACAATGTATGTATCTGCGAAAGATTTAATTCAAGCAACAAATTGTAATTATTTTCCTCGCATGACAAGTGTACTCATTCGCAGCTAATATAGGTTAAAAGGCAGGATCTCACGCTCGCCTGATTCGAGGCCTCGAACTCGCAGTTTACGCGTGAAACAGGGAAGAGGATACGAGGATTGGAATCGGCGCGCGGAATTCGTGAAGTTACATCGAACGGAGAGAGCGGTTCCGAGCAGCCAGTTAAATTTTATTCCCTCGCATAACAATAGAGGGAAATAGAAGGCCATAACCGATAGTATAGTACGTTCGCGTTCAGACCGCCTCTTTACGTTATCCGCGTCTCGATACTAAAGATGCAACGTGAGATTACACGGAAGAGCGGGCAGGTCTCGCTGGTTGTCTCTCTGACCGAGTAACTCACTTTAGCCGCGCGCGGTGGTCTTCGCGAAACACCGCTCCCGGCTGACGAATATTATCTGCTCGCGACGTAAACTTTGCCGCCGGTAACGGGCAAAGTCAACCGCCGTCGGAATTTTCCACGTCCGGCGAACGTGTAACGCTCAACAACCAACTTGGACCACGTTGTAATACGAACGAATACAAGTTTCCCGCTGAAACTCACCAGCCTGTCAGGCTGTCAGCCTGTCGCCAGACGATCGATCCATCAACGCACCGATATATCTTGGGGAGCGGGATGGGGAAGAAGTTGACCGCTGGTCGTCCCGTTCAATCGACGACCGACGATCGATCCGAAGCGACGAGCAATCTCGTAAAAAATGGTCCTCGAACGCAGCCTCGACTTTGAAGGATCGGAAGGGGGCCAACGCGTCTTAACTTTTCGTCGCAGCGAAAGCCCCGGGGCGAGTAATTATCGATACACCGTAGCAATAAGAGGGGACGAGAGGGATCATCAGTTAAAGAAGCTGAAAGAGGAAGCAGACCTGCCTGACCAAGCCAACGGAGAGAGATTACAGACCGAGGCAGACCCCGAGTTCGTCGACTTGACGAACAGCTCGTCAACGAGGATTGCACGAGACGTTTCATTTGCAGCGAGAGCAAGAGGAACTCGGCAAGGTGGAGAAGGAGGGACGGCAGCCCGGAACCTGGAAGCGGATAATTCAGGACGTGACGTCACCGTAGCCTCGCCTTAACAAGAGTTCCTGCAGCGCTTTTCTCGGCTAATCAGATTTAACTGCGCCTTGCAGGACCGTGCAAGCGCCTGGCGAACCCTACCATCGTCGAGCCAAGTCCCCCCCATTATTACGTAGAGGAATGTGTTGGCCGTGTTAAATACGCCGATTCGTTGCTTAGGACGAGCCACGAATCGCGTTTGATCGTTGCAAACCGCCGCGAGGAAATAATCGCGAATAATTGACATCGATCGCGAGGCACGATAGTTTCTCTTTTTCTTCAACGTAAAGATTTCTTTCTTCAATTTTTGTTGGATATGTGTTTACCAGAAGAACAACTACCGACGTCGTCAATCGGAAAACGGCGTATTTCCTGACGCGATGTATCCAGCGAACGCGACACTTAAACGTGCCTTTATTAACTTGCAAATGACGACGGTATGCCGACCTCTTTATCGACCCCGTTTCGACCGTGGAAACCGCTCGTGGCGATAAGTCGCCACGATAAACGGTGCACCGTTCAGTAAGTAACTGAAAAAGAGCTGTGCCTCGTTGTGCTTTAACCGCTGTGAAAATAACTCCGCCCATCGGGCCGAAAATGGATCTTAATTTGCACGCTACTTTTATCTTGTTCTGTGTGTTTCTCCGTAATGCCACGTTTCACGTAACACAAACACACAGGCACCGGGTATCTGTTCGATCGGAGCAAAATATACTTAAGCGACTCGTGCAAAAATGTAAAGCACGTTTTCCTGAATCTGTCGGATTCGCTTCGACTCGCGCGCAGCGATGGTTCAATTTTTAATGCGGTATATATATTTAGACGAACGAAATCCCCGAGAGTTAAATAGTAGAAACGTCTGGTGCTTGACTGGCAGGTTAATTCGAAAAGTTTACAAAAATTTCGCCTTCTTTCGCGCGACCAGCAAGAAAACTCGACGACAACTGTATATCGCGGAGGGTAAAAGTCGGTGGCGTAATTACTGGCATTGAAAGCATAAAAATTTTCCAATCAGCTCGCAAATTGTTCAAAACAATTTCTCGAAATTATTCGTTACAAATGCGGACTAGCTTTTAATGTACATTACTCTGTACTCTCTGTAAATAGGTAAGTAAGAACGTGGCAAAGTGACGAGCGAAGGAAAAAAAATGACGGGAACGTATCGAGTGAAAATATCACTCGGGAGACGGTAAAGCGAGAGAGGGAAATACCAAAATTTCACGAACGATCAGCGACGATATCGCGATTATCAGCGGGGATCCGACCGGGTAATTATCCCGTCGCTATTTTCCAGGAAATACCAGCTTCGGGAATAGCTCGCGCGCATAACGCATTCTACGCTGGTGCCGGTTAATAAGGATTAATGCCAGGAGCGTGGCTGATACATTGGCAAAGTCACTTGTACGAGAAGTCAGCGCAATATCGTTTATCATGGGAGCAACTCGCCGCCGTTGGCTTTCGGCCGGCCATGTGCGAGCATCGCGGATCCTCGCCCGTTAACTTTCAGCCTAAGTTGCCGCGATACCGCGCATAAATAATCGCGATCCAGCCACCTTCAGCCAGGTGGAAATTTTCGTGCCGCGATTCCGGCTGAACCGGCCGCGCGCGAGACAAGAGTCTCTGATCGATGTGATCCCGGTTTACGTCGCGCCATTCGGCTCGCATACGTCGAACTTTCGACCCTCCGGCCAAGTGAAATATTCTAATTCTCTTCAACTTTTACCACGCGAAGGACAAAGACGAAGGCGGACGTAGCGGATAATAGAAATGCACTCGTGCCTCTGTTTAGGCGAGTCTCTTTTTCAAATGGCGGTAAATTATAATGCTATTTGTACGCGATTTGAACTTACGCGTTACATTACCATCTAGTGACAATAATTGAACTTATTATAACAAAGCCTATGTTCCAGTTAAACATATTGGCATTTAGTACGCTTAGTGTGAAATTTCTTTTGAAAAAATTTGAGCGAATCTTATAAGAATGGAAAAGCAAAGTGTGGATAAATTCCCATATTAGAGGTTTGATGCTTTATGAGTTTCGAAAGCATAACAATGCCGCAAATGCCAGCAATTTGATGGAAATTGTATTATAGATTAAAACTGTATTAACTCTTGAATAAAATAATACTTTGTACAGTGTCAAAGAACGATATTACTTATTGGTACCCCTGATATATCGATCGAAACGTTCAACGAGCGTTAAAATTTCAAGATTTAAAGAAACGTGCGCAGCGAATGTCGGCAAATTTATTAAATTAACATTAACAAATGAAAATTTGCAAGTCGAACTCGCAAATATTTCGAGCGACGAGGATAATGAATTTGTGCCAATTAAAAAGAGAAGGTTGATTGTTTCGAATTGCAGTAGCGATAGTGACACCGAATAATAAAATTTACTTACTGTTTTCTGAAATGTCATTTTTTTTCTTTTTTTTTTTTTTTTTTTTTTTGTTAACCTATATGAAATGAATATATGTTTCTATAACTTGCACAAAGCTTTTCTTTCCAATATCTTGTTTTCTTGTTTTTGCACTGACAGATGTTATTTGCGCGATTTTCATTCAAAACGGATCCACATGGAAGGGACACCGGGTGTACGTAAAATTGGAATCGAAATCGTTTTGAGAATCATGAAATGCAAAACTCTGCGATCCTTCTGGTTCAGACGCGATGAGAACTCTGTCTGAATCTTTCTCTCAATTAAATGAACTTTTGCCGATCTTTTGCCGTTTGTTTAAAGTTCTATCGTCAACGAAGAATGAAGAATCACCATTTTAGATCGGACTTTCGCCGAATTTCAGGCGAATTATTCGCCTCGAATTATACAAATTCGTCCCATTTCTGCGAAATTTCTATTTGTAGTAAATTCATATTAAACGTTTGCCCCGCCCGTACAAAATTCATCCCCAAGTTTCCACAGAGGACAGAGTTACCGCAACGTGCGGCAAAATTGAACTCCGCGGTGAAACGCGGAACTAAAAGTTCTCCAGCCAATATATTCCGATTCCCTCCCTGCCGGCGGAAATTCGTGGGCTTGAAACTCTTAAAAAGGGGGTCGATCGCTTCGGATCGGATCCGGAGCTTCGTAATCGCGTCACGACACAGTGTTACGCCTGTACACGCACGCGTACGCGCGAGGAATTCGTCGTGACAATGTCCGCGACGACGAGGATGAAGGCCTTTCTGTTTCTTTCGTGCCGCGTCGAATCAGAAAACATTCGACAAACCTGGCCAAGCTCGCGAGCTAGGTATTCGATTCTCGTGCAACGGCAGCGTTTCGACGCGGGTGCCGGATTGATCGCGGCCCCTCGTAAAATCTAAATACAGGCTACGAGCCTCGGCTGCTTTATCACTTGAAATATTCGTCCTATTTCGAGCGTTGCGAGGGAACACTCCAGGTCGAGCCAGGTCGATAAACATATTTTCTCTTCGGCACCGTCGAAGAAATACCCGGGCCTCGTCGAAATTCTCTTTCTCTGTTCCTCCGAGATTCAGTTCGTCGACATGCAAATTCTCCCGATTAACGTTAGGTTCGTGCACGTGAAATACGTCGTTTCGCCGAAGTTTGAATTTATCAGTTGTTAAGACTACGTTGAAAGGAAGAACGTTTGCTTGCAAATCATTTGCGTACTCGGTGCCGACAATCTTTCGAAACGTTGTTATTACTGATCGTCGCCGGACGTAATTCTTACGATCAGCTTGTATTTAAAAGTATCTTTGAATCGTCCAAGACACCCTCTGTTCCATCTATACCAATTTTTAAACGTACATATTATTTAAAAGAGCAAAGCACTGCAACAGTCTCACTCGAAGAGTTTCTTAATTTCTAAATCGACCGTACTTGTTATCAGTGAAAAGACATACACTGAAAATCGCGCAGAACGTAATTACTTCGATCAAAAATACGTCTGAGAAAGTCTGAGAAAGCTATATTTCACATGCGCCGACACAATTTAAATATCATCGCTGACTCAAGAACTGTATGTAACAGAGTCTCTTGCGTCCGAGTGCGTTTAATTTTACCAAAGATTTCCTTCGAATCATCCATTGACTTCAACAGCAAGAAATTTCTCTTGAAACTTTAATTTCATTATTACGAACAAGAGCGAGAGAGAGAGAGAGAGTTTCTCTTCAAATTTCCACGACTTTGCCCTGGATGTTGATTCGAAAGAAGAGAAAAAGATTTTCTCTTTAAATTCGATCGATCTCTCTTCGAAGAGCAAGAAACCAACGAAAGAGGTGGGGAAGGAAGGAACGATTCCTGAGAGCAGCTCGAATAATCGAATAACGAGAGAGGAGGACGAGACTCGCCTCGTTTCAGTCCCTCGAATCGAGAAGTGTCTGGCTCGGGAGCTGCAGCTTCTTGCTCTGATACAATTAAACGTGGATAACGTGGTCTTATGAAACGGATGAGCTAAAACGAAGGAGTAGAAAAACGTTTATAGAGGAAGCAGTCGTAGAGCATCGAGAAACCAGAGAGCGAAGCTCGATTTCTCAAGGGTGATCGCGACACGGAGGAAGCTAATTAGGAGAACGGAAGACTGGAAGACGGGACTGAGGAGGAAGATCGTTGAACAACTGAACAACTGAGAGCGCGAAGGAACGACCACGAGAATCATGAAGTTACGATATCCTCTGCCGCTGAGACAATTAACGCGGCAAACTTCGTGGCGAGGCCTCGTCTCACGCAACGCCTTAAGCCGAGTTCACAGTCGGACAATGCGTTACAGGTCGTATTGTCGTTCTGACTGCTAGACACGCGCGCTTGGAACGTTTCTAACGGCGTACAGTCACCGTTACCCACGTTTTCTCTGCCCGCAGAAGAGCGAACTCGAAAGCCGATTCTACTGCAAGAATTACTTTCGTCGAGAGTAAAATTTGACTTTTCGTCGCAAGACAGGTGGTTAAACACAAAGTAACGAAGAAGACAAAGTCACTCGAAGTAAATTTCTTCCACTGGCAAATATATTTAATACATAATTTTTAATATTGAATTTCTATGTTACTAAAAATAACAGCTTACGTCAAAGCGTCAATGAGACCAATTCGTTCGACTTTATCACTCGAATCTCTGAATAAAATTAGGCATATTGATAGATGATAGTAGATCGCTTCTAGTTTGACTCGTTTCTCCTGATTGCCGATAAAATCGTCCGAATGGACGATTATAATTAAGTTAAGTTAAGAGCTAGAGTTCGGCTGGATTAATCTTGAATTTCCAAGACATCTTCTTAATTATTCACGGAAGAACGAGCGGGCAAATTCGGCCGAATCTACCATTTCGGTCGCCAAGTTATTAAGCAAAATCGGGAATCGACGATCCTACCGGATATTCGTAGCAAGATATTCCGGCGTGGACGGGTCTTCAAGCAACCCCGACGACGGCAGAGGTAACTCGAGTGTCACAAATTGTTTTACTAATTCGGCCAACATCAAGAGATTGACCAGACCCCCAGAATTTATCATTCAACACACGGACCAAAGAAGCTGCAAACGCGACGATACAAAGGGTGTGACAAAACTTTGACAACTACAAGTAGAATTATTTAAGAAGCGCGAGGCATTTTCACAAGTCGCCGTCAGAATCGTAGAAAAGAAGTGGAACGTAAGGTTTCGCCAACACCGAATGAAAATACTTCTTCAGGTTCGCTAAGTAGGATTATTCAACTTTTAATTAAGATCATTGGACGTTGAGAGCCACGGGACGGCGGAGGTTTTGCTTAATTTTGAAATTTTTTCGTTTCGTTCAACTTCATTTGCCGAAGAAGGTGTAAAATTGAACAGGCAAAATTTCAGATATCCAAACTAGAGGTGGCTAACTCGCGGCCCTTGCCCCTACTTTCCTGATCGCTTTCGCGCTATCCCCTCCACTGCGTTGAGAGCGGCCACAACACTCGCATACTTACAATTACATTGGTATACTTACAAATTGTTTTCTTTGCTGTAGCTGCTAAAGTTAAAGAAAGATAGAGAAAGTAGTTTGTATGGCTCGCTACGGAATGAATTTTCACTGCCAGACTAAGCTCGTGCGGCCTTTTCCTCGGCGGAAAAGAAGTAGCTGTAAACAATCGCAGTCGTCTACAGCTATCATACATCAATCCAGCGACACTACTCGAGGAATGCCAGAATCATTCGCAAAAGTCGTCGGAATCGTAAAAATATTCGGAACTCGACGAGAAACGTAAAATGGAGGGAAAAAAGGAAACGGCGAGTGATTCTCGTGTGGATGAGTCTTAAAGCGAGCCACGTTGTAACATCTGGCTACGAGTAAGTTGGTTTATCTACTTCGGCCGCTACGCCCCTTCCTGCGCACCGGTGCGAATACCACGGGTACACCCCTGCAATATCTCTTTCATGATATCGTAATTATTCGAGGTAGCGAACAGCGAACGTGAAACCCATAACCGGGAGAGGCGGGAAAGCGAGCACCGTCGGTCGCTTTTTAATCGCGGCGCAACGAAATTATACAGAAAGCGAGTACGAGAAATGAAAAATATCGGTGTGAGCGCGCCGAGTCGTCGCGCGGCTCGAATTCCACGTTCGGTAAACACCGGCGAAGAAGCGTGCTTTATCGTTTTCGCATGGCGGTTTCCGTATCGTTATCAGGTGGCTGCAGCCGATCGGCTGCACATTCAGTCGTGCATTCTCCGAACGACGTGAAACGAGATAAAAACGCGAGAACTGCGAGGGAGCCTCGAGAGTTTGATTTTTCCGCGAACGAAGAAGAACGGGATCGAGAAATTTCTAAAACTTGGAAAATGTCAAGCGGAATCTCAAGTGTACTGAGTTTATCAAAAGAAAAGAAGGATTTACGATTCGATCGAGAACTTGGATTTCTTCTAAAAAACTATCGACATCTCTTCTCTTTATTTTCCCGTCATCGAGCTGATTTTATTTTTGCCCCGTTGGGAAAATAATCGAAGGAATATTTCACGTCGAGATTCGCGAAAAAAAGAGTTTATTAACTCGCAACTCGAGTTGCAATCCGATCGAGAACCTTTGTGGGCGGACGTTCTTTGCAGAAAACGGCGCGCAAGCGGTTTCAGTAGAACGAGCCTGTCTGGCCAGACAAGGCCGGTAACACGTTACTTAAGAGCGCTACGATAGAGGGTAAGTGTTAAAACTATCGGCGAATTTGCGTGCAGCGGCGGTACATCCTTTGCCTTTTTCTGATCCCATCGGACCCCCCTCTCAGCCCTTTCCCGGCCCTTCCCCTTTATTGCCCGCTATAGCTTTCCCCGAGCGGAGGAATTACGCGCCGTCCTATCTCCGTCCTGTTGTTCGTAGTAAAAAGTTTTAACTCGCAAACTCTTGCAACCGAGGAGAGAAGAGGAGAGAAGAGGAGAGAAGAGGAGAGAAGAGAGAGAGAGAGAGAGAGAGAGAAAGGCCAAAAAGACCAACGCGAAAAACGGAAGTAAATAAAAAAGGAAAAAAAGAAACGGAGAAAGCGAGAGGGGCAGAGAGAAAGAGGGGCAACGCAGGGGAAGTGGAAAACAAAGTAAAGGGAAAAAAGAAAGAAGAAAAAGAGGTAGAAAGAGAGAGTAGAAAGAGGGGATGAATTTAGAGAAACGAGAGATACAGAAGGGAGAATGCGCGTGAATCTAGAACGAATCCTCTTTTTGTTCCTTTCTCTTTATCTTTCCCCTTGCTGGCCTCTCCCTTAACCGGAAACGTGCAGGAATTTCCAGTTTGCCCGTAGTAACATCACACCGAGGGTTCAGGCAACCCGTGGCGTGCCCGTTTTGTTGCAGAGGGCCTCGGCAAAATAGACGTCATCGCAGTCTGGTTTGCTGAGTTATGCGAACTTGACGGGATTCGTTTAACGTTAGAGACGACGACGACGACGATGACGACGACGACGACGACAACGGCGCATCGCTATCAATGGGCCGTAACTCTCATAAAGCTCGACCTCGACGTTCGAAACAGTCTCTCCCTCTCTCTCTCTCTCTCTCTCTCTCTCTCTGAATCCAATATCAGTGTGCATCGTACCCAACTATTGCAAACAGCCTCGCAGCAGAGGGCGGCGTCGTGCTTCTATCGGCCTCGGCGACATGCAACGCATACGCGAGCATACACCCAGGCGAGTAAATTTAAAATACCCCGACAAAACCGTATCGTTCTCTGCCGGTGTGTCGGTGGCACGAGTGAAACGACAGCTTCCAAACGGGACCAACTTCTCCTCTCTAATGAAAGATTCACGAGTCGCGTAATAACGGGCAACTTTGACGAGCCATCGCGACGACGAGAGAACGACGATTCGAAGGTACTTCGAATTTCGAGTTCGAACGTCAGTCGGCGTTAAATTGACGCGGGAGATATTGCTTTGAGGTTCGTTATCGAACTCGCGTCCGAGATATCTCGCAGAATTGGAACAAAGAATGGAAGAGTCACTGCGTTAGACCGACGCAACAGAAGAGAAGGAAATATTCTATACGATACAAAAAGTTATGCTCCATTGTTTTGGAATGGAATAGAGCAGCTCTCGAGTTCGTATCAGGAGATCGATATACAACTGACGCAAGAAAATGACATTGGTCACTGTGAATTCGTACACGTATCAGAATATCTCCCGGCTGATTTCTCTAACGAGTCGCTTCGAGACGTGGTTAACGCGCGGTGATTCGACGAAATTTTCATGTTCAGTTCACGGACGATAAAATTGTGAGGAAATCGCGTCGTGTTGGTGCGTGTTTGGTGCGTCGGTGAAGATTGCAGGTAAGTGGCGGAAACGCGTTGGATGTCAGCCAATAAAAGGATAAACCGGCGCGGAGGAAGCACGTGAAGGATTTTCTCCATTAATGAAGAACAGAACGGATTAGTTGTTCTCGTGGAAACGAAAAATATTGGCGGGCGTTGCACGGGTGAAACGCCGACTCGAAAAAGTGACTGGAACAGGGCCAATGAAACTTCCTCAGGGACGCGAGCAGGCGCGTCCCGTTTTCAGCCTGGTTGCTTCATCGAACTGCTCCTTCCCAGGCGTTTCCCACTTCCACTTTTTCCCACTTTTTTTCTTTCTTTATTTTTTCTTTCATTTTCTTGTTTCTTCTGATAAAGCATGCCGTACTGTTCGAACCGGGCGGAAGCAAATCTCTTTTCCTGCTCGCGGCGAAAGAAAACGACGCTCGAGCTCTCGAGCTCGATTTGTTAATGAGAAACTTAGATTAACGACTCGCTCGGGGAGTTCCCCGCGAATTCGTCGAGAGAGAGAGAGAGAGAGAGAGAGAAAGAGAGAGAGTCCAACTCCGCCGGCAGTAACACGGTAAGCAATCTTGTGCCAAAATCAGATACACGGTTGCGCAACTTCCACTGCCAGACAAATTAGATTCCCTAAGTTTCGAATGAAACGGTACACGCGGCTCGTGGTATTAATTGGTAACACGTTTCCGCCTAAACGCGCGTTCCCACTTGGAATCTTCCTATCAATGGAAAAGTCGTTCCGCCGCGGGCTCTGTGTGTGCGCGTGTTCAAGTGTTTGTTCAACGGAGAATCGAGTCTGGCCGCTGATCAATCTTCGTTCGCGAAATTAATATCCGCGATAGTGTCGCGCTGGTAATTCTCCGTGCCGCGCCGCGTCGAAAGAAAAACCACGCGGACGAGAGACACGCGGATGTACTCTTGGAACGAAAGATGATGGATGAAGGTATGCGGCGAACGAACCGGGCGACGTCGCAACGCCAGTTCAAGGAACAACCGTTCGCGATTTTACGGGCTGGCGAGCAAGGCCGGTTGCTAAATCGCGTCGCAACGGCGACGTAACTCGATCATTTCCGGATCATATCCGCCGAAGATCGATCCCGGGACGCGCGAGAAACAAACTGGAGTTACGCAAGTTACGCAAACAGTTCGACAAGCAAATATACAAATAAACTCGTTACACGAACGGAGACGGATAAACGAGACGCGTGGCGTTCGACGCTCGATCTCGTGGGTCCGAGACTCGGCGGCGAAGAGACACACGAGGGGATGATACGGAAAGGGAGAGGGAGGAAGAGGGGAGCGAGAACTTCGATTCGAGACAGATCAGGCAAAGTCGGACGGCGAGCGCTTTGATGCCGAGCTTCGCCCGGGCTCTATCGTGATCTCTCGAGACACGGGTCGGCTGCAACAGTTGCCGTCAAGTATCATCAATTACAGCAAGTATTCCAACATCCGTCAGGTCTGTTGGAGATGGTTGGGGTTTGGCTGCGTCGAGGTCAGATACCCGAGGTCTCGGGGTTTCGCGTGTGTCAGCCCCCCGCTATTCCCCGGCAAACCCCGGACAGTGTGCCTCCTCGCCGGCTGTCCGACCGATTTTCGGCTCGGCCCGTGACTACCGGGCAGCCTATCGGGAATTCCGAAAACAGGATCGACCGTGTCGTGTCGTCCGCAATGAGGAGGAAAGCCAGAGAGGTGCACGATGCGATCCGGGTCGCGGGACACGCGAAATCACGGGCTGGAAATTCGAAGAAAATCCTGCTGACGATCCTTCCCTGACGTGAGTTTCTCTCGCTCGACCCCCGAGAAGCGAGGGACACCGCGATCGTGTCGGCTGATTTGCAGCCGCGAGAAAAAGAAAGAGAATTCAACGAGAAAGGCAGGCAGCGCTATGGAAAGGATCGTTTCGCGAATTATCGCGGTGGGCGACGAGCCGAGCGACGATCGCCCGTTATACATGATTGATTTTATTACCCTCCTCGTACGAGGAGATCGATGTAGCGATTCGACGAAACGACGGCCTCGATTCGTATGCAAACGACACCGTCCGTGAAAATAGGAAAGTAGAAAGAGGAAGGTACGCGAAGCACGTGAAGTACGTACAGTGGAAAGGGACGAGAGAAACGGGAGGAAGAGCAAAAGCGAGATGATGAAGTTTCCGACAGGTCAGTCTTGTTGATAGCGACGCTTAGTTAGCGATGCCGGGAGTGGCAGAGATACAGAGAAGAGAAGGGATGAGTAAATTGACGAAGGAAGAGAGCCAACGAGGAAAGATGAGAAAAGACACGAGAAGCGACAGAGAGAGAGAGAGAGAGAGAAAGTGGGGAGGGAGTGGAAGATGTAGAGGAGGAAAGGATAAACGGGAGCCTGAGGAGGGAACTGTCATAGCCGAAAGTTACCCCAATCCTCGGTAAACTCTGCGAGCAGACCCTTAGACGAGCCACGAGGGCCACGCCGGGAGAGTAGGTTGTACCGAAGAGAAGGGTGGGGATCTCAAGTTCCTAACGAGACACGCTGTGCTCAGCCATGAAACGAACTCAACCACCCTCGAAACATCAGCAACCCCGACAGCGACGAGGACACCGCCACGCCACGGAGCCTCGGTCGACGACGCGACGTCTAAAACGAGCTGGCGGCAGGGACGCGAAGGGAGGAGCCTATGAAATACGAGTATGAACAACCTCGACATCGGTAGCCATTACGAGCCACGTCAACACTGACTAATTGTAGTACTTGGCGAACAGTTGGAATTTCGTTTTTCGCCGAGCCCCGCCGGTGTATGCACCGTGTTTTACCAGCATCTCCCTGTTGCAAGTGGGCTCTGTCGGGCCGACCGGTTACGGACCGCACGCGTTCGTCGATACTAAACGTTTCCCAGGGAATAACTTGAACCCCTTTCAACCGGTCTATCATTCTTCCGTGGCGTTGAAACAACGTTACGCGGCCCGTTCGCCTCTCTGTTTCCAAACGATTCGCCCCTCTCGGCCCGTAACAAAAAGCCACCGTCGGTGGATCGGCCGAAAAAAAAAAAGAAAAAAGGAAAAAAGACCGTGTAACGAGAAAGAAAGATAAAAGCGCGCTGGCACACGCTCGTGCGCGCACACAGGCTGCAATCGCGTAGAACGAGTACATGGCACGGAGTGGATCGAGCCGAGAAATACTCGACGTCGTGTAAAATTCGAGTTCCATCTAGTTGAAAAATTGAGGATACGGTATACTTTTGTCCGTATTGTCCTTCCTAAAGGAGAAGATTCTCGCGACAACAAAGAGGCAACGTTTCCTCGAAACACTGGCCGAAGACAAAAGACAGGAAGGGGTGGGCGTTTTATTAGAAAGCGAGAAGTGCACTGAAAAGAGCAGCTAATAAACGGGTAATCCAAGAATGTCGCCGGAGAAGATATAGGGGGGTTGAAGTAGGGGGTGGGGGTGAGTCATTGTTTACCGTTCGACGAAGTTTCCTCGAAATTCTTTAGACATAGTCGATCCTCGTCTCTCCTCGTCTCGGTGGCTGCACGCGCGTGTCTAACCGAGCGGCCAACTCTAGCCCTAAGACGTCTCTGAATGAAAATCATTTTACGGATTTTCCCGTCGAATTCTCCCATCGTCCCGAGGCCATTGTCGCGAGGCGCCCGATACGCGAATAAAAGGATCAGGTTTCGCCATCCCAATGGGATCTCCTCCTTTGCGCTCCATTCTTCGCTGTTCGACACGTGTGTTTTAAATTTCGCCAAGCAGCTCTCCTTTCATTCTCCGGGCCATTAGCTCCTTCTCGGCCAGCGGCGGACACCCGAAATCAGGGGTGAGCTGCTGAATGGGTCTGCTAATTGCCGACGGGTCGGTCGCACAATGCTCGGCCCCGATTCCTTCCCGCCAAATGCATTCTTCTCCCTTTCGCCACTCAGCCCGGATCCTAACACGCCAACTGTGCTTTCTTGGCACCAACTTCTCCTTCTATTGCCCGTTGAAAGAGGGAGGGGAGGAGAGGTCGAGGTTTCCAAAGAGAGGAACTGGCGTATCTCTTCCTAACCTTCGTCTCCGTTCCTCTCTAGCCAGTCATCGAGTTCCGGAGAACGACAACTACAAGCCTCTGGGGCTTGGCGTAAGATTACCACGATTCTGCATTAAAGTCGATTCAAATCCTTTGGAAATATTTTCTTTATCGAAGCGCGCGCGCGCGCGCGATGGGCAACTTCGTTCGATGCTTTTTCGGGATCCGCAGCTGAGAACTCGGCTGACTTACGAAGAAGAAGAAGAAGAAGTATCACCAGGAGGAAGAGGGATTTTCTTCGAGTTATCTCACCGAGTATGGACTGAGGAGTCTGTGCAACGCTCCTTGACGTAAACATGCATAAATGGAGGGACACAGATTCGTCGGTTTGGTTTCTCCACACGGGGTGGGAACGTTTCGCATCAGATCAGAAGATTAGGCAGAAATTTCAATCTGCAAACATGTAGATGGAAAAGCCAACGTTCTTGGACGTTGAGATTACTGGTTTGATCGTGCGTGTCACAATCGAAAAAAAGACTGGAGGCTCGTTCAGAAAATTCAAGGCAACTCGAAGAAAATTCAATAACAAAAGCTTTAAGCAATTCTAGTCACAACAGCCACACAATCTGAACGAAGTATTTTGGAAAGTTTGAACAAACGGCTCAAACAACGACTCCAGTGCCTTGTCGAATCTTTTAATAATACAATCTATATTGGCATCGCGTTAAAATTTCATTATAAATTCTGTCATCCGTATTACAAGCCCGCAAGCAAAATCCGGCGCGGATAATAACATGCAAATGTCCTCCTCCTCCTCCTCCTCCTCCTCTGGTGGGTGGCTTCTTTCTTTCGCATCTCAAATTATCAATACGTCACTGCGGCTGTTTCAAATATTGACGGAAGCCATCGGCCACGTTCCGCCCATTAAAATCGAAACGACGGAATATTCGTCCACATTCTCGAGGAGCGCGCTCGAGATGTTCGGGAAAAACCTGGAGGGAAGAAGAAACGAATTCTCGTGTCTCGAGAATAGTTACATCTCACTAGCCATAAAATACGATACACTATGGTATTAGATGGAAAACCAATTTGCCAGGACTATCGTTCTCAAACCAGACGAATATTCGACAAAGAATTCTTTCGCAGACTTTCTACCCTCTGAGAGACCCCTAACTCTCTCTCTCTCTCTGTGTCTCTGTCTCTGTCTGTCTCTTTTCCTCCTTACTCTCTGCCTTCGCTGTCCTCGAATGCTTTCAAGAAGACTCTCGGTGCCAGTCTACCATGGAATTCGACGACTTCTCGCCATTAAAGCACCACCATTCCATGGTTCATTGTGCTTTCCTACCCGCAGCGTTCTACCGCATCCGCCGCCGCCGTCATCCAACCCCTGCATCTCACCCTCTGGAGAACACCGCACGTACACACACACACACACACACACACACACCAATGGACGTGTACAACTGCCTTCGAAACTCGTAAGAACTTATAAACGTATTAGATATCCATAAGTTGGCGTTAAGGGATCGGTCTCATCGGCCGAATATTCGGAAATAGTTTCCACCCCCTCCCCCCGTTTTCCATCGATGAAACCCTGCATCAATGATCCCCTAACTAACCTAACACCTTTTCATCGCGCTATCCGCTGCTACTATCTGCTTCGCGGTTAATAAAATAATATCCCTACATCCGGAAAAAAACTGATATTACCGAAATGATATTACCGTGGATAATATCCACACGATGTGGGGAGTGAAATTGAGAAGCGTTTAATAAATAAGACTTAAAGAGGGGACGAGGAAACGGGAAGGTGAATGGCTGTTAATTTCGTTAAACGTGAGAGAAAGAACGTAGCGTTTCGCCTCGCGTAGAAACCGCGGGGGAAAATTGAAAATGGGAACGCGATAAATTCCTCTGCGCGCTTTATCTTTCGCCGCGCGGGGAACGGCGGTCGGCGTACAGAGCGATGAAATTTCTCCATAGGTAAAATAAAGAGAGACGAATAGGCGGCAGCGGCGGTGGGTAACGTTGGCCCCGATTTTACCGCCGCGCATCAGCAGGTTGAAATGAATTTTTTATTTTGCGACTCTCGGTTGCAACGCCGCCCGGAGACTAGGATCTCGCCCAGTTATTCCAGAACCCCGTGAGATTCCGCTCAGGCGGACGAGTAAACCAGAAGTCGAAACGAGAAAAACCGCGTGTATGTTCCTCGCAACGTGGAACACACGTACGTTTACACGTGTACAGCGGAGATAACGGGACACGTCTCTGGTTCGCGGACGCCGTCATATTTTCCCCGACGCGAGACATCCGCGAGGAGACATAACGAGGAATTCGGAAAATCAAGGGGAACGCCAGTCGCCTGCTGCCGGGGAGGCGAATTCGGGGCAGGGAATGTCGGGAAAAAGAGAATTACCCCCGAAGAATTGGATACCGGGGAAAGAGTCCCCGGAGAAGATAGCAACGGTGCGACCGGTGTTTCCGCTTTTCTGAACCCGTCTTTCTCTCGTTCCCCTTCACGTGCTTTGCCACCCCATCACGTAATAGTGTAACTTTTGCCACGACGATACTTCGGACGTGGGGCTGAAAAACACACACACACACACATATAGAGAGAGAGAGAGAGGATGGTGAGATCGACTCGAAAAAGTTTTAACCTACGGTCAGCCCCTGTTCGACTCGCGTTTCCTTTCGCCTTAACCACCCCCTCCTTCCACATACTACTACACACATACTACTACACTACACACTACACTCTACGCCCGTTGTCTCTCAAACTGAGTCGATCAAGTCCGTGCGAACTTTTATCTTCGCGGCTTCCGGCGGAGATGTCACCCGTTCTTGCTTTTTTCTCTCACTCTTGCTGTTCCTCAGTCAGTTCTCATCCCTTTTAGCTAAGGAAAAAGATATTCGAGATAACTCCCATGAGAGAACACTAGCTGCCCACTGGAACAGTATCGCGCGAGGGAAAATATGCTTGGCAAGCTCAAGCGCAACACACGCTTTCGTCGTGGTGGCGTGCGATTGCGAGAAAGTGAGTTGGACAAAAACAACCGGTGTTTTGTAACCGGAATTACCAGCCAGGTTCTCTGGATTTTCCAATTCCGGAACTATGCTTAACACGTATAATACTATACATACGTGTTAAAGTGAAATATATACGCAGAGAAGAGACGAGAATATCGACAATTGTAACTTAAAACGCAAATAATTAAATCGGCTGTCATCTATGAAGCATGATCGGAATGAATTGAACGCGCCAGAAGTACGTGGGGATACTCGAAGATTCCATAATCGGGGCCATTTACATGATAATTGATTCGTTTCTTCGCCCGATAGAAGTAATCGTTCGATCAATCGTCTACTACTGAAGATAAAGACGAAACAGACGGTAGGAAGAAGAAAGCGTCCTCTTTCTTTTTTCAATTGGCCGGAGGTCAAGTTGCTGTTGCAACTCGACGCGACCCCGTGAAAACGGCTCGGCTGAAATTAGACACCGGGTCATTAAAATTCATCGGGAGTACGAGAAGCAATCGCGAAGTTCGAACGACGACGAGGTGACCGACCCTAAGCGCGCTATCGGACGTGGCTCCGTTTCTTATTAGCCGCGCGTGTATCTCCATCTAACGCCGCTAATCTTCCGCGTAGTCCGCGAGACACCGAGGCGAAGAAAGTCGCGTAGTGGGATGGGACGCGATCGATACGTGGCGTATCTGTTCTCTTAAATTTCGTCGAACTGCCAGAGAAAGAGAGAGAGAGAGAGAGAGAGAGAGAGAGAGAGATGGTCGATAAGAGAGGAATCATAAATTTCTTTTCAGGGGCGAACGACGAATGCGGGGAGAGAAAACGAGGAATCGTCGCGAGGTAAGGTAAGTAGGTGAACGACACGCAGCGACAAAGGGAACACCACGACTCGAAGAATCTATTAACTGTCGGAGGGCTCGCTTAATTAGAGAGCAATATTCCTTGCAGCGATAAGAGAAAATCGATGACAGCGGCGAGGAAAGCGGAGAGAGAGGACAAAAGCCAAGGGTCATTCTCTGATGGAATAACGCAAAGTTACTTTAAAGTAGTATCCGATGCTGAGCTCTGTGGTTCTTTTCTTCCTCCCCTTTCTCTTTCTCTGCGCTCCTGTCTCTGTCCTCCACTCCTTCCACTCGTTCCTCTCTGTCCTGTCCCGTTTTCTACGCCGCTCGTATCCCGCCGCTATCCATCTGAACAATACGCGAAACGCGACCAACAATGGAAAGCCACTACAAACGTGGAGCGCGGTGGCGTATCGCTTTGCAATCCCTCCCTCCTCCTCCCCCCCCCCGGCCCTGACACACAAAAATATTCTCTCCCCGAAGAGGCCGCGCCGCGCCGCGCCGGCGGTCCACTGAATTCATAATCTTCAGCCGCGGCCCATTGTCTCGCGAAATTAAACGTATATATCTGGACACGTTCGTCGGAAAAACTTTACGTCTCATTTCGCGTCTCATTTTCTCTAGCGTATTCACCCGGCGCGCAATCTGCTACTAACAGCCGGCCTGATAGCTCGAAACACGTTTACGAACGACGGAAGTTATCTCGGTGACTCGTCAACCCCCTTTAAATCCACATCGTGCACACGTGTGTTCGTTCGCTCTCAAGCTTTTTACGATGTCCCATCGCAATTACTCCTATTGCTCCTCCTGTTGCTATTGTCCGTGCTATCCACCGCCGCGATTCTCCTCCCAATTTCCTGCCTTTTCTCCCTTTCTTCTTCTCCTCTGTCTAAACACCAGCGTGCAAGTGTACCTTGTTTGACTTGTTTCGTCCGTTTTCATCGAGCGCCGCGTCGCTGTGATTTTCATCCTCGCCGCGGCAATTTAAAAATTACGCAAGGCAGAATGTCGAGAAAGTGCAGATGTCAGACGTGCACTCGGCGCTGAAGAAGTCGCGAAAGGATCCCAGAGTGTCGCAGAAAGATCGAAACGACGACGCTAGACGTCGAGACGTAGTTGAGTGCACGAAGGAACGGGCAAGGCAGAGATAACGCGTGCGAAAAGTGGCTGGGTTAAAACTGGGACACGCACCGATAATTTCGGTTTTCTCACTCGTTAATGTATTCGTCGCCGAATTTGAAAAAAGAGTGTTTTCAGATTAAAAAAAAAAAACGCGTCTCGAAAATTAATTAATCTTGTAGATCCTACGCGATAGTTTTTTCTTTCTGTTAAGACGGAACCGGTTTTAGCGATTTTAGCGGTCGCGAGATTTTACAAATGATCAACACTGGCAGATTTTGTTTTTAAAAATAACTGGAAACATCGAAAATACAATACTTTACCGATTGCAGTTACGAATTTACATCCGCAGTTTACAAATGATATATCGAATTATGTTACTTTTTCATACTAGAGAAATTTTAACCAATCGTACATTATTAATTTTTTAATATAATCAAATAAATAAAATATAATAAAATAGATACAATCAAAGTTATAATAACGATATTCTCGTTTTTAGAGAGAAGAAAAGAAGAGGGGGAAAAAACCGAAAGGAGTTTGTTCCGTCCAAAGAGTACAATGAAAACTAAAACGAGTAACGCAGGAAATTTTAGTGGAATTTTACTAAAAACAATGTTATTTACAACTCAGCAAAAGGACACAGCAAAGTCTCAAGCTTTCTGCAATAAGTGCCAAAGCTTTTAACGTCGCGTTTCGAGTAATCCTACCGGTTGGAAAATACCGTGGGGCGGGGGGGAATAAATATATTCCTTTCCAGCGCGGCGTGCCCGATATTCCGATCACAAAAACCATACAGATCTCGCGTTAAACTTTATCGCTTCGCGATGCGATCCACGAAGGTTCTACGTGTGCGGTTGCATAACAAAAGGCGCTTCTCTTTCGTGGCTCGAACGTGATCGATACGCGGAGAGCCCATCCCACGCGAAGAATCTTTCGACTACCCGAGTTGTGAAAATGAATTCTCCGTATAAATAGGTAAATTTCCCCCGGATACAAGGCTCAGCGGGAGTCTGCCGGTAACTCGTAAACGCGGCTCCGGCGACGGTGGCACGTAGATTCCTCGTTAATTTCATATCGGTCGTAAAAGGAAGGAGCGTGATCTTCCATTCGCGCGACAACACGACAACGATCCGCGAGATTTACGTGGTCAAAACAGCCGAAACGGCGACACGAGTAAACACGTTGTCAAACGAATATATACGTTTTACAATTTTCCACCGTTATCGGAAACGCTTCGGACATTCCGCTTGAAATCTATGTGATTTCAGTTTCTCTCTCAGCTGGAAGACGAAGCAGCATCAATCGTGCCGAAGTTCTCGTCTAATAAGAATAACATTGAACCGAGAATAGCTTGTCACGCCTCGGGTATAATCTAGATTCATACGTGGGTATTGGAGATTTGCCGTGCTTGATGTTCATTTAAATTCCAATGGAGTTGCTTCGTCCAAGTTCGAGTGACTTAGCCTCGTCACTTCTCGCTATTTAACACTCTAGTATTTAATCATCTAGAAATAAAAGCCGAAATATTCTCAAGATAAGACTTGGAGGTTAAAACCTCCAGGTCCGCGAATTAATTATATCATAATTCGATTTAATTGTATTATAAAAATATAAATAAAGCGCTGTTATCTAGTACTCCTTCGTTTGTAAAATTTTCATCATTGGACGTCCCCTAATCTTCGACGCTTCGATTCACGTTCGACAAACGCTAAAAGTTTCTTCTAATGAGAATAACATCAAACTGAGAAAGCTTGTCACGCTCGGGATATAGTCTAGATTCATCACGTGAGTAGATCTTTAAAATTACGCAAGATGATCTATTGTCGTATTTAATGTTCATTAAAATTCCAATGGAGTTGCTTCGTCCAAGTTCGAGTGACTTAGCCTCGTCACTTCTCGCTATTTAACACTCTAGTGTTACATCACCTAGAAATAAAAGCCGAAATATTCTACAGGCATTTGTGCAAATATATATATATATATATATATATATATATATATATATATATCATCAGCTCTTCTGTATTAATTATTCTGGTTAAAATCTCCAAAAGCTCGATGAATTACATTGTAATTCGATTTAGCGCCCCCTTCGTTTGTAAGATTTTCGCCGTTGGACGAAATTTATACACGAACCGTGATTGTCCCCTCCCCACCAACCTCCGACGTTTCGATTCACGTTTCGACAAACGCTCGAAGACAATAATCCTGCCATTAGCTGACACTCGTTTCAATTACGAAATTACGCAGGACAACGGGAGTAGGAAAACGGAGGAGGTTCTCCGGCACGCAGGCGGGACAATCGAGCGTGTACGATTAACTGGGACACGGTTCGACACGGGGAGGAGGGAACGTTCGGAACCACGACGAAACGAACGCGGCTGGTTGCAGCAGCAGCAGCAGCAGCAGGATGCAGCAGGAAGCCCCGTTAAACACAGGAAACGGCTGGAAAAGCCAGAACGCGCTCTAAAACGTGCAATTGCCCAACCACGATCAATCTCGCGCGGAACGTTTCACGCGCGCGAGATACATAACTGCACGGCGCACACGGAACACGGCATAACTCGATCGATCTCGTCTGGTTGCCGGACGAAGAGGTTGCCCGGAGGATTCACGGCGACACGCGTGAAACCGAGCAACGCTATTTGGGCCGGTTGTTCGTTCGTTCGACGCGTTTTAGCAGAAATTACGCGGCGAAACGGCGAACAGGAAAGTAGTGGTAGAAATCGGCACAATAAGCGGGTGACACTCGGTGAAAAAAAAAAAAAAGAAAAAATAGTAAAAAAAGAAGAATCAAGCCACGAGCGGGAAAGTGCTTTACGTCACGGTTGCGCGGATTCGAACGGGGGAAAACGCAAGGTTGTTGCCCGTTTCAGCAGCCAGCTGAAAAGCTCGTTCGTTTCGCCCGTGGCTCTACGTTGAACCTTCGAGTGACCGGAAAATTACGAGAAACAGTTTAATAAAAGTCGAACGACGAGCGTATAATTCTGACACATTTGTTCGTTATATTGTATGATATTCTCTTTGAATCCTCGGACTGAATAATATTATACGCAGTTCGCACCCGTGAAACGACGGATTTCGCAAGCGTGCGAAAGTCATTCGGAATTTCCTAAAGGTGCTGTAAAATAATAATAAACGTATTTATCGAACGTCGATTTGAAGCTTTAATGCTTGCCAAATTCAATGCGATCGGTACATTGTCCATTATTTTATCGTAAAACCATCAAATTTCAGTGAATCTTTCTGCGAAACTTGGAACAACCTGTCGCCTGTGTGAAAAAAAAAACACACACGCGCGCGTAAAAAGTGAACAGCGACAAAGATTTCAATTGAAATGAACACAAAATTTCGTACGTATCAAATCTAAGAGACGAAATTATTCGATGAATATTATTTTCGAGAAATTTATAAACGTCGAAACTCGTCATTCTCTGCAAACGCTGGATACGGTCGTTTGATGAATGCGTGTTGTCTTCGCTTGCATGTGTCTGCCGATCTAATAAATTAGAGCCAATCACGGTCGATTATCGTCTGCCAACAGCGCAAAGTTGCTCATCGCGCGACCCGTTAAAACGAAAGTGGGTGTACTACCGGCTAAAGACACGGGGCATCGATTTTCGGTTCACCGACGCACGTACACTCGGAGCACACCGAGAGGTGACCGAGTATCGTTCCCTCGGTAAATCCGGATCAGCTTCGTAATTGGGCTTGCGTGATCGCGCACAAAATGCGTACGACGCGCATTGTTTTGTTGACTGAGTCGGGGGATTGGACTATCGGCGGCCGTAATTAGTAGAATTCATGGTTTGTCGTGTCCACAACGAAATTCCGTGGTAATCAGTCAAATTGCAAAGCGGCGTAAACCAGTGCTGCGCCCTCGAAAAACACGATTGGCTGTCGCGAGCCGAGATTCTAAGAACACGCGACTTTCAGACGATCTGTCTGAAAGAGAGAACCAAAAGGCAAAGATGATACCTTCGAGGCGCCGTTTGTAGATCCCGATAGAATCAGCAGCGATAAATTTCCTGCGCGTGAAATTTCGTTTCCTCAGGTACATTGCGAGCATATTTCCCCGGACAAGTGCGCAACGTGATAACCTGTTACTTTCAGCCGTCGTTAAATAATATTTTTGTCAATAATCTTCTCTGAAAGATCAGCTTTTGTCTACGAAATGACGATGAAACATTCACGTACCATGCATCTGTCACAGTCTACTACGAACTTGCGAAACGACCGCACGTATATATTTTCGATGTCTAAACAATCTACGACAGTTCTATCAAAGACAGATCAAAGAAGAACTATAAGGAACATAATAATCTCCGAAAATTCGAACTCCAAATGAAATCGCCCGAGTCGAAGGATAGACGAACGAAAAAGAAAAAAAATATCGAAGCGACGTTCATTTGGCGAAGAAAGAGACAGGAAGCGATCGCCATTATGGAAAGGAGGCCACTTTTTGGTCGGCCTTTGCGCACGAAGAAACGTCTCTCTCTCTCTCTCTCTCTGTCGAAAAGCTCGAGCAATATTTGCGGAGAGCTCCGAGTGGAAAGAGCAAACTCGCGAAGCAACGTCGATACTTACGTCCGATTTCATCTCAGACGTCGTTGGAGCGCGATGAGCTCGTCAAGCGACTCGCTGATTGTTTGTTCTTCAGCGAGGATAAATCAGAAAGACGCGGAACCCGGGACCTGCAAGCACCAGGGTGGCTGCACCGCCTCTCTCTCTGGCGATCGTTGCAACGGCAAGTATTTATAAACGCCTGTTGGGCGCGACGAGGAAAGGCCCAACGATAACTGTTTCGCCGAGCAAATAGAAATTAGACGAACAAACGGAACAGGGGTCTGCACCCCCTCGTCTTTCATTTGCGAATTCTCGTCGAACAATAGACGTCCCTCTTGGATAATACAGCTCGCAGCTATTATGAATAATCCTTCCCTCTTGATTCTTTCGTATATTGTAAAATAGTATGTAATTCTTTCGTATATATATATATATATATATGTGTGTGTGTGTAATAAAATAGTATCATCTGCTAAAACGTGTCTTTAATGCCAACCACGTGGATGGTAATTTAATTTTCTAGAAGGGAGGGGGAATTTTTTGCATTTCCTTAAATGAAATTCTAACTTTCTAATTTTCTTTCGTATATTTTCTATCGCGTTCTTTGAAACGCTTGTTTACCAAGTTCAGGGCCATTTAGGTTTCCTCCATAAAAGTCAAAAATTTACTTTTTTGAATAGTAAGAATTACGTGTCACAGAGGCATTATGGACATTTTAGAGATGCTCAGGCGGAGCATGGCCAGAAAAAGAAAAAAAAAGATTGGAAATCACTGCTATAATGTAATGAAATAGTGTATAATTCTTTCGTATGTAATAAAATAGTATCATCTGCTAAGATATCGTGTCATTGATACAATGACGGGAAAATACGAAACAATCGTATATTTCAGGTTCGACGATAAGAAGATAGATGAGGTACGAGAATAACCAGCATCAGAGACGAGGAATACGCGAGAGTTAACAAAATAAACAAATAAACATACAAGAATAAAATAATACACACGTTACTGAATTATGATAATTATTTGACGAGTGCAAGTTATATTCTCGTAGAAAATCCTACGGTCGTCGAGTTTTCAATGTACGCGATGTATTGCGCACCACTGTTTATTACGCTACTGATAACGAGTTAAACAGCCCGCTTTCAAGCGTGGATCGTTTGAAATTTGCTTAAAAACAAATTACTTGGCTCGATTCGAACATAATCCTACTTCACTCCGTTTCACGTAGAGAATGTGCCCCCGTCTGCAAAGGATGAAACGAAAAGTGTTAAACTCGATGTTTCTGAAATGTAAACGTGCGTTCCATTCAACAGGCGTCGTACGCAAAAGTTGCACTACATCGAGAAGAGAAGAAAAAAGAAAAAAAGAAGAGAGGAAAGAATCGAAATTGCGTCCAGGAAAGGAGTTTGAGCTTCGAATCCCACGCCAAAGAATCGCGAAACTAAAAGAGACGAAATTAATATAGCCGTTAGTCAAAGGTATCTGAAATTTCGTCTCGCGGCCCTTTCAACCTCCGTCCGGAAGAAGTTGGCAAAGTTTCCGCTTGGTCGAAGCAGAAGAGAGATAAAGAGAGAGAGAGAGAGAGAGAGAGAAGGAAAGGAGAAAGGGAAACTCGTTTGGAGCGCAGTAACGGGGTAATCGGGGGAGTGCGGAGCGACAAGTAGCCCAGGAACTATAGATAAAAGGGATGTAATGAAACACTATCAGACGGCGAGGGTAAAAAGGTGAAGGGCCGCGTTGTACAGAGTGTTGAATTATGTCTAGCGAAGGAGGGGGGAGACAGAGGAAGAGACAGAGAGAGAGAGAGAGAGAGAGAGAAGGGCCGAAGCTCACACAGAGAGACCGGAGGGGTAATAACTCATAGTAGTCCGTACACAATACCATTGTGTTCGTTGTACAGATTCTGCAGGGAACAGGGACCGCACATGCGTATATATATATATATATATATATATATATATATATATATATATATATATATATATATATATACACGTGTATGTGTGTGTACATATATATATATATATATATATATATATAAAATCTCGGACTGCTCGCGCTTCTATAAGTATACCAGAGCACCCCGTGTCCCTGTGAAACTCGGATGTATATCTATCACCCTGTGCACTGGCTGTTGCATAATATTCCAGAGACAGCAAAGAGAGAGAGAGAGAGAGAGAGAGAAACGTCTGTCGGTCTCACCGTGTCCCCGTCCCTATCGACACTGTTTACGTGCATTATTAATCGTATACGCGGAACCAGAGTCCTCGACGACGAGTAATTTCGCTCCTACGGGACCGCGTACTCGATAATAGACACGCGTTTGTCACGCTTGATACGTCGTCGAAAGCCAAAACGTTTTCCAATTAACCCCGTTCAACTTGCCGGAGAAACAGAACGTCGCGCGAAAACGACGAAGAACGTCTCTCCCTCTCTCCCTCTCTCTCTCAGACTTTTCATCTGATCTTACCCTAGACCGATATTGGAATAGATGTTTCAACGAACTTTCAATTAAACGCTCCCGGAAATCGTCCATGGTATTTCATCCAGAAAAAGCAAATACCACTCCGGGCTCGCCGGCTCCACGGGAGATCTATACCGGTTGATCGCTATTTTCAACTATTCCAGATTGTGCAGAGAGCAAAGAGAGAAAACGAGAGAGAGAGAGAGAAAGAGGGGGAAGAGGAGAGAGAGAAAGAGAGAGAGAGAGAGAGAAGAAACCTTTCGAGCACTTTCGGGAGTCAATTGGACAGCGCACAGTCGCAAGACCGCTCATTCATAAACATCACCGGGGTCCTTCCGTTTCACCTTCTCCTGGATGCATCGTAACTTGCGGAAAGAGGACGAGCGGCAAGCATCGGGACGTGAATAAAGCCGACAAGAGATGAAGAGAGAGAGAGAGAGGAGGAGGAAACGCGGGTCAGACCAGAAGGAAACGGAGGGACAAAGACATCAAAGGACAAGAGGGAAAAAGGACGCGAGACGACTGCCGCCCCCGGGACAGCAATTTTCACTCTCTGTCACAGCTGGTCCATCGTGGGGGTCCACCGCTGTTACTTGCATTCGTTTGCACAAATCACAGGACCGTTCCACGATTTCTCTGACGAATAAACGAGGGTCAGATCCAACGGCCCAAGGAGAGAGAGAGACCGCTTCATCGAGATTCCTAGCCACCGATGCAATCTACGCTCGCTCGCCGTGCCGCATCGACAATACGCCCAGCGCAAACCGAACGCTGGAATTTATCATTCGTATCTAGAAACGAAAAACCACGCGCTCCTTCGGAGAATGCGTTACGTTCAACCTTGCGATCAACTTGCTACGACTTTTGACGCACGAGAGAATATTCGCAAAGAACGACGTACGATGTATATATATATATATATATATATATATATATATATATATATATATGGAATACAACGAACGGTTCCACCCTCTTACGACCAACTCGTACGTCGTAGAAAGTCAGTTCGAGGTGAACCTGTCCTCGCCCCGATAACGATCAAGGAAACACAGCAGTCTGGCGACCTAGAATACACGGAAGAGGTGGTCCACCGCGAGGAGCGTCGCGTGATGAAGAGGCTCGAGAATCCGGTATCGTCTCCTTGTTCCCGGCTCCCGTGCATGTAAAAGGAAGCTTAATCCTCCACGGTGTGTGGCTGTGATTTGCTTTGAATAATAACTCAAAGGGCCATACTGCGAAGACACACCGGGCCGAGGGGGTATATCGACCGACCGTTGGTCCACTTAATATCAAGTGCTTATGCTTTCATACATATTTCAGAGAGAGCGAAGCAGCACGCCGACACCGCGTGAATCATACTTGGTAATATCAGCGTTGACATGTTTCGTTGCGAGCGAATCGAGCCGCGTGATCCTTTCATGCAGCCCCTTCGTTACAAATTAATCAACGCGGCGCAGCCGTAGAAAAAGAGAGAGAGAGAGAAAAAACGCGCAAGCAGTTTTTCGACAAAAGAGAGAAAAAAAGAATCAAAAGGAGGGGACGAATAGAAAGAGAGAGGGAATAGTCCGGCGTGTCAGTCGAAATCTGCTCGATAAACGCTCGATAGGGGAAATGGATTGCTCGAATCGTTCGCCTCGATAAGTGGTTCATAAATGCGTCATGAACGGGCAATAATTTTCTGTCGATTTAATGCGCGCTGAAGCTGCGCCGCGCGGAGTGGTAACGCGGAAAGGCAATATCGCAAATTCTACTACATCCGTCTCTCCATACACGTCAATCAACGTTATTATCGAGAAGACGATTTCACCGCGGCACACGCTGTGGACTTTTGCGTCCACAATACCAGGGATATATCCCGGCGTTGCACGAACCACGTATGACCAACGAAGCTTTACATCTTTCATAGACTGTTGTGGCCAAGACAATTACAACACGGACAGCTCTATCGTACTAACCGGGCAAATAGAGTACTGTCTCGCAGACAGGTAACGTATTACCATATATAGGGATTGATTTTAAGGTCTACAGAGACAGAATATGGCGGAATATGGACGACCATCGAAACGATATGAAGACACGGAATGAAGAATTATTATTCGAGGTTTTATTATAATTCGTCATCGAGCATCTTGTTGAATGAACAAAACTAACATAACATACAAACACTCTTTCTTCTGAAACTACTTTTTCACGATTATGTATTACTCGAAATCGTACTCGAAATAAAGAAGAAAATTGTTTGTCAACTCACTGAAGTCCGTTTCTTTTGAATTCGGAATTTCAGTTTAAAAAAAAAAAAAAACGAAATTTTAGTCGACACTCGATCACGAAACGAACTCCTGCCGGTTAAATCTACTTGTCTGAACTCCCATTTTACCAAAAGAAAAGTCCAAAGCGATAGGAAAATGAGTCTCAAATCGAGTTTTACCAGTGTAAAATGAGCGAGAACGAGCAGCTTCACGGGCAGCTTTGTTCTAAACTTCTTTCGAAAGAGCGTACGAATGCGATTAAACCGAAGAAGAAGGAAGCCCGATTCCCCGGATAATTCCCCAGGCACGATCGGATCGAAGGATCCGAACCGGTTGGTGGATCCGATGCGAGTAACGCGTCAAGGATCTCTTTGATCTGCGTAGGATCGACATCAATAACAATCGAGTGGGTCTGCTGCGGTGTAGTGTGCGACGCACGGAAGTCATAGAGCAACGGAAACGGAAATTAGCTGCGGCCCAGAAACAATGGCCTCGCCGGACCTCGGTCTCACCCTGCGCGTCTGCGTCTCCGTCTCGTCAGGCCAGGAGGAAAGCAACAGAGTGCGACTGTTGTATCCGTCGCCGTGTTACGAACCCAGCCCTTAGGCCAGCACTGGGCCGTGCTAATTCCAGAAATCGTCCGCCAGGAAGGAAACGTCCACGTCCTTTGACGAACATCGGGAATTTTCGTCTCGTTCTGCTGAATCTGTATTTCGACACCTTTCGAAATCAAGTAGCTACGAATTACGAAGACTGCAACGCTAATCCGGGAATTGTACGAATGTAAGTAAATCCGAGGAATTCTTGGTTTCGTTTGAGACGATATACTCGATAATAATCGCGTCGATTTGATGCGACGATAGTTTCTCGTTTATTTATTGGTAGCATATTTCTTATTCTTTGGCATAGACTATAACTATAGATGATACTTTACGACGAGGGATTCAGATTTTGAACAGACATGAACATCTTCGATGAGAGTTTGTTCTAAGTTAGACTGTGGATTTTTAAGAATTTATGGAAAATTCGAAGGTGTAAAAATGCGCACAAATAATGCGTAAAAATATATAAAATATCCAAAGAGCTATATTAATTATAAGGCCTGAGTTCTTGCGATTTTTCCCCGAGCGTTCTGCTTTGCATATTTTCAACGATAACGCCGTGAGAAAACGAAACTTCGGCGAGTACCGAAGTCGGCAAATAAAATGGAGAACATCGACTCGCAGCCCTTCTTAAACCGGATAATTCTAACTCTCGAAGACAGAGATATTCCTCGTTACTGAAATTAAAACTTTGCAAGCTTCAACGCATTCGAGATGCAGGCGGTTTATTTTCATTTGCCAGGTGGTTCATTTTTTAACATCTGGTGAAACATTCGCGAAAGGTAAAGACAAGAATACCGTCGAAATCATCAAAGTTTCACATCGCCAGGTAAAGAATAAAACTTCGACAGAAAAGATTAACGAGCAAGCTGAGATCCAGTAACGAAACATTGAAGGTATACTCGGGATTTTTTTCCCCCGAGGAGGATGCTCGGGACAGGAGATCGAGAATCCTGAATATTTAATGGAAAGAAAGGAGAGGACAAAAATCAGGACTCTGAAGAAGATAACCGGAAGCGCGAAATTCATCAGGAGGAAAGACACAGAGAGGAGATGAGAATCTGGAGAACGCGAGAGAGGATACATGAACGGAGCCAAGCAATCGCGCTTGGAGATAGTAATCCGCGATGGATGAATCGCGCTTTGTCCGTCGATGAAAAGCAGACACGCCTCATTTTCGCCTCTCGGTTTCCTCCGCTGGTCGAAATTTCACTCGTTTCTCTCTCGCTCTCTTCGGGGGATGCTTTAACTTTTTTCACGATTCGCGTAATCGTTGACACAGTACTTTTACCCCGCACCATCAGAGAGAACAAGAGAATCTGCTAAATAGTATCAACTTGAGTTCGTAGTTTGAAACTATTCGCGGATACGATAAATTTTACTTTAATATTTGTATCACTGATATTACGATCACAACCCTCAAATAGGGTTAGATCACAGCTAACTGTAGCAATTTACATATCTTATATTATAATTTTAAACGTTTAATTTTATTTTGAACTTTACATTCTCCCAAGACTGGAGCTCAGCTATAAAATTTAAACTCTAAATTTAAAACTCTCGGACTCAGTAATGCGAAAACTGGAATTACTGTGAATGGCTAGTTGGAGCACTAATAAACGTTAAATCTCTACCAGCGAGCGCAACGATCGTAATCCATTGCACCGACGATTGTAAATACAACGAAAATTCGTCTACAACCACGACTGCAGCGCGCCGATTCCCAGATCGTTTACCGCCAAATATCACAGACAGATTCCATTAAACTTTACGCGAACGATGAAAGTGGCGCACGAGGGGTTGATACACGACGGTGCATGATGAAAGCTCTTTCGCCGATTATTGAAGGACATTCGAGCGTTACAAAGATATGGGGAAGAAGAATGAAATTCGACTGAGGGGTTAAAGGTAGCGCGACGAGAGGAGACGAGAGGCAAGAGGCTGAGAGTAAAAGACGAGGAGGGAAAAAGGGAGAAAAGGTTCGCGAGAGGCTTTTTGCTCGACGAAGCTCGACCGATTTCGGATGTTTATGTGACACGCGAATGGTCGATATCAATATTCATCGAGCCGCGAAAAGCCGGTTTAATATTCATACCCCTGGGTACCGAATGTGGGAAGGGAACGGCGGTTTTGCGGTCGTTGCGATTAGGGAGACGTTCGCCGTTTTGGCGAGACGCGTTCGACGAAGGAGGAAATCGAGAAGAGGGGTGAAAATAGGGACGCGGCCCTTTTTGCCAGTAACCGAGTCGAACGACGTTGGTGTCTCGTCCATTAAACGCGAAAGATCCGGTTTTTCTTACTGCGTGCTCTTCTTCTCTTTCATTGTCTGGAAGAATGCGAGACACGCTTTCTCTCGTTCTCTTTCTCTCTCTCTCTCTTATTTTCTTTTCATTTCTCTCTCTCTCTCTCTTCTTTCTTTTTTTTCCTCCCCGCTGTCGCTGGTCTTCTTTTTTCCCGAGGCACGAAAGGGCGCATCAATTCGAGCAAGAACGGGCGACGGTTCTTCTTTTTCATTAAAGCGATACGAGGCGATCGTGGGGACGGGGTTGAGTGGAGGGAGACTGAACGACTGAAACCGGGCAGGAAGGCACATGTTTCTTTTACTCGGCGAAAGTTCCCAACAAAAGCTAGATCGTTATCATCGTTTCTTTGTGCTTTCTAGCGAGGGTCGTCGAATCGCGCCCACTTCAAAGAGCCCTCGGCCAATACGAACGATTTAATCGACGTTCGAAAAAAAAAGGAAAAAAAAAAGAAAAAGAAAAATAGAAAAATAGAAAAAGAAGGATCCCGCCGTTCGCGGGATTCCGGTGAAAGATAAAAAGAGGGGGAAGGGGGGGCAGAGAAAAAAAAATCGTTAAAAAGCGTCCGCGATTGTCCAATAGTTTGCGAGGAAAACGTCGGAGGAAGAGACAGGAGGAAAGAGGGGAAGGGAGGGAGAGAGAGAGAGAGAGAGAGAGAGAGAAACTGGTAAAAAGAAGAAAAACGGCGGGCGCTGTTCCGCGGTGAGACCGAGCCAGAAACGAGGGGGGGAGAGGGGAAGGCGGGCCATTAAACGAACGATCGGCGTATTCCGCGCGGAGATTCGAAAGCAATCGACAATGGATGGCATCGAGCGACGCGGCAAGGCAAACAGGGGTTGTTGGTATCGAACAAATGACAATAAATGGCATGACGCGACACCGAAGACGGTTCCAATTTATTCCCCGGAGGCAGTCTCGGTCGACAATGTCAGCCCCCCGTCCTTTGCCGCCGTCCTGCGAGCCTCCAGATAAAATATCGAAAATACATCGGCCGCCACCGGAGAAATCAGCGGCTCGCCCGGCTGATTCTTCCATACGAATGCGCGACACGGGAGGGGGGGGGGGGGGGTTCCCGAACGTCGAACTCATGACTTGAACGCGGAAAGGGGAAGCGGGGACGCGGACCAGCCGCGGAGGGTCGCGATAACTTCCCTGTCTTCGACGTTCGTTCGAATCACATGGAGGGAATTGGACAGCGAACGGGGAAGTGTAACGGCCATCGACCGTTCTCGTGCTCTCGTTTGCTCAATGAAATATTAATCCAACGATAAAATAACGAATTAATACCAGGTACAATAAAACCTGTGTTAATAATGGATACGCTGCCTCGACACGAGGCCGAAACTGTCGATAATCATATCTAATCGATTCAAGTCGTCGCAACTGGAAAACCGATGAACGATAATACTGCCGCGTCGCGCAGTCACCCTCCCCTCCCCACCTCTCCTCAGGTCTCCCCGCGGGTCTCTTCTCGTTTCCTCTCTCGATATTCGACCAGTGAATGATGATCGGGTGTAATGGGTAGTGAATTTACACTCGATCTGCTTTATTCGAATAATATAAATTCTGGGGGACTGACTCCCTAAGAGATGATTGATCGAAGCGGGGGAGAGGAACTATGTACGTGGCGCGCGCCAAGAGCGCGTTACATCTGCATATACACACACTAGCTCGGAAAGTTCTGCGCACTCTGGCCGGAAGTCTGAACGAGCTACATCTCTGGCTGGTGCATCGCTGGCGGGCGATATTGCGCTAATACTAACGAGGAACGTTCTAACAAGTGTCCGGCGTCGATTTTGATAAAACTTTGACTGTTTAGAGAGCGGACAAAGCGAGAAGAGAGAGACAGAAAGAGACAGAGAGAGAGAGAAAGATCTCCACTTCTCGAGGATGAAAATTACTCGTGTTACGGCACCGCTGCTACGCCATTCGGAAAACTATCGCCGAGATTCCACGAGTGTTTCCTTTGGGTCTACTTCGTAAACGCAAATCCCCGTCCCGACCGGAGCAGACTCGACGAAACTTATCCTAAACTCCGCGCGCAACGATTAAATACCACTCGCGCCGAAACTCTGGAATCCCCAATGCGTGGAAATCCCGATAGAATAGGTAAAAAGGCGATCGACCGCAATTCCGTCACCAAAATGGTTGCAATTACCGCCTGTTTGATCGTATCGATCCATGGTAACCGTAACAGGGTAAGATCGTTAAGCGAGAATGGGTGACGATAAGACAGTTCCGTGTCTGTCAGGAGAAGCGTGCTCGAGAAGTGTCACGCGGAATGAAAAAACGAATTACTTCGCAGCGAGGTGAGACAGACAGTCGCCCGCGAATATTCGTCGACACGCGAGTCCATTAGCCGCTTCATTCGTGCGCACGAACCTCTTTGACCGATGTGTAACAACGCGGCGAAATTCCCGTTCGAATCATCCGTCTCCGATCTTTCCGTCGAAAGCGAAACCCTATCTTTCCATCGTTCGTAACTCCAGCTGCGACAACTATTATTTCGCGAAATTATTCAGCGACGCGGACAAACCGAGGACTAGATGCTACAAAGCATCGAAAAAATTCGACGTAAAAGTGCCCATTGTTATGACGAGTTATGGAACGAGAATGAGAGAGATCGTTAAGGGAACAAAGTGAGGAGCCGATTACGAATGAGAATTGAGAATAACGAAACGAAGGTTTAGAGTGACGAAATTGTGACCAAAAAAAAAAGAAAAGAAAGATCGACGTTCGACGTCGAAAACTGGCGATTTGCGACAGTGTCGTTTCTGTGAAACCCCATCGCGCGATTTGTCAGAAAACGCGACAACAGCGCGATGACTCCAAGACTCGCGTGAAACACGATTTCGGACGGCCAATCAATTACTTTCGCGATACGATGTGAAATAACAGAGGCACGCGGATCTCGGCTCGAATTCATAAACGATATGGCATCACGGTCCATTAATCAGTATCATAAAGGGATATGATAATTATATTGGCAATCGAGACGCGGGCATCAACGTGATCATCCGCATCGTTACGGCCTATTGATCCAGTGATTAATGCATTGCGAAATGCAGAGAAGTACGTAATTAATCAGGATTCAGAATAACTCCAACGTTGCGGCAGCGGCGCCTTGTTTCCAGATTCGACTCGTTTTTCATCGCGCTGTAATAACTCCACTGACACAAACCGCTCTCTCATCTCGATTATCCTCCGTCCCTCCCCCCTCCCCTGTTTCATCCCTCACCGGCCCAAAGAACCACGCCAAGCTTCGTTCGTTCGTTCTTCCCATTTGCACGCGATTATTATTTCGCGCGTGTACCGTGCCAAGGGAGAGACCAAAGTGAATCCACGAGTACGCGATAAATCGCTACCACCAGCAACACCATCGCTTAAATTCAATCGAAAATTCTCGGCAAGAGAGAGAGAGAGAGAGAGAGAGAGAGAAACAAGCGTCGTGAACGATGTATGTATAATGATCGCTTTCCGTTCGGTCCAAGTTCATCGAGCGAAACGGCGAGTGTAGAGAGGCGATCGTTCTTCCACGCCGCTAACTATCACTCAGCTCGCGTTATTGTACACGCGTCGAGCGAAATTTCGGAAGGAACCTTTTACGAGGGTCGGAAGGAGGCTCGAGGAGAATACAGCGTATTACAATACGGAGATAGAGGATGTATATCAAGTATCGTGACAAGAGTGTATATCAAGCTCGAGACAGTGCGTGCAACAACCTACGCGTCGCGTACGAACCTTCTCGTCCTTCTCGTTTTTCCTCTATCACCGCTGCTAATTGCAAAAAACGCCGAGCAATCGGATAACAGTAATTACGCGTAGGAGTACACGGTTTCGTCGTTTGCCGAGCGTGTCCTTCGCGGCGATAAGCATGGTTATCGACTTCAGCCAGCGAACCAACGTGGCCAAAGTCGAATGAGAAAAGAAAAATTAAATCGACGAGAAATTGGAAAATCTAGAACACGAGTCTCATACGATTCCAAGGAATCGCTGTACCTAATCGTACCTAAACCATACGTTGGAAGATACGTCCAAGGAAAATCTCGAAAAGGAGCGTGAAATAGGGGACACGGTATCGACATGGACCCTGTGGATTTAACGGGATTCAGTTCGACGGCAATGAAACGGCATGGTCTGTTAATAGGTGAATAAAGTCGAGGAAATGTAGCCCCGTTTATCCGTGGCTGCAACGATGCAGCTTTCACTCGCTTTATTTACGCGCATCGTGCACGTGGCACTTTAAACTTCGCGGTCTACGACACAAATTGTCGCGCGCCGCTAGCCAGCGAGATACTTTCGCACCCCCTTCCGCTTGCTAGCTTTTTCCTGCTGTTTTCATTGGTGCTGCTACGTGTCGTTTATTAAATCCCGCGAGGTTCCAGCCTCCAGGCCGCCGGAACCGTGCTTGGCAAAAAGGAATCCGCGCACCCGGCTGAAAGGAGAGAGAAACGCGCGTAACCGTGCTTGGAAAGGGGAGCAAGCGAGCATCGGAATAACGCGATACTCGGTCTCGAAATTTTATGGCCGCGACCGAGGGAAACTGCAGCGAAAGCCAACCGAACGAAAGGAAACGAGCAGGCGGAGGCGGAAAGGAAAAAAAAAATAGAAAAGAGAGGTGAGGAAAAAAAATCAGCAACGAGAGCGACGTCAAATAAAACAGTCCGCCGTACAAAGAGAAATACAAATAAACCGCAAAAAGGGTGAAAACACGCGGGTGAGTTTTAAACGAGCCCCTAAGAACGCGCGCCGTCGTTCGAACCCTCCATTTGCACGCGGGCATTTTTTTCCTTTTTTGTATCTAAACAACCAAAGGTATTGCGTAAGAAAACTTTGTAGGCCGTGTTGTCTCTGAACTTGCCTCTCCCCGATTTTTCTTTTAATTCAGTTTAACGTGGAGTCGACCATCCACGCGTGATGCCATTTCTTTTGGCAATTGATTCGAACTGTAAAGTTGTAAGTGCGAGAGGGCTTTGCCAGTTGATGTTGTAAAAATTTCGCGTCCGCAGTCCACTCGAGCCCTTGATAAAGTTACAGGACTCGAGTCGTGGCGAAATTTCATCAACAGACACGGTAAAAGTTAAACCTCAAATTAAAGAGCAGTCTGAGGCGCTTTTGCCCGAGCGTAACATTTAAGGGTTGAGACCAAATTAAAGTCTGTCCCCGGCTTCTTGATGTTCCGCGTTAAAAAAAAAAAAAAAAAAAAAACGCCCGATAAAGCGATTAATTAACAATTTCCACGCGCGAGTACAAACAACGCGGTGAAGCAACAGTACACCGAGTTCGCCATAACGATGGTGCAGAAATTCAGAATTTAGATGTTCGAGGAACCGAGGCGCGCAATTTTGCCCGAGCGGGCAATGTAACTGTTGGACGAGAGAGGAGAGCACCAAGCCACGTGGCGCCTGACGTTTTTATGCGCCGTATTTCGATTCGGTATCCTGGGCCGTGACCTGGGCCAACTTAACGAAAGATCGCGGGACGACGTGACGTGGGCAAGAGTCCAATCATAGTCGCCACTCGTCACTTCCTTTCTCCCCCCCCTCTCTCTTTCGGCTCTCTCCTTCTCTCAGTCGACAGCCGACCGGAAAACGAGAAAATTACAAGCGGGACGCACGCTCGCGGAATGGAGGAGAGGGCAAGAGCCAGGCCAAGACGAAGGCAGGAAGAAACGAGACGGTTGGAAGCGAGCAGGAGGCGTAGAATGCGACAGCGTCGCTCTTCATGCGGATACCCCGTAAATCATGACGAAGTACCGTAAAGGATGAAATGAAAGGCACGCGAAACACAGCACACCAGCCCGGGAGAGATATATAACGCTCCCCAGCTCGCGAGGATGAGAAGCACCGCGCCGGCTACCTACACTTGCACAGCGTGTGTATCGTTCACATATTCGTGTGCAAACTCGTCCCACGTGTAAATATATTTACCGGCGACGACGTTACGCGACGCACCGTCATATTCTTCGAGTGTATTTTAGATTCAAACTCGCGCGCTATGCGTTCCAGCTAATCAGCTAGCCGCGTGCCGGGATTCCACGGTCGAAACGCTACTGCCTTTTACACGGTCCAAGTACCAGCCGAGCTCCTGGTCCCGGGATTATTTTATAGCCCGTGCTTCCTTTAACCTCCTTCTCCTCCACCCCCTCCACTCTCCAACGACCGGCCGAAGCATATACCGCCATCCCTAATCTGCATGGATTATTTATGTTTTAAGGAAGGATCCAGATTGCAGCTGGTTCGAGTAATTTGCCAGTGGCGTGTTTCATTTCCAGGCTACGAGAATACTCGATGCCAAACATGCGATAAAATACGCGTAAAAATGAGAAATTGCGCGATACTTCTACTGTGTTTCGAAACGAACGGTACGGTCGCGTTAACGAACAGAACGAAGCGAAACAGCGAAGGTTGAACGAAGATTGAATCAGGTTTGAGTCAGGTTTGAACATGAAAATTTGGAATTAACACGTCCGACATATTGGACGAGATTCAAAACAATGTGAATACGTACTGTACGCACTTTGATAAACGATCACAAGAAATTACTTATTGATCTTTGACACTTTCGAAATCATTCATACGTTCGTGCAGATTAATTTTTTACTAAATCTCTCAACACAATGTATGCATGAAGAAGTTTTTGTTACAAGTATTCAAACAGTTACGCGAGTAGCATAAATTGAAAGGCACGAGAGAGCCCGAGATATAAGAATCAAAGTGCCGTGAAAAACGATCCTCTAATCGTCCCGAGAGTTAACTAACTGATTGTGAGTCGCAAGATTAAAACCAACGTGAAAGAACAGGGAGGAAAATTTCCCCTGTGGGAAAGGACAATTAATGAGAAGCGGCTTAATCACGGTGAAATTTAAGAGTAAACCTTTAAGAGGGGGAGGGGAGTCGCTTCGCGAGGAACCTAGATCCGCGCGGGCATTGCTATTACCGCCGAAGACATCTCTGACAGCCGGCCGCGTAAAATAAACTCGCGCGATTCAAACGCCAGTTCGTTCTCTTTAATCTCCGCGTACTTTTTATTCGCGAGGATGGGAGAGAGTACTGTAATTTCGCGGCAAGGTGGAGGGATCAGCTGGCACTAGAAATAAGTTTAGTCCACCTCGAAATTACCGTTTCGCGAAACGAGCTTACCTCCCCCCGAGATTTCTTCCTCTTCCCTTTCTCGCCTCTTTCTCTAAAACGACAGATCAAAGGTTCCACGCGAGCCGCGTGATCGCGCGAAGAGAAACGTCGCTTGTAATCGTCGTCGGCGCAGGATGGAAAGACGCGAGCCGCACTTACAATTAACCGGCTGGAATCTCGTTAACCAGTTGCGCGTTATACGTCCCATTTTTCTTGGTCATTATACCGGGCTGTCGTTCGGTGGTAACGAACTCGAAACAGTTGTCTGCGAATTTCGCGCGGGGCATGGATAAAGCGGTGACCGCAAATTATGCCAGTGAAACTATTAATTGGCCAACTCGTGGCCTTTGAGCCGCGTATATTTCTACCGTGGATCGAGCCCGTCAGCTGAAATCGCTAACTAGATTCGAGTTAGCCTGCGCTCGAACGAAATTGAAAAAAAAAATATAATAAAAGAGAGGAGAGTTGTGAATTTCATGCAGATTCGAAATTTGAAAGACATGACTTTTACTCGCGAGGCAAGGAGGATTGTCTTGCGAAATGAAACGGGGGAAACGGGAGTAAAATTGATAGTCGGCCGATTCGGCAGATAAAAGGTGCACCGATACCTTCGCAGGGAAATCGAAGGAAAATAAACAGACTTGTTCCATCGTGGACAGGCAGAGCGATTTGAAAAAAAAAAAAGAATGATAAAGAGGATTTAGCGCGTGTAAATATAATGAATCGCGTAATTAATTCGGGTAACGGACAAAAAAATGGTACAATTCCGGAAGTGTCGTCTTGACGCGAACGTGAATCTAGAGAATCTAACGACAGAGAATTCAAGTGTGTGCACGCGCCAAGTTGATAAAAAAAGTATTTCTTCGATTTCTCATCGACACGAAACGCGCCAGATACGTAGATCAAAGACGACGATAATACAGCAGAGCGAATCTGCGCTCGTTAAACAGAAATCGGAACTCTTTTCGTCGTTTCCACTGGACTGGAAACTAATTGACAATCGGCGTTACGCTAAGAAACGTTATAAAATGATTTCTTTTATATACGTGTATGTATATGTGTAAAACGTATACTATTCTTAGTGTGTATATATATATATATGCAGTGAAACGCGAAACACAGAGAACACCGCGGTGTGCAACGCCGGTTATGCAGCGAAACAGCAAAGAGTCGAGCTAATTATCGTGATGAGCTATAAAATGAGGCCGGTTAATTTCCGTCACCTGTTAATTGGCCTCTAGCATCGCGCAATTATTCGAATTTCGCTAATCAGCGCCGTGTGTACGGCCGCGTGTTCTCCGTCTCCCTTTGGCTTATTACCAGCGCCATCGACCGTCTCTCTGTGTTTCGTCGAAAAACAGATTTGCGTGCGCGAAACGTATAATCCCGGCGGTGCACGCGCCACCGACTGTGCCACCGGCGCGCAATCCGTTCTCTCTCTCTCTCTCTCTCGAATTATTTACCATTGTAACGTACAAACGATCAAGACGATTAACGAGGAGAACGCTTTTCAATGAAAACCACCGTGAAATCTGAATCAACACGGAAAGCGATGCTCGGTTATTATTTAAAAGTACGACGCCGCCGTCGTCGTCGCCGCTGCTGCTGCTGCTCTCTACGAACGAAATACGTATAATTTTATTGCGCTCGAGACGGGAGAGGGTGGCTCGAGGGAAACGTCTCTCAAGCTTTGCCGAAGGGAGAGAGAAAGAGAGAGAGATCATCAAGGGTGAAAGTCTTTTTCAACGAAAGCGAGCAAGCTCATAAACCGAGGCGATTAAGATAATGGAAAGGAAGATGAGACTGACGGCGATGAGGAGAAGGAAGGCGAAATAGCGTGGAGGAGGAAGAACCGACGGTCTGACGGTTCGCAGTGAAAGGAATTCCGACCTCCGAGGATTTAAGACGCAATTTCCTTGACGATGTCGCGCGTCATCCGTCATCCTACTGCCTTCAGACTGGCTGGAACAACGCGCCCGGCCGAAATTACGCGTTCCAATTACAAATAGATACGCGTAGGAGAACCGCAGACGTTTCATTCATTTCGTCCGTTCGAGTAATATTATGCCCTCCCACCGCGCGCCCGGCTCGCTCCATCTAATTCCGCGTCTGCTGAAAATTCCAGTAAAACTCGAATTTTCCTCTTCCTCGAACGCCGGGCGCGTAGATCGGAGCGAGGCTTCGTTTGGCAAGCGACGAGGCAAGAGTGATCTTACAGTTTCGCGGGAAAAACCGGCGAATCGAGAATCACACGTCACATACATAGGAAGTTTCGTAACGATCGTGCAGCGATTATACAGCAATTACAGCAAGGCAAAACACTTTCCAAGACACTCGTTCCCTTTTTCGAAACTCAACCTCGATCGTTGCACAATATGCCGGCGTTGTTCCAAGGCCAGCGATCAGCGCCAGTCGCGTCGTCATCGCGAGTAACGAGTATCACCTGCCGGATCCGTATTAACAGGTACTCTTACGTAAACCGTGGGCGTGCAAGAATCGGCCGAGCAACCCAATCCGGTAACACAAGCACACTACATTGAAATCGTTTGATTCCGACGATCGCGTGGATCGCCGAGCCGAGCAACGCGCCAAGGGTACAAGGGAATGTGAATCGTGTGCCTCCGCCAAACGATCCATAATCAAGGCCACGTGATATTTCACGGACGGAATTCAGCAGATCCGACGTTCAGATTGTCGGTGAATAGATAACCGCGAGGAAAGTCACGCGAAGCCGTAAGGAGATCTCTTCAGGCAGAAGTGATATCGAGCGGGCCCGCGAATTTTTCAACCCCCTTGCTAATCCATACCGCGCCAGCGTTGCAGAACTCGCGCGGACGATGTGCGATTTAGTACCGTCCGCGCTGCGATATTGCTGGCCAACGAGAAATGATTTGCGAACGCGCGAATAAATTGCAACGGCAAGATCGTACGTGAGATAGAAGATGTACGAAGGAAGATCTCCACGCGAATTGTTGAAGAGTTCAGAGAAAGAAAATTTGAGAATCTTCACTCAGCTGAATTATTGTTACATTAGTTGAAAGAATTCAAAGAAACGTTCGAATTAAATGAATTAAATCGTTGTTGCAGACTAGTCTTATTACGTGTATCCTTTATCGTGTTGTAGAGAAGAAACCTGCCTGCGTCCCAAGTTTCTTAAAATATCGCGCTCCGTCTTCGACGAATATCTGCCGGAGCGTAAATCGAATCGCGAACGGTTAAAATAGCGCTCAACGATCGCGGAACGATTCAGCGGATCGGAAGAAACTTTCCTCTGTTTCTTGCGTACGATAAAAACTCGAGGAGTCGCCGGCGTGAGTCGTAGAACTCTGTACGAAAATCAGGATCGAATCAATCTTGCCCGAGACAATCGTGCCAGTCGAAGACCGTTCATACACGCCGAGGAGGAAGTCGCGTCGAGGGGCGAAGTCGAAGAAAAAAGGAAAAGAGAGGCTCGGAAGAAAGGGGGTCGATACAATAAATCAGGATAAATCTGGAAAGCGGCGGGGCAATAAATTCGACTTCGTTTATCAGGCAGGGTAACTTCTATTCGATTCGAAGGCTCGGCCGAGGCGAGCCTTTTTCTAAAACTTTGTCAGCCTGATGGCGCCGACTTGACTGCAATTTTATCCCGTGGAGCCGGAAGTTTTCGGCGAACTCTCGCTTAAACGAGACACACAGCCGGGTCCACGCGCGACTCGATGAAAATCCTCCTCGGCTAACGTATTCCAAGTCTCTGGCACCACCCTCTCTCTATCCTCTCTATCTCGTGTCACTTCTCCTTTCCTACTGTGTCATCCGCCACCTCCAGTCGATCCCGACACGCTGGGTCAACCAGTAATCCACTCTTTCTTTTCTATAGTCCCCCTTCCTTCCCTCTTCATTCTCCATCCCCAGAGTTTCAATCGCGTTCTCTCTTCGAAACGCAGCGCTGCTCCACTCGTTACTGTCTCTCCTTCTTCTTTCGATTCTCGGGCTTGGCCGCCCACGCGACCGTGCGTCCTCCGACGCTCTTTTGCATCTCACGTCCGCGCGGACCTACAGGCCAGCTCCGAGTATCGCATTCCTCGCATCACCCACGTGAAAACTGGCGACTGGCCGACCGGTCGTGATGGAAAAAGCGAGGGGATCGCGAACGGGATGGAAAAACCGGGGAGGGGAAAAGGGAGAGAAAAGGAAGAACGTTGCACGTGCGACGCTACGTGCCACGAGAAATCGTACCGAAAGCGTCTGAATAAAAGAAAAGCTGTCAGGCAGCGAGATGTCGCCGGTCGGAAGGTAACATCCAGCGAGTGGAACGCGCAGAAACTCTCTCTCTCTTTCTGTCTGTACTTTGGAAACTGTGCCTTTCGGAGGTTTCGTTCGACGCTACCTTTTCGACGTGAAACACGAAGTAAAATTGGATATCGCTCGTGACTCGGAGTAAACGCAAAGCATTCGTTAAGCGGAAGAGATCGGTTCTTCCGAGGGATTTTAATAGTTAACCGTTCTAATGCCACCGACTACGATTTTTTAAAAACCGTGTTGAACAGTGCCGTGCGGTACGCGATAGCGCTTCTTTGATGTGACTATACGAAAAATGCCAAGCAACACGATAAAAAAAAGTGAAAAAATTAGCCTATTTATGCACGTGAATCGAGGAGAAAGTAATTAGGAGAGACAGGACCGAGCGTATTGAACATCGTGACGAACGTTGTGACGCTATTCGATATAAAATTTGAACAGCGCGATCGCACTAAAACCGCGGTGCTAAAACGATTAAAAGACAGAAACGATAACGAACCACTGATCCATTTCACTAAATTTTCCGGCAATCCGCAAACTGCTCCTACAATAAATGCGCTCGTACAATTGTTCGACGTCGATTTACCAAATTTTCAAAAAGGGAAAAGACCACAGCCGATGGAAGAGAGTGGGAAGGAACGAACACCCCGGTGTAGTATTCCTGGCCTGGAAATTGCACGCGCGAGCGAAACGAGAATTTTCCGTGAAAACCGCGCGCGCGATTATGCGAAACGCAACGAGCTGTCGAAGCCGGTCATTCACAGCGGGCGAGTTTCATCGGTTGGGGAACGGATTTCGGTAAACGGACGGGACCGAAAATAGCTCAATAACGAGCCCGTTCTCCCGCCGAATTTTTGGTTGCGCGAGCTTTTCAGACACGAGGAGGAAAATAACGGTGCAGGTGCGTTCGCGTGCATACAATCGCGCGCCAGAGCTGCCAGGCCAGCCAGCTCTGAAAGCCCCGAAGCGGTGCAACGTTGCTGCACACGGATGTGACCGCCTCGGTATTGGTACGCGGTATGTGTATGCATGTATGCATGTATCTATGTATGTATGTACGTACGTACGCGTAGTCATGTACAGAGAGATGTGTACATATACATGTACACGTGTCGCGGATCGGCAGGAGAACGTTAAATGCAAAGTGCAGGCGGACACGAGCATGTGCAACGAGAGAGCGCACGTCGCGCTTCACTGGGCAGGCTTGTGTCGCTCGTAGCAGATTCGTACGAGAAACAAACGATAGCCAGTCACAAAGGAAGTAAAATAAAAGCGTGGAAAGAAAAGGCGGTAGAGAAAAAAAAAGAGAGGAGGAGCAGAGGGGAGAGAAGAGAGAAAGAACCTGCAAATACGAGGGGGGAAACTAGGAAAGAAAGACGAATAGAGAGAGAGAGAGAGAGAGAGAGAGAGAGAGAAAGCCGGAGAAGAGAAGTGAGGCGCCATTTAACGCTCCAGGCAGCACCGTACACATTTTCTCACCGACCTTTCACCCCGCGTTGCTTCTTTCAGTCTCACACTTTTTGATAATAGTACATCTGGAGGCGGTGTACGATGCCGCGAGAACTCGCGCGGAAACTGCAAAATCAGACTGATTTCCGTCCTCTGCTCTGGCTCGAAACCGAAAACGGTGAAAGAGCAACGTCAAGTTTTTCCTTCCTCCTCTCGACAACGCTTATCACCTCGAAGAACGGCCGTGAAAGAAAAAAGAAGAAAGAAAAAAAAAAAAAGAACGTTCTCAAACTAGTGCATTAATCAGGCTAAAAGCTCTCTTTCGGACACAATCATACTCTCTCTTTCTTTCGTTATTTCTCTTTTTCTGTCTTTCGATCTGCCACTTTTGTCGTGCCCACTTCCTCGCGAGAATCACCTCCGCGATACAGTGACTCGAGTTCGAAATAACGCGAGTGCCGCACAAATGGCACGAGTGCCCGTTCAAAGACGAGGAATTCGATATTAAAACGACCTGCAGAAACTGGCAGGAATCTCTACCTGGAAACTTAATGCGCCGTGTACTCTGGGCTAATTGGAGCGAAAACCTCGTTAATGTCCCCCTAAACTCGTCGCCCCAGCATCATCGTCGTCGTCGTCGTCATCGTCGACATCCAGCATCGCGAGCTTGCTAACCTAGCTACTTCTACTTCCGGTTGAACGTTTCAGCGCTTCAAGCGACGCGCGACTAAACGAATCTGCGTTTGCGTTTACGCTCACGTTTCCACGAATCGAGACTTCCGCCGAGTTCCTGTGCAGGACCCGATGCGCCCGGGCATCCTGATTTCGCAAACGCGGCCCGGCTATTAATTATCTGCGAATTACCGCTCAAAGGAAACACGGGAACCGTCGACGTTCTCCCGTCGGTTTAATTCGTTCATCGAATTCAGTTAAGAAACCAGAGGTCCGTTATTTACAGGGACGTGGATGCGTTAAATACACTTGTCGAGATGACTGCCGAGAGCGTCAAAAGAAAACGGACGGGGAAATAATACTTTGTCGGAGTATCGTTCGAGCTCTCCGAGGAGAAAACACGTTACACGTGACATTTAGAAATTTACCATCTACCTCTGTACGTAACCGTCGCGTTGCTCAACGCGTCGCGAGACTAATCGTTCCGATCGCTTCTCTCTGTCATCGTGGATTAAATCGTTCATCTCGCTCGTACACCTTTTCACCTTTAAACGCGCCAATGATCATCGAATATATACGGAATATATATATATATATATATATATATATATATATATCGACGAAACGAAATGGGATATTCTTCCGTCTGAAGGATATCTCCGAATAAACGCACGTAGATACCGGTCAGACCACTGTCTCAGTCGGCGAAGAAACATGCAAATGAAAGAGGATCGTTTGACAATTCACTCACCTTCCAGCTCGACGACCTTGCCAGCCCTCTTGAGCGCCTTCACCGCTTCGTCGTGGGTCGCCTCGCGCAGATCCTCCCCGTTTACAGCCAGAATAGCGTCGCCCACGTACAGCTGCTCCGTCGCGTCCGCGGCCATCCCCTTGAAAATCTTCGAGATGAGGATCGGCATTTTGTTCTCTTTGCCACCCTTGATCGAGATGCCGAGGCCGTTGTTGTCGCTTTTCACCACGCGCACGATACGTTTCTGATTGGCCACCGAGTCCGGCACGTCCGGATCGTTCAGGCTGTCCACGTTGTTGTTGTTTATGTTACCGTTGTTCAGGGCGTTGTTGCTCGTCTCGCAGCTCTCGTCCAACGAGATGCTCAGATAATCGTCCTCCAACGAGACGAACACGCGATACCACTGGCCACGAACTTGCGTTTCTAAGACGCCGGCACGCCCGGACGCGGACGACGAGGCTGCCGTGGTCGTCGTCGACGAGGACGAGGACGACGTCGCCGCGGACACCACCGAACCGATCCCCATCACTCCCATCGCTGAAGTCGGTTGTCCGGTTCCGCACAGCTCGACCATTTCGATTTCCTCGCAAGCTGCACGCTGCAATGCAAACAGAATGCTTTGTCAGCCGAATTTCGAACGAATTAAATCTTCGAAAAACGAAAATCCCGCGTTTCATCGCGATATCAACTCGATTGCAATTCGAACACGAAAACGTCAGAGCGCGAGAGGAATCAAGTTCCAGATCGCACGGCGAGCGCACGTTTACTCGAGTAGATCTCGAGTTAGAATTACAATACATTAATATTTAGCAGAACGATCGGAACATGGATCGTGGAATAGATTCGATCAATCTGGCAACTTTATCGGCACGAAGCGAGTTTCAAGTTTCTCGGGCACCCGTGCCCGTGCCATTCCACGTTATTCCATCACGTGGTGTTTCAGCGGAATCGAGGTCGAGAGATACTATACCCTCCTCCCCTCTTCCCCCCCGTTTGCCTCATTATATTAACATTACGTTCGTTTAAAATATTCCGACTCGCATATACGTTTATACGTTCATTGACTGCCTCGTAGATCCAATCTCCCTGGCGCACGAGCTTCACCGAAATGAAAGCAAGACATTTTCCACGTGTATACGAGTGTATACATCGAGGAGCGAATCGTGTCTCTTATTCTCGTATTTTACTGCCCTAGTAGATTCTATCGATCCTTCACGTGCTGCAGAATCCTGTTATGCACCTTTTATGCAAATTTTCGCCGCAGAAAGATAACTTGAAAAAGAGTTAGGCACCTAAGTACCTAAGTACGCAGCGATTATCAAATACCACGTACGCCAGCGAAGGCTTTCTAGTAGCTGAAACGCGTTCTAGTAGCAGCCAGCAGAGAGACATCGAGAGACAGCGAGACAGGCGAGGGTTAAAAAAAAGAAAAAAGGAAAAAAAAAATGACGCGTCTCTCGGCGCAATGCAACGCGATCCATAGAGGGAACGACAGGGATCAATTGCATCGTCTGTACTCGACGACACGGATAAATCAATTGTACTATGCTACGGTGAAATTCGTAATTTGAAAATAATTGATACTGGCCGGTGGTGACATGACCGAGCTCTCTTTACCCCTTTCTCTCTGTCCGGCTAACCCCACTTTTTCCCTGTCCCGCCTATTGTTTCCATCAATCCGTTTTCACTGGGCAACAATGGCGTTTACCCGTTAGTCACGGAAAATGTCCTACAAAACTGCGGACAACGGGTATAATTGCGCGAAAATTGGGAGCAGCCTCGCACGCTTACAGCATCTGCTGCTGCTGCTGCTCACTTTTAATTAATTAAAAGCTTTGTCATCGACGATACAGAGAAATACCTGTAATATCTCTATTTCATTTCGCAATTTCATTCAACGCGCCGTGTTTCTCTCCCCCCTTTCTCCGTCGTCCGTTTCACTCTCATTCTTTCGTCCCCGACTTGCATAACTTGACCGCACGGCTGATTTTACGTTTTCGAGTGGTCCGCCATTCACGTACAACCCGGCGCTTGACCCCTCTCGGTGTCTCGAGAAGAGAAAGTTCCCGACACGCGGCCCAGGTTTGCGAAGGCAAACACCGACAACAAGGTGTCTCCCCCGCCCCCCCCCCGAAAAAATGAGCAGCAGGGAAGAAAATAGGAAAAAATCGTTCTCCTTCTCGCGCTCGGTATATTTTCGTCTCGGCGTTATCACGCGAACACGGTGATTCCTAAATGTGGCTAAAAGCGAGGTCGTATCGCGTCATATTTAACCGGGCGTGTCGGCGGCCCTGCGTACGAAATTTTTCGTCAGCTTCGCGCGGCATAAATAATTTCATCCGCGGCACCGCGAAGTTGCGCAAATTGGATAATTTATCAGCCGGCCGTTAGGTCGAATACGCGAAATTAGCAAAAGGGAATCGGACGGGGAACCACCATCGGGGATGCCCGATACACTGCACCGGTACACACTTACACAAAAATACGGGTGAACGCGATGAAAATCTGGAAATTGACTAAACGAATCGCGCAGCCAGTCGAATCACGTTCAACCTGAAACCCGACGAAATTTATAGAAAAATACGGGGTGCATTTATCCGTGGCGCGCGACGTTAATTAGAACGTTGAGCCATACACCGTTGCATAATTAATGTAAAATTATTAATTACCTCTGGCATGCTTTACGCAACGTTACCTGCTACAATTACATCGAGCAAGGGATATCGCGACCGTTGCAACTAAATCTCATTACGACATGTTGACGGGGCCGGGAATCGAATAAACCGCCGGGCAAAGCCGCGACGATAACAAGACCATGTGATCTACCGTAATGTTATACATTTTCGAAAAACAACTCGATGATTTTTCCTGGCCTGTTCCTTGCCGGCGAAATTGAAGAAAATTGCCGCAAGACGAGATGCAAGACCAGAGAAATTGAACGAACCACGAGAGAAGCCGGACACGCCAGCTGCACTTTGTCTCGGCCAATGAGCTTGCATAAATTCTCGATTTAACATGAATGTGTTATGGTCGCCAAGAGAGCCTCTACTCGTAGGTAGAAAAAGAAAATCGGGACGAGAAAGAGGAATACAGACTCGAATATAACACGTTGTACATACCGCTGTATACAGTAATATGTACATAATATATTGGCGGTTATGTATAATTCGCGTATATGTCGCGCCACGTTTTTACATCGGCAATTTGCAGACACTCTACCTAAATCTGTCATTCTCAGATTCCTGACACATACCCCTTATATATTAGAAATCCAGAGATCGTTTTCATTCGAATGTATCTTTAAATCTATACGTATTTTTCATTTACTTGTCTCAATTTCTTCTAACCAACGAAGATAGGTAAGTTTGTAATTATCCATGCCCATTGATAATCCTTAGGCAACGATTTACCAAGAAACAAGGTGTGAAAATGTTTCTATGAAATAGAAACTGAGAGAGAAAAATAATTTGAAGCTTGATTATGATTTCTAGAAATCCCCTCCACGTAGAACCACTTATATGCATTTCTACCAACACTACCATAAATATATCCCTAGATCAAGGCAAAAGGACAATCGACAATCGTCGACAGACCACAAAGCTGTACTTCGATACTCAGCGGTACTCGCTGTACAGATTAAGTTTTGTAATTTATTGTTAATTGTCTAGCTTTGGCAAGAAATAAATATATATTCACTTGCAACAGCAACGCATCCGCGCGGAACCACCGCATGACAAACGAAGTGAATGATATTTCGGCGAAACGAATTTACGCAAAGTACATTAAAATGCAGGCGCTTGCGTCCGTTTTTACCAATACAAAGAGAACCGGCGGATGCGTGCTGAAGCGGAGCCGTGCACGCGGCGAGTAAATTCTATCGGGATCGCGGAACTGAGGATGGGGAACGCGAGTGTAGCAGATCCGGTGGCGCGCAATTGAAAAACGCATTACACGTACACGATGAAGGTGCACCGCGAAAATAAACCACGATGCCAAAAACGGGGTGCGTTCTCACGCGATGAAAATTAAGAGCGAAAACGCGGTTTTCGACGGGGAACCGCCACGAGGATTGGCTCGAAAGAAACAGAGAAAACGCGGGAGAAAGAGCGACAGACAAATCACCAGGGGGGGGGGGGAAGAACAAAAAGGAAGAAAAAAGAACAGATAACAGAGACGATTTCGAAAGAGATTTGGGGGTGAAGCACGATGTTGCGGGGGTACGTGCGGGACTAGGAGGATGGGTCGCGGTGTACCGGTGCGTGAAATTGGGTAAAAATGAATCGACGGCAGTACCGCCATTATTCCCGAAACTCGGTATCAGGATGTGTGTACGTATACCGTGGCCACCTACGTGACGCGTACGGATCAACGAGACGACGATGCAGAAAGTGCAGCCAATGTTTTTCCGGCTTTGGTATGAGTGCGTCCCTGTCGTGTGCCCCGATAGATATATAGAGGGTAAATGTAATGGCAGCAAAAGAAAAAAAAAACTGACGCGATTGTACACGTAGCAACGATGTCACGCCAGGAAAGAAACGGAGAAAGCGGCACGAAAGGGGGAAAAAAAGAGATTGATGCTCGTACCGGTCAATGTAATTAAATTAACCCTTCGACGGTCGCGATAAAATCGACAAACATTCCAGACTTTACGTTTCGTTGTTCACCATTCATCTATGGACTTCCGTTACTTTTTTAAAATCGGTATTTGTCGCTATTTCATGCTCGCTAGACGGGAAATATTTGCGATTTTCTAAATTCCATCATCGCGCGTGGAATTTCCTTCAATCGTTCTAACGTATCCAGCCATCTTGTCTCTCCACCGTATCCACCCATCAATGATCCACATTATGTATCGACAACACGATATGTACTTGTTGATTCGGCACGGTATCTGGGTTACATTGATCTCAGAAACACAATCTTACATTTGTGAACGTTCGCTGGAGAACAGTGTAACCAAATACGCCTACGAGCTTCAATAGTCCGTGTACCTACATTCATCCGTGTACATGTATTGGCCTCGGTCAGGGTACTACAAGGAACGATGTACAATACGCAATACTCTTGGCATAGTATCCGAAGGTTATATGTATACTAACATGCGACAGTGCTCTTACGCGGATATAATACTGACGAAATAGATGACACCGTGACACGACAAAATACGTTTCCATTAATCCCGAATATGTCGTGAGCGTGCTCATAAATATCATGACTTTTCGATCCCATATTTCGGACGACTCTACCGTATGCTATCGCAAAGTTCTTCGTTAGTATCTCTTTTATAGCGAACCTTTCTGTGGCTAATGACACGACGAAAGAGTTATACGTACGTTCTTCAACAGAAAAGTATCATATACAAATTGTCCGTCCGAAAAAAGAAGTGAATTCTCTCGGACAGGTTATTCGTAAGTACTTAAGTATATACTTGTTGTGGGAAATTCAAACGTATATAATACGCGCGACACGCTCCGTCGGTAATCGGATAACAACGTTAGCATCGTTGAAAGTGTTCGTATTTAATAAAAGCGTCGATATCGTCCCGATCGTATGTGTATATATATATACGTGACAATGTTATAATTAAAGTATCTGTCTCCGGAAATTTTACTCGTGTGAATTCTACCGCTGAGGCACAAGTACGTCTTTTTTTGTGTAAACCTACGGGATTGCCTGCACGTACAGCTAGACAGGGATATAAAAGAGATGATCGTGAACTATGAAAAGACACGGAAAGCGAAGACGAAGGGAAAGAGAGATAGAAAGCATGGAACGTGTCCGCGAGGTCGGGTCCCCCGGACGCGTGTATACGGCACTGTCGTGCCCCTCGCAAAAACCAATAACCTCGGCAAACGTCGAGCACCGGTTGTTTATGGCCCGAAAGAGAGAGAACAAGAGGCAAAAAGGGAGGAAAAGGATGAACAGAAGGAAGACGAGAAAGCACGGTGAGAGAGGTGGGAGACTGGAAAAAGAAATCAGCCGCCGCACACGAGAAACGAGGGGAGAAAACGCACGTCGCTCCGAGTTCCAGATGCATTTCATACCTGCAGCACAATGCATACACCCTTTGTCCAATATTTCACTCGTAATCGTGTGTATTACGTGGATATCTTTATAACTCACGCGATCATCATTAATGAGCAGAAATTCCTGCATGAACGCGCGAAATTTCGTGAAAACGACGCGCACGGCCGAAGATTTGAAAAGACTGCGGGAAAAAATGGCGTCAAAATGCCGCGAAAGTTAAACGCCATCTAATGTCATGTTTCCACGGTCACGTGACTCGCAATAATGCATCGGCGACCAATTAAAAACAGCCGTTCTTGATGCGTATAGCGTACTTCGCTAACGATAAGAATAGATACATGTTCGCAAATTTCAATGGGCCGAATCGTCGAATTTGTATCTCGAACGTTATCGCTCGACCGCGGATATTTATTCAAATTCGTATTTTTACGAACGCAAGTAAACGAAAAAAGAAAAAAAAAAAAATAGAAAAGCTAACCAGAGATTCGTTTCATTTGCTGAATATCGAAACGAGCGTTTATGCTCCGAATATTTTATACATCTTTGAACATATGAAATAAAATAATATATATGTGCGAATTTCGTATGTGCGTCACTTTTGCACACGTTATATACACGTTATATAATTTCCCATAAATGCATGAAAATTCGCGGCTCAGTTGTGTCATTATGTACATTTATGTTTCGTAAATTTAAGAAAATTACATACCATGTGTTACTCACGACAAGTCTGCGGCAGGCATCGTGCAGTCAAACTTGATTCATTCACGATTCAATCAAAATTTAAACAATTTCCTCTGAGCAATTTTATGGAAACGACATGCACCGATCGAAAGTTGCGAAAGGCTGACAAACAAACATGGAGGCGACAAAATACCGCGAAAAATAAACGCCATCTAATGTCGTTATTCCGCAATCACGTGACCCTTCAAAATCGCAGCGGGAAAATAGAACGACAGTCGAAATTGGATAGCGAATGGTATGCGGATTCAAACGTGGCTCTAACGAATTAGGAAAACACCGCGAGGCTATAGTTGAAATTAGAATTTCAAGAATCCCGAGAATGCAACGGAACTGCGAATCGCTCAAGGGAACAAGTTGGCGAAAACAGGAATGGGGAAATTGAAAATCCTATGGTAACAGCTTACACCGTGCCGTATTAAAGCTTTACACTTTGTGCGCCCAAGTTTTTACGCTTCACGCTCGAAACCTGTCAGAGAATACGAGCGGAATGCCGACCGCTCGACGCGCCCAATTTTTTCCCTCGCTTTGATCTCTTTGCTCGTGAACAATCGATTTTCAACTTATTTCACATTACGTAAAAAGCAGTAATTTAAAAACGAGGCACGTATAACGAGGCATACGTCGAGCAAAAAGAAACACATTTTAACGGAGCACGGTCGATTGATACAAACCGAAATTCATTCGACCAGATGAGTCATCGTTATTAGAAATATACGTGCAAGGATAAGTAAGATATTAAGATCTCTGACATTGGCGCGGATTAACGTTATTTTCATATATTAACACAATGGCAAGTGTGAGAATGGACAACGCGTCCTTTTCGCTCGACGTATGCTGTATAGTATAGACGATACGTACAGGCAAAGTAATGTTTGTTTCTTCGACATACCTTAAATAAAGGAGTAACAATGACGATAGGCGAACCAAGGAAAACAAAACAGACAGAGGTGAAGGGGGCAGGCGTGCTTCGGTCCAATGCAAAATAAACGTGTACGCTCGTTATAGCCGATGGCCTCTACGTTGATTTACCGTTTTCCGCGTGTATATGGGCATATGACTTCCGGTAGGCAGTGGGAGGCACGACGCCTGGCCTGCTTTTCTTTCTTTGGCTAGATCAGAAAAACTGTTCCCCCGGTGTTCAAGTCCGGTGTGTGTTCGTCCTCCGCCGCCCGTCTCTTTCTTTTCTTCGTTCACGCCACGACGACACGCGTCATTTGTCAGGTCGGTTAATACATTCGGCGATCCACGATGGAGTCAATGATATAACCGCCCGTCGGTTCGCCTTTCAGCAGCCTCGACATGTTTCACCGGCCTTCTCTTTCTTTCTCGTCCTCGACTGGAACTCCGGAATTCCGCGAGACACTCGCCGAGAGGACTCGCCTCCGCGTTTCTATTTGCCTATTTGCGATCCACTCACCTCTCGGCTGTTACACTCTCTACCCGTCGCTCACTTTCGCCGTAGGGATCGCGTTTGCAATTCGATTTAACGACGAAAATTCTCTCACACTGGAAAAACCGATCGGGACACGCGCAAACACGATGCGTCGAACTCCGTTTTCTCTCTCTCTCTCTCTCTCTCTCTTTTCGGAGGCGATGTAACGGCGACGCCTCCCGTACGAACGTAAGGGCCGAATGTCAGTCGCCCAGATCGTACAACGAGCAATTAATTAGCCGACCGCTTGACACGCCGTTAGACACCGATCGTACGACTAATCGAGAAGCACGAGTAATCGAGACGACGAAACGCGGTCGAGCGTCGTTTCGATTCGATATCGTTTCCGCACTCCGAACGCGAGGACAAAATTTCACGAGAATCGTCGTTGTGTTTAAGACGTTGCAACGACATCGACGGATATCGGAATACCGCAAATGAACGAACGACAATGTATTCCGTACGATCCTTTCGAAAGTTATAGTCGATCGTGGAGATGAATGATTGAATTCTCGTGAGGGAAACGTGACGGACGCCGATATACACCGAAATTTCAAGAGAGGACGTATTTTCGTGTTCCCCGCGTTTACACTTGAAGACTGATATTATTGTCGTTCTGATGAACGCGCCGAAACACGTAGCAAGGTGTACAAAAAAGCGCACGTCACTTTCAAAACCGGTCACATCGCCGATGAGACGATCGCCACGAACACCGGAAAACGAGAACAACCAACTGCCGCGACGTCACAAGTCGTACTAACTCGACTAGCGGTTCGTCGAGACCGGCGAACCTATGGGCAGCGGCGCGCGAGAGGGAGGGGATAGCTGAATACTCATGAGAGCGACTCCAGCGTCACCGGCGGGAAAATTTCAAAACGTCGAACGCCGACAACGTTCACCTTTATCGACGTGTATTTTACATAATTTTTGTAATTAAATACATGTACGTATATGTGTAATATAACTGTGATACGAATATATTTTTCAATAATAATAGATACAAAGCAAATGAAATTGATTCAACAAATTACTTGAATGAGGTACTAGAATATTGATTCACGTTTACAAATTTCACTTTTTCGTCGAAATATTTAAGCCTTAAAGAGGAACCGGTAAAATATCTGTCATAATGTAATCATTAATTTTTTAATTTACGCGTTTCAACGTATTCGTGTTCATTGCTGAATGAACAACAATGTGGGAAATTAATAATTACCAAGATCATTAAATGAAGAGTCACAGGGCTTGGCATTTCAATTATTTACATTTTTCAACTATTTTTTATAAATATACCTATAACTTCTTGTATACCATTTGTACATCATTTTCTTCTTAATCTTCTTTTTCTAGCGCTTTTTCTCAATGAAATTTTCTTTCTCTTTTTATATCTGAAATTCATTTTTTTGGATTTTTCTGCGAAGCTTCTTGCATTATTAGAACTGTTTTTTGATACCATTCTATTATTTTATACGTAAGTACGTAGAATCATCTAATCTGTACAACATCAAGAATATTAATAATGAATTCTAACTTAATTAATAATAAATCGAAAAATCTTGAAATTTAAGTATTTAATCATTTTTTACGGGCAAATTGAAAAGACGAGAACTCGATAATACATTTAAAATTAAATAAATTACCTTTTAGTCTCGATTCAAATAAAATGCAATTTGTAATTTGAGTATTGCTGCATCGGTCGGTGTCATTATTTAAATACTTTAATTTAACGCCTCGCTCTATATTACATCGAATATTTTTAGTATTCACTCGATTATTTCCATTTTCGTATATTCTCATCGATTTCCTCGGGGATAAAACAGGATAGGCCGTTGGGGCACGTTATTGCACTACGGTATCTGGTTTTATTTTGAATCTAATGAAACGAACTGCTAAAAAAGAACGCGAGCGCGTCGTTAACGGTGTATCATTTATTCCTACTCTTTACCTTGTACATTTTAATCCATAGAAAGTTCTTGTTCGCTCGCGATATTACAATGCAATCACATTATACGTCTCGTTTTATGGAAGAATCAGACGGTAAGAAAGCAAAGACGATGAAAAAGAGAAGAACTTATAAAGATATAAAACGGGATTACCCTTATTAATCTTATGCTCTGAAATAATCAAGACGTTTCTGCTCTGAATTTCATTCCGCGTTCTATCCATCTAAACCTTGCGTTGTTCGTGCACCGTTCGTTAACTTTCTTTTTCTTTTTCTTTTTCTTTTCTCTTTCTTTTCTACATTATCATTGGGCAGAATAACGCGAAAGTTAAGGCTGAAATACATCATCTCCTATCTCGATTATAGTATCGCTGTTCTCCGAAGGCAGATCGGTAAACGAAAGATATACGCTTTCTAGACAGAGGGAAAAGTTTTATCTGCCGTTTCAGAAATATCAATAACTGATCCCTCGTACAGTTTCTATTCCAACGTGGAAATATACGACCAGACGAAGCTCCGTCCGCCTTTCCTATCCTTGAATACCATACAGAACATGCCCGAGTGTATCCCTTTCAAATCGAAGAAGATGCAGCGGTCTCGTACAGACATTCAGAAAGTATTCCATTCGGAATGATGGCACGTGCCGTTGCCAACGTAGATTTGCCGTTTAAAATCCAATTCGTGGTTGCTACCTCAGGGTAGCATCTCCGTCGAATTTAGTCACCTTCACCCTTTACGATGCCTGGCAAAATTAATCTAATTCGGTCGAAGATCATCGTTCCGAGAGAATTCGAGTACACCGGTGATGCTTGCTCAGAGAAAATCAAGATCAGGCCGAGTAAAATTATGAATGCCGTGAATCGAAGCGCGAACATTCGAGCACGTCGTCGAATGTTTCTCCTCTATCAGTTTATTATTTTCGTGTTCGAGGCACGAAAACTGGAAATAAATCGAGTGAATCGATTCGTTAAGCGGTTTCGCAAATCGTTTCGATGGAATCTAACGAGGGGGGGAAAGTTTAATTAGCCGTCGCGCATAGTTAAACGCGTTCGTTAACCTGGTGCATTCGTCAAAGTTACGAGTTACAAAAGCGAACGAGAAGCAAAAACAAAGAGCTCTCTGTTGCTATACCTTCGATTGCTTCTACTCACGTTTCATATTCAGCATCGTATAATTGCAATTTCTCTTGTCCGATAAAACATTGTGATAATAATTAGTGAAAAATCAGCGATCGAAATTGGACAAGAGCAGTCTAGAAATTGATTCGATTCGATTCCGTGCGTTCCATGCGCATGTATGTATATTAATTCCGTTAAATGTATGTCAGACAAAATTCCATCTCAATGCGTCGTTATTAAACAAGCTTTCAACAGACTCGCGTAACAAATAAACGCGTAAACAATTTCCGGCATGGTCGTGTGCTTTCTATTAAATCACCGTTACCGTGATTTCACGAAAGTACCATGGCGATACGAATAATAACCGTTCTTTCCCTTTTCTCTTACAGAAAGAAGGACATTGAAAAAAAAAAGAAGATAAAAATATTCGACGCATAAACTACAGGGTGAAAACGCGTTCTCCCGGCTCGTCTCGTCGAGAGGCAAATACCTTCCAATTCTAAAGACGATCGGAGACAGTGAATCGCCGAACGCTGTGACTTTTTTTCACTGTGCCACGTCATGTCATAATTTCATCGTGGAAGATAATACGAAAGGAGCAACCATGGCGGGAAACGAAGAGAGGAAAAGGGCCGTGGCAGTATGGTCTTCGCCGCTCGAGATTTATCGAAGCCGAACACCGATGCATTAGCGATGGAAAAGCACGGAAACGAGATGAAGGTAACGAAGCGAGGGAGGAAAATCGACGAGAGTGTCGTGGAGGGTTGGGGAGGGGAGGGGGCGGCAACCTCTTCAGTCCTTAAACCGTTCTCTCTTTTTAAAGCTAAAGGAGCTCTTTCAAGACTTGTAACGAATCAATCGAGATCAGAGACGCACGGTTCAGGCGAATGGTCCACGTTTCCACGAGTGGATTTTGAATACGCGCTTACGTACATATACATTCTTATCCACTGACTACTATGATATGAAAATATTTAATTAAAGAGGACGCAGTTGAACGTAAATCTCTTATATCTATCTCAATAGTACGCCGATTGACATCTTTCCTCGCTCATTGAAATACCATTGAATTTAATTGCGTATTCGCTATTTATCCGAGAGTCACAATGTCGAGACAAAAAGAAGAAGACAGGAACATGATACTGATATTCTAAAACTAGTTGATTGTTCTACGTCTTAGACTTTGATACAAAGTTCGTACATTTAATCGCTTTAAGTTGCTGACATCACACTGATATCAATACGAGCTTGAACATCTTCATCCAAAAAAGTAGGAACATAAAAATTTTCAACGAATATAAAAATCGCATTGACGTTACATTAAATACGATAATTTTCGCAATTGCGCGTGCAGAGTAGAAATTAATTTCTAAGTACCTTCCTTTTGCAAACTTGTACATTCTTCAAATGTTGGTGTCTGAATAGATTAAATCGGCAATATGGCAATTTTACGTAAAAGTCGTGCACGTCTAAAGATTCTCTTTCATCGTTGTTATTCATCAAAACAACACGATGAGAATAATCTAATAAACGACCGGTGAATACGTAAATTACACGAATCATTTTGTCTCTAAACTCAATATATCTCGCAGACGCATCACTATACGCGATATATATTCTTGAAGCAACGGTTGTCTTGATTTTCCTACGTCCATCACTTCTTCGTGATTCGCTTCCTCGTGATTCTCGTAATCGGTGATGCACTGATTTGTGATCAAACTGAAAGCGAACACGGTCAAGTCGCAGTGCCTGGCAGTGATGACTTCATGCACCGTAGACATTCCTGGAATTAAAGTTAAACAGCCAATGTGTAAACGATAGGATAATTCGTTGACAGAGAAAGTCTATGGAAAATCTAGTATAGAGAGTGTACCAACCTACTGCATCGACACCAATCATTCTTAACATCTTCAGTTCCGCAACGGTCTCGAAATTTGGCCCTCCGAGACACGTGTACACGCCTTTGTGCACGATATCGCTTATGCCCATTTTATCCGCCACTTGCTGGCCGATTTCTAAGAGAGGAACGTTGTAAGCTTTGTTCATCGGCGGGAATCTCGGTCCGAATCTGAAACGCAAACGCGCATCGCCGAGATGAGAGAGAAGAAGGAAGGAAATTTAATATCATCGAGAGGGGAGGATAATCGTTAGAAAAATGCGAGGAAGCGCGAAAAACCGGCGAGCGTATTCGATGGGGCTCCATTAATACCGGGAAGTTGCCGTAACAAGGGAAAAAGGCAAAGAAAAGTATCTACGATGAAAGAATCTCAAGTTTCGTGGGATGGAAGGTTAACGAAAAACCGACTGAGAACGAACGAGACGCGAAAGCGGATAAGGCGGTAGAGGGCCAAAGAAAAGAAGAAAAGAAGACAGGAGAGGTAGGCAGAAAACTCGAGGAGAGATCCTTAGGTAAATACGTCAATCAGATTCTTTGTGTCGTCGGGTAAATAGTTCATCAATCCGATTCAAGGGGTTGTTCCGATGAAATAGATTAATTTTATTCCTTCGACGACCTCAACGATCTCGCACGGCCACCCGATTCCCTCCCTTTTGCCCCTAGGGCGAGCACTCGAAGAATCGAGTTGCCGAGCGGTCTGCAATCTGCAAGCGTCGTCGACGACTTTCCTTCCGGAAACGAGCCCGAAAGCCTTTGTCGACTGGAAGCGGATTCGAATTCATTGCCGTTCACGCCGTGAATCTCACTAGCCCGCTCTTCAATCGCTATCTTTTTTCCTTTATTCCTCCCCCCTGGGTCGTCTCTTTTCATCCATCATCCCCCACTATCTTGCCTTTCGTCTCTTTCTCGTTTTTCCTATTCTCGTCTTTCCCTCCTTTTCCATCGATAAAAATCGAAAAGATCTCGCTGTCGCTAATTTCTAGGACACGCGAGAAATTTACGATCTCGTGGAAATTTTACGCGAGGAAGAAAAAGTACGGGGAGTGGCTCCCGACACAGGCGAGCGTACGACCGTGAGGCGCAACACCGAACGGAGTAATGTGACGCGTTTCATAGTGCGACGCGTTGAGGAGAAGAGGAACGAGGGTAAGTACCTGTCGTCGTTTGGCCCTTGAAGAGGGTTATTCCCCGCAAAACCCATCATGTTCACGTGATCCTTCACCATCATAATGTCGCCAACCTTGTATGTGGGATTTAGACCTCCCGCGGCGTTCGTCGCGATTAGATGAGTCACGCCTACGAGCTTCATAACTCTTACTGGCATAGCGCACTGCACGTAGAAAGGAAAGGGAAAATAATAAAAAATAAATTGAAGAATTGCTCGCTAAACGTAGGCGATCAGACAGTTTGAACTAAAAACACGAAGAGAGAGACCGCGTCGAAAAGAAACCCGGCAGCTGATAATACGAATGAACGAACGTTACCTTCCAGAGTGGGTAACCCTCGTAATAATGAAATCTTCCCTGCATGCACATGATCGGTACGCCCTGCAGATAACCAAACACCATCTGTCCTTGGTGGCCCTTGACCGTCGAGACTGGAAAATGTGGGATCTCTTCGTATGGGAAGCACTGCTTGTTCTCGAGGGAGTCGGCCAAAGAACCTGGACACAACTCGTTTTGCTCTGTTTAGGAATAAACAAAACATAGACTAGGAAAATATGCTGCCGCTAGTCCTGACGAGCACCAAAGCGTATGAAAAGTCATCTACTAACCCATTCCAGAACCGCAAATGATCCCAATCTTTGGCCTCAACTTCACACGGTTCAGCAAATACTGCGCCGATTCTTGCAGAGCCTCGAACGTGTATCTGAAAATGACATTTACACCGTAAATCAACGAGTCGAACGATTTTGAATTTGGCTGGCGAGTCAATATTTCCATAATAATAATGGGGAAAAAACGCTTTTCCACGATTGGGGCATTTCGCGCGATGGGGTTGCATAAACTCGTGAAAATAATAGGAATATTCAGGAATAATCGGGGTGAGTTAGGCGGAGTACAGGGGAAGGGGGGAGTCGTTCGCAGCCGGCCAACATAATTTCACCGTGGAAACTATTACAAAACGGTGCAGTTACCTGTTAAACTGCTAACAGGCTCAAATAGCGCCGGATTTAAGCTGAATGTAGGCTTCGAGGGTATTACAAATCATGCATCGAAATACGCAGGCGGCCGCGTAACGTGTTTACGAGTGTGTACGCGCGTCCCGTGCACAACTCATCTAGCCCCGTGTATGCATTCACGCGTGCGCGAATGCAGAACGCGCTCGTGAACAGGCACTACGCACAGATGCACACACAGAATTTCCATAGCATTCGACCGAATAAGCGCGCCTCCAGCATAATGCCACGCGTGACACGATCGAAAATTACTTACAATTCCACCGTGAATTTTAATGTCTCGACATCCCTCTCTCCCTTCCGTTTCTGTCTCTTTCCTCTTTTTCTACCTTCCTGTCGCATCGTTTCCTCCTTTTTTTTCTTTCTTCCCTTTTTTTTCGCCGTTCGCGTCGGCAATATCCGCGAAAGCTCAAAGCGAAGATTCTCATTTTACCGTGGCCTCAGAAACACACCTAAAGCGACTAGAGCGACTTCGAAGCGAAAAACGACTCTCCAAGGATAAAACTGTAATCGCCAGTCATTTTTCGTCCCTCGGATTATCGCGTACCCTCATTCGCGAGATTTTCATTTCCTACGACCATCCGTAGAAAAAAAAAGAAAAAAAAAGAAAAAAAACTCTTGGCAATTGGAAAGAAAAGACGCGGAGCTAAGACGCGAAGGCGGCGCGTTCGTCGCGACGTGTAACGCGTCACAGTGTGAGGGGACATCGAATTATAACGCGTTGAATACACCTTGAATATGCATCCCCGTTGCCAATACGGTCGTATTCAACCGCGAATCTGAGAATTGCGTCGCAGTTTCGCACGTGGAAAAGCTTCGATATAGCCGCGGGTATGGCAAACGTCATTAGACCAACCGCATTCGCGGATGCTCCATCGTAAACCGGGATTGTACGGTGGCCCGTTATGAATGGCAAATGTGAGGTCGACGATTATTATAACGACGTGAATGCGCATCGCCCCGGGCCATGGCGAGTATTCAATGACGCCTCCGCGATTCTGCCTACAATATCAGTCGCTCTAATCTCGATTATAGATGCACGCTATGCTCGGAACTCGGCTTAGGGTGTATTCCTCCTTTGGATTCGATCCAGAGCCCCCGGTGCCGCGGTTCAGTACCGTTTCGCCTCCGTATGAGAGACGTTTAAGTCTTGGATCTGTCGATCAATCGTAGCACATTTTTACTAAACTCCGAATCGAAACGAGTCACGAGACGAGGAAAACGTGAAGAGCATCGCGAAAGAATAGTGCTTCGTCCCTTAGCTCCTAAGTCGTCAATCGAACGAAGCTACGTCGCTTTCTTTTTTTTTTTTTTTTTTTTTTTTTTTAGGTAGCTCAACAGCACGCGAATCTGAATCCAAATTCGAGCGATCGACGAGAAGACAGAGGAGAAAAAACAGGAACAGAAGCGAGCCGAAATACACGGTAAATATTAAATGTATTGAACAAAAATCCATAGCTGAGGGAACCGGATAACTGGAACAGGATGCGACGCGGAAAAAGAATGGAATAAAAAATTGGGACTGCAACTAAATTACAAATCCGTCTGCATATTCGATTCGGCGTGCAGTTTTTACGCCACTTCGCGGACACTGTTCGACGAGAAGTGATCGCCATTGGTCTATCGATCGGCCGCTATCGTCGATCGACCAGTCTCTGGACCTCGATCCAAATTAAAATAGCCTTCGAATCAATCGTGGTGCGCATCGCGAGCGAAATGCGCCCGGATCGCAAACGATCGTAATAAATTGTAATAAACCGCGCGACGATCGAGATCATCGCCGAGCGATAATGATGCAAAGGATTACGAAACGATATAGAAATTAGTAGATAAACCAACAACGATTAAAGCAATCGACCCCCTGCCCCGTTTTCTCACTCTCTTTCCAACCTTGTTTACCGAAATGTCAACGTCATCGCGCCATTACGTTTAATTCCTGTTTGCGTTTGTCGCAAGCCCAGCTCGCGAGTTTCGCGCGAAGTCTCCGTTTGTTCTGATTAAATAAACAAAATCAAAGTATGAACGCTCGAAACTTCTAATTGGACGCTTCAAAATACACGAACTTACAAGCAGGTCGTCGTTTAGACCTGATACATCTTGAACGCATATATAGATAGAGAGAGAAAGATATATATATATATATATATATATATATAGAGAGAGAGAGAGAGAGAGAAAGAGAGAGACTGTTGATAAGTTTCTCTGTCGTGTAACCAACACTGAAATGCTTGTAACTAGAGGCGGAGAAAGTTTTTTCTTTCCATTTTCGTAAAGATAAGAAGGAAAGTGTGAAAGAGAAAAATGAGTTGAAGGGGAAAAGGAGGGGAGTGTGATTTCGAAGACAGTGTTGTAAAATCTATGGCTGTCTCTGAATTGCTCTTTCTCTCAAATTTCGACTTTCTTTCGGGCTTGAGACTAGAAAGACTCGCAAAAGCTTGCACTTGACTCGAAAGACTCGAAAAACTAGCAAAGCTTGAGACTTCAGAACAAGCATTTGAATAGAAAATACTGAGACGCGTAACTTGCGTTGAATACCATTTTGTTTCGAAATTAGATGATTCCCTATCATCGCGAAGGCATGCGTTAAATTTCGTGGAATTTCGGGGGTGAGTGTATTAATCTCAGAAGATTAATCATACTCGATTTCTCAGCTGAATAATATAAAATCGTATTGAACAATCGTTTCAAGTAGTCATCCGCCGAAGCTAGCAAGCTTTTTCGACGTTGATGATACTGTTGAAAAATTAAACGATTAACCGCAAATGGACACTCTAATATATTTCCACGAATCGTTTGCAGTCGACGTAAGCTCTGTTAGATGCTCGATGCAGTTTGAACCGAACGTACTCGACGGCGATGTGTTAGTTGTGACTAGTTATGACAAGCAGAACTCGAAAATCGTAAAGAAATACTCTCGGTGAGCTTCGAAAAGTGCTCGAAAAGTGCGAAAAGTGCGACATTTTACAAAAGATAGATTTTAATCTAAGGCTAGTTATACCCCAATTGCGAGAACTCGAACGACGAACGACTTACGTGTTGTGTCGATCATGTTTGACCGTGGTGTATAAGAATTCATTATCCGTGGGTCGTTTCAGCTGCGAGTAGTGATTGTGTCCATTGACACCGTCGAGGTCCGCGAACGGCATCGTGTCCTGCGGATTCGTCGATCAATCCAAATCAATGAGAAAAGGAAAGAAACTGGTCAGCTTGATCAAACGCGAGTGGAAGCGCCCGAATGCAATGAACCAGACAAAGGAATACTCGGTGAGAATGAACGACGAAACGCGTACACGCTACGTTTCAGAAAAGTGCGACTAATGACTGGCTGGTGACTCTGGTTGCTGCTGTTTTATACAGATTCTCGGTACCGTTGAAAAAAACGCCAACGTCAACGAACTGACCAATCGTTTCGGGCGTTTACTCACGCTCCCTCCAATCCTCACGAAGATCGAGCCGGTCAGAAAGTCGCCGGGAGGTAGGGGCACGCGATGATAACCCATTACGAACCAAATGCTCCAATTTCCACCAGCCGCTCTTCCACGCCGTTATTTGTTTCATGTGACAATATACTAAAGGAACGACGATAGTTCGCGCCTGGTACGTTCAACAACAGTCACCATCCCAGTCCAAGTCAACTGAGACTTTTTCCTTGCGCGAACGTACGATATTTATCGATCTAGTTTCGAAAGACAGACGGAGAGAGGAGAGAGAGGAAACAATAAGGTAGTTTTCCCGAGTGGCGGGACTTCTTCTTCAGCGATTTTTCGAAATCACGGTGACTTCGATGATCGATACGACGTTTCCACGTCTCTCCGATGATCAATTAAGCGAGGCTAGGTTTGCCGATTGCCACATCATCGAATGTCCTCGCGAAACTCGTACACCTTGCACGAGCTACGAAAACCAACCAGTTGATTTCCTCTCGATAAATGCTACCCTGCGAAACAAATACACATTACAGATTTTTTGGTGTTGCCAGTCGACGCCACGTTTCGTTTTTTTCTCTTTTCTTTTTTTTATTTTTTTATTTTTCAGTTTTGTTAATGCAACTCGAAACCGTTCTGCGCGCAGCTCTTCAAATAAATCGAAGTTGTTAATCCCTATAGAATCGGCAAAGTCCTTTTTTAAGCCCTGCAAAAAATCTTTAAATTCCATGCAACGTGTACTTTGATTAAAAAAAAAAAAAAAAGGAACCATTAGTTTCCGTCAAAAAATTTCCAATCCTCTGAAAAGATTACAACGATTCTCGGTGATCTAGCGTCGAATTTGTGTAACCCAAAGATCCGATGCCGCGATTCGATAACTTTCTTCGACGCGATTAACCACCGTGATAAAAACAGGTGGAAAACAATTCGATAACATTGGTTTTCGATAGGAATTCGAAATCTCGCGATACGGCGCGGTGAACGTTTCAGCGGGACACGTTCGTACAGGAGAGAGGTACGATTGAATTTTCAGAAGGAGACACGCGTGTACAAGCGCGCGACCAAACTGTTGCTGGCGTACATCTCGAATTTATCCGAATATTAATTACGCGGCAGTCGTGTTTCCCACTTGACCGCATCGTATCGAGGAATCTAGTGGCAGATTTACGTGCCGACGATGACACGTGCGCCAATTTGCGCGAGGATACGAATTTTGGCCGTAGCACCTAGTACTCCGTGTAATGAGCCAATTATGGCCGGCGCGCGAGTTGTACACAATCCGGCCAAAATTTAACGATCCTCGAATTCGCGCTCTCGCGCTCTTTTTCTCTATTCTTCTTTTTCTTTTTCTTTTCTTTTTTTTTTCGTTTTCCGTTTCGAAAAGCACTCCGAACAGCTGATAACGCCGTGTCACTGTCTGTCAAATGTATCAGCTTAAAAACGTATCGTCGAAAACGAGAAACAAAAACAAAAAAGAAACTTATTCTAGCTGGGGGGATGTCGCGCCATTTGCCTCGGAAGTTTCCGCGCGCAACACGATTATGCCGGGATTACGTGAGTGTCGAAGCAAAGAGGGTTCTCGATCAAGCGAGTTAAAAACACGGTTTTTGTGATTTACAACCGCGATAAAAACCATTTTCGCGTATTTAAGGATTTATCTGGCTGTTCGTGCGCGAGAGATGATCTTCGCGCGTTCGGCATCGATTGTTGGACGACAACATGGATCCGAAATGGATCGATACGCGAGAAGATCGTGCGTTTTAGAGCAAACTAATCTTATCGCCACGATCGCAAACAAATAGCGGGATTATCCGCCGCATTAATAAACAGTCGGCGAGTGCAACTTACTTCTAAATCAGTGAAATCGTAATCCCATGCCGGCGATAACGGCTGTCGTTTTTATCTTACACAATACGATGTGTTGCGTGTTTACGTTTGCTGTAATACATAATCGGTAAATAATGCGTTGAAAACAGTGAACCATAGAGTGAATAAGGAAAATTTTCATACACGCAGGAACAATATATGAAGCGAGAGAAATCCGATAAAAAAGATAATAACTTGTTTCGACAATCTGCAGTTTGAGATGACGTCAAAATTGATTGGACGAGTAGCTTACGAAAATGTCGAAATAAAGCTGGACTTTATAAGCGACTGATTAAAATTCATTTCGTCGAAACTAGTAGGAAAAATTGTCCATTAAATTAATTGATTTTGACGAAGGTCGTCAAACTCTCTAACCCTCGAGTAAGTATAACTTGCAATTGTACGATCACAAAATATAATGTTAGTAATAATATTTCGAAATGTAAAAAAAAAAAAATCTTCTTTCGCACGTGTACCAGAAACAAGTAAAAATACACGTTTGAGGAAAATCAGACTGCGAATATTGCGAGCGTGAAACTATCCACTGTCCGAGGTTTAAAAACGTCTGACGCTCTCTCTCTTTCCCCTCTCTCGCTCGTCTCCTCTTTCGTTATTTACGTTGTATATTCAACGACGTATCAAAACGGAGCGTCGTACAATTTACAAAATGAAAAATGCACGCGGCCGCAGCGGCGGCGGCAGCGAATCGAAAAGGGTAAATCGAGCCCGCAACTTGCAAATTACGGTTGCAACACGGCCGGCGAAACGCGGTGGGAAAACGCGGAGGAGAGTCAAAATACAGAGGCGGACAACACGGCCTGGAATAGACTGTAAATTCAGTTTTCACCGGTCTTACTCCCTCGCGAGTCGGTAGCTACTTTACGATGCAACGAGTAATGCATAATTTCACTGATCGTCCACAAAGAACGGGTCGGCCCCTTTGGCCGCAAAACGAATTCTCGCCGCGCCAGGGACAGATTTTCAGCGTCGCCGAACTTTTCTAATTGCATCTGCGTGTTGCGTGCAAGAAACAGTGCAAGACGAAAGTGGAAAATTTTCAATACGCGCCAGTGAAGATACTGCGAGGCATTGAGAAATTTCATATCGATCTTCGCTCAAAGTCTCGGGAAACGTGCTATATTCCTCTCCAAGAATCAGACAATCGATAGTTCGTACAGCGAAGAAATCTGCAAAATTGTCGATTGATTGTATTGTATTACAAGGTACACATAAATGTTTTTGTTATCCGCATTAAATGCTGAGTATTAAAGGGTTGCAAGCACCTCCGAGCTCGAATCTACTCAACGTAGAACAATTCTCTCGAAAAATCTGCGCCCCAACTGTGCAACTGTAGCCGAGATGAAATTGAGCAAAAAAAAAAAAAAAAAGAAAAAAACATAGAAAGAGAAAGAAAAAAAAAAAAGAGAATTCGAAATACCAATCGTGCCGACGTTTCAAGTCCGGGATCAAATAAACACGCGTGCGCGTACACGAACGCCGGCCGGTATATAATTTGCCGAATTTTAATTTGTTTGCATGCGATATTATAATCGAATCGGATCGATTTCAAATAATTTAAACAGGATCACGTAATTAACGCGTTCGCCGATCCTGTTTGCTTTTATGCGTCGTTCAACGCGCAACAGTTAATGAATCAACCTCGGGCACAGATACCTGTTTACCGGAAAAACAATGCATTATTCTCTTACGAATTTTCATCGTTCGCGAATGTCGATGTTAGACGAGGTTTAACGTTGGCACGTCGATACGAACAGGGAACTTGAGGGAACAAGACTGCCTTCTTTGGTATTATACGTCTTTTTCTATATACGTCTCGTACACCTCTTTCTTACATGTATATGTTTTTTTCAGTTAAATCCTCGGATGTTATAGATGGGCGATTTTAACAGATTCTGTTGTTTTTTAAAAAACTCGCTTCTTCGTTATATCGGTATAAGTACGTCTGACGCATCTACGTATATTTGTCGTTCGTGGAAAGTGTCAATGTCGAGATTTCTTCTTGCTACCTTCCACAAGTTTGATGACATCTTCTTTACTTTTAATGTTCGACATTTTGCTGCAGGCAATAAAATTTCCAAGTTGCTTGCGCATTTTACAATACGATCTACTGGTTCTTTCTTGTGTAAGATGTGTATCATCATTCAACACTTTCAGTTTTGATACAAACATAGTGTTTTGTCTCGAGACTTTTGATCGGGCGTGTATATTTAAATAGACGAGAATATAAAATTCAGCGAGAGATTACCCGAGAATGTAATGTAACGAAATAACAATGCTCGAATGCTAGATGTTGCTCAAAACGCGAGAACTCGTTATCGACTGATGAAATTTCGTTACAAAGCAAAATACATGATCGAGCAGCTCTTACTGAAAGATGTCTCGCATCTACGCATCCCATTATCGTGTAATTGTATTACGTATAATATCGTAATAAAACGTCTGATTTTTGTTAATAATGATGTTACACAACCGACAAATAATTTGCGCAGTCGTTCGATGTTCGTATTCCAACGCTATTGAATATTCTAAGAACGTAATATTTTTACTAAAAGACAAGTAAGATGCTTCTTCAAATCAATAAACATTCAACCCTGAATAACATACTGTAACTCAAAGATCACACGTAAAATTGCACTTCGACAATGCATCATTGCAAAAACATCAAACGAATGATTCACAACGATTATTAATTGTGAGATTTTCAATAATGAAGTAAAAACAGCAACAAATGACCGTCTACAAACAGAAATTGGTTCACTTTGGTAGGAGAAGAAAAACTATCGATCAATTGTGCGATGAAGATATCGATATTGTGCGTATTCCTGTTCATCTTTATATAATAAATGTTTTATAACATGTCGCGTACACCAGACATAAAAATTCTTCTATGATAAGGATATCCGAATATTTTCCTGATATACTCTGTCACGTTGCAACGAGGGAAAATCGAACGAAGGGGGAAAAATGCTTTCAATTTCTGCTAACAATTAAATGACTCTTGATGCAAGATTTCAGTATTATTGCTGTAATCGCGTAGAATGATAGATACGAGGCATGACATTACGAAATCAGCCGACCCTCGCTGGTGACCAAGAGTGATCCGCTGGGGTTCTGATTTATCATCTGACCTCCAATAAATTATCACCGCTCAAGAATTCAGAAATGTAACGTACTGTCAACAATTACGCGAATTGTACGTTCAATAATTGGCACTTATCAGACGGAGAAAACGTTGTGTTAGCAAGCAGAAATTTTTCTATCGCGCAAACTGACAATTTTCATCGTGGAAAAAGTTCCGAGTACGTTCAACTTAACTATTTCCCCGACTCGATCAGATTGGTAATTCCTCGTTCGAAGAAAGCATAAGCGGAAAAAATCCAAAAGCAGTTGTCATTTACAGTTGTTATGATTTTTTTAATAAAAGGATGTCCGTTTCAATCGGGGGGAGCGGATTTTTATTCGTATTTGAAAATACAAAGAGCGCGTAATTAAAATATGGAGAAGTATATAAAATATATATTTCATAGATGTAATTTAACGTTGTCGTGATTTTGTAATTAAATGAATATTTAATTTCACGTTCGTAAAAATACGAATTTATATGAAAACTTAGTAATTATTGCGAAATACTTCGCCAAGTATTCGCGAAGAAAGGAACATATTTGGAAAAAAATTTTTCATTATTTAATATTCCTGATTATAATATACAATATTCGGCTAACATTCGAGTTTTGAATTATAAAGTAATAGCACGTTAATATGTGATATACAACGTAATATAAAGTAATAATACTTAATGTTTAAATTGATATTTAATTTTATAATTAATTAATAAATTATTAAAGTTAATTAATGTTCAAAATTTTGTAAATAATAATTTTGAAGATTGCAAATTGTTTGAATGTTTGATGAAGTTTTCTTCGTCAAGTCAAACACGTTTTGTACAAAAGATGTTTGCATTTCTTCTTTTATTAGATATTTAATTTAAAAATTTCATTTTTAATAGGTTAATAGGTTAAGAGTTAGAGAGTCAGAAAACACTGATTGTAGAAATAATAATGCGTACACTTAAATCGGAAATACAGAATGAGATCAATCCCAGCAAGCAAAGATTCGTCTTGTTTCTTCAAAAAATCTACAAGTGAAAATTTTTTCGTTGCCATATTAACTTTCTATTAATTTCACTGTGATTACTATGCTTGCGTGTGTAAATCACAGGAAACAAACACAAAGTGGCATTTTAGACTTTTGATTGACAAGAAAACATTTTGTACGAAATTTTGGCGCACGTTTTTCTCTAATTTTGAAGAAAATTATTGTACCAAGGATGATATTAAAAGAAAATTATCGAAAAATAAAACTTACATAAAATGAAATAATGCTCTCAATCACAGGGAAGTGATATGAACCATTACGTATTATGATAAAACTATTAAATTCAATTCAACGATATTTAGGATGAATTTTTGAACTGTTTAGCACTTGAATAAGAGTTTCATATCTGGAAATTGTCTCTATATAAAATTATATTGAATTTCTGCGTAATTAATTAGTTACGTGCAGTTAGAGTGCAAAATGCCGAACTTCGAACATGGTGGCGCCATCTGTCGGCAAACTACATGTACTATTTAATATTTAAAATATTTACACGCGCAATTTTTGGAGCCAAAAAAGGTAAAAAGAAAACTGATGCTCCAATTAACAAGACGCAATTGAAAGAGTTCGCCAATGTATCCTCTAAATTAGTCTTTTTTTGCAAATGAAAATTTTTTTGAGTCATGGACACTAGCGCCGCGTATTGGTTGAAAGATGGTACTACTACCTCTACTACAAAATTAAAAAATCAAATTTTTTTATTTGTTACAATCAAAATTTCTGAACAAGATGTAATTTGAAAATCGTAAAATTTGTTGCTTTCATATTCGATCGATTCAAAAAATTCAAGTTATAAATCAAACAATTTGATTTTTTAATTTTGTAGTAAAGAGAGTACCATCTTTCGACCGCTACGCGGCCCTAGTTTCCATAAATTGAACGAATTTTCATTTGCAAGAGAAGTTAATTTAGAGGATAAATTGACGAACTTTTTCAATTAAATTTTGTTAATTGGAACATCGGCTTTCTTTTGATACCTTTTTTGACTCGAAAAATTGCGTGTGTAAATATTTTAAAAAATATTAGTACCAGTTTGCCGATAGATGGCGCCACCATGTCAGAAATTGTACATCTCGCATTATAATTGCGTGTGATTAATTAATTATGCAGAAATTCAAAATAATTTCATACAGAGAAAATGTCCAAATATTGAAATTTTTATTTAAATCCAGAATAGTTTCATCTCACGTATAAATACGAATAAATGTAATTGATCAATTTCTTCATGAATTCATCAATATTAGTCCATGTTTGATAGGGCGCTTTGCATTGTAACTCCATAATTACATTATAACTTTATGATCAATTAATTAGTCATTAATCAGTATCATTCAAAGCACTAATAATTTTATAAACATAGAATATAGAAACAAAAAAATTTCAAGTTCTACAATTTATTTTTATTACAAACTTAAAAACTATCTATATAAATCTGTTATATATTTTTATATGACACGAAAAAGCATTGACTATCAAATCTATTCTGTATTGTATCTGTGGCAAAGTGAATCTGTGACTATGTAAAAGTGAAAAAGCATTGTTCAAAAGCAGCGATGTGAAATGATACGACGCCTTCGGCGGTCAGTCGCATCAACACACTTGTAGAATGATCGTGTGTACGAGAAGTTAGACTTGCCGCAATTTTCCTTGATCAATAAATAGTTCAAATTATTGAAATTGTTCAATAACGAATTAGTGGAGATGTTGCAAACAATGCTCACCTGTACTTAGAAACTTCAATTTAGATGTGAATGAGATTAATGTTTGTTGTGTACACGGTAGTAAATAGATCTGCGATTATTCAAAGATTTCGAACAATAATGGAGTGTCTAGTGGCGAATGTAGATAATATGCGATTTGATATTGAGATCGCCCTTGATGAACAATATGGAGCACTTCCTTTACCCTTTACGGGAATGGACAGTATGTGATAGTTTATATATACCTTTGACTAGGTTATCTTTGAATAATGTAGTAATAATTGTAGAATAAAATTGTCAATATGCAAATATTGGAGTGTATTTTTCAAATAAAAAATAGTTTGTTATATTGACAAATTATAACTAAAATTTATGTTATTTATTATTATGTCATTAATTAAAATTACTTCTCTGATTATTATTGCTTCATCTTCACTTGTAGAATCTACTGCTGCGGTATGTCAGTTTTATCCAAGAGGTACATGCGTTAAAGGAGCCTCCTGTCCATTTAGACATGTACGAGGAGATCGTACAATAGTATGTAAACATTGGTTGAGAGGTCTTTGTAAGAAAGGTGATCAGTGTGAATTTTTACACGAGTATGATATGACAAAAATGCCAGAATGTTATTTTTATTCTAGATTCAGTAAGTATGACACAACATGTAATGAGATTTTGTTTTTATTCCTTTTAAGATCTTTCTACTTATCATAAATATAAATATCTTCTTTTCTCTTTTTTAGTATATTTTTCTTTTTAATGATTTCATATTACTAAGTTTGCCTGATATAAATATATTAAAATTATTAATTGTTAGATGCTTGTCACAATAAGGAATGTCCATTCCTACATATTGACCCAGAAACAAAAGTCAGAGATTGCCCTTGGTATGATCGTGGATTTTGTAGACATGGACCATTATGCAGACATCGACATGTTCGTCGTGTTTTATGTATGGCATATTTAGCTGGATTTTGTCCTGAAGGGCCAAATTGTAAATTTATGCAGTAAGTTTATTGCTTATATCAAGTTAATGTTTCAAACGCACTTTATCCTTATTTAGATATATTGTAATAATTTTGTACGTACCAGCCCAAGATTTGAATTACCAGCAGTGCAAGATATGCAACCTAAAGAAGGGAAAAAAGTAATGATCACATGTCATTTTTGTGGAGAAGGTGGTCACAAAGCAATTTATTGTAATAAAATGCCACCTGATGTACGTGAAGCTCAAGTTAGACAAGAAATAGAAGGTAATTCCCATGCTACACATCACATGAATACACACAATGGACCTCCACCAAGAGGTCCCCAAAAACCACTTGAAGAAGTCACTTGTTATAAATGTGGAACTAAAGGTCATTATGCTAATAAATGTCCAAAAGGTCATTTAGCATTTTTAAGTCATGCTGGGGGTAGTGGAAATAGTACTCAGAATCAAAATTATCGTAGATGATTTCATTTATTTTATTTATGTAAAATTAATATTGTGATTCTACTTCAATTTTTAGTAAAATCACTCGTCTGTAAAAATTTCTATATTGTATAATAAAATAAGTTTAATATACAGTTCCAACATCTCCAAATAAAATAAAATAACTCTTTATAAGAATTTTGTATTTTTTACAAAAAAAGATTTCATGAAATTAAAGAATATCTTGGGTTAAAATATTACTAACTATATACTATAACAAATTTAATTTATTATTTAAAGAATTAAACATACTTCTAAATAGTCGTTATTACATTTTGTAAATGTATTTAAAGGGTGTTTGCTAAATTATTAAATACGCTATTTCTATGAGCGCATCGATTTTCGACGTAGAATGTTATAAAAAGATATATTTGTTTACCGCTAATTTAATTTGTGACGTTGAACATGGGAAGACGTACTTCGCCATTTGTATATGAAGTGGCATTGTAAGACTATTAATTTTTAAAATCTTGTTCGCTAAAATATTAACATTATTTATCTTTCACGTGATTATTATCAGAATTATTAAGTTTCTTATTCCATTACTGAATGTACATTTAGTACTTGAAATGTAAGTTATTGTATCATTTTAAGTATATTGTTTTTCTTATATTCTTCGGAATACATTGTACCTAAAGACTGTAAGTTATCATTAAAAGAAAAGTGCAGTCATCAGAATCATGAAAATATTGAATGTCACTTTTATATGCAAAAAAGCAAATGTGGTTTTCTTTTAATTAGGAGAAAAAATCTAATTGCACAAGAATTTTCCTTATCATGTCGTATTGTAATCAATAACTTCAACATAATTAGCAGGAAAAAGTCCATAAGTACCATCAGGACCAAGACCTTGCCACCATCCTTCATCAATAGCATCTATGTGTGTAATAATATCTCCAGGATCAAAAGTAATTTCTGTATCATCAGCTGCCTGATAGTCGTATAATGCTCTTGCTTTCATTCCTTCGTTATTTGGATCAAAATATAAGTACTGGCCATCCATTTGACTGTACAACTCATTTTCAGTAATTGCTTCTTTTGCCACTGATGGCTGTTCAGATTCTTCTGATTCTGGCAATTTGGATTCTTGAACTTGATTTGGAGACGAAGATGCATTTGAAGCAGTAGTAGTCACTATATCTAATTTGTGTGTTTTATTTACTTCTGTTTTCAGTTCTTCTACCTTAGTATGAGGTATCTCTTTTTGTTGATTATCCTCGAGTGCTTTCTTAGCTGCTTCTACATGACTATTTTTCGGTATATATTGTTGTTGCACTGGAGAAGATTTCATTTGACCAGCTGCCGAATTCTGTTCAAAAACAGCTCTTGCATTTATCGTTCTTTGAGCAATTAACTGTTGCGTTTCTTTAGTTCTCTGACGTCGCAGTTCTTCACTTCTCGATCTATGATCGTCTTCCACATCGTTACTGTAATGCTGACTTGCAGCTAATTGATTACGTAAATTGTTCGCCTCTTCGGCACGTTGTTCCGCCAATTTTTGTCGCGCTATTGAATTTTCTTTGGCAGTGACCTATAAGTACGTCAAAATTTAAATAGCAAAATATGCATTGTGAAATAATAAGTATAATGGGTACAAAAGTATTTACTTGTTGTTCTCTGAGCATTGCTTCTTTTTCTTCTCTAGTTCTAATTTCTTCTTCAAGTCGTTGCCGTTCTTTTTCACATTTCATACGTTCTTGTTCCAGTCTTTTCTTCTCTTCCAATTCTTCCCTTTGCCAAAATTGATCACGTTCTGTTGCATTTATTTCTTGTTCAGGAATTACTCTGCAATATATATCCTCTTTAAACTGAAAATTTTAAGATTCTTTTGATTAAAATAATAGAGATATATACCTGCGATATGTGGTACCCACTGGACCTGCATTTCCTTCATTTTCACCACGTGGTTCGTTAAATTTATATGCTGAAGCTGTTGCTCTAGCAAGTTTTTCCATAATAGAATCTATTTCAACATCATCTTCAGAACGAGCAGTAATTGTTATATGTGCACCTTTTAATAATTTTTCTATATCCCTAATATGATTTGCACAAGTACCTTTTCTAACAATTGGTGCTCCTTCTCCTTGCTAAAACAAATTTCATTTTATTATACTTTATTATGTACAATAAAGTTACTAGCTTTTTGAATGTACGTTCTTACCCAATTTATTAAGAGACATTTTGGTAGACTTGTTTTAGTATCTATTACACGACAAAAGGCATACATGATATGACTACTATTTAAACGGTCAATCATTTCTTCCAAACCTCCATTTCCAGTGCCAACTACTTTTAAGTTGTTAGTTTGTCCCTCGTATCCAAACAAGGCCCTATGGATAATAATTTAACAAAAATATATATCACATATTCATAATTTCTCTTTTAATTAACATTAAAAAGATATGTTGATAATTAATAAAGTTCAACGGAGATATAAAATTATTTTATTTTACAAACAATATTTACTTTTCAGTCTCTATACAAATAGTATTGCCGACTATTTGTTTTATCGTTGCAAATGCTTATTATATATCTTGTACTATTTATATCGATCGACAAAGGTAAAAAGAAGAGTTACTTAATATAGAAAAGCCATTTACTTTACGAGTTTTTGAGAATTCAATTGAACATTTCTAAATTTTTAAGGTGCAAAATTCATATCGGCACGTAGCCGGGATGGAAATATAATATAAAAGAAATGCAAGCCTACCAGTTAGTAGACGATTTATCGTCGACTACGCTGTGCCAGGCAGCCACTAAAGCGTCTTTATTTTTTGTTAAATTAATTGACATTTTTGTCGTTCAATTCATTAAAAAAATCAACCGTAACAACAAATCTGAACAAGTTGCTACTGGTGGATTAATGTCACAGTTGCATCTTCACGTTTTGCCTTTTTGATTAAATGTCAACGCCCTTCTGTTACCAACCGCAAGACGATGGACTTTATCTGTATAGATAACGTGTTTAAATCGATTACCAAAAACCAAATTAATTTATACTTGAAACACATAAATACGAGCACATAAGTTTTGACGTATGCTAAAACATATTTTAACAAAACTTTATTGACGAAATCCTTCAAGACTGTTCTACAAAGTACGATTGATTATTCGTACGTACTGACTGAAACCTCCAATCAGCACAGGCAACACCAGCAAATAAGAAGTAAGATACAATTGAAATATATTATATAGTATGAAATTTTATCAAATTTTATCTTGATTCGTATCTTTTATTTAAAAAAATTATCAATAAATACATAAAGTATGTTTGTTAATATAAATAAAAAGAGAGAGAACATTCATAAAATAGACATTGAAATCAATGTTTGACGATACAAATTGAATTTGCAACGTGTATACCACTTTACCACTTTCAAACAAATTGTCGTAACTGCAATTTCGTGCCGGCAATCAGAAAATTAATATAATCTTTAGTTTAAATAATAATATTTTCATTATGTTTATCAAATAATACGATAATCTAACAAATTTAGAAATTGAATATTTTTATTATTTCATTGAAGATGGTAAGTTGAACGTTTTTGGTTTGGCGGATTAACCTTTATTTCTTGTTATGACAAAATAACTTTACTTTTTTGTACCTTTTTGCAGTTGTTTTATTCATTTTTCAAGTCCTTAATTGGAAAGGACGTAGTTGTAGAATTAAAAAATGATTTGAGGTAAGTTGATCAAGAGAAAAATTCTACTTTGTAATATTTATAACATCATCTAATAAAACTTTTGTATTTAGTATTTGTGGCACACTGCACTCAGTAGATCAATATCTGAATATAAAGTTAACTGATATAAGTGTAACTGACCCAGATAAATATCCTCATATGGTTTGTAATATTTATAATTTTACATGTATAATGGTAGAGAACATTATAACAAAAAACAAAAATATATCTTTCAGTTGTCTGTAAAAAATTGTTTTATTCGAGGATCAGTAGTGCGTTATGTACAATTGCCAGGAGATGAAGTGGATACTCAACTATTACAAGACGCTGCACGCAAGGAAGCAGCAGTTCAAGCAAGATAATTTATATTGATATTAGATGTAAAAATATCTGATTTATTTTTTACTATTGAAATCAACAATGTATACAATGAACATAAATTATAAATTTATATATCTTCAAATGTGTAAAGTGAATTAATTAACATATAACATTAAAAAGATAGTTTCTAATTATAACAATTCTTTGAAATTATTTTTTATTTTATATGTTTCATATAAAGAAAGAAAAAAAGAAAAAACATGTTAATTACACATAAAATTAATAAATTTCACTAAAAAATTGAAAACTTTAATGCATATAATAAGTGTACGTAAAGCATATCTTTTTAAACCATATATTTAAGATAATTTATATTATTATCACTTATGACTTTGCCCATATCACCAATGCCTTGTCATACCAGATATATTTACCTTTTATATCAGTATTTTCTGGTAGTAATGCACCATAGACAGGAGCCTCAGCACCTTGATCAGGTGTCAAAATACCTTTGTGACTGGTCATATCAGTGTTTACGTAACCAGGATGTACAGAATTTACTACAAGATCTTCTCTAGTATCTGAATTAAACATTCTTTGATGAATTCCAGCTAGAGCAGATACTCCAATTTTGCTTACAACATAAGCAGAATTTGGCCATCCTTTTTCTAAATGTGTGTTTGTCTTTGCAGCACTGAAAGTATAATCAAAACTTAAAATATATCTCATAAAAGTTAGTTTATATTTTGTAATTCAACATACTCGACAAATTCATGTAAAATATTATCTAATTCTTCCTCTGTAAGATTTGGATCTGAAATTCTTTTTCTTAGTGATTCATTAGGAATGAATGATAAACGACCAGAAGAACTTGATACTTGTACTACACGTGCATGTGGTTTTAATAATGGATAAAGCTTCTTGCATAGTTTTCTTATAGCAAAATAGTTTACTCTCATTGTCTCTTCAACTTGTACAGAAAAAGGTTCTGTAGCTGACGCCTATATATTTAATACAATTTATTTAACATTTTTTATACAAAAATAAATAAGTGAATTAGATTGTAATTACCTTAAATGCAATACCAGCATTGTTTACTAATACATCCAGTCCTTGATATGTTTCTTTTAAATAATCATGAAAAGTAGAAATACTATCGTCATCAGTAATATCAAGTTGATGAAATTTTGGGTTTAAACCTTGTTTTTTGAGTTCTTTAACAGCATTTTGTCCTCGAGTAATATCACGAGCTGTTAAATACACAATTCCATCAAATTGTTTGCAAAGCTGTTTTACAATAGCAAATCCAATGCCTTTATTTCCACCGGTTACCTAAATATATATTTATTAAAGTATACAAATCTTAATAATATATAATATATACAAATCCTAATAATATATAATTTACAACATACTTACAACAGCTATACGTTGAGTCATGTTGAGTATTTCAAAATGACCTTAAAAATAATAATTCGAAAAAATCAAACGCAATATGTAAGTAGTTCGATAATAGTACATTAATGTTCGTACGTTCTACTGGATTGAATGTACGTTATTAAGATTATATATAGTCGCGTCAGTCTTTAAATTGACGCACTGATAATTATTTATTATGTCATAATAGTAAGAATAGTCCTTGGTTTTTTCTATACCTTGACATTATTTACGTTGTGAGCAATATCACTCAGTATATCGAAACGAATTATCAAAACAAAAGTTTTATGTAGCTTCAAACAATATTGAATTTTTGAAATTACTCTCCAAATTTGATCCGTCGGAAAGTAAATTGACAAATTATAAATAAAATTCTAACAATTAAACGTACATTTAAGTATTTAATAATGTATCTATTCGCTTCTAGAATGTTTTTTAATTATATACTATTAATTATTGGTTACTTATAGCGTGTCGAAAAGATAATAGTTACAAATTAAAATTTCAAATGCTCAAACAATTAAATTTTGGTAAGGAGCATTACAAAAAACTGATTTCATTCTGGAAATTAATAATTTGGAGTGATGATTCCAAATTTGAATTAAAATTAAATAGATGAAGGAAATATGTATGAGAGAAGTAACAGAGAAAGGGAAACTTTTAAATAAAGCATTATCATGTCAAGTGTAAAACACAATGGAGGATGTATAATGATGTAAAGTTGTTTCAACAATGAACGAGTTGAAAAATTAATACTTATTGAAGTATGTTAACGACAACAAAATACATAAATATATTACATGAAAATTTATTTCCATTAATTGAAAATTTTGTATTTAAACAAATGTACATATGTTTCAACATGATAACAATTCGAAACGTACCGCGAAAATTGTTGAAAAATTTGTTAAGAAAAATATTATTTCATTGCTTTCATGAGCACCATAAAGTCCCGATTCAAATTCTATAGAACATTTGTAAAATGAATTTGAAAAATGCGAATGCAAATAAAAAATAATAGCTCTGAATGAAATGAAATAAAATACAGCCAGAAATTATTTTTATTAGAGATAATAAAGGCTAAAGGCTATCAAACTTCTTATTAATATTTCAATTATTGGGATTTACAGAATTATAATTTCGTTTACGTATAATATTAACGATAGACATCAATTAGAAAATGTTTGTTAATTTTATTATTAATTCAATACAGGATAAAATCATTTTCTATAACATTATTTTAAAAACCGAATAAATATATATTTCTGTTAATGTTCTTATTGCAATCGTCTATCATAATGATAAGTGTTAACTTAAATTATGACGCAATTGTACATATCTGTTTGCGAGTAGCATGGGTAAATAATTACAAGTTATAATGATTAAATTGTTTCATAACAGTTTCTTTTTTTTGTGCACGATTTAATTTCTTGTTCTCGTATATATGTTTAAAAAAAATATTTTAAAAGGTACAGTAATCAACAGAATTCAACAACATAGATTGAAATATTAAATAATAATTTATTATAAAAATTACTACATTAGTTAAGCTAAGTCACTACTTCTAATCTAGCAATTCTGTATTGTCTTGTCTGGATATTTCTAATAAGAACAAAGGGACATTTCTTATCAATCAGTTCAATTAATGAATTTAATGTCACATATCCAAAACCTATGCCTTTTGCTTTTGTAAAACAAAAATCACCCATTGTAATATAACCCATGATTTCTCTATTACAAGAATTTCGTACTTTAACACACTCTGGAAGATATAATTGTGACATTTTTTGAGATTGTTTACTAATAGCCTCACGACTTATTTCTAATAAATTCTTTAATTTATTTTCATAGTTAAAATTTTGAAAATTCTTAGATAACATTTTACTTAATTTATTAATTAATGTCTTTTTGTGATGTATTCTTTGTTTCTTCAGCCGTTTTAGCAAAGCTAAATGATTTTTTCGCGATATTTTACGAGTATTTTTATTTGGATCAATATTTAGTTTTTCCACAGGACCTGACCAGCTTCTATTGATCTTGAAGTTTTCTATGTCCTCCTTAATTGGCATACATATTATTGCAAATCTTTTAGGATATCCCTTTCTTATGATATCTACTTTAACATGAATTAAATAATTTTTATCTTCAAATGCATTATGCACAGAAAGACTTGATATATGATTATTTGACTTATTACACCTTTTTGAGTTATTTTCTTGAACTAAGTTTTTTTGCAATAAGTTTATTAATTTACGATTTCTTAATACAAAAAAATGTTCTGTATTTGTCCATTCTTTCATTAAAATATTCCATTCGCAAAAGAAAGGACTAGTAATTCCAAATTTAATGAAATTTACCCGCCTGTTTGGTGGGTAATGAAAATATTTTTCTCTTAATTCCAATTTGGTATTTAATGCTTCTCTTGCGTATGCAGGAGTATCTGGATCATTAATATCTGGGGATTGCATATTCTCACATTCAAATGCTATAGATTTTGATTCTCTGAGTGCACCAATTCTTACAGAACGAAATATAAATGCAAGCCAGAATGACATTGCCCAATTTGATGGAAGTATAACATCTATTCCAGAACCTAAACCTAAGATGATAAATTTATTAATTTTATTTATCTTTATCGATAAGATAATTTTTTAGCATAACTTTTATTAATAGAAGTTACCTGTATTTCCAATTCCAGGTTTCTGAATGAGCAATATTGGTATCTTTGCCATGATTTCTTCATTAAAATATTTGTCATTATTTAGACCAGGTACTAAGCATTGACTTCTTATTTTATTAATTGCACTTGTCGTTACACATGTCTTACTGACTTTTTCTCTTATCTTTTGTTCCCAAAGTGGACTAGAATTCACATTTGTAGGAGGTATTGATATTATCTCAGTTATTTGTGTCTCTTTCTGAGGTTTAGTTCTTTTATCTGGTAAATGGAATCTTGGATCCAAGACTGTAAAGCCAAGAATAATATTTGATGGTAACTGACTAGGCGATTGTAACGTTTTTAACGCTTGCCATAATTGCTCCTGAATTTTCAAAGATTCAATATTTTTCTGGTTATCATAATATTTAGCATGCCATGATTTATCAGAATTATCATCCTTCTTGCAATCTATTTGATTATTACCAAATTGTGTTGTATTCAGATTCAAATTAATTATTTCATTGAAGTTCGGCAATTGAAGAGCGCTTGTTAAAACATCAATTGTCAACGGTCCGTAAAAACGAAATCGATTAAAAGTATTTTTATGAACAGTCATTTTACAATCTTTTTCATTAATATACAGGGAAGATTCTAGAGTTTGATCACTCGTAGTAGCACAATGTTCGTTGCGTTTAAATTCAAAACTAGATATAATTTCCGCGACGACATCGTCGAGAAAAGATGGATGTACCCATATCCATATAGTTCTTAGATCAGATTGATTCGGCCTCCATAAAAAATGTACATGACCAATTGGAAATTGAGGATAACCATTCTTTTTAAAAAACATAACAGTTCCTTCTCGCGTGCCTTCCATAAAAATTTTCGCGGCAAACGTTAATTCAAATGGATTGCAATGACTTTTCAACGTTTCTTTCAAAATTTCCTGATGACCATTAATTTCGACACATGTATAATATGAAATATCTTGCATCAAGCAGTGTTTCGCCATTGCACGATAATTTGCTTTAAAACATTTATCATTCGCGTAATTTGCGAGTCTGTAACCCCATTTTTCTATCATATGGAAACGTTTTGCATGCCAAATATGAGTTTCTAGCCAAATTTTATTTCGTTGCCTTCGTGTATATTCAGCAAGTAAATTACGAGGGCGTCTGCGATATCTACGCGATGATCTTTTAGTTTTTGGCGGCAATCCAGATTTGGTCATTTGATTTAAATGTGCTTCTTGTAGTCTGCGCGGTAAACGCTTGACATTATGGGACATGACGCGCCTGCGCATATATACCGGCAATTTTTGAAATACAAGTTTTGTTTGTTGAGGATTTTCTGTAAATATATTAATTAGTAATAATTTTGTGGTCAAAGTATTTAGTATAAACGTATACATTGTACAGTAAAAAAATTTTAATTTGTTATAATAGTTTCGTGTGTCATTTAACATACCTATAGAATACGTCATTGCAGCAATTTCACTAGCTCTTGCTGAAACAAGTTTCATAATGTGGACTTCATACGGCAATTGTTGCGATCCACCTAAAAGTTCATCAAATTGTTCCGTTCCCGCCATATTTTATGTATATGAATATTTTTCTAAGTTTTGTTTATTACACTAAGATAACCTGATATACTTAAATTTATTATTAGTAGGAAAAGGGTGTTATAAATCAATGTACTATAAATATCCTAGTAGTAAGCGCATACAGTCACTATATAAACATAATTCTGAAATACAAATTGTAATTTACTGCATTGCTTGACACTACTTCTAATACTACATTCAGATGCACGTGTCAGTGTCCATTTAAAGCATAGTTAAAAATACTTCAATTTGAACACAGAAACGCCAACGAGTTTAAACTAGCCAAAAATATTTTAGTTCTGCGCCTGTAGGGGGCATTCTTAGAGCTCAATAAGAATTGGACTTAAGGAGAACGAAATCGTAATAATTATTTATCAAAGCGTGTACGCAACACGCGTTGGCTCTATTACATTTGGATGCTCGCTACCAATAAGGAATAGGTTGTCTGCAACGATACATCAAACATCAAGAGTTTCATTGGCTCGCAGAATTCCGAGCCAACTGTACGAAACTATACATAAAAGTAGTTGGAAATCGAATACAGTGTACTATGTGGGAATTGGCCGCTGGTCTACGATCTATACAATTGCCCCGTCCAATGATGCTCAATTTGCCTGCTATTTGTCAGTTAAATGTTCAGTGCGATCCTTCTGCTAATGTCAAGATCCGCGCCGTGAAATAGTCGCCATCTTTGCGACTGAGTCGCATCTCTCAATTTGGCCCGTTGTATGTTCCGCGCAGCTTTATGTAGCGTTAGAGAAAAAAAAAAATCGTTGAAAGTCGGTGTCGAAGGGGCAAAGCAGTTTCATCGAGATCGTATAGTGTTCGAGCTGTTCCAAAAAGTGTTAGCCCAGGGCGAAAGTGGGCGGAACGCATGGATCTTACGTTCTTTTGGCCGCGCTACAGTATGCGATAGAGAAAATTGTCGACATCTGACAAGTGACACGTTAAATTCGTATTAAACGTTTCACAAGTTCGTGATAGTAATATCAACTCGTGTAATCTGGTTGGTTGACCATTTACCGGCATATGCCATTCTAGTGTGTGTTTGTTGAAACATAGTTTGGTGTAAGAAAAAATGAGTTGTCAACGTAACGCTGGCAAGATTACGGTGCCGGACGAGTTACGAGATGTTCTATTGGAGTTCACGATCGGCTATCTGTTGGAGCAACCAGTGGATATTATCGACTACGCCGTAGGTTTTTTCACGCAACTTCGGGAAAGTCGTCAAACTCAGTTGATTCAAGCCCCTGCGCAGACCGCCTCTTCTACGCCGGACGAGTCTGTCGAGGAAGGTAAGCCAGTGAATTTTCATTCGGGATGCGACTTCCTATCGCGTCGAGTATTTCTTCCGAGCCCATCCGACACGTTTTTTCACAGAAAGGACTTTCAGTGCGTGATATTTATTCCGTTTCGAAACTTGATCTCTACGATCGTCTTTGAAATTCGGTCGGTGTGTTAGTGATTCTTTATACGAAAAATTATACATATGTGCACATCAATGGAGACCGGTACGGTATTTCCCGCTTAATCTGCCCTTAATCCCTTTTTTCCGATGTGTTCGATTTCTAAATCGGAATTAGTTTCAATTTTTAATATATCTGATATTTAATTCGATTTATAAACTACGTTAATTCGACTTATAAACTAACTAAGATTGTAAACTCAAAACTAAAGAAGAATACTTGTGAAAGAAGATTGGTGCATCATAAAAATTAATATGTTAAGTAGTTAAAGAATTCTACATTCAAATTTTTTCCATCCTTTATAGAACCGCCAATCGGAAGATTCCAGTACAGGAGAAAGAGTGTCTTTGCGGAAGCTTATAATCCTGAGGAGGATGAGGAAGACGATGGAGTCAAGGTGTGTTTTTCCTTCTTTTCTTCTTTTCATTCTCACTCGTTCCATTCAACAAAATCTTTGTTGTTTTCAGTGACATTTCTTTTATATTTTCTATGTACATTCCTCTGTACTTTTGATCACGTTACGCAAGGAACCATATTGTCGATAAATTAGCACCGAACGAAAACTATATGTTGAATCAATTGATATTAATCGAACTACACAACCGGAAAATCAACCACAATGAGAGGAACTATTCGTTAGGAGAAGTTTAACCATTCATTAAGTTAAATGTATCGAGTCGAGTCGAGACGAAAGGACTAAAAAAATAAACCCTTCGTTACGGTATATTGGAACGCGACAAGGATAGGGTTAATGTGTTTTATGTGTATACATACATGTATATATTATTATAATATGTATAATATGTATATATACATACATGTGTATCTCCTGTAAAAGCTAAATATGGATGCTTTATGGCTCCTTCCTATAACACACGACCGATCGCTTCGAAAGAAATCGCGGTTCGAAAGAAAACGTCGCTACCACAGTGGACTTTGAATTTTCGACGATCTGACACGTTGATCAACGTGTATCACGCGAAACATTGAAAGCAACTACTTCTTTTCCTTTTTATCGGAACATGAACATATTCAGGCTGTGCGGGTGACGAAACGGGATGATTTACTTTGCTCGACGATGCGAACGATGTACCTTTGTGACGTCAGAGCGCGTGTTCGATAACCTGCTACCGACGTGACTTACATATGTATGTACGGTAGGACATACGTGTGAGCGTGAGAAAGAGCGAGAGAGAGAGAGAAAGCGAGAGCGAAAGCAAGAGAAAAATAAAGAGGGTGAGAGGGACGCATGGGGAAGACTCGTCGAACCGAGATTGTACTGCTTGAAAGCGTTTCAAAAGGCCGTACCGATCTTGATTGTCGGTATCTTGAGCTGCTTAAATCGTTCAGAAAACCTTTGAAAATATAGTGGATCGACCAAAACATCCAATTATCTTATTATGGAATAGTAAAAAGTTGAAGGGTTGAAGGGATAAATGAGATATAAAGATCAATTTCTCCATGAATCGTATATTAAACCGATCAAGGCTATCGATATTTTTTCAAGCGTGACCACGTGCCTTTTTTTTTTACGTAGATACATATATGTTTTATTGTTGAGCCAGTTGATTAAAACAAGGCAAATCAATATTTGGGGGAGGTAGCCGGAGTTTGATCGTGTGAAGCGTTTGATACGATGCTCGAAATAATTGGATGATCATCTTTCCAAATGATTTGATCTCGAAATAAGCTCTCCTACATTTTACAAGCTCTCCTACATTGTACTTAATATACGAGTTGTGTTTTATTCCTAACAATTGCAAGTCTATGCTACAGATTTAATAGCATCAGAAAAAGAAAAAAAAAACACCGACACGATCTTGCTGTAATTCTAAGTTTTTAACAAATCACTCGCTCAGCGTCGATGAATGTAATATGTAGTTGGAGTGATCGATGCACGAGGCAACTTATAATGCTCGAAAATACGATTTTCAGCGAAAATTTCGATTTTCTTCCACACACGCACGCATCGTTTGTTTTAATCGGAGCAATTAGAGGAGTCTTCGTTGCCTTGTCTCGAGTTCGCTTGCACAGAAGTTGCACAACTCAACATTCAGCAGCATTGAATACTAGATTGTTCCGCTAGTGAAAATGTTAATTACGCGCATACGAATTGGTATTAAACATCGCGCGATTGGGATGCAGATGAATCAATTAAGAGAATGTGAGACGTTCCTTTCTAAAATAAGAATGCGATATAATAACACGCAAATTACTCTAAATTAGGATCTTCGCAATTGTGTTGAAAACAGGAAGCAAAGCGTAAAACTGAAGTTGAAGATTGAATCAAATATAACATCGTTTTGAAGAAGATGGATAGAAGCGATATTAGACTGACTACTTTTTGTAAAATTAGACACACAATCGAATGTAAAGGTCAGATAATATGAAACGAAATACGGCTTAGATCTGTTTATTCTCGTGTTTGGGTTTCTAAAAAAAGCGGGTCGAGATTGAAAACAGCTGTACGGTAGTGTCCTATGGATAGTTAAGCGTATCAGTCCCTTTAGGGGATGGAGGATCGATTATGAGATTTTGAAAAAAGGATGAGCCACAATTGCTCATCGCTATTAGAGTTCTTGGGATCTTTTTTACTTTCTAACGCTATTGGTATCGGTCGCTGGTAAGCGGCCAAACGTAAGATCGTAAAAGAGTTCGATTTTTCTTCCTTTTTTTTTTTTTTTTTTTTTAAACTTACCGTGCTGTGCAATCTACCCACGCGTATCTAATGGGAAACCCTTTCTTTTTATAACGGATACAGTATATTCAGGCCTAGCATTATCGATTGATCACGCTGCAATTAATTTATAATATCGATGCGTATCGCGAGATGATTGTAATTCTTTCGCCATTAACAGTTTGAAAAATTCGCAGAGCATACTTAGATATTTGATGAAATAATTAGAGGTTCTGCGATCTGTTGGCCGTAAGTAAAATTATTATCAGATGAAAATTACTAGAATAGATTTTGGTCGAAATTGATTCTGTTTGTGTTTGATATCATCATCCTTGCGACTCATTGATTGCAGATGGTGCATCCGAAAAGCGACGAGCAACGGCAGAGGCTTGGTGACAGCGTGAAACATATTCTCCTGTTTCGTGCTCTAGACGAGGTAAGTTAAACATAGTACACGTACACTCTCTGGCCAGCGCGTAATTGAAATAGGAATACAGAACGGCGAGGGTTCGCGCGCCGACTCGTGGAAATGCCAATGAGTACGTGTAATCTGCTTCAACCGGGATTCAGACTCTCGGATATGAATTACTTCAATGAGAAAAATAACTTGAATGACTTGATCAACATAGATAATATAAATTTCTAATGATCGAGAAAATGCTTGCTGCTCTTACTCCGTTATTATTTTTAATTTTACTTGGATATGTTACTGTGGAATGTTATGTAAAATTCCATAGTTATGAGCAACTGTGAAGCATAGACCAAAATATATATGTAGTAGCCAATTTTGGACAATTTACAGAATATAAGACTTTGTCTTTGTATTCTTTTATATTCTTAATATTCTCGCAGGTTTTCTTCATACCTAATTACGTCTGTAAATTATTAATCTTCTGTTTTGAAACTCCTCGTTCATTTGACTTTTTTTCTTATTTTCATTAATCAATTATACTTTTGTAATTCGTCAAAAAAAGGGGGGGGGGAAACACTGTTAATTTATGTTAATTTATTTTGTATAATATATAATGTACAATGTGTAATTATCGTTCTAAAGTTATTCTTCCAATTACATATAAGATATTATCTTTCGTGTATCTGTAGACTACCTGATTCGAAATATCATGGTCTTGAGGGTCTATTAGAAGTAAAAGTTTTTAGTCATGAAATATTTACGACATGCATGCTCGCATATGCGTTGCATGAACTTCTTACAGGAACAAATGGCGGACGTGCTAGACGCGATGTTTGAGAAAAGTGTGCAGTCTGGAGACTTCATTATCCGGCAAGGTGATGATGGTGATAACTTCTATGTCATCGAAAGGTAAAATATCTTCTTTTCTTTTCATTTTTCTCGTATAAAAGTGCGAGATGGAATTGATCGTTAAAAAGATACACCATTCAATTGTTATACCTCTTTCAGAGGAAAATTTGAAGTGTACGTGAAAGATCCACAATCGGGAGTGGAATCCATGATACACACGTACGATAATCGTGGTGCTTTTGGTGAACTTGCGCTGCTTTACAACATGCCAAGGGCGGCCAGTATCAAAGCTATCACGCCTGGCACACTATGGGCCATGGATAGACAAACTTTCCGGCGTATTTTATTGAAATCCGCCTACAAGAAGCGCAAAATGTACGAAGACCTTATCAATAAGGTCCCGATGCTGAAGTATCTCGAGGCAAGTTTTATGGAATTTATAGCGGAAGACATTGCGGTATACGTGAATAAAAGATTACGTGGAAATGATATTGCTTCATCGTTTAAAGATTGAGTATATCATATATATAAGGATGTTCTGTTTGATGGATGTTAACAGCTGACCATTTGCAATCTCTAGTATATTACTGAATTTTGGATGAAGCGCAAGGGAGTTTGATTGCCAAGAAACGTTCAGCTATAATTGTAGTCGTTAACGTTTATTTCGTGTTTCATTGTTTCATAACGGACGAATTCGATGTTAACTCTGGCGTAATATAATTATAGGAATAATAATAATTGAATAATAGTACTTCAATTTGATTCTCTTCAGCCGTACGAGCGTATGAATCTGGCGGATGCTCTTGTACCAAAACAGTATTCAGATGGCGAACAGATTATCAAACAGGGCGATACAGCCGACGGGATGTATTTTGTCGAGGATGGCGTCGTCAGAATCACCATAATAGGAGATCACGGCCGCGAAATCGAGGTACGGCAGCTTGTTGATTTTCGCTTTCCAATGCGTAACATAATTGCAACGATCATTGACCTATATATTGAGCTTGATGCAGTACGAAGTTGATATCATAGTTACCTAGGAAACTAAGCGTACTAATTACGTTTTACAATTGTATGGATGTCATTTGGTATTCTGTTTGATACTATAGATTAATAGAGTTCCCGCTGGTGGGTACTTAGGCGAGTTGGCGCTGGTGACACATAAACCTCGCGCTGCTTCGGCCTACGCTGTGGGCGACGTAAAGCTGGCCTGTAAGTTGCCTTTTCACATCCTTCAGATTGAGTTACTGTGCGCTAATGTGTTTATTTATGTATCTATCATTTATACGTTTGATCTCCATATTGGTACGAATACGTGATCGTTACAATATCGGTGTGTCTATGGTGTACATATGTGATTTAATTCATCAGGAAAATGCAGTCATAATATTGCGTATCTCTTTCTTTGTACAATTTTTTCAGTTCTGGACGTTGAAGCTTTCGAACGCTTACTTGGGCCTTGCATGGAACTTATGAAGCGTAATATCGACGATTACGAAGATCAACTAGTCAAAATCTTTGGCAGCAAAGCTAACATTTCTGATATCCGATGAACTGTTCGCGAGCAGTGATACGTTGCACTGCTGTACTAAAGATCCAACACTTTCGTACAGTAATGTAAAATGAGCACAAACTTGTACCACCTACTTTATGAATCTCATCCGCGTATTTTCAAGTATCATCTCGAGTCGACTTTCGTAATGACTGTTCACTTAGACGTATACCAGTAAGAATCGTCGTTAATAGTTACCAAGTTTGTACCTATGACACACAATGAAAAGATAACAAAAAGGGGAAAAACATTAAAAAAAAACGAGAGAAAACTATAGGCACCTCGCCTGGTTTGTATCTGTATCACAGTACTGAAGTGAATTTTCTAAGACTGCATCAGATCAAGAAGTATTAGCCTGTCTTGTCATGTGCTCGAAACGTTTACAAAATAGAAGCCTGAATACTGAATAAGATTTTCATTGAACTGTTTGTTAAAAAAAAAAGATGGAAGCAAAAAAATACTCGAAGTGATGCAACGTATCGACAGACTCACAAAACTCTCAAATGATATATCTTTGTGCTATTGTTTATTATTATACTTGACAACTTAAGAGCTGTATTCCATTTTACTGAAAATGTCAAGAGTCATTGAATTAAATTATTTCGTATACTTCGATGATTCATCGAAGAAGATACTTTAGGGTATCTTACATTCTTCACAAAGTAGAATTTTTATTGATACAGCTTATTGTGAAAATACTAGCTTAGTTATTAAATTATTAGACAATGATACAGACACACATGATAAACATAATCATCAGTGTGTTTCTACCATGATGGTAACAATAAATTATAGCTGAAACGCTATATTATAGAAAAATTAAAAGTGTAAGAAGACAGAGAGCACAACAGGCAAGTTAGAGCAATTGTTATTATCTACACAATTTTTAAATGTAAACCAACTACTATTTTCTATAATCAGGCATTTATGTTCATCTTTGAGGGAAGGAGAGGGAATTGAGAATGTAAGAGGAATATCATTTCATATATATTCTTTAGATATTTCATCTAACAATATCTAAATAAAAATCATCTTTCTTTCTCATTTTTTTTCTGTATATTAAACAGAATGATTTTCCTAATTCTCATGTTCCTAATTTTATGGTTTACTCTTTACATTAATAAAAGAGTATTATGAAATACATACACATATTTTCACGTAGCGCACAAAACATTTATTTCATTGTTTGTTAAATATATACGCACACAAATAGTGTTTGATCATTATTATTCTATTTGCATATATTATTTATATTTGTTAATGTTTATGATTATTTGCTACAAATTGAAGTAAAATACTTGCTATAGCGCACATAGCCAATATATTATACATCGAAAAATAATACATTTTTCGATGATCTACTCAATTGATGCACAACATTCATGATAACATTATTTTACGAGTGAGTTATTTTCAAAAATCAACGCTACACCTTGCCATGAAAGAAGATTAAACAAACATGTACACCCATTATTTTTTTATAATTCCAGGAATTATTTAGTTAGAATAATAAATGTGCTTGCAAAAATCTAAGAACACTCTTGAAGATACGAAAAGGAAAGAAACAAGCAAGAACATCTTCTCAATTATGTTATTTTTTTATTTGTCAAGATCTTTATACTCATTGATATATACTTGCAATATACTTCAACTTCAAATATTTTATGATATCATTGTGAAAGAAATGGCTGAGTAATGTGGCCTCAGATCATATTCATGTGTGTCTTTATTGGTGAATCCTGGTAACAAAAATCGACCAAAATAAACCTATAAAACTATTTTTGTTACACGTGTATGATACACGTTATACATGTATGATATACGTCTAGCATCGTGATAAAACAAAAAAGAAAAAAAAAAAAAGAACAGTTTGAACTAATTTGAACGTTGTGCGAATAAGTGCGTATGCTAGTCACTTTTTAACGGCCGTCTATTTGTCGTGTTTTCTTCTCGACAAATCGAGAGAAAAAAGACGGTCAAATGTTTTATTACTGTGAAACAAAAACTATATATTCGCCGTGTGACTGAAATTCAAAATAATATCACAATATTTCTAAATAATATCACAATCACGGAGGAGAAAGGAGGAGAAGACTAGTAACGGAGAAAAAAATAATATACCGATAGAGATTGTTAGCGAAATGTTACGTTGTTAATTCTTGCATTCTCGTTGAGTTTGCTCGTTATCGAACTTTTAAGTTTGTATAAAACAAATAACGAAATATCGAAGAAGCGTACAGAGATCAAATTTTTTTGGTCTTTGGTTCTAGCCATTCGTGCCATCCTATTCAGTTGCTTTCGAGAATTCGACGGCAAAGTTTCAGCCATAGTTCTTAGTCTTCCACCGTGTCTCCAGGCTGTGATATTATTTTCGATGAAGTATTTCATTCTTTTCATTCTAGAACTACGTAATACAAAACACACAAATGTCTTTTATTAATACCGCTTCCAACAAGAAAAGGAGGAAAAAATTAAAAAAAAAAATCTAACAAGAAATAAAAAGAGAATAGGAGAATAAAATTTAAAATCTATCGTGGAATCAAGGAATTTCCAAAGTATATCGGACCGAACTTTATTAACTGTTGTTTGCATCGTTAAAATGGATGAATCAAAAGTTTTGATCATTATGAATCGTTACTCAATCGTTTATGTCGAAATAAAAAGAAATCGAACAATTAAAAACAAAAAGATGTATACATACATAATACACATATATAAATATAAATATAGATAGATAAATAGGTGTGTGTATATATATATATATATATATATATATATATATATATATTTATATTTATATATATTTAATATAGTGGAAGGTTATTCTCGCACACCGAATTGAAAACTATATTTCGAAAACTAGAAGAAGTACTTATCTGTACGGAGCCAACATTCGGATAAATTAAATGTAAACGCTTAAGTAGAGTTGATCCAATTTAAATTTATTGTCAAGTATGGTTTATATCTATAAATGTGGTCTCTCTCTTCTACGTGTTGCGTGTTGCCCTTTTGTGTGTGTGACGACCAAGCCAGTAAATTTTTATTCCTTGTTTAGCGTGAACTGTTATCATCAGATTTTCTCGTCTGTACGATTGTACGTTTCTTGTCATCGCTACTGAAAGTAATCAAATCGTATAAAAAGGAGAAAAAAACCGTAACTAATTAAACCTGTTAACAATTAAGTGCGTTGCGAATGAATCTCACTTGTAATACACGTGTTATTTTACTGTGCCACACATGGTTCCTTTACTCAGTTGCTTCCGGAACAGAAAAACAATCGATTATGCCTGAATTTGAAGTGTGCCAGGTTGCTTTAAATCGGCATAATCTAACTTGTTTATCGCTAGTCTAGTCGAAAGCGTTTAAAAGAGAATATTTCTTGAGTAACTGAATGTAACAGTTACAGAAAGTTGGGTAATGGGTTATCCTATTGATTGCATATCTTCGAAGGCGTTCGACAATATTGTTCCCATAAAAATTCAAAATATTCGATCAATGATATTATTATAATTTGGCAATAGTGTGATCTATCATATTTAGGGAAGAAAATAATTATCTGACCACGATGAAATGTCAACGCGCGTTAAATGTATGCATCAGCATAATCCATCATGTTCCTCGCGTATCATTTCCGTTTTTCATGTATACTGCTATCGATGCTCATTTTGGGCTGAGAAAAGCCCATGCTGTTACGCATTCGCACCCGTGACGCTTGTGTAAGTGTAACAGTCTCTCTTAGCATCGGACCAAATATCTGTAAAAGAAAAAAAAAAAGAAAAAAAAAGAGAAAAAAAAAGAAAAAGAAACCGGAGCAATGGAGCTTGTGCGACTATTTTTCTCGCGCTTTCCTCTCTATCTCTGTCTCTTGTTGTTTCTAATCGTGTGGTATCTAAGGGAAAAGTTAGTGCGCTGAGCTATAAATAGGCTATTGTAAATGTATTTAAAATGCACGACCGTATGTGTATAACGTAATAACTAAAAAAAGTCGTAAAGATATTCGTCGTCCTCACTGGCCCCACGTGTAAAGTAGCTGTTGATAAAAAAAAAAAGCTTGCCCTCGATACTACTTCCATCACCAAACGGTACTCGTTCGAACAACTTGCAGTAATTTGCAGTAACTTTGTATCAAAATGTGTATATGTAGCTTAACATTGTGGCAGAGAGGGCCCCGGAAGTGCCGAGAGTCTACGAAATCATTCTCTTCGTACTTCTGACGAGTTCAATCAAAGCAATACGAGCGATGCAGCTCGATTGCGTATCGACAATCGTCCGATATCATCGCACGAAAGTCTCATAATATTCAAACTGTCCATCCATTTTCTTCATCATTTATCACTCGCCTCTTCATTATTATTATTATTATTTTTGTTATTATTATTGTGATTATGATTATCATTGTTGTTGTTGTTGTTGTTATTATTATTACTATCACTATCATCATCATCATCATCATCATTATTATTATTATTATTGTTATTATTATTGAACACGTATTTCCGGAGGCATTATCGTTTCCCTATTACACGGACGTGTCTTAACATTATCGTGATGCGATAATTGCATTAGTATGTCAAATATCACATACTTTGCTTAATCTAACAGGGATGATGTGACGTGACGTATTATAGAATTGATGTAAAATGGTATCGGATAAATCGCATGCAGGCCAGGGAAATTTAATCGCGGTATATTTCATATTGAAACTATAATAGAATGTTATGGAAAAGGTATTCCTGTTTTTTCGTATGTTAATATCCTGCCTTGTTAGATCTTTTGATTATAAAAGCATACGCCACGCGAAGAATGTTCTACTCGTCTAATGAATGTTTAATGGATACATATATACATTTATATACATATACATATATATATATATATATATATCTGTATGTATGTAATTTTCCGAATGTTGAACGATATTTAGCGTTTTGCAAAGAAAAATACAAAGCTGATAAAACTGGTAGACGTTATTCTTCTAATTTCGTTCGTCTGAATAACTGATACACACAAAAACACGCAATTATCAATGACAGAATAAGTGGAAGACTGGCGTAGATACGTAATTTTTATTTAACGTGTAAAACGATTGTTCTAATGTCGCGATATCTATTAACTATTGTAAAGCGAGTGCATGCGTGAAACGTGAAAGTTCGTTGACCATCTTGTTATTGGACATCATGCGTCTACAGAGGAAAAAAAGTATGTTAATGCGAACCAAGTAACGTGCGATATTACGATTCTCGATGATGTGACATTCTCGACATTAAATCGAATTGCTGTAATCCTATCAGGGTATTGTATGTTGGAAATTAAACATGAAAAACATGAACGCGTTAGAACAAGAGAGACGTTATGAATCGCAGAAGTCCTCGAGGAACCAGAAGGTTTAATAAAAGGTGATTGATTATCATCGAACGATCTAATAATTAAAAAAAGATGCCGGAAGGTTACATTAGATTATTCCGAGCTGTTTTGAATATATCTAATAATATTTAAGCATCGAGCTTCGATCTAGAATCGTAATTCGTTCTTCTCGTTTTATGCGCAATATATTTATCAAGTGTTTACTGTGCATTTCATTCACAAGAGGAATTGCTATTTCAAGTATAGGAAACTCTGTAATGATCGAAGACGGATACTACGTGTACACGATGTCCTAAGCTTTTTTTGTCAAAAGCTACCAGTAAATCTTATGAGTAAAAATAAGAAAAAAATGACATGAGAATAGTTCATAAATTGGTTTGATATTTGATAGAACGTTTAAACGAGCAATAATTTCTAAAAAAAAAATAGCTCATCTATTCCTACGTTTTACTGAACTGAAAATCAATTCGTTGTTATATCGAATTAAATATTGTTACTCATAGAATATACTGGCACTACTTGGCGGAAGAAATTTAGGATACCCTGTATGATTTAGTAATGTTATTATGTACAACAATATTGAGTATCATTTTTATTGTTATAATTGTGAATCAATTGCGTGTCCATTTGAATATAAAGCCATAGTTTCGTGATCGCGAGAGACAACACATTTTTCTGTCCTTAGTTATATTTCATGATGCTCAAGTCGCATCGTTTTCGCACGAGTTCGAAGCGAGCTGGTAATATCGCTTCGGTGCGCACGGCCCATGAGATGATGTGTACGTTTTAAACTGGATCTAGATTTTATACACGTATACGCTTGCGTAAAGAAGTTATACAAAGTTATCTCGAGTTATACAAAGCGAAAATAAAATAGAATAAAAAGAAAAAGAAAAAGAAAAAAAAGTAAGGAAGTGCATTGTAAAGTATATAAATGGGCGAGAAGAAATAGTAATATATTATAACGCGTACTTAACAATTTTTGTTTCATGATGTGTTGTAGCGTAATACAAACGTGCACATACGTATTAATATATATATATATATATATATACATATATATATATATTATATACACAGAATTATATATTAGATATATCAATATATGTTAAGACTCGTTTCCAGCTGGTCTGATCGGGTGTTACTTTAACAATTTAATTAATTTCGTTAACCTGGCAGCGATGCGATTGCGAGTAACACATTGAAAAAGATGCGTGCAATCACATAGTTCAATTGTATAGTGTATCTACTTGTCGTTCCGATAGCAGATTCGATGATCTGTAGTCCATCGGCAATGAAAGTAAAATGGAGTACTGGTTGATACTTCCGTTATTTTATTAATAGAAATTATTATATACGATTATGACATGATCGAAAAATTAAAGGTAAATTATTATCATTTGTACATCAAACGATTATCAAGGAGATGGATTGGCGTACAAAATCTCTTTATGTTAACTTTAATTTATCATATGTTTCATAAAGTATTGATATATGAAAAAATATAATCCTAATCAACTATTCTACCTGTTCATTCAAATGTTCAACCGAAAGACACACACAAGCACTGGCACATGCAATTAAATGCGTAAGTAACGTACCAATTCACTGGTTAAGTCAATATCATTTTCTGTTTGTTATATTTTCCTTTTTTTTAACGTTATCAAGCAGAACTTTATGATATACTTATGCATACTCGAGTAAATAGTGATACATTTACAGTACAACATCACTGCCGGATTAAATAGTGATGTGACTATCTTTTCAATAAATGTATCTAATTTAACATTAAAAGTAAAATATAAAAATATTGTCTAAATCGGTTGATCTTTAGTTGTCCATGTGAATTTGTTGCAATTTGTCATTTTTTAATCTTGTTCTTGAATATTCACTTGATGCTTGTACTGATACATTATATAGCAGTAAGTAATATTACTGCTATCATCATGACATTTACTTACCTCTTTATTTAATTAAAAGAAGTTTACTATACTATTACTATACTAGTATAGTTACTATACTATTGATAGATAGTATAATAAAAATTAACATATGTTTAACGAATGAACACATTGTATTAATCTTGAAATTCTAAGCCTTGAATGACAAGATTTCTTTGAATCCTATTTCTTAGTATTTGTTCCAAAAATAATTTTTTGAGGGTATGTTAAAATTTGGGTATATTATACAAGTACTTTGTAAAGAAAATAGCAAATATTTATTTATATTTATTTATAAAATAAAATAACATTGAGAAATAATGTACTAATGTGAAACTAATTTTAATCTGATTTTATTATATCATTGACTAATAAATTATATCAAATATAAACAGAATTTTCTGTTAATGAAAATATAATTTTTATTTATAAATAAAAGTTGTATTTAAAAATTTTTTTATATAACATATAATTCTTTTTTCTTGTTCTGTATTTTATTCTTTTTATTTTTGATGATTTTTCTATGATATTTGATATTGTAACATTTATTGTAAAAATATTTAACATTATACATATTTATTATATCTGTCAACTATACACATAAATGTTAAAGCTTTCAATAGAGACCAACCTACCTGTTCTTTTTCATCTGAAAGCATTTTATTGTATTTCCTTTTCAATTTCTTATCTACACTTACACGCTGTAATGTTTCATTATTTGTGTCACTATCACTTAGTATTTTATTCATAATGTAGTTTGCACTTACAGCTTCAGAACCAATTATAAGATGGAAATAGCGTGCTGAAGCAAAAGATTTTAATAAGTATAATCTGTTTTTTGGTAAATTATTTGTTCCTAAAAAATTTATATTACAGAATTTTTAGCAAATATACAATATTATTTATTCCTAATGCATTATTAATAATATAATATAAATATACCTTGATTTGTTATCAATTTAAGACAGCTTGCAATACTAGTATTTATCTGATTTTGTTTTAATAAATTGATACTTGATCTATTCTTTATCATTTTAATTTCTTCTATTACATAACAATTACATACTGGTAATTGTTGAGTAACAGATGCTACCTAAATAAAAAGCAACTGTTGAGTAAAATATTAAATTTTTTATTTTGAAATATCAAATTTAAGCCATTTACCAAGTTGATTATATCATAAGTTGTAATTTTCGAAGTTTCATTCTGCCAAACTCTGCTATCCCAATCCAATATTTTAAAATCGCAATTTACAACTGTCCAATTTATTGCAGAAGGTCCTACATGCAGAGCCAATGTTGTTGCTGGCATCTGAAACTATTTACTTTTTTAATTAACATTATTCAATTATTAGAAATAATATAAATACGTATAGTTGTTTCTTTACCAATATTTCGTCAGATGTTATATATTTGTTCCATATATCCATAGAAATTTCACAATTACTAATTAACTGATAAAATTTAGCTAAAACATCATTATTTATTTCAGTCCTTAATGATAAATCATTTAACGATTCATAAAGTCCTTCTTTCTTACGGACTGATATTATTGTTTCAGCATATGATGCTTCTATGAATCTATATTAAAATGAACAAGTTAATAGATTAGATATTACCATTTAATGTACTCATTTACATAATAATATTAATTATATATTTACTGTGATAATTGTTCCAAACTACTTGTATTTATTAATTTTAAAATTGGGTCTTTGGATTTTGAAAATTTTACATTATTTTCACCATTGTTTTCTGTCATTATAGAACATGTTTTTAATGGCTGGATCCATAAATTCTATAGCAACAAGTTATGGAAATTATATGATAAATTATGTTCTCATATTAATAAATGATAACTTATTTAAAAAAGGTAAAAAATTAAAAAAAGGTTAATTACTTAAATATCTACCTTCTTTATTTTAAATGTATAAGTTAATTTACATAATGTTCTTAACATTATTAGTTCTTGTCTAATTTTTGCACTGCTTCATTCACATTAATACAACTTTTAAAATATATAACTTCATCTAAAAATTTATATATTGATACATTTTATTTCCATTGCATATATTTCACATGTGCAATATCAGAAAAGATATTAAAATTATTGCATATTATATATTAATAATGAAATATTTTATCCAAATAGGAAATATTACATTCCAATTTATTATATTTAAATAAATATAATATTATATATGAAATATTACATTCCAATTTATTATATTTATATAAATATATATAAACATTCTCCTTAACCCTTAGAAATTTTAAATCACAAGATAGTGTCGAGATAGTTAAAATGTTTATCTATTGTGTATTATTTTAATATTTTATTTTATTTTTTAGTTTATTATAACTACATTTGTGTGTAAATATATAAATTAATGACAATGAAAAATATAATCTTTCAAATTCTATTATATATATATTTAATGGGCAAGTTTTAAATGAACTACTGTATCGTATTAAATACACTACTCAAGTTACCAATCTTATGTTTTATGTATCTATGGTTAACGACGAAATTCAAAATGTTTATGTTGTTCCGAATGTTAAAAGTTTTAGTATTTTCGTATGATTTTTATTCGAATAGTTTCTAAACGTAAAAGTGAATTTTATCTGGATCAAAATGCCAGGTAATTCTTTAGGACGTAGATCATCTACAAATCCTGTAAGAGTATCTTCGTTTGATAGAGAAGATAAAAGTTTATTACGAACAGAGTCTAGAAAGACACAAACATCAAAACCTAGGATTTCCTCAAATGAATGTTCTCACATACCAAGGCTTCGAATGAGAGCTTCTTCTTGTGATAGAATAAGTATCAAAGGATTGACGTTAAAATCAACAGGTAAGTACTTAAAATATATTTAAAATGTGTTTAAAATAAATATTCTAAGTATATTTGATTATTATTGTTTTCTATTTTATTATTTATAATTTATTACTGTTTTTTCATAGGTAAAACTTCAATTTGTCATGCGCCGACAACTCCAAAAACACCATTGACAAATTCTAGTAAACCAAGTCTTCTTACAGTAGGAAGTTCAAATAAAATTCACGTAGGACTTCCCAAAGGACGTAGATCTTTATCAGCTGACAATGTTAATAGTATTGCTGTTAAAGGTTCGAGAAAAGATACAAGACCATTAACAGATAAAGCATATCAAGCTTATATGCTTAATAAAATTGATAACTTTTTGACTATAAATCAATGTTCTTCCATGCTTAATAACAACGGAAGTTTAAAACCTGTTACTTTAAAAATGTTTGTTGAAATCTCGGCATATTTAGTAAAAATGTTGGATATTAAACAAATTTTTACAATCACAAATTATGTGGAAGAACTGCCAAAGGTTGCAAAGAAACTCCATTATCCAGGAATTGTTAATAAATCGTGGTTAAAAACTGCTAATGCTATGCATTCTTGGCCTAATGTTTTAGGCTGGTTATGTTGGCTAGTAGAAATTTGTGAAATTAAAGAATTAGCTTTTGAAAAGTATAATTTAGATAATTTGCCATTTGTGGGGAATCAAGTAGAAGCTAAAATTAATAAAAATGCTTTTTTCTCAATGTTAAATTTCTATAACGCATGGAATGATGAGAAACTGGATGAAGAAGCATTAATGGTTGAAAAATATTTACTAGAAATTGAAGAGCAACAAGGGGTAAATGAAGAAGACTTGAAAATTGCACATACTGAATTAGAAGAAAAATTGCTCAAATTACAAGCAGCTAAAGAAGATTCAAATAAAATAGATGAAGAAATAAAACATCTACAGGAAGTATTTTCATCTTTGCAGAATGACGAAGAAAAGCAATTGAGTGATATCAATGCAAAAGAGGAATATATAAAAACAATTAATTTTGAAACAGATCAAATAAAAGCAGAATGCAATATATTGTATGAACAAATTTGTTTACAAAACACACAGCATGATGAATTACTTTCTACCATTAAACAACAACCAATGTCCAAGATGGAGAGAGATAAAATTTTAGAAAAATGTACAGAAATTCAGAACTATATGCATCAATTTGATGAACATTTACAAGAGATACAAAAAGAACTATACACCATGGATATTAAATTAGCATCTATTAACAATAATTTAACTAAGGCAATTTTAACATATAATAAAGAGATATTTATGCATCTTAGTGGTGATATCGGTGTAAATTTAGAAGAGTTGAAGATGCCAGAAAAAGGTATATTGCAACCTAAAATTATGGAAGTACTAACTACAAAAGCCAACTTAATGAATGATTTAAAAGAATTATTGAAGTCACAAATTATTAAAAAAGAACGTTTGTTAGAATCAAATTCTAATGAACTAGAGAATCTTCAGGAGAGAATAAAAATTTTAGAAGATGAAAGTAGTGATGTTGCCAATAAAATTAAGGAAAAGAAAAACATTATGAGTAAAATTAAAACTGATACTAAACACGAAGAAGCAAAACTAAAAGAACAAATAAAAAATCTGCAAAATGATATTAAAGAAATTCAAGATTTAATGCCAAATACTCAACAACTTGCTGCAGAGTTAAATGAAGCAATAGATAAACTGAATGCAGTTCAAAGAAGAAAAATGTATATAGAGGAATCGGCTAAACTATTTTTTAATAAGTTTTATGAAATTTTAGGTGAACATAGGAATAAACTTCACAGTATATTAATAAAATCCAATAAATAACATAGTGTATGTAATTTTTATGTAATTAATAATCTTGGTTGCAATATTTTAAATCTGATTTTTATATAATTTTATTATGAAATAAATATATGTATTATTACAATTGGTTATCAAATACATATATTGTCATTTATTTTATAAAACTAAGGAAGTACACAAAATTAATTTAATATATTCAAAACTTATATGTACTGACTTATACCAAGTTATTACACTACTATTTTATATAACTGTAAAAATAAAAATTCATATAATTAATAATTTTATGTTTGATTTAAATTAAAAAAAAAATACATAAGTATTTACGTGTATTCAGAAGTAGAAAAGGTGTGGTAAATTATCAGGACAATATGCTTATTTGAATCATAAACATGGAAACAGGAAATCTTTAAATTGTTTCGAAACGCGTACTTGTATGATTTTAATTACTTTTATATGCAAAGCGCAAAAATAAAAAGAACTGTAATTTCAAATTCGAAGTTAATATAAAGCATACAATATTTACTGAATTATATAAAAAATAATCTTAAAACTAAGAAAAATATATTAAATATTTTTCCATGTAATATTATCATAAAATGATTGTTCAAAATTATTCAAGCCTACAAGATAGTGTATCTACTGTAACCGCCAGGATAAGTATGCTGGCAAATATTACAATATATTATGGTACGTTATGCGATGAGAATGAATCCATTACAATATTAGGTTAGATGAATTATGTCCGTAGTAATTGAAAATTAGTCGGTACGTTTAAGTACTTGTTTAATATATTAAAAAAACACACATCTTTCTACCATTTTAGAATAATGAGCAGCAAAATAAACTCTGCCAAGAAAATTGTTGCTACTCGAAGTAACAAAAATACAGTGGAAACTAACCACCATTTGGTAACTTATAATTTGAATATTTTTATAGTTACAGGTATTCTTATTGCATAAATTTTAATTATGTAATGCATTTGCAGCCAGATACAGAAATAATTGTAAAAATTAAAGGGAGCCGTAAACGTCCATCAACCATGGTTAGCAGCATTCCAACTAGTCATAAAAGTATAGAAGAGAAAAAAAGACCTAGCAATAGTGATGATACTTATCAAAGCTGGGGTGGACTTCTCAGAGAACAATGTAAAACTGTTATAAAACCAACTGCGAGCTTATCAGGTTCAAAATCATCAAAACATGATGGTGAAATTAAAGAAACTAAGAAACATTTTTTGAATCATCAGAAACTAGATGTTAATATTAATTCTTATTTATTTATATTCATTCAATCTGCACAAAATAATTCAAAAATCAACTTTCTTTTGCAGCACAAATTTCTAAATGAAATTCCAGTCAAACAAAGTTCTCAGAAAAGAATAGAGGAACATATAAAATCCATGCCGCATACTACAAATCCATCAAGTATATCGATACCAAGTACTGTGGAATCTATTGTAGTTTATGATAAAGGAATACAATGTGATGAAATATGTGATTATTCTGACGACAAATTTGGCGTATTTAATCCAGTTCGTACATTAAATTTTTTAATAAAGGAATTAGTACACTTAGTTAAGGATGACAAAGCTAATGAAATTCTTGCTAATATGAAGCAAGCATTAATTAGAATACCAATGGAACCCAGTAAATCACCTATTGTGGTATGTTTATTAAAAATAAATAAATAGTGATACCGCAATTTTGTGTATTAAAATGGAATTATTTGTAGCAGGATTTAGAAGCTAAATTAGAAAGAACTAAACAAATAAGCTCAATTTATGAAACAATACGCGAGGAAAGAGACTCTTTACTACGGTATGTTTGCTATTACATTTATATATACATATATTACCATCTTTATGTACGTACATGATATATTTTTAAAATAGACAAGTTCATGAACAACGATTGTTATTAAATAATGCTCGGGAAAGGCAATTAGATCTAGAAACGACTGAAAAAACACAAAAACAAGAATTAGAAAAGGCAGTAAAAACTATTCAAGCTAGAGATAAAACAATAACTGAATTAACAGAAAAGATGAATGGTTATGAATCTTCTCAAAAAATTGTAGCAGAATTAAGAACGAATCTCGCTGAACAAACAGAACGTGTAAGACGATTGAATTCAGAGATGCAATATTTAAGACTTGAAAAAGAGAAACTTTCAGTTTTATCATCATACAAAGATTCATTATTGACTGAACACCGTAATACAATCAAGTTAGTTGAATCATTATTCAACTTCAATCTAATTTAATAACATTATAAAGGAATTACATTTACATTTTATATGTCGTAGGGAGTTACAATGCGTGGCAGACCAATTAAGTAATTTAAAAGATATTCCCGAAGAAAATTTAAATCCACAAATTTCATTTGTACATGAACAGCGTCTATGCTCATCACGTACTTCTACCTCTTCACATGATTCCAATAAACATACCTCTTGGCACGATATGCCTGATATTTCTTTATCCACGGTGGATCATAATACGTCTAAACTTAAAAATGTGCAAGATTTTCTGCATAAATCAAATAAAATACCAGTGTTTTCAGAAATTCAAAATGAAAATTTAGAAAACAAACAAGTAAAAAATATTAAGGAGTCTTCAACTAAAGATTTAGAGTTCATTAGTTTACCTGCTGGAGAATCTTCACTTACCCTTTTACCTTCGTATAAAGATTTGGGTTGCATAGAAATTAATAAATCTGGTAAATATATTCAATATGTATATATTATTTGTATCATAGTATATTACAAATCTAATATCTTCTTTTTCAGTTGATCAAGAGAAAGATGATGCAGTGATGTTTAGTAATAAAAGAACCGATAATTTACACAATTTTAAAGATACGAATAAAATGTCATCAGAACATTTAAATTTATCCATTGAAAAGAACACTATAAAAGAATCAGCTAGAATGATGAAATCCGTAGAATCAAATAAAAAACAAAGTTTTCTTGATAATACAATGGACTGTAACATAACAGAACAATTTCAGAATATTGTCCAAGATATAAGAATGCAAAGTCGGATTCCAGTTAATGTACCAAGTCCACTGAGGAGTTATCCTCATCCTGAATGGAGCGATAGTACTTTACCTAGTATCAGTACCGCTTCGGACATAAATATGATATAATTCAGTAATGTTTAAATTTATATTAAATATTTTGAGAAAAAATACAACTGTATTGTCCAAGTAAATTATTTTTTATCCAAAAAATTGATTTTGAAAAATATAAAATTGATATTATTTAGTATTAAAAAAATAATATCAAAAAAAAAAAGTTGGCTTCGAATATTAATTATACAATATTGATTGGAGCTTCATGGAGCATATAATTTGGAAGAGCATAATATGTGGGAATGCAATATGTAGGAAAGTGGACATTATTGAAGAATAGTTGAAAATACAACGAATAGCTTTAATAAATAAAAAAAGATATTCACTTGTAATAAACAATATGTGTGTTATTCTTCATATTTCCATTTTGCTTAATATAAAAAATAAAAAAATTGCAAGGACATAATATAAATATGACATGAAAAACCAGGTGTATATATATATATATTTTTTATCACATATGTATATATACAAGTAAAGTATAATACTCATATTTTGTAAGTCTTAATAGGATTAAAAGGGAACATTTTAGTACACGTAAAACATTCATCAATTTTGCACAAAGACGTCTTTAAGTACATATACATGTTTCCCAGTAAGCGTGTATATGTGTACTCTTTCTTTACGAAAAATTCGATCTCTTTTTTTTTTATGATTATTTTCTTTTATAGGGACCGAGAAACGTTCATTTGCTAACAACTATCGCAATACGAACACAGTCCTAACATTCGATGCGTGTAAAATAAGTTTAATGTTATCTTCGAGACGAAAAAGACTGTCTTCGCATTTGAACGACTTCGATGAAGATTGTGATAAAATGTGAAATATTAAAAATGTTTATTTATACGCGTCTAATATTACGAAGGAACTTTCTTCGATCAAATTTCAGAAACGGAATTTTATCTTATATTTTTGTTATCTTTTTTCGTTTAAAATTATGAAAAATTACAAATCTGAGATTTACAATTTGTATTCTCGCGCCATTTCCCCATTCTCCTACCAGATTCAAGATACACTGAATTTGAAAACGCTGTGAGACACTTGCGCGTTCGAAGAAAATGCCTTCGTATTTACGCGATATTGAAAGATTAAAGTTCCCTTGTCGGATACGTATACTTTCACGTACAGGTCAGTACGGTTGTCCTTACGACATATTCGAGATATTTTTAAAAACATAAACTATTTCTTAATGCTTTTTCAATGGTCTTCGTAATTAACCTTAGAAACAGTATTTTAAACTCATAATACAAAAATTCTTATCCTAAGAAGAATATAATCGAAGATTGACATTAGTAACAACTCTCGAATGAAACTTGCGCGAAAAATTCAAGACACCTGATTAATATCTTGAATAATATTTTTTACAGTGAGAGGGAAGTGCATAGAATCCACCATGGTGTCGTAATTTTTGTCGACGTACATAAATACTTAGGTTCGTATATATTTCATTATTTGTCGTACGAAATTACCAATATCTCGGTAATAATCTACGATACATCACGAATCACAAATGTTTCGTTATTTTTACGTATTGATATCGTAATGACTCTGAGGTATTACGTACATTCGTAATTTAAGAAAAATCTGCATTCTTCGAACGATCATTCTCGGGAAATATATTTTCAAATCTTATTCGATATTATAAACGAAATTTTTGTTAACTCCACTTTGTAATCGATAATCCCTGTAGGAGATTATGAGATTAAGTTAATCGACGCCGATTGCCAATTAAACGAGCATTGCGACAATTTCTTCGAAGAGATTATAAAAAAGAAAAAAAATGACACGAAGAAAATGAAGAACCGTTTGAATTTGGCGCTTTCCTAATTGGCTATCGGCGCTATTACCTTGAAGGTTGTCACGTGCTGTTCATGTTCGATAGTCAAACGGTCGAATAGTTTCACGCTTTTAAAATAATAGTAAGTTTTAAATTGTCATTTTTAAATGTTCAGTTGGTAACACGCGATTGTTCGGTTATGTATCGAAGTCGAATTGCGAACGAAAATGCGTTTGATTAATGTAAAAACGGTTATTTGCAGTGAAATAGATTGTAATTAAAGTACCAAGTATGTACAAGAATGAATGAATCGAGTATCAAGAAACACTAGGTAAATACACGTGATACAAGTAATTCATGAAAGTTTCTTTCGCAGGTGCAAAATTCGGATACGAAGAAACAAACGAAGGATATCACGCTATTTGCCAACCAGATTTCGGCCATCGATCTATTTCGATTACAATCGTCAAAAGGGTGAGTGATGAAAAAAAGTATTTAACAATTGGATCGATTACAATTAACAGCACATTGAAAACCTTCGCATATTACATGTATGTAGGTGTGTGAGCTGTTTGATGTGTTATGTGTGTATGTATATATAATAATATATAGCTATCTTAAATACATATGTACATCCCTTTCTTTTTACGAAGTTAATGAATCAATGTATGAGATTCGTATCTTGTTACCGATTGGTTCTTCGCTTTTTTGATTTTCATTGAAAATTACAAGAATTATATACGAGAGCTGCGTATATCGGAACTAAAGCATATCGTGCTTGAACAGATGGAGCATAAGACAGTAATATCTGGACAGACCGTTTTTTTTTTTTTCGTTTTCTTTTCTTTTTCTGAGACCGCTGTATTCAGATGTTTTTGCCATTTTCGCTTAAACCAAAAACACGATAATCTTTCTCACCTTTTACGACCAAACGAACGAACGACTGTTAAAATGTTTATCGAAATATTGCGCACAGTAAAGATCACATAAATGTTCTTGTATATGTGTTTTGCATGTACCACGCGCGCGCGTACATGCGTGTATGTATGTGTATTACATGTGAAACGTCGACATTATACAATAATATCACTAGCGTAGACTGTCGTATTGTTTATAATTGCATATATTACAATAGACGATCGAGTCGAGTAGAAATCGTAAATCTCGTGAGTCGATTGAAATGAATTCCTATCCGACTTTGTCTCAATTAATCCTACTTAAATAGTCTCAACTATGAATATGCTCGAATATAGCTCAGATATCGGAAGTGATAGTGGGCTGTTGTAAAAATAAAAATTTAACATTTGTCATCTTGAGGTTGCGTATGGAAGGACATGTTTTATTGTTTATTGTACGTTATATACTGCTTTGTTCGGTGTAAAAATATAAAGCATTTCGATTACAAACTTCGTATGTATGTTGCCATTGTTACCGAGTAATCGGCAGTTATTACGATAATCTCTTTCTCGTGTTTTCCTTGATGCAGGTTTACATTACATTAATGTGAAACTCAATTCAAACACACGGTAGTCGAACAGAATACAGTAAATTACGAAGAAAAAGAAACAAAAAAAAAAAAAAAAAAAGAAAAAAATAAAAAACGTTTCGTATTTAACTTTTAAACCGAAGTTCAAGATAACGAATTCTTCGCTATATTGTATTCTCTATTAATAACGCTATTCACTGCGCGGTGTGCAGCACGTAGTGTTATTATCAATATTCCTGCCAATTTTCTTAATCTTCAGTTTAAAGGTCTACCCCCCTGGTCTCTATCTTTTCGTGAAATAGTTCTAAAACAAAATAGTTCTGTCAAACGTTCTGAAACATCGTTCAAGGAAATTGCACACAACTGACGGAAAGAAAATCGAATGGAACAGGGTTTAATTAAGATAGCCTTGTGTGTATGCGTGTGTGCGTGTGCGTGTGCGTGTGAGTGTGCGTGCGTGTGTACGTGTATGTGTATAACACAAGAAATTAGCCGTTCAGTTAACGCGCGGTAATAGTATCGGGAGAAAATATCAAAACGAATTAACTGCTAAACACAAAAGAGTAAATGAAGGGAACGGCGAGTCGATGCAAACCAGCTTCAAGAAACAGTCTCTAGCTCTCTCGTTCACCTAACAATGGCCCAGGCTATGGAGTTAATAATTGCTTTTACGTGGCAATGATAACAATATGCGTGTATAACAAATGTACTTAGAAACGGTTTCACTTGTGCTATTACTGCTCTCTGGCGATAAAAATCAGACATCATTGTTCAACTGCTGGCTCGTAACAAGGGCTTTGAGGGGGAGAGTTTGTTCTGCTCTTTGCTGCGAGTTTAAACACTATACACTTCCTTGATTGTGCGCCCAAAACATGGCGTACGGACCCGCGAACAACGTGGACCGGTCACGGTCCGTCAGGCGCGCAACAAGACACGCATTCATCAACTATATTCACTATTCTTCTTTTTTTTTTCTCATCGTTTTTCTCTTTTTTTTTTCTTTTTCTTTTTGGTTTGTTTTTGTATCTTTGTTTTATTTCGTTTTGTCCTTTTTTGTCCTTTTTTTTCTAATCCGAAGAACGTTCGTGTTTCTTGTATTGTAAAATTAACGAACCTGTGGTCCTGTATATATACACTAGTGATTCCCATTTTTTTTCGCTTTTCTTTTTTTTTTTTTTTTTATTTCCTTAAAGTGCTCCTTTTTTTGTGTGTTGTTGCGTATACCAAGAGAGATCTGAGCAATATAGTATCGTGATTAACATCGACGCATAAATAAAGTTTCCTCTTTTAAATAAATTTTATCAAATATTCGTTTTCTCCTCGATAGACTTGGTCTCGAAATTGTTCTCGATATTCACATACCGGGTATCTCGAGGCAAATGTTTCGCGAATTTTTCGATCAACTATGTGGAATTTGAAGAAGCAAAGAGGTACTTTCCTTTTCTCGTCGAAAAAAGAAAAGGAATGTAATAAATCTTTGTAGAATATACGATCGTAGAATAGCCGAAAATAGTTTCTTTGATATAACAGCATATACCTTGAAACACCCTGTATCTGTTGTATACATAATATATTTTTTTTAATTCGCTTTTTCTAGTAGTAGCGAAATGGACACATTATAAATTTCGTACAATTTCTTCTTCTTTCCCTCTCTCCCTCTATCTCTCTCTTTCCCTCTCTCCTTTTCGTATTTCGATCGATGTATCCCAATACTTTATTGCTGTACAGCGCGTATTAATATTTATAGAAATACTTTTTTCGTGCATCCTAAACTCGATTAAATCGTATCGAAACCGTGAAGACTCAGCCGCGATCCACAGACTCGAGATCCAAGAATTCGACGAAAAGCTCAAGAAACAACGAGGAAAGAAAGTGAAAAAAGTCGTCGTGCGTTTGAAGGTTTCGCGGAATGGACGGCCAAACGAAAATTAGCATGTGTCTCCCGTGTCTCCTATTCGTGTTTGATACGTCTGGAAACAAGCGTATCCTAGTACATTGTAGCAAATAGCAAAATTTCTATCTCTAAATTTCATACGATAAAAATCGCCGCTAATCTTCGTTCTAGCGATCCACCCTTAACGATAATCAGTCGATGTGTTTCTTCTTCTTTCTTCTTCTTCTTTTTCTTCTTCTTCTTCTTCTTCTTCTCCTTCTCCTTCTTCTTCTTCTTCTTCTTCTTCTCCTTCTTCTTCTTCTTCTTCTTCTTCTTCTCCACATATTTTTTTTCTTTTTTTTTTTTCTTTTTTTATTTAAAACGCGCGCTCGCCCGTTCGTTTCTTTGTGTTCATTTTTTTTTCTTGTTTGTTTGTTTTGACTTACCGTACTAGAATTACTATAATAACGTTTTGATTAAATGACACGTGTCGTAACGCGTGCAATCTCACGAGGGAAACCGTCTTAATTTATCGAAAAAAGATGTTGAACATTGTTTGTCGCGTGGAAAAGTCGAACAATCCTCGTTCAAGATAGATTTCAGGCCAGCACAGAAACAGCTCTCGGTTTATTGATGGCTCTTGTTCTTTTCTTTTTTTCGATACAGGCTGACTCGAAAAACGACGTGAAACGAAATCTTTTGAAATCCATCGCGAAGCTGAAAACGCGAGAGAGAAAGATCTTGATAAAGTAACTGTCAGTCATTTAAAATCTTCATAGATTATATATTTGTCAGCTCTCACTATCTGCTCAATGTATATATAATTAAATATGGCTATGGTATCTCTCTATGGTCTATGCACGTAACGTTGACCGATCTCTCTTCGATTTGAAGCCACGGAGTGAATTCACTTGAAAACTTCGAGCGGGCATCTTTCAAATCAACCTGTAGAAAATCGAACGTTGCTGTACTCAGGCAAAGCCTCTGAACTACTGTTGGTCGTTTAAGAGCAATATCGAATCGATCTGCGTGGAAATGATTAGTTGGTGTGAGCGTTCGAACGTGCCAACGATGGCCTGGCCGATCAAGTTGGTCACTCGGTATATCTGTATACACTGTATCGATATAATTCAACGTATCAAAAATATGCTGAAAATCTTTGAAATCAGGTGTGTGATATAATTAGTTACACGGCGTTCAGCCGGAGCAACGGTTTATTCTAATGAAAAATGGAAGCGTGTATGTGCAACGAAACCGTTTCCGTCTCGCTCGAAAATCTTCTCTTCTCTCTCGGGATTGTCACTTTCTCGCGTTTGTCTTATCGATACATTGTCGGAACGAGTTTGAAAACAGTCATTAAAATTGTAGATATTATTCATATTCTCTCTCTCACACACACACACACACACACACACACACACACACACACACTATCTTTCTCTCTGCCACTCTTTCGTTCTTTCATTCTACCTTTCTCACTTGTTTTTATTTTTCCTTTTTCTCTCTTTCTCTTTCTCTCCCTCCCTTCCTTTCTATAAGTCACACTGAATTACGTATTCTTCGGTAGAGCGTGGAAGATGCTTGCAAAGTTCGGAGCACCTGCGCGATATTATCCTATGTACAACGCTAGCAATCGCTGTGTGTAACAAAACCTGAACAGAAAAGCGTTCACCACGATCATTCTATCTCTCTCTTTATTATTTTTCTTTTTTTCTTTTTTTATTTCCATTCGCGTTTCAATTGTGTTTCGCTACGGCGACCCTTATATAGTAATACGTATATTTGATTTACTGTCTTTGTTTCTCCCTCTTCTTCTTTTGCTCTTCTTCGTTTCGTTTTACATCTTTCTTTTCTTTTCTTTTTTCCTTTGTTTCCTCTTCTCTTTTTTTTTTTTGCTGCGTGCATTTCGCTTCTGCATCGTCATTGTAACACCGACGATCATTTATTTCTTTCGCCTTATAAAAATTGGACCTGGTTCTTTTTTTTTTTTTTCTTTTGTCTACTACAATTCGCTAATTCCCGCGGTATTTGGCCGCTGGATTTCTCGAAACGATCTTACGATCCTCTTACATTTCCCGCCGTAAGATCTCATCGCACCGCACAGTACATGCTACGTATTAATCGACCAATGGTTTATTGACGCTTTTTTTTTTCTGCGATTCGTACCAATCACAATGTTCTCCTATCCTACATATGGTCAACAAAACAACTTTCGAAACGGATTTAAGACAAGACGAATGCAACCCTCGACCGGTAGAGCGAGATCGGTTCAACGGTTAATGAATGCTACAAGATTTTAACCTAATTATCCTGTATATGTGTACGTGTGTGTATGTGTGTGTATGTTGCATCAATGCACGGTTAACTTATAACTGTAAGCTGCAAGGTCTATGCAAATGATCGCCAATAAACGATAAGTTCGTCGTATCGTTTGTCCGCGATCCGATAGACTCTTTTTCTTTTCATTTTTTTTTTTTCCTTTCAACAGACGAGACAGAGTTGCAGGCAGACAATCATTGTATCATTACGATTCGATCCTATCGGTCGAGAATCGCGCACAGTTTTTCTTTCCTGCCTTCTTTAAAAAGTTCGCGACTTTGTGTGACTAGCCTACGGACGAGAAAACAATTTACGGCTAACAGAATTAACAATCGTCATTCATCAGCGTTCACGAGCCCGTTTTATACGAGGAGATCTCCCTCTTTCCCTCTCTGTCAATGAAGAATCAACGGAAACGAGCAAACATCGCGGTCCTGTCTACGCGAGCCTTTCTTCTCGTATAAAATCCTTGTAAAAAACATATCGGTATAAAACGGGCCTTGGTTTCATTAAAATTCTACCCACCTTTATAATACGTGTCCGCGTTCTACCCTTTGCGAGCATTTTGTGTGTGTGTGTGTGTGTGTGTGTGTGTGTACGTACGTACGTACGTGTTCCCCCCCCTTTTTTTTCATTAACTACTTGCTTTCACGCAATTATCGTTACCCTTTTATCAGACATACGAATATGCTCGTATCACGATTTTACGATCGATCACGCGCGATGCTTCGCGAGATTTTTCAATTTATCGCTAATTTACAAATCGTCTCTCCCGTGTTTCACGTACGCCCCGAGACAAATAGCACACTCTGTACTTTTGTATATTACATACCGTCGAGTAGAGAGAATTCGTAGATTATCAACTCAAGTGTCCTTGGGCGTGGATGTACGTGTGGTATGAATGCCATTGCCGAGACGCAATTATACCCAAAGATACGAACAAAAATGTAAATATTTCGCGGTCGCGAGGCGAACAAGATCGAACAAGCCGAATATTTACGCTCCTTCAGTTGTACAGAAGCTATCGAAAGCGTAACATTCGTGTGTGAAATACAGGCAGTTAGGCGCGTATTAACACGATAAATTGGTAAAAATGCCAGTAAAAGTGAAATCCAGCTGAAATGCACATGCGATATTGAGATTGAAAACGAGGAACATTACTCTACGACAAAGGTAGCCAAAACAGTTAAACAGAAGTGGTAAAGTCATGATGAATCTACTGAAAAATCCCGATAATTATGGAAAAAGAAGAAGACGACTTCAGTGTCTAACAGCTCGTGACAAACGTGCTATAATACGTATAAAATTAAATTTAGGCTTGACTGCGCGACAAATTGTAAAAATGTTAGGAATGTTCGATGTCTTTTGAAGAACTGTGAACATCTGAAACGACGAAAGTTGCAACAAAACCCCTGGTTAAAGTAAGAGCATAAGCTGTGCCACGTGCAATTTGCAGAAAAAAAAAACATATTTATGAACAAGAACTGGCGAAGAGTCATATTCATCGATGAAGATTCAATTTAGACGGACTTGCTTCTACTGCGATCATCACGATTTAAGGAAGGAGTAACAACTTCTGAATTATGTCGACCCATAGAAAGCGGCGGTATAATGATTTGGTGACGTATTGGTTACTGATTGTAAGGTAAGATGAAAATAAAATTTATTCCAGGAAAATAAAAAGTATATTCAAACGATTGACGAACGAATTAACACGAATCGCTGAAAATAAGTACATTTTTCAAAATGATAACGCGACCGTGCACACCACGGAAGCAGTGAAACAATACTTTGCAAAGAAATTCGTATCTTAGAATGACAAATATTATAGAAAATTGTTGGGAATTTGCTGAGAACCGTACATTAAAATGGAAGACAATTCGCAAATATTCATGAAGAATGTATTAAGAAGGAGTGGAAAGAACTAAGCGAAAAAATCATTAAGAAATTATATAAATCTTTGCCTCAAAGAATGGCTGCCGTTGTTAAATGCTTTAAAGAAGGTCGTACTAAGCATTAAAGAATCATCAAACTCGGTTTCCTTTTGTCCATTGTTTTTCACGAAATGTGCTATCATCTTGACCCGCTAAATATTATCACGTTTCTATTTTTTTTTTTATTTTTTTTTTTTTTTGACAACACAGAACCTATTGCAAAAAGCATCGTGGAAGAATGCATATAAGAAAGATTTCGTATGATTTGTTTAATAGAAAGAAATTTAATAATTTTTTAGATTTTTGCTATCCTTTTGTCCCGGGGTGTACGCGTATGCCTTCTCCTTTCGGGAAAAATGAATGAAAGTGAAGCGTCTCAGAGTCGTCATTTGGTCATCGAACTTAGAATCACAATAACTATCACTCCAAACTATGATTATACAATGATTGATATCACTAAATTTTCACCTTCGACCAGGTTCGTCACTAAGACGATCGTTTCAGAACACGATTCGTTCTAATCCTCCAATAATTTTGAATGAAAGTGAAGTGTTTCCTACACTGGTCACTTGGTCATCGAACTTTCTACTACAACTAACATCACGCCAAACTCTTAGAATTACGATTCAACGCTTCAGTCGTCTCTCTGTTGCTAAAAATATCGTCCGGAATTCTACGCGATCGTCCTATAACGACCTCGAACGAAAGAAAAAGTGCCCCACAGATGATCACTCGTTCATCGAAACTTATGAAAACTTACGAAACTACAATTAATATTTAGCCAACAAACGAAAGTCTCATCTTTAACGAGAAACTCTCTCTCCCCCCGTATTACGCGAAATTCACCGCGATATTCAGTTCCAATTCGTCACTCTCGAGAAGAAAGAACGATACTTATTCGCGCGTGTCAGCGGCGTTCATCGTCCATTTCCATAATCGAAATCCTGACCCCTGTTCTTTAAAGAGCCGGCAGAATTGCACCACGGCCGGAGGTTGGCTTTCCCTCCTTGTCTGTACGTGTTCACTCCACGTTGCCTTCATTTAGATACGCGCATTTCGAGCGTTGTTTCGAGATCCCGTGGCACGGAGTAGCTACCGGCGCGCGGCGCAAAAACGGTCAGACTCCGATTCGAAGGTCGGCAGGCGTTTCATTGGCAGGTAGCCGGCGTGCAAGGTAAAAAACGGCTCTCGTACATAAACAGTTTGACAGACCGGGAGGGAACGAACGTGGCCGAGTACCGTGGCCCTGCGAAAACAAAGCGCATCGATCATCGTCGACCTGATTGACTGGCACGTTGTACGAGCTCGGCTGAACGATTCGCCAAGGACAGGTCTGGCTCGTCGGGTTCGCGGTCGATTTCGCGTTAAAAAAAGATCGCCTCTCGATTAGTCTCGGGGAATTGAACGGGGGGAAAAAGAAGAAAAAAGAAAAAAGAAACGAACAGGACGATTGTCGCTGTTGCAACTTTTGCGACGAAATTCGGGAATTGCAGAAAGATCCCTTCCTTCGGCGAGCCGAAGGGTAAGGGTAACGGTGGTTTTATGAAATGTCGCGAGAGGCAAGGCAAGTAACAAATTATTCGGCCGTTTAACATTCGTGGTCTGTTTTCCAGCGCGATTAACCTGTTGCTGCGTAGGTTGTGTTTGTCACGGTCCGAAAACGGCTGATATAAACTTCGATAGGTTTAATTCAGCGACCGGCAAAACCGAACGAATATTATGCGAAAGCTCGAGCCCGTGACAAGTTTGAGCGCAAGAACCGTTCCTCTCTCTCTCTCTTCATCTCTCTACCCTTTGTACCTACGCGTGTTAGGCGAACAGCGGCGAAGGGTGACTCCGTCGTAATAGAATTACTCGGTGGAAGTTCATTAACCGCGTTCATTCGGCGATGATCAATGTTCCAAGAAAAGAACGTCCAATGAATTTGATTGAAAATTTGTTGATATAGAAATTTGTAGAAGCTTGACGACTACGAGAGAAGATCGAAATATTGGAAATTTGAAAAATCGACAGAAATTTCGTACTTCAATATTTCTTCTAAACGATTCTTTTCTTTTTTTTTTTTTTTTTTTTTTTTTTGATACGTAATTAAAAGAAAAAGCGTAACGCACGTCGACGGTTATCGGACTGATTTGAATATCCAGAGGATATCCGCGGGCGCGGATGTGTCCAACGGCGCTTTCTAATCGAGCAAGTCTTAGAAAGCCCGCGCGCGTTATACATAGACTGCGAGCGATGTCCCCGTGGACGAGGCCCGTTCGACCCGTTTGAATTTCGTGCCGCGTTAATTTATGCAACTGGAACGATCGCCGTTTCCAAACAAACAAAACCGATCCGCGATTGAACCTCGAATTAAGGCTAACTCGTTGGAGCGTCGAGTCTAGCGCGCCACTTTCGAAACGTACGTAAAACCAGCGTTGAATTCAACGAGCCTGTAATTCCTCGACGTAGTAGATGTAGTTGTAGACGAAAGGAACACGAAGAAAGAGACACGCGTGTGGAGGGAAGTTTAGCGTAACGGAAAAAGAAAAAGAAAAAAAACATAGAAAAAAAGAACGAAAAGGGAATCGCGAGCATATCGTGCGGGAGGGTGATACACGTGGATTTCGTGATCGTTTGCTTGTTTAGATTTCTCCGTTATGCGTTGCATAATCCCGTGGTCGGGGTCTGGTCGAGTAACAAGAAGAAAGGAAAAGAAAGAAAGAAAGGAAGAAAGAAAGAAAGAAAGAAAGAAAGAAAGAAAGAAAGAAAGAAAGAAAGCAAGAAAGGAAGAACGAGGCGGACGGGGGCGAGGGACAAGAAAGAAAAACAAAGTTCGAGCAGGAAGTGGCTCGCGTAAAAAGAAAAGCCCCGGTAGCTCGTTCGTGGCGAGTAAGCGAGTGGAGTGGAGTAGTAGGCCAAGTGGAAGTTCCTCTGTGAGTTGCTCTTCTCTTCCGAACAGAGGAGAGAAGGAAGAAGAAGAAGAAGAAGAAGAAGAAGAAGAAAGAGAGAGAGAGAGAGAGAGAGAAGGATGACCACCTTTTATTTCGTTCGAGAGAGTAACTGTCAGCCGGTATTTCGCGTGGAGGCAAAATAAAGTATAAAGGGTGTTCGCTGCGTCGTATATACGCGCACGCCAGTGTGGACCAAAGTTGTTCACTCTCTCTCTCTCTCTCTCTCTCATATCTGAGAATCGCTTCGGTCGCGGTTCACCCTCTCATTCTCTTTCTTCGTTCCCCTTCTTACTTGGTACACGTGTTTTTCTCTCTCTCTCTACTCGAAACCTGCGATTCCGTCTTCGTCTCTCCTTTCGCGTCTCTCCCTCTGCTCGTATCGGTCTTCGTCGAATCTGCGTCTCCTTTCGCGTTCCCCGTTTGCTCTCCCGTTGCCTCTCCTTTTTTCCATCGTACAGTCTCCCGCTCCTTTAGCCTTGTAGACGCTTCTGGCAGACGAGGCGCGTTTTGTTCTCAACTTCCTCAATTTCACCTTCCGGGGCCCTCCCGAGATCTTCGCCCCCTTTCCCCCTTTTTCCCCCCCATCGATCCTTTATTTTCATCGGATTATCTCGAAACCGCGTACTCGTCTCTCTGTAACCGACTGCCTTATCGAGAGAGATCGAGCAGATCGGCTAAAGATGATGGTCAATGGAAGAATCGAACGACTCTCGGACGATACCTCGCGCATCTCACGAAACGCCAACTGTTCTGTTATTTATTTATTTATTTTTTTTTTTAATTCGTGCTACCAGCTGATGACTGTAATTAAGTCGCTCGGTTATACCCTCGGCTGCAGCCTCCGACGATGAACGATTACCTCAGGATCACGGGACATTAGCCCGATTCGGTGCAGATTCGCGCTAGAAGACGCGTTTTCAAGCGATCCGGCGCGCGGCACGCCGCGTCGAAAAAGCAAACGAATGCAGGCCAGCATCCACAAGCGCGATAATAACCGGCTGCGCACGCTTCGATCGACGTAGAACCGGCGTGCTCGCGAGCACGTTTCGCGGCCTGATGCACGATCGTATCTGTCTCTACCGGGGCTGGCAAGTACCCGTGCATTTCCAGCGATAATCACGCGAAATGACAGGGGATTGCAATCGCGAAAGCGAAAAATCTTTTCTCCTTGAGCATGATCGCGTTCGACCCATTTGCTGTCCATTATAATTGAACGCATCCCCCTTCGACCAAAAAAAGAAAAGGAAAAAAACGAAAGAAAGACGACGAGAACGAAGGGAAAGTCAAAAAGAAAAGAAAAAGAAAACGAAACACCAAAGAGATTTCCCTTCTAACGCCATGATTATCGTAATTGCTTCGTTAGTCTAGATTGATCGCCGACGATCTATGCAAGCAATGGTCTTTCAATATCGAGCTACGCCGCGTTTCTGGTCGATGTTCTGATAAATTCTGACAGAGTCCATCCATGGAGAATTCCCGTAGTTTGACTTGGTCCAGCTTGGTGACGTAGTTCTTCTCTGGTTGAACTCTCTCAAGGAGACTGGTAACCCGATTAACACCTCCGCTCGTTGATGCACCGGTTCAGCGTGGCGGTAGATGCAATCAGCGCATCGGAATGTTTTTTCTCCGCGGTTCTCGCACGAGGACTCCTCCCTCGGAGCCCGGGCTCCTCCGTTGCGTCGAAAAGGAATTTTACGTCACGTGACCGCGCGGGCCGACAGAAGCGGGTATATACGCGAGGTTTCTCGTTACTCTCCTGAGGGCCGGCCGCTCGTAAGAGCCGTCGCGACGATCGTCGTGGCAAGTTCACGAACCTTGAACCCTTCTTTAAGCCGGTCGACTCGTTTCGAGAGGCCCGCGTGACTGGCGATCTGCGGATGATCAACTTTCCGTGTGCTCGACAACGTGCTCGTCCCGCGTGCTTCGTGAGTAAACTTTATTCGTATAAATTTCGCGCCTCTATATTTGTCAACGTCGTGATACAATTTTCTACTATATGCTCGAATATTCCTTCGGAAACTCGATGAATTTCGGTCGTTGGAGATGCGTGTGATTCGTAATGACGAATAGGTTAATTCGCGTGCACGGCGCGAATATCGGGAAAGTTGTTACGGACGGTTGAATCGTCGCCGATGAGTCACGCAGTCGCAGGAAAACAGAGAGATCTTCGCGTGCATGATCGATCTCCATCTCTCGTCGTGATTCGCCGTCTAGCAGGGGACGGAGGCTAACCTAAACCAAACGAGAGGAGGAGGAGGAGAGAAAGAGAGAGAGAGAGAGAGAGAGAGAGAGAGGAAAGGCGACGTGACCGCGAAAACACGAATAGCATAGGAATGTCACGAAAACAATGTCGGCCACCTGACCCGCGCCCTATCAGCCGACGCGACCACGGTCTGCCAAAGGGTCTCTCTCTTTTTCTCTCCTTTCCTCCGACTTCTCTCTGCAGATTGTTCCGATCTCTCTGTCTTTCTCTCTCATGTGTGTGATTACAAGTTTTCTCGGCTGCCTGAGCGCAACGTCACGGAGTCGCCAGACCCCCGACGAGACTGCGAGATTGAGAAACGCTGTCGAAGAACGAGACGGGCCGACTCAAGGCCGCACCATGGTCCCACTCCCCCGCCAACCAAGAGTCCGAGTCAAGGGCGTTCTCCCACCAAGTTAACCAGTTATGAGCTGGGGAGACCCAGCGAGAGAGTCCCTCCTTTCTGTTGCCTCTCCATCTGCGGATTCTTCATCCTTGTCTCTCTGTTCTCGGGCCCCGTTCTTCTCCTTCTTCTCTTCTTTCTCTCTCTTTCTCTCTGTTTCTCTTTGTTCGTCTGTTCGCCTGTTCGCCAGAGAGTCTTTCTCCTGGTGGATCTTGTCCCTCCTCGCGATTATCGACTCTCTCTCCGGTGTGCCGTGTTTATCGTGTGATTTTTTTCTCCGATGCTCACTCGGCTCCACCGTTTTCAACTTGGTTTCTGTTTCCTCGCGGATGAAGAAGGACGAACGGAGAGCCTCCGACAGGGCTTTCTGTGCACCCCTTTTCGTTGTTCTTGTCGCGGTTCTCGCGCCTCTTCCTCTCGGTTAATCGCTCTCTCCGTTGCACCCGGCCCGATTCGTATATTTATCACGCACTTCTCTCCTCGTCACACGTTCTTGGAAGAGGCTCCTTGTCTCGCACATACTCGTTGCAGCTATCCTCCACGCTTCCTCGTACTCGATTCGTTTCGTACTCCTCGTTCTCTCTACGGGGACCGCTGCTGTTGCTATCGTTGCTGCTGCTGTTCACGGATGATTCTCTCTATATTCGTCGTCGATCTCCCGCATGAACCAACTCGGCGAACCTTCTTTCTTGTCCCTTCTCCCCTCCCCCCTTCCCCTTTATTCCGCTCCGTTTTTCGTGCATTCTCGAGACTCGAGAGTTTTGCGGCATATCGCACGCGCGATGCATCGAGGAGGATTCGGACCTTCAGTCTCGATGACGTTGAAATGAAACTCGGAGAGGAGACGCCACGAGTTTCTGCACGCGCGAGGCTTGATCCATCGATCAAAAGCGCGGAATCGAGCTCCCGAAGAAAAGAAACAAGGTGAATCGATATCGCGCGTTGCTTTGCTTGATCAATCCGCAATTCGATTGCTGATATCGTTGCGAGAGAGAGAGAGTTGCCTCTCTCGTCGGTTGGATTCTTCTCTTCCCCGGGCAACATTCTTTATCCGCGCGGAGTCCCGACGGGTTTTCGGGCATGCATGATGATCCATCATCCTTCGTGCCGTATACCAATGCCTCTCTCGTCCGTTCTCGTCCTTCATCGTACGTTTCGCGCTGGCTCTCTGGCGTCGTTCTCGAAAACCTATGGATGAATTCGGCCGCGAGCACACGCTTGTAATCCGCGCGGGACTGCGACGAATCTTCCCTCTCGTTCGTGACTTTTTATTCATCTTGGGGATGAACGCGAGTTCGGGGTATTTCATCAGATCCGCCGGATCATTCCGATTCTTTTAATAGCTGTTTCAAAGAAACTCACGGAAATAGTTTCTGAATCGAAATCGAAGTCGAAGTTTAAACTCAAATCTTTGTAGTAGCTAATTTTATCGAAACGGAGAGATTCGCGTCACGCGTGTGACTCGATATTTTTGAGCGAACGAAGGGAAAAATTATTTCTTTCTTTTTAAATAGCTGTCGTTTAAATAGCGAAGGATTTTTTTATCTACGCTCGCCATGTACCACCGGGTAAATAGACTTCCTTTTTGAAGCGAGCAGTTTGTTCGGTGGAACCGGTTCCCCGGCGCGACACGAATAAATCATACATCGATTAGAGAGAACAGAGAGGAAGAAAGAGAGAGAGAGAAAGAGACCACGTTCACCACGTTGAGAAAGAAGTAGCGTTCAACGCGTGACCATGATTGCTCCGTTTGTCGTCGTCGAAAATTCGTTTACTCCAGTGAGCTAATTAAATTCCGCCGCGTTGAAGAAGAGCGGATCGACGAGCGATCTACGCTCTGTGGCTGGTCGATTAACTCGATGGATATCGATCGTTTAATTAAAATCGTATTGATTGCAGTATCGATCGTCGGTATCAGGATTTGGATCGGTGAAACCATGCGATGCCATGTGGCACGATGTAATCGTGCAAGGGGGAAGGGGAGACGGGGGACAGCAATGAAATCTTGAACGAAACATCGGTAAAGACTCGTAATTACCTGTCCGATATACGTGGTACTTCTCTTTCCTCTCTTTCTTTCGTCTCTCCTTTTCTCTTTAATTCTCTCTCTCTCTCTCTACTTCTCTTTCTCTTCTCCTTCTCGTTCTTTTTCCCCCCTCGCCGGTTTTTTTTCTCTTCTCTTTTCGTGAATTTCGCTGCACTCATTCTTGCATCACCTTGCCGGCCACGCCGCACCGGGGCCCCGGCGAGCAGGACTCCATTCAAGGACACAATATTCAGAAACCGAAAGTGCGATCACGCGAAAATCTAACGTCTCGCCGAACCGGTCTAACCGGATTCGGTGTACGGCTGGTTAAGATGGTACGGCGATCGGTGAGCCGCGTAAACTCGTTCCTCGTCATTTTTGGCAATAACAACATTAACGCATCGATCTGCCCGAGCTTGCAGCCCGCGTCGAATCGATCTTTCTTATCGTTTCGCTGTTTCTAGTATAGCAGTTTCCGATCGGTCAGAGGTCGACTCCCAGATGTCGTCTATTACTCGTGCAGATCGTCATTAAATCTTATCTCTCGTCGTCCTTAAGCTCCGCGTAATTCTCTCTTTCTCTCTCTCTCTCTATCCCCTTTATTTCTTTTCTTTTTTCTTTTGTCAATCTTTAATTATCGTCGTATAAATCGCTAGCACGCGAGTTGGAACGACCGAAACGATTTAAACCATCCCGGGTATCGTAACTTACGATTCAACCATTCCCTTTCTCCGGTCGAGCAGCGGTGCCTCTTTTTGCCCTTTTGCGAAGAAGAACGCTCCTGCTGACCGACAAATCCGCCGCAATTTCTTCGTAACAGGTGTTCGGCCAGGATAGAATCGCTTCTGAAACACTCGAACGACGACGCGAACGGAGATAGAAAATACAAAAGGACGAGGATGATCGTGTTTTAAGCGACTCGACGCGTCTTCGGCTGTTAATTCTTTTTTTTTTTTCTCTTTTTTGAAGTTTTTAGCTGGATGGTGCTCCACGGTGTTGCGTGCGCCTCTGGACCATTTCAATCATTTTCGTCGGTTTTTCGCGGCGTAAGGGGATCGCGCAGACCTGGCGCAGACGGGGAGAGACTCGATTTTGTAGCCGTGCGCCGGTCGTGAAGTTGGAAAGTCAAGTGCAGTCGCGCACCTCCTCGCAGACGGCAGAGTTTCTCAAACTCGTTATGCCCGGCCCCTGGTGAGCGCGCGTTCGTGTGACTCGCTCGAACTTTTCAATCGATCGGCCAGACACTGTGTTCCGACTCCGCTTTGTTGCCCTCAAACAGGGCCTCGTAGCCGTGTTTCTTTCCAGTCATTCGATTCGGTCATCGATCGAATTTCGTCGGCGGAGTTTCGCCTTCCCCTCCCTCACCCCTCCCCCCTTTTCGAGACGGTTTTCTGCTCGAATTTTAATTCAGCCTGTCCTTTGAGGAATTTCAAGCGAGCCTTTCTCAGGGAAGCAGTTGCCACGAAACAGAGAGAGAGAGAGAAAATTTCTGCAGAGAAACGAATTGGGAAACGTGGGACAAGGTTTCTCTCTCTCTCTCTCTCTCTGTGTGTGTGTGTATGTGTGTGAAACTTCGTCTCCGGATAGACGAATTAATCGTACTCCAATAATGATCGATCTCGCTGCTCGCTGATCGTTACGTAATACGGATTCTCGAAATTGTAGAAACTGTAGAGACTGTGCGTAGCGCAATCAGACAAATTTCAACACGACAATGCGCCAAGTATTTAGAATATAATCGCTGGTATTATTTTTCTGTGAGAAAAAGGTGGACTCTAAACTGAAAGAATTTTGCTCAAGATTTGTTCACTCAAGAATATAATTGTCCAACATCGAACGAGTACAAGTGGCATCCCACATTCCCCAAATTGATTTTCTCGAAAGAAAATCCCCTCCTCTGGCACTAAACTGCTCTGGTGCTCTCCTCCTACTTTCGTCGGTGCAAGTAGATACCCTAACCGCTGAAACCGCATCGAACGCCATCCACTTTCGATTTCGTTTCTTCGATAGACTTCCGGCTAGAAAGACGAAGTTTCCACCAGTGGAGAACGAGAACGTTAATGTTAACGTTAACGTTAACGTTCACACACAGTGATCGCGTTTTCCCGCGTTTCTCGGAGAACCGGAGAACCGCTGCGGCCCACTCGGTCTCGATGAAAGCAAATGGCTTCTGCGCCCGCATGGCCGAGAGATTTTAATGTACGATTCCGTGTAATGGAGTTCAGCGTCTTCTTTCGCGTCCGCGTGTACTTACACGAGGCTGCGTCGTTGGTTGTATTAGCCGCTGGTCGCTCGTAAGCGCGTGTGCGCCGCGCAAATAATCCAAATCAAGACCGCGAACACCGCTTGTTCTGACAAGTGGCCGTTCTGACGTGGCCGTGCAAAACTGGTTGCACCGCGGATGGAGCTGCGTTTCCCACACAGGCGGCTCGTTCCACACCCTATTTATTTAGTATTTACTGCCTATCCGAAATTTATACACCACCGGCGATATTGATTTTCGACTGGCGCCGATTCGCGATTCTGCTAGTAACAATAATCCGGCGATGGCAAAATGGATTGCGTCGAAAAATCGAGGAGAAGGTCAACGCGAAGCGCGAGCAAAATGTGATTAAGAACACCTGAACCACGATGGCGAACGCAACAGCGACGGTACAGTGAGAAATTTCTTCGATGAACGAACGCGCGGATCCTTGTTGCTCTTGCAATCATACCGCGAGCTTTTCGGAAATTAATTCAACTAATAATTGTAATTCGTTCTTCCATTGCTACTTTCCTTCCCCCCCCCCCGTCACTACTATGGATACGATCTGCGTTTCTCTTTCTTTTCGGTGGAAATGAATCTCGATTCGAAGGAACTTAACAAACTCGAAGAAAAAACAAAAAAAAAAAACAAAAAGAAAAGGAAGAAAAAAACTGAAATGCAGCAATTACCGCGAGTTGGTGTGTTTGGTTACGGTATGGGAAAAACAACGACGGTGTTCGGAAGAAACACAGGCTGAAAAAACAAAGAAAGCGAGGCGAGAGGTTCGACACTGTATGTTCGAGATCTCTTATTCTCTTGACTGGCTGTTTCTTTTCTCACAGTACTCCTCTTGCGAGAGACAGAGACTCTAGAAATCCGGCGAGCTAGAAGCGAGTCTGAAAATTATCAGGAAAGATTTTTGTTTCTCTGCCTTTCTCGAGACGTCTCGACTTTTATTTTGAAAGTTTTATTATATATATATATATATATATATATATATATATATATATATATATATACATATACACACACGCGCGCGCGCGCGCGTATATATGTGTATATCTATAAATGTCGAAAAAAAAAAGAAATTGAGGAAACGATGAAAAAACAGAGCACAGTACGCTCGATGAACACGGCGAAGCCCGATTCGGATTCACGTTCGTGAACGCGCTCGGTCGAGCGTTCGATTAATTACGAGTCGAATGGCGTATGATGCATCATCGAGCCTGGTAGAGGATTAGAGCGGCGAGGGAATGAAACCGGGGACAGAGAGAAGAAGGCGTGCACGAAGAAGGGGATACAAAGAGGGAGAGAGGAGAATCGAATCTGAACAGGAATTCTGATCGGTATCTTTGGAAGCTGATAGAGTTCGAGGTGAATCGGGCCCGCACCACCGAGACACTCGTCAGTCACGAAGTAATACACTCAGTCACAAAAGTCCACGTACACCATATATGCTCGTATATTTCGTGTACTCAACTTGTCGAACAAACTAAATAAAAGAAAAAAAAACAACAACATTTGCATTCACGTTTGTGGATCGATCGCAGGATTACTTTGAATTTTCTCGGAACGTCATTGGAACGCATTTCCAATGAATAAAATTTCTCGGAGCGAAACTGAATCGAAAAATCGTGCAATCTTTGATTCGTTCAATGAAGGTTGAAGGCCGTTGTTGAAGTGCCTACGAATCTACAAGATATTAACATAATGATCTTTTTTCTTTTATTGTTTCGTGAAAGTGTAACAACTCTTTTAGAAAAAGACGTGTCATATCTTTCTTCAAGTATAGCTCATCTTAAAATAAAGTAAATATGTGTTTTTTCGAATTAAGTTTATGCGAAGTAATATTGCTAAAGCTAAATTGTTTTGATATTCTAAATTGAACACTTAGACTTTTGCGACTGACTGTTATGTGTGTGTATGCACAGTGTAAGTCGAGTCAAATTCTTTTCCTCTTCCCGGTCTTCAAATTATTTTATCAAGAAGTTGGTTCTCCGGCGTAACTTTTGCATCCGATCCGAACAGCAAACGAGAAACGAGACCTAGACTCGACCGGAAGGGAGTAAAAAACACAAAGAAATCATACAGACGAGGAAATGCAAAACGAAATATATGCCGTGTCGTTCGCGTGATCCACGTTGCACAGAAGCGCTGCAAGGTGCTTAAATATAAAAAAAAGAGAAACGTAAAGTAGAATATAAAGCAGAGAAAAGAAGAGCGTAATGAAGAGAGTACATAAGAAAAAATAGATTTTATTCAAAAATTTATTGTAATCTTGCGAGGAGTTTCCTGTTTTTCGTATGCCTTCTTCCTTTTTTTTCTTTTTTTTTTTTGTATTTTTTTCCGTCTTTTTTCTTTTTTTCCGTTTTTAAATGCAAGGAATATTGTTTCATTCTTTTTTTCTGTCTCTTTCTTTCTCTATCTCTCTGTGTGTCGCTCTCTCGTCACAGTGCGTTCATACAAAACAAAGTGGGCGGTTTGATCGAGCGTCGAATCTTCCGTTCGTGACCGAAGAGAGATCGAACAGAGAAAATACAAACACGGTAGAAAATGCAACAACGCAAGAATTTTTTTCGAGCTGAAGTGATCGTTTTGAAGAAGAAAAAAAAAAAAAAAAAAGAAAGGAAAAGAAAATTCATACAAAACATATGTATATATATATATATATCGAATAAAATGAAACGTTTTGCGCATGAATTAAGGAGAAACACAAAGAGGTCAGTCTTGGCTCAGTGGTTCGCTGCTCTCGTGTAAATATTATAAAATCGTAAATAAAACGGTATAATATATATATATATATATATATATATATATATATATATATATATATATATATATATATATGCATCACCGGCGCCAGGCGCTTACTTCGGTGATTTGATTCTTCTTCCATAATCTTTTTTTTTTCCTCTTTTTTTTTTCTTTTTTTAACGTTTTTAAAACTCTTTACATTTACGATCGTGCGAGTTCGTGTATACATATAAAAAATCTATATATATATTTATATATAAATAAGACGCGAGCTACGCGTGCGTTGAAACACTAAGTACACGGGAAGAATTGATCACTGTTTCGTGTGAGAACGATGCGATGAAAGAAAAATTGGAGAAAAAAAAAGAAAAGTGCTTCCCATGATAAGCAACGACAACGATATATAATAATAAAAACAACACAAACAGAGAGAAAGAGAGTGTCTTTCGCCTTGTCGCGCCGTGTCTGTCCACGCTTCTTTCCATGTTACGACACGAAAGCGAAACGGAGCAGCGCGCGTGCTAGAGGCGAGCTTCACGAAACGTAGAGAATCCGCGCGTGAACAAGTAACGTTTAACGCGAAGCCAGCATTCAATTACACGGAAACATTTGAGATAAAAGGACATCGAAGAGCGGAAGAACGGGTAACGCGTAACGCGTCTTTCGCCCGTTATTTCGCGACCAATTTTTTTTCCCCGACTTTTTCTTCTCTCGTGCTTTCTTTTTTTTTCTCCATTCGGTTTTTGTTCTTTCATCTGCTTTTGTTCTGTCTTTCTTTCTTTTTTTCTTTTTTTTTTTTTTTTTTTCTGCTGGTAGAGCGAGGGCGACTATTTTTCAAGCGAAAACTCGCATAGTTTTCAACGCACCGCGGCACGATCCTAAGTGTACATATGCACATCCGTAATGTATTGCACCTGCATCAGCGTCCGCATCGAAAGTTTTAAAGCTAAATTTTGAAAGCGAGATCTCTCGTGTGTCGAAGGGGGAAGGGGGGGGGTGGTGGCGATGGTGACATCGATGATAGTGTTTGTGCAACGAAAAAAAAAAGTATATGTATGTATGTACGTACGTATGTATGTACGTATGTATGTATGTATGTATGTATGCATCGCTGGTACGCCGGTTATAAATTAATAGTGTGTATAAAACGGAGGTTTTTGTGTAAGGGTGTGTCTCTCGTTCTCTCTCTAGATATAATAGAATAAAAAGGGGAAACAAAACGAACGCGAACAGAATTACACGAGTTACCTACGTAAAACTAGAGAGGAAGTTAAAAAAAAAAAGAGGAAAGAGAGGTGTTTCGAGTCGCGTCATCGATGCCGCGAGGCTTGGCCCCGTCTGCGGGGCCGTAAGCCCTGAGTCTTATAAAGAGAGGAAAAAGAAAAACAATAATTTACATTAATCGTTACATAGGTAATAACATATAAAGCTTACAACCTAATCTATGTTGAGCATTCAGTAAACGACGAAAGGATGACGCGATCCGACACCTTGGCCTCTCCTTCGTCTTGAAAGCACACGACCGAAATTAGATTTCAGTGAGACGAGGACGAAAACAAAAAAAAAAAAAAAAAAAGAAAAAAGTAAGAAAAAATATTACAAAATTACATAAGTAATAGTGATAAAAAGAAAAGAGATAAAACAAAATTGGAGAAACATAGATCGCTATTGTTCTTCTCATTCATGTATACAGACGTGAAAACGTTCGCGTCGCGAAAGAAACTGTTGCGACCCGTATCCGCGATTCGATTCTTCTTTCTCTCCATGTTTGTTCATCCTCGCTCTCTTTCCCATTCTTCGCGTCCGTATAAATTTACTCTTCTCTCTCTCTCTCTCTCTCTCACTTCCACTCATCCGTTCTTTCGCTCGCTCTCTCTCTCTCAATGAAACGTTCAACAAGTGATAAATATAAAAGACAAAAAATAAAATGACAAATAATAAATGCATCGTAGCGGTAGGCAGCAGTAACAGTTATTTAACAAGGTTGGTCGGTGTAAAAGAGCGGCCGGACGACGTCGGCTATCGCGAAATAGTTATTCGATCGACGTCGGGACGACGCGCGTCGTTTTCTTTCTCTTCCTCATCCGTTCCCTATCCGCGATATTCACCGACGATAGAGTCGGGCAAGAACGGTTCACGAACGATCCTTCTCTGATTCGATTCGATTCGATTCGATTCAACTCGACTCGACTCGACTCGACTCGACTCGATTCGATTCGGTTAAAAAGCTGGGACCAATTGTCGGCCATTCTACGCGCGCGTATACGTACACGCGCGAGAGAAGACCAGATAATCCACGAACTTGATTACTCGCTGTACACGCTGTACGCATTAGAATAGAAAAGTCGCTTATAAATAAACATTATCGTAACATCGTATACGTCGACGCTTATCATGCACGACGATATCATCTTGTGGATCATCTGATCATGTGCATACACACGCTTTCGTGATTGTTCTCCGCGCTCCGTCTTTCCCTCTCCCTTCTTTCTTTTTATTTTTATTTTGCTTTTCATCTTTACCTTTATATCTCGCTATAGTGAATCGATATCACAGTACTTATCGCTCTCGGTCACTCACATTCTTTTTTTTGGGCTTCTACGTGTTTTTTTTCTACTTCCACGTCTTGTTCTTTTTTTCTCTTCTTTTCCTGTATTATTTTTTTTTTGTTTGTTTCTGCGTCGTTCTTTCATCAGCGCTCTGACGACGCTCGTCGTCGGAGTGTTTCGTCGATCGAAATGGCACCACACAAGGTTCTGACGTCGTCCAACCACCCGAACCAGTTTCGCAGCAGTTCGCAACGAGTTCTGCGACCGGCACGTATACACTTAAAAATAAAAAGATGATGCGTCCTTGTCGTCTCGGGCCAGATCAGCTGGCTGTCACGCTTCGTTTTCCTCTCTTTTTTTTTTTTAAGCAAAAAAACAAAAACCTTCGCGGAAAAAGTATAAAATATTTTACATATATATATATATATATATATATATATATATATATATGTATAAAAGGGTTGAACGAAGTTTAAAAATCAATCGGATTTCTTTCGTCTCTGTGACATATATATATATATATATATTTATATTTATATTTATATTTATATCACACGGCCGATTTTGTGACTGCGAGATTAGAGTAATAACAAGCATAAGCACTGATAGTCGAAATTACTTCGGTAAGAAGTAATTCGTATTAAAAGAAAAAAAAAAAAAAGAAATATTACAAAAAGAAAACGTAAGGAAATGAATTTCAGCAATGTTGGACATTGAGAATGAAAGAACGTTCCGTACAGTTGACGAGTGTCACGAAAAAAGAAAAAAAAACGGGGGAAAAAATGTGAAAGGATGACAGCAAAAAAGAAAAGAAAATTTCTCTATCTAGAAAAAGAAAGGGAAGAACGATATCAATCAGTGTACCGTGTGCTAAAATCTCTTGCGATAGTAATAATTAATAATTAACAGCGATGATAATAATTAACAAAGATGATATATAATTATATTAAATACGATGAGTTAGAACAAATAGTTAAGGAAAAAAGAAAAAAATGAAGAATATTCATTTGCATCTGTACTTCCTTTTATGACAATTAATCGTTTTTCTTTTTTTTCTTCTTATAATCTCTATCCATTTTCTACCATTGATTCTGTTTGAACGGTAAACTAAAATGAGTATTTTTTCCCTCTTTTTTTTACTCGAAGACAATCTTTTCTCATCTGGCGATGTATTTTTTTATGCTACCGAAAATAAAAATAGAAAAGAAAAAAGAAGAAATAAACGATCTGGCCACGCCTGAAAGAATCTTTATTCCACTCGCACGGACAATTTTTTCATTATTTCACTTCTGGCAAAATAGAAAAAAGAAACACGCGAAAAACACGTTGGAAACATGCACGTTTGAAGAATTCGATCGAGTTTTTTTTACGTGAAACTTAATAATCCAACGATGATTCGATCGAATCGCTTTGCGTGCAGTGATTCGTGTTTCGTGTAAGAAACGACGCAATATGCAAAAAAAAAAAAAAAGAGAAACAGAGAAGAGAAAAATTCGAATTTCGGGGCTGTACGAAACGAAAGCCCGACGAGAAGTCGGGTTAATTAAGATGTCCGACATGATTGTTCAATGGCCATGTTCAATGAACGATTTTCTCTCGATAGAGCCTGGCCACATTTTATTCCGTCCATCGACAAACACCTAATAAAACCAATTATTATTTTTTCACTGGCGAATAATATTTCGTGCGTCCGCGCGAAATCGCCCTGTCGTTCTGTCGCGAAACGGAAAGATTGAATTATTGTTTTCACGCGCGGCACGTATTTTTCGACAAGCGAAAATTTAACCGAAAAAAAAAGAAAAATATGAACGACCGACGAATAAAAAAAGAAGGGGGGAGGGAGAAAAAAAAAGAAAAGAGAGAAGCAGAATCTGCAGTGTTAGCGCTGTAGAAGTTTTTCACGATTATTAGCTGTTTCTGTTTAAATGACGTCGATCAGTTGCGGTCGCAAGATCTTTCGCAACTTTGAAACTGATCTGTAGGAAGTTTAATAAGATTTTCGTGAAGGCATAAAGGATGTCGGCGATTTTCTAATCGAATCGCGAAATCAGTTCCGTTAAAATCGTACAAGGAGAGAGAGACAAGCGGATCTAAAAAAAAACAACATTCGGGATGTATCACGAACCATCGAATGTTCCGTGAAATTCTATCGTCGTAACAATTATTATAATACTATGTGAATCACGGAGAATTTCTCTTCTTCTTTTTGAAGAACCTGCTCCTTCGTCTTGATTTTTCTTTTTCTTTCTTTCTTTCTTTCTTCTTTTTCTTTTTTTGTTCTTTTGTTTTTCGTTTCTTTGACGTGCTCGCAACGAGTAAGGGAAAAAGATAAGATAGAACAACGAGGATAATAATAATATTAATGAAAAGTGAAAAAAAAAGAGAAAACAACGATTAAAAAACGATCATCAACGAACGATTACATCGTCGTCGTTTCTCGTCCCGCGGTTTCTCACCCTTCTGCACGTTCTTTTTCTTTTTGTTTTTTGCTTTTTTTTTTCTTTTTTTTCTCGCTAACCTATTTTTGTAAACGCGATATAAGTAGATCTCTAATAATTTAATGAGTCGATTAACGCCGAGTGACGCCTGACGACACGATCACTTCATTCATTCATTCGCTTCTTTCGTCTCTTTTTTTTTTCTTTTCGAACTCTCTCTCTCTCTCTCTCTCTTTCTCTCTCGTCTTCCACCCGTTTTTTCCTTTTTTTCTTCTCCCTTCTTTCCCCTCTTGCTCTTCCTCCCCTTCGGTTCTCTTCTCGTTTCCACCTTTAGTACTGATATCAGAGTATCGATAATTGCAGATCTCAATATAATTATTAATATACCATCCTAAAATACGGTCAAATCACTGCCGCGAGCAGCAATTCCGAGGCACTACAAACAGGCCACAGAGAATATGGCCGCACAATTATTCATCTTCAGATCATCTCTGTGTCTAAATGATAAAAGACTAACTGTAGAACGCCTAATATACGTATAATCGTAATCATATACTTATGCATCTCGTCATCTATAGGTATAGATCATTATAATATATATATATAATATATATAATATATATATAATGTACAATAATTAGAGAGATCACACGTCTTAATATAGAAATTTAAAAGACTATTCTCTAGTACGTTGAAATTTCCTTAATATTTTGTGTGTGTTCTTTTTTTTTTTTTTCTTTTTCTCGTGTTCGTGTATGTATCCCTTTCTTCGTTTCGTATCGTTTTCCTTTTGTAAGTATTGCCACGAAACATTCTTCCTGCTTTACTTCAATTTTTTTTTTTTGTTATCTTTCGTTCGTTTTACCTTCTGTTCACCGGCAGATGTGATGATAATTGCGTTATTATTATAATAATAATTATTATTATTACTAGTAATTATTATTAGTATTATTATTAATATTATTATTATTAAGTTCCGGATGAGCGGACTTTACGAGGGTCCTTCGAAAGTCTTTTTTTTTTCCTCTTTTTTTTCCCCCCCCTTGCCCCACGGCTTTACTCCTCCTTTTCTCTCTCGAGTTCTACTCTATCGACTACCCTACTTACGCTAGTCTACGGTGTCTCAGCCTTCTTCCACGTTCCCTCCTCTTTCGTGATTTTTTTTTTTTCTTGTTTTGCTTTGTGTCGCTTACCTAGTGTTACGTTCAGCACCAATCTGATTTTAAAACCGATTCAAAATATCATCATTATAGTTAATAGAATAATATAACCTGTCGTATAAATATACATTCAAATATTACTATAGTATACAAGAGTCGTACCCTCCCCTCGCGCAACTATCGTCATCGTCAACTTGTCGTACACCGAAAAGCTATGGCTCAGCACTCTGGGGGGATACGCCGTCCTCGTAAATCCTACCTAATCTTCCTTCTTTCCTTTCCATCTTTCACTCTTCTCTCTCTCTCTCTCTCTCTCTTTCTCGCACACATTTTTATCTCGCATCCTCCTTTCTCATCCATACTTCTTTCCCCTTTTTCCCCCTCATATTCGTTCTCCTTCCTTGTTTTCACATCTTCTTCTTCCTCCTTCGTTTCGCTTTTCTTTTTTCTTTTTCATTTCTCCTATCCCTCAGCGATTCTACCCACTCGTTCCACCCTCGATTCTGCTCTTGCATTCGCGACTCTCTCTTTCTCTTTCACCGTTTCTCTCTCCTCTCTGCTCATTCGCACACGGATCCACGCAGCATCCACGCAGCCAAGCACGCACGCTCTCTTGCTCGCTCTTTTTCGCGCCATTTCAACATTTTTTTTTTTCGTCTTTCTCTTTCCTCCACCACTCGGTTTTGTTTGTTCGTCGGAGTGAACGGCTTTACATATTTACAGGCATTCTTCTCGTGGTCGTGTATTCACCTCCCTCTCGAGGCAACGTATCTTCCTCTCATCACACGTATATCTCTTTCTTTTCCTTCTTCTTTCTTTTCTCTTTTTTTTTATTCATTTTTTTTTCTTTTTTTTCTTTTGTTGTTTAAACATAGGCAAGTTAGATATCGTATCACAATTGTTATCAATTTTGTTTTGTTTGCTTCTCATCTGATCGTCGAATCGAACATCTTCAAACCCGTGTACACGTGTGTGTGTGTGTGTGCGTGCGTGCGCGCGTGTGTGCTTGTCGAAACATACCTCGAATACGAGTTTGTCTCTACGTCTGTTTCTGTCTGTTTCCGTCATGCGTATGCACCGTGTGTATGCGTGTGTGAATGTATTTGTGTGAACGGTGTGACGAACGACACCTCGGACGGCCTGCCTGCCTGCCTGCGCGCACGAAAAACCACCGAACTCTCTCGAGCTATTCGCTTATCCACGAAAAAAATTACGCGAGAAGGTACGTACGTTAATTCATTAATATATAAAAAATACGTATGGGGAGAATAGACGAGATTCTTCGTTGGTTGAGTCACTACCAGTTTTCTGGCGCCAGCGATCAGCTCGACGATGAACGACACGACGACTCTCGTGTCTTCCTGCGCGATGCGACTGCCATCAGTTCACGAGCTCCCTCCCCCGTTTCTGTAACCGCGTAGCTCGTTCGTTCGTTCGTTCGTGACTTGGCTCGTGTCAGTCGACGACACGAGCAGCGTAGCTACTTGTGCCATCTTGCTTCTAGAACGCAATCGCGTAGAACCATCAACCACAGCGGAGAAGATCGGCGCGGTTTCGGTCGGCTGCTTTCGGTGAATCGCGGGTATATTCGTAACGCGGGTAACGATGATCCGGTGATCGAAAAGAAGAACAAGTTGCTATTGCGAGGTGTAGTTGATGGCGAGCTTCGCGATTACTTACTGGGGCTGGTCCGCGTAACGAAGGATAGCAGGCTGGGACCGCACAAGTAGAAACGGACCACACTGGTCGGACGAGGCAGTCTCTCTCTCTCTCTAGCTGAGTAATAAGAGTAAACGCGCTTCTCGACCGCGAATCTCGAACTGCAGAAACAGAAAGAGAGAGAGAGAAAGAGAGAGAAAGATAGAGATAGAGATAGGTAGATAGAGAGAGATAAAGATAGATAGATAGATAGATAGATAGAGAGAGAGAGAGAGAGAGAGAGAGAGAGAAACAGATCGAAGCAAGAGCGAGTCGCGGTGTCGATCATCGTCGAGCTGATGACTAGCTGGCGACGCGTTCCGAGGCTGTGCGAAGCAATGGAACGAGGAAAGTAAGCGAACCGCGAAACGAAAAGAAAGAGTCTAGTAAATGCACGATAAATGTCACGGGTAGTGTTGCTGGATCGGCTGGCTGCATCGGTGCGACGCGAGACTCGACGACGTCGTTGTGGCAGCGGCGGCGGCGGCGGCGGCGGCAGCGGCAGCGGTGGCGGCGTCGGTCTGTAACGCGTGACCGAAGCATCGCTGAAATCTCAGCGGTATTCCTGCTTGCTAGTAGGCGGCAGGATGGACGGTTAGTCACTGCGGCGGCAGACCGGTCGGTGGTTTGAACTCGCCGCTAACGGAAACCCCGTTCGCCTGGGCCGGGAACTGCGCCGTCGACACTGGCGGTTGATGATTGAACGCGGGCGCGTAACACTGCGGGAAGTAGAGCTCTGGCTTCACCACGGTCGGCGTAAGTCCCCTCGGCACGGGGACAGGGCCTAAACCAGCCGGTGTGCCCGGCGGTTTCGAGTCGCTGCTCGAGTTCCTACGCACCTTGGCCGCGTGTGGGTTCATGTGGTTGTCGATGTGTTTCTTCACCTCGGGCTCGGTGGCGAAACGCCGCCTGCAGTTTGGCATCGGGCAACAAAAGGGCCGGTCGCCCTGATGGGTGCGCGTGTGCTGGTCCAGTATCGCTTTCTGACGGAAATCTTTGCCGCACTGTTGACACTTGTACGGCTTCTCGCCGGTATGGATGCGCAAATGTTGATTCAAGATGGTGCGCTGACGGAAATTACGGCCGCAGTAGACGCAGCCGTACGGTTTCTCGTTCGTGTGGATGCGAAGGTGTTGGGTCAAGTGCGACTGTTGCCTGAACCTCTTGCCGCACTCCGGGCAAGGATACGGTCTCGACTCGATGTGTATGCAGCCGTGCTGCAACAGCGTCGATTTTTGCTTGAACTCCTTCTGGCAGATCGGGCATCGCACGTACAGCGGCATCCCCGCGGAGCGGCCGTGCTGTATCACGTCCGGCAGACAGCTCTTGCTACCGCCCTGTTGCTTGATATACTGGAGAGCACCGAAGCTACCGGTGCCAGCAGCACCGAAAACCGCGTGATTCCCGCCCTTCGGGTCTTTGAAGTAAGCGGGATACTGGATCGAGTTGGCATCCGGCGCCGGGCTGAACGCACCCGACTGTGTGTCCGTGTCGCCGAACGTCGATCCTACCTCCTCTTTGCCTTCCTCCGGTGGAAACGGTACATCCTGCGGCCAGAGTGTCGGCGTCATTCCATTCTTGAAGATCAGATGCGGACTCACGTCTGTAACAGATACATCAGAACCAAGTTTATCGTCCGCGTTTCTCCAGGTGATATATATCAGGCTGTGCGCAGGAATTTCATTTTTTTGTCTTTTTTTCTTTCTTTTTTTTTTTTTTTTCATTGTTTGTTAGAAGCCCGGATTACGGTACCACGCGACCACTGAGAAGAGAACAGAGAAACTAACTACTTTTTTGAGATTGCCCGCCAACTGGAAAAAGAACGCGTCGCGCGTAATGTAATGTAATGGAAAATGCCACGGTAAATGCACGCTCCGACCCACGCCAAGCTACCGATAACCTTCTTGCCTTCTCTCGGCTTTACGGATCCGAACCGCGAGAGTTAATAAAGCAGCGCGAGACCCACGTGCTCCGTTTGACCGATCAAAAAAAAGATGGACACCAAAATCCTAGGGTCCATCTCCTCCACCTTTGCGGGAAAGATGCGTTTCAACACAGCGGGGATGCTCTAGCCGAGAGGGGGGGGGTGGAATGTGGATGGTTAGATGTTGTTACTGTAGAACCGAGATGCAGGATCGGGAGAAACTCTATCCGTATCATATGTTAAACCGTGGCCAATTCGAATCGATGAAGAGAGACTTGCAGAGGGCAGAAAAAGTATTACACGGAAGTAGATTAGGCCTTCAGAGGATGCGTGGGATTGTCAGGGTGAGGAGGGGGGGAAGAGAGGCTCCTCTATCTCACAGCTCACCAGCACTCTCGCGTCCAGCTCAACCGTTCTCGCTCCTCGGTTGGCCGTTGACGGCAACGAGGCCGATGCTTCGATCGACCTTCGAATCGTCGAATTTACGAGGAAAATTGCGAAACGAGCAAACGAAACGAGCGATCGCGTTTGTCCGCTGGACAACCGACATAAAACGGGGAGAGAATAAGGTGGGGAAGGGGGGCGGGGTAAGCGGAGAAACCAGAAGTGGATCGGAGAGAAACGTTAAAAGAACGTTGAAGAAGAATGGAAAAAATCAAAACGAAGGTGATGTTGGGTTAGTCAAGAGAGTAATCGTGATTGAACGAACGAACGAAAGAGAGAGAGAGAGAGAGAGAGAAGAAGAAAATGATAGATGGAGAAGACGAATGACGGCGAATGAATAGAGATATGATGACGACATTATGATTGCGACACAGTATCGTAACGTTATATATAAAAAATATGTATATATATATATGATATATATATATATGTATATATTATATATATATATATATATATATAGTATTAATATAAATGACGATGAAACGATGAAGAGATGAGACGATGGTGACGGCGGTGGCAGTGGTGATAGTAAGAACCGGTGAATGGGTCAGTGTGGTGGACGCCCTCTGGGAGTCTGGGAGGCAGAGAGAAATGCTCGCCTTGGTGTGTGCGGACGTGCTGATTCAGGATCGCCTTCTGACGGAAGTGTTTTCCGCACTCCGGACATTGGTATGGCTTCTCACCCGAGTGGATGCGCAGATGCTGGTTGAGGATGGCACGCTGCCGGAACGTACGCTCGCAGTACACGCAAGCATACGGCTTCTCGTTCGCGTGTATGCGCAGGTGCTGCGTTAGATGCGATTGTTGCCTGAACCGCTTCCCGCACTCTGGACACCCGTATGGCCGACTGTCCGTATGGATCCGCTCGTGTTGAAGCAGCGTCGACTTCTGCTTAAAGTCTTTACCGCACGTCAGACACTTGAACAATCGCAGATCGCTGTTCGCCCCCTTGCCGGACTTGCCGCTCTGTTGCACGATATCCGGCAACCCAGTCGCCATGTTCGGTGCCCCGGGACTCGCGTATTGGTGGGCGTCCAGGCTGGGCCCGCCGTCACCCTGACCGAGGGACGTCAGCATCACGCCCGGCTGCTTGAGATAGTGTAACGCGGAGAAACCGCCGGGAGTGAGCATGTGCGGGGGTACCGACGGCGACGGATGCGGCCTCGCATCCTTGAAATAGTGCTGCGGATACTGCTGCAGTTCTCCAGCACCGGGAAAGCAATCGCTCCGGTCTACCTCGTGCGGCGTTAATTGCTGTTGAGGCGAGTGATCTTGCTGTTGTGTCTGTTGTTGCTGTTGCTGTTGTTGCTGCTGCTGCTGCTGCTGCTGCTGCTGCTGCTGAACTTGCTGCTGTTGCTGTTGCTGCTGCTGCTGTTGAACTTGCTGTTGCGTCTGTTGTTGTTGCTGTTGCTGTTGTTGTTGCTGCTGTTGCTGTTGCTGTTGTTGCTGTTGAGAGGTGGCTTGATTCGATTGTATATCGTCGTCAGGTGGGGTTAAGGCTTGAGGCTCAGGCGGTGCCGAGGGATACGGTGAGGGCACGGGAGAGGCCAACGAAGGCGGGGGACCGCTTTCTCCCTCGACAGGGGGACCACAGGCCTGCTGTGGACTGCCGGACGAGGAGGAGCCCTGCTGTTGCTGTTGTTGCTGTTGCTGCGGGTACAGTCCCCCGTCCTGGAGAGATCCCGGCCCGGGGCCCCATTGCCCCTGGGGTCTCTCCATGTTGTCCTTGTATAATACGTAGGGCGCGCCAGTATCTGGAATCAGACAAGTCGAACGAACCTTTATCGATGCGTGCTCGGTGAAAAGTAACAAGCGTCCGTTTTACGTTTCGTCGTTGTGTCTCTCTAACGGGAGATCGCTGCGAAGGGGATTGCTAATTAAACGTTTCTCTTTCGTTTCGTTTCGTTTCGTTTCGTTTCGTTTCGTTTCGTTTCGTTTCCTCTGTCTGATCGACATTGGCCGATCGTAAAGAGCAGACTCTAGATATTACCTAAAACAGAGAGGTTAGCGAGCGATTTCTTCCGCTTTAATTCCGCCAGCTGGTAAAGCGAGAGAAATACACGCCTGACGTGTACGCGAAACGTGTAATCCTATTAATTTCTCTTCAACGTTAACGACCCGATATATTAGATCAGCAACGGAAGCGTAGGTACATTCTTAACACGCGTCGAGGCCGGTTACAAGCAACCAGCAATGTGTGGTATTCGATTCGTCACGCTCGTGAAATTTCAACCGGACGACGATCGCTGCATCGTGGAAGCACGCGGCACCATCGTGGAAACGCACCTTCTCCCTCTGACTCTAATTAAGTATCGTTTGAACGTTTCGCGCGCGGTCAGGTCGATTTGTCCGTCCAGGAAACTAGTGACTGCCGGCGTACTCGTTCATCGCGGGCCCTTTTAATCAATTCACGAGCTGTGGCGGCGCCGTTCAATTCGCGTTTCTTCGCCGACCGCGTGTACGGTAAACAACTTTCAGCGAGAGCAAAGCGAAACATTGTGTATCGGAGATCGACGGTGTGTGCACACTTTCTAGCACGTCGAATCGACCACGTTCCTGGTCACGCATGGTCAGATACGTCCGGTTCGAGCTTCGCAAGTTCAACGGCTGTTATGCAGGTCGGATGCACGCGGGAATACACGTCCGCGCGAATGATTTATGAAGTGTTCCACTGTATCTGCGATGTCGAATCTCTCTGCCTTTCTGCGCGTGCAAAAAACTTCACCGTCTCGGCCGTAGGTGTGTGTGCGTTTGCGTGTGCGTGTGTGTGTATCTTTCTCTCCGTCGTTTCTTCCCGCCATCCCGTGGTTCTTCCCTCCTTCGCCTCGTTGGGCGTCGCCAGTTTTCGAATATCCTGGGAAAAGCAGTGTATCGACGAGTTTGGAAAGATTTCGCGACGAGTACCGGGCAATGATGGAGGAATCGTTTAAAAGAGGAAGAGAATCTGGATCTGCCGCTTGATTGGGAAAAATTGTCGGTGAAAGATAGATAAACGAAAGAGTGCTGGTAGATCGACCGTTGGTTGCCACTCTATATTGCCTGGCTGCCAGTATCTTCGAGACTAGCCTTTGCAACCGGCTAGAAGACAAGAAAATGTAAACGCTGCTTGTCATAATATGATATCAGTACACGTATACGTTCAATTCGTCGAAGAAACGAAATTAACCCTATAATTTCACAAACTTTATTTGTCTATTCGGTCTAATTTTATTCTTCGAAAAAATAAGGAAAAGAAAAGAAATGAACGCGAACGACAGAAGTAACTCCCGATTGAAAGACTAAGTTTCTACCCCCTTCTCTGCGGGAGAAAAGGAAAACAAAGTAGCGATCGCAGAGAAGCGCAAAGAGGAGCACTTCCTCCCCCTTCCCACCCCGATGGAGAGAAGAGCGAGGCAGAGGTTATAATCGTGGCCCCGTAAATGGCATCGCGGCGGGCGACACGCGTCCGCTGCAATCACGGCTATCACGTACAGTCGCGCATTACGAGAGGAGGAAAACAACGGGTCCGCGGCGCGGCGCATCTCGCGATTATGGAATTCGCATTATGCAACGTTACACAAAGTGTGTGTCTGTTTTATCGGATTAATTACCTCGCTCTTTATTCCATTCTTTCGTTTATCCGCGCGGCCGTGCTAACGCTACCCGCGTTCCACCATACGCGGATACTATTCGCGTGCCTCTTTCAGCCCGTCTTTTGTTTTTGCGCCCGGGGATGACGCATCGACGGATTATCTTCGCTGCTCCGGTCCGTTTATTAATATCGAGCCACGCTTTCTTGCGTACAACGCCTCGCTTCTTCTTTTTTTTTTTCTTTCTTATTCTCCCTCTCTCGCCATTTGCATTTGTCCCTTTCCCGTTTGATACTTCCCCCCCCCCCCCCGCCCCACAGGATTTTTTCGTCGTCCTTCTTCTCGTGCCTTGCGGTCCCACGCACGATCGAAGAGAAAAACTGTACACGTATCGTGCCGTACAGCGGCAGTAGCTTTTTCGCTCGCGTTCGCCGCGCGATACGTTTCTACGGCGGTGACGAGTGTTATTGAACCTCGTCGTGGTGGAAAGAGATACGATGTCGCGCCGAGGAGCCCACGAGTGTTAATTGTTGCAATAACCGCCCTCCCGGAATTACGGAAGGATTCGCCTACCTCCTTGCGATTTCCTCTGACCTTTCGGATTTTGGGAATGATCGACGTGAAACTCGTCGGAGAGTCGTTTCCAACGAAAAGCGATGGAACCTGACGTCGAGGATTCTTTGAAAAGACTCTTTACGAGCTTCTCTGCATTTCCCGAATCGCGAAAGTATCGAGTGTTGATGAAACTTCTGGATGAGAGTGTATCGCGCACGATGCGTACATGACCAGAGATCAGAACGGGAGCTATGCTTTACGAACGTCCGAGGGTATCATCGTCGATCCATGACGACCATTAACGTCGAATTGCGGCCGATTCTACGGATCCCGCGATTAATCCAAATCGTACGTGCAACCTTCGTTTCTCTGTCTCTCGGTCTCTCTATCTGGAAGCGTTTGCCTTTTTTCCCTGTCCCTCGGGCGCAAATGAAACGAACGAGTTCGCCGCTGTTCATCACGCTCGATTGTTATATATGTCTTCTGATACGGCTGCTTGGCAGCTGACGTACGCTCGCGATCACGGAATCTCCTGCTTCGCAGGATCGATCTGATTTATGTTTGAACGCCGAGGAATTCTTGAAAGCCTGGAATCGTTGCGAACGTTCGCGCGATCGCTTTTATTCTTTTCTTTCTTTCTTTCTTTCTTTCTTTTTTTTTTTTTTTTTTTTTTTGGAAAAGAAATTTTTATTACGCGTTCCGGATTCGAATGAATTCGATCGTTGAAAATTTCACTCAAGTCCAGATGAGCAGAGGATCGTTTCGACCGGCGATAAAGAAATCGAAAAAAAAAAAAAACAGAAAGAAAACGTTGTAAAACTATCGTTGTTGCTTAAGTATTGTGAAATATCTGTTAAGTCCGATCACGATCTAGATTTAACGAGCCATTCGTCGAGGAACATTACGCCAGCGAACAAACTTTTTAGTTGTTCTTTCGAGTCTGCATATTCGAGTGTCTAAAACGCTGCGGGACGTCGCCTCGGTTTAATTCGTCCTTTGTACACTTGTCGAAGATATTCACCTCGTGAACGCATACTATGACGTCCTTCTTCAATTCTGTTACGTCTGTCCCGTTTTTACGAATTTCCTTCGAACGGGAGAGACGAAACGAAACAAGAGCAAAAGAGAAAGAGCAATTGTCATAAACGCGATCATTGATTCGCATCGGCGAAGTTCGGAAACGATCCGGAAGATTCGCGATTCACAGCGAACGATTCAATTTTTTTTTCCGCTCTTTCTCCATCGTTTTTTTTTTTTCGTTTTTCTGTTTTTTTTTCTTTCTTCCTTATCGCGCGACGTCAGGATTGATCGCCTGCATCTACATAACATTATCGCTTATTTATTCCACCGGCTGTTACTGAAACGGTCTCCCGTATCATTAATTACGTTAATGAGTTTGCACGAATATACAAGTACACACGCGTCGTATGTATGTGTGTATACGTATAAATATATGTATATATTTATACTGGTGTCTCGTTAATCAATAAACAAGTCGCGCGATTTGCATTAAGGAGACGCGCGAGTCGGAAACGGGAATCGCGTGGACGCGAAAGGAAAGATCTCCTGATTCTTTTCCGTCTCTTTTCATTCCTCGATTGGGCGCGACTTTCGAACCGCTCGGTCGAATTACTTGGGCGAGCGCGTGAATGAAATCTCGTTTCTCCGAAAGTCTGAGTTTGCCGAATGTCGAAGAAGTTTGCCACAAATAACGTACATTCAGTCGAAAAAGATTCTCGATAAAAACACTAGAAATTTTATTGCTCGTCTGTCGCGAGCGATTGAAATGTATTTGTATTTCCCCACGTGAAATTTAAACTCGAAAGTATAAAATTAATGATCTCTCCGTGACATTGATTTTTTTTTTTTTTAATATATAAATTCTATTGAAAGAAATCGTTAAACAGAAAGAGAGGAACGAGGAAACTGCTACGGTTCCATTTCAAGAAGCAACGGAATTCTAGAACTGATCATTAGCAGAACGAGTTGAATCGCATGGAAATTACGTATGTCAATTAAGTACATCGTCTTTCAAAGGAATTTACACGCACGACATATCGACAACGTAGTCGACATTTTTTGGCTATCGAGAAGTGACGCCAACGTGCGTGCTTTTTATCCGCGACCAGACGCCGTGATCGACGGAAGAAAAACGAAAAGTAGAAAGTAGAAATTTCATTTCAGGACAATATAAACCAGTGACACGATTTGGAATCCGCTGATTCTCACAGTTCGAATCGAATATCTCCGCTGGCGTTTAATCTGATCTCAATGCTGCTCGTCTTTTAAGGCGAACCGCGCATCCGAGGATTTATCAGAATATTCGTCTTCGATAACCATGACTTTGAATTCTTTATCTGAATCCACGTTTGCATAATTCATTTGCGTTTTGATATCTCGAGCGATATCGCGAGCAAAACTATGAAAGACTCGTGAAAATTGGATAATCGTTTCGAAGAAAATCTTTTTTACGCTTACGCGTAAAAATTAAAATAGAATTGATTCATTCTTCGTGTTGTTACACCTCGATCTAGTATTTTGAATTGCTAAAGAATTGTAGAATGATAAATATTCATTTGTTTTTTTGATTATTACTACTAGACTTTCTGCTTGGTAGATTATCGTAAAAATTTCGCAGAATAATCGTTTCGATGTTGAAACGGTTCTTCTTTGCTTACGCGTAAAAAATCGAAATATTTACCAGCTAAAGAATTGTATCGTAAATATTTTTTTATTATTTTTACTATTAGACTTTCTCTTTCTCTCTCTCTTTCTCACTGATTCGTCAAAAATTCCGCGGAACAATCGTTTCGATGTTCGTTCATACGAAAGAAAGAAAAAACTGTATAACGAAAGGTATCATAATGAAAAGGTATTAATAAAAAGTTTCACGTCGTCTCTCTTGTGGAAATAAGATAATTATTTCAAAAAAAATTCTATACGCTGTAACATCATAGCAGGGACGTAATGTTAGAAATCTCGACTAGCTCCGCATATGTGTGTGTGTGTGTGTGTGTGTGTTATATTATAATACATTTCCTCGACACACCGTGTGTTTCGCGAGAGATATTTCCTCGATCCGTGGCTAGTTCTCATTAGCAGCGTCCATCGAGCGATACTTCATTGAGCGGAACGGTCTCGCCTAACGGGAAACTGGTTCCCCGGGTATTTTTCCCGAATTTTCAGATAACTCTGCGAGCATAGATAGTGGAGCGCGACGACATTGGCCGTGCAATTTCAAACGCGTGCACCTTCCGCGGCCGCCTTGCCGAAGGTTGATATATACAGATTTCGCGGTGAAGGTCGGTTTACAATATCCGGTATCCGAGGCCCTAGGTACTCCGCGACTATCTATCCGTGGCTTTCTCTTCGTGTTCTTACTCTCTTTCTTACTCTTTCGCACCGCCCGGAAATAATTGCCCCGACGACCGTCACGGAAACTACGCGAGAATTCGTCCGGTTTCTTTTTTCTTCCCTTCTCGATCGCCGTCGAATGGCAGCGAGACGAAAAGCCGAGGGTCAACCCGTGCTCCCTCTCCTCCGTGCTCTCCATCCGATACCGAGACCTTTTTCGACCAATTAACGTTAACGCCGCGGTAGGATACGATCGGCACACGATAGATTCGATGACTGGCGGCCGATTGCGTTGCAACGAACGATAATACGAAGCGAAAAGGCAGAGATTGCGAGACGACGATTGTTCGAGGGCAGGTGATGGTATTTCGGAGCCACTTTACGGTCTGAGGGTAATCAATTGTCGTGCTTCAGCAACCCTTTGCTTCCACACGGCAAGGATAACATTCTTTCATTCTCTGTTGCTATATGAGGAATGCTTTGACGTCACACAAGGGAGGGAGGAGGGAATAATTTAAACGGCTGCGGGGTCACACAGTCTTGTTACACAGGCTGTTTTAATCGCTCCGTATTTCCTGGCGCGAAGTTATTTAAACTTGTGGTTTAACAGCCCACGTTTTCCTGTTTACCCATTAGCTAACGTCCTTGCTCTTCGACGATGTTCCAACTCGCCATGTCGTGGACATCACTGGACAATTTCTGGACAAGTTTCCCGTCTTTTAATATTTGTCGATCGTAATCTGCGAATTATCACGCAAATTCAGATTTTTATGAATTGCGTAAGTGGAAAGCCAAACGGCTGACTTGTTGTCGTCGATTAAAATAACCTCTTGAATATTTCGTACGTTCTTACACGTTCTACGCGTGTTCTATAAATTTTCGTCGATCAATTATCGCAATGCACTCTGTCAACTGGAATCTTCGATGTGGACGCTAGCAAATACCTCAGCACGTCATTCTCTTTTTACGAACGGTCGGCAAAGGAATTCGTCAAAAAATTCACGAGGCAGTAAAAACAGGCACCTCTTAAATTTAATTGCTATTAACGACGGGATACGATACTTCTTCTGCAGCTAGATGTCCCTGCACCTGTATCGAAACCTGTCTTGGCGAAGATCCGACGAAACGACGCACGAATCTTCTACGTTTCCTTCAACGCATATTGTTTTAATACGCGTTCTGATACGCGGCTTGGCTCCTCTCGGCTCCTGGTTCCACGTTCAGGGAACAGGAACAGTACCTGTTGTACGGAATCGCGAGATTTTTTTGCGAGGGGCAATCAAAGAGAGACGCGCTGCGTCCCACACACACACACACACACACACCTTCGATTGCCAGCCTCGCGGTCTCTGAATGACGTTTTGGCGTGCAACCGGTTTGCCAGCGAAGGAATTTCTACGAAATTAAACGTCCGCGATAAAAATATGGCCTGGCTTCGGCTGTTTCGCCGATAAATTAGAAGGCCCTCGCCGCTCGCTCTAGATCGTATAAATAAATATCAAACCGGACTGCCATGCCCGGCATCGATCCTCGTAAATATCGGGCCGCGATGGGGAATGTCACTCGCGTCGCAAGTTCCGTGAAAATCCGTGGAAAAAGAGGCGGGGGGAGGAAAGAAACTTTCATAGGTTGCGCAACGATCATTATAAATCTTTTCTTGGAGCCTCGCGCGAACCCCGTGCGGATTCCTGAGAATAATACAATCGAAACACAAACGCGCGTCGCTTTGTTGCGTTACGTTTTCGCCGACAAGTGTTTTCGGGTAGAATTGGCTAATAAATTGCGAGTGTAAACGCGGTACTTACACTTATACTTTGTAGTAGTATAAAATATAATATCATCGTTCACAAATTTCGAAATTTTATTACTCTTATGTTCTGTCACTTCAAGTATCTAAATAATGGCGCACTCTTGCTGTTTCATCGTTTTCATAACAAGACATAAATCTCGAGTTGTATATACAGTTGCTCGCGAAAGTATGTGAACACTGGGAATACATTACGTTGATTATGTAGAATAGTTTGAAATTTTATTAACAGTACTGAAACTTGTCTGCGATTATACTGATCGAGTTTGAAACAAAAAGAAAAAAAAGAAAAAATATATACGTATATAGTAACTAAGATACTTGATGAAAGAGAAATCACGTATCAAAAGTATTTAAACAGCCACAAATCATTATATTAATAAGCTTGGATATTCAACGGGACCATTTTCAACTTCAAGTTATTATATATATATATATATATATGTATACATCACAATCAATATAATCATTACAGTCGCGTTTGATAACTTGTTAATAAAACTTCGAAATATATTATATAAAGCGCAAACAATGTACACGTAATAATGTCTCAGACGTCTAGATAATATTTGAAAAACAAATCGCATCAAAAAAATTTACGGTTTCGAAGAGCACTTGTCATAGTGTAAGTTTTCTTTTTTCTTGGGAGACTATATAAGTGAGGCGTTGAAAGAAACAACGGGCCACGCTCGACGAGTACGTTCGCGATTGAGTTTAACAACACGGCGTAAGGAACGTGGCCGTGGCTCGCGTATGGTAATGATCGTGGAGAAGGTGGATCGCGAGATGTATCGATGCTTGATCCACGAAGGCAGCCAGACCGGGCATTATCGCAGCACGAGTGAAAGTTCCGCTACGTCGTTATTCATGGCGAAATGCGTTCCACTTTTTTTTTTTCGGCGCGACTCGCGCGCGCTCGTTCCTCGGGAACGTAAAGCGACTGAATCGCTCGTCAGAGTTAGCGTGCCTGCGTTCCAAAGAAAAAACTCTCTCTCTGTCTTTCTCTCTCTCTCTCTCTCTCTCTCTTTCGTGTGTTCGCGCCGCGTACGAGGCGTAGACAAAACACAACCGCGGTACCGCAACTTGATTGTCGAGGAAAGCTGGTAACACGCCATTAGGTCGCGTTATTGGAGTACTTCGTTGACGGTTCTGTCGTAAAGAACCCGCTGTTCCCTCCGTGTCTGCCGATCGACGCGGCGTTTACGCGTGCAAACAAATTCGATTTCGCTAGTTCCCGACTCGAGATTCGAGGGAATTTTGGAAATTTCAAACTTGCATCGGAGAAAGGGATAGGAAGAAGTTTGTGACGCGACGAAGAAACACGAAGCTTTCTGTTTATGTATCTTACAGAAAAAAAAAAGAAAAAAGAAAACGTCGTTCGAATCAGCAGAAATGCTACGTCGCAAATGAATAAGATTTTCCTGAAAAATTATGAGTTGAACCGGCGGTTCCAAGTGCAATATCGGCAGCGAAATTTCGTTTCGTCGAAGAATATTAAGTCTTAAACGTAAATTTACCCGGCCGGCTGAATAACACCAATTTGCATGGAGCGTAATTTCACTCTGCCGGCTGCTCAATGTGTTAATACTAGAGCTACTGGCGCGATCGGAATGACCAATTTATTATTCACCATAGAAATTGCCACTGCTGTTTAAACAGGCGTCACTTTATTATTTTTTCTTCCTTATCTCATACGTTTCCCAGTTTTACAAGTTTCCTCATTTGACACAAGTTTTACTTTGGTCGTGAGTAGTTCCAGCGTTGGGAAGAATTGTATAACACGGTTTTCAGCTGATTCTGAAGGTTTAATAAAACTATATTTCACGCGAAAGTTTATTGGTATTAAGCGAGAAATTGGCGAGAACTTCTGGAACACACGAAGGAAGTGTGGTTACCTCGCGTTTTTTTTTTTTTAAATAAAAAATGTTCTCGAACTGCAAGACGTTACATTTTCCAATTACGTTATAACAAAAAAAATTTAGTTTAACACTCAATGATATTTAGAAAGAAAAAGAAAAGAAAAGAAAAGAAAGAAAACAAGCAAAGGAAACAAGAACAAATCACCGAGGTCATCTAAAACACTGAAACAGAAAAATACTCCATATAATTACAATTCTCGTTTGAAACTTCTTTTATCGAACTATCGAAGCCTAGTCAAATATCGCGACGAAATTTCCGTGTAACGTACACGAGATTACAGCTAGAGTTCTGAAGTAGAATTTTCGGAATTTTCGGAAAAAAAAGGAAAAGAAAAAAAACCGCTTGACGAGAGGTTCCTCCGGTCTTTTCATTTCCTTGAAGCGCCTCTCTCGAAATAAGTAAGCCCCGTCGGCACCCAATCGCGTGAGACAGGGTTAACTTAAAGCGTCCCGTGGGACGGTTGTTCCTCGTTCAATTAAATTTTCAGATGGTGTTGATCGCGGCCTGTTTGCGCATCGGGAGTCAATAGCTTGTCTACCGCGAGAGAGAAGGGTCTGAACGCGCGCAGCCAGCCAGCGATGACAACGAAATAAAGCGATTATTTGTCTACGTCGCGCCATTATTTCGTTCAATTTTTACAGGGAAATCGGGAAGTGGGGTAGGGGGGAGGTAGAGAGAGTATTACCCGGGTTCTACTATGCGAACGACCAACGTAAACCGGATGATTCTTTAACGAGATTTCGATCGGGGACGTAGCAGCATTCGCGAGGCGCATTAATATTTTGCCGCGTTTCATTGATTTTGCAAATTGCGCCCGCATCCAAACCGAACAGACAGGATAGCCAGAGAGTTTGTCCTTTTTCCAACTTCCCGCTCTTTCTCTCTCTCTCTCTCTATTTTTTTCTCTTTTCCTTTTTTTTTCTCCCTCCCTCCCTCCCTCGCTCTTTTTGTTTTAACCAGCCTTTTAATCGAATCCCCGTGCTAATACGCTGGACCAACGATTCGACACAAATTCGACACAGTTTTTCCAGTCTGTTAACGATCATTGAATTATCGAGCAACGATTCGTTCCGATTCCCCGTTTTATAAATTCGAAATCACCGCTAATGAAGCGGCGCCCCCCGCGGCCGCCAGTAGTGGCGAGCGGCGACGAAATGAAATTGGCGAAGGAGAAAATATGAATACTGGTCGGCTGCCGAGAGGATAGTTGATTTTTCGAGGCCGACTTTTCGCGGCAACGGCAAAGGTCGTGGCGACGCAGTTGGCGAATAGACGCTCGTGGCCGTCGTCGCGCCGTTAACGAGATGAATTGGACAGTCAAACGAGACGAGCCTAACGTTCGAGCATGCGACTCATACGCGGCGAATTGTTGACGGAATTCACGATAGAAATTTCATCTTCGAACACGCACGAGCGACGTTCTGCGTACTACGTTCTCTTTGGCGCGGTTCTCGCCTTCACGCGACGAACTTTCTCAACCTTCGAGCGAAGCATCTGTGTCTCAAGGACTTGGTCTTCCTTTCTTTATGGAACACCAAGACCAAACAACATGGTCGTTCTAAATTTTCACCGATGCAACGATCGTTCTCGACGCTAACCATGGAAAATACCGAATCGACGAGACTCACGTGTGGTACGGTGGTTGTCGACTTACTGCGCAGTCAACCGCGACGACAATGAGGTTTTCAAAATCGTTTCACCCGTTCTCCGTTCTGTGCTTAATCGTTCATCCAGTAAAATTTCCTTCTCGGTTGGGAAAGTGCACTTTGTCGCAACGAAGTTTCGGAAATACCTGTTTCAAACGAAATTTACTCTCCCACGCGCCTGTGAAACCGCGCTCGGACCATTAACAGAACATCTTTCTTCGATAGAAAGATTACAGATTTTGTGTGCGTTGGTAATATACAATATTACTTAAGATGATTAGGGGATCGCTTTGCGCAACATTTTGATTTTCACACCCATTTCTTGTGGCACTCTTGAATTTTTATCACAATACTGTGTATCAATGATCACGTTAATCTTTCAGTTCTAAAGATAAACACCGTACTTGCTCGGTTGTTAATTATTACCAAACAGTGTATTAATCTGTCAAATCGTACAGTTTACAATGGCATCTTTATCGCCCGCTTTGTGTCGAGCTTTATATTTCTAATGATGCAATTCCCACTATTGGAAATATAAATCTGTCGATTCCGCCGCGCGATCGGTCGCAATTTCGCGGGGATAATTCCGCGCGATTCAGCAGGTTAGTATTTTCCTTTTTTTTAATAACGAAACGCATAGAGAATCGTGCAGAATCGCGCCATTAGAAGCACAAAGTTATGAAATCGTAACGTACCATTCTGTGCGATTCTAAACGACTACGATGCCAAAGTTAAATTGTCAAGTTGTACAGTGTGGCCGCTGAAAAAAAAAAAAAACACACGAAACTCGACTGTGCCAACGATCGATCATTTAAACCGATTCATTTCACCACGAGTGTTCCTCGTAAGGGATTTCCTTTCTCGCAGAGGGATCGTTTCTTAAATTTCCTACGTGAAACTCTCGCGCGTGTTCCGGCAGAATTGACACGACTCGGTGGCAAGATGATGTCCCGGAGCAAAGTAAGAGAGAAAATCTAGAGAAAGGGACTTTCTAGGGAATTTTCTAGTTGGCCGATCCCTCTGTTACCTCTTGTCGATCTTTTTTCCGCAGATCTCTCGATCGTGCTCGTTTTTATCCAACGACGAACCGGAAGGAACACTTGTGTCAACCGAATTCGCGCGATTCGCGGACGAATATCTTGGAAAGAAACGGAATGGTTAATTACGCGAGAGACGCGTTCAAAGATCTCCTATTCAGGGAATATGAATTCTTAATCTGCATCCTTTTTTTCAAGAGAGAGAGAGAGAGAGAGAGAGAGAAAGAAAAGACGTTGCCTTCATTGTTTCGTTCGTTCATTCCGTTCTTCTTCTTTTTTTCTTTTTTTTCTTTTTCGCGACGAGAACGGCTCTTTATTGTAATTCGAGATTCCAACCTCCCTTCTTTTCCCCCTCCCCCCCCCTCTCTCTCTCCATTGAAAAGTCATTTCTCGTCGAATTTAATATCGCCTCTTCTTAAAAACAACTATCACACCCTTGCCTTGAAACAATCGCGGAATTTCTTCATTATCGGCGGCCACGTCGTCGTTTTTCGTCTTTCGAAATTTCGACGATTGAAATCTTTCGTGAATACGTTGTGCGAAACATTCTGAGGTTTCATTTTACAAGATTCGATTATCATGCTTACGCTGAGCATGATATTGAAGTATTTGGAATGAATCTAGACAAAACGTACGTAGAAAACTACAGCCTATGTTTAATTCTCAGAGAACACGAAATCGTTTACAAACCTTGACATTTCTGACAAACATCCAACTTTTATGTACGTTTTCAGATTCTTCAATAGAAACTTTAAAATGTTTTGTGTAACGCTTGCAACATATTCACGGAACTTCTCTCTCTCTCTCTCTCTCTCTCTCTCTCTCTCTCTTTCTCTGTGATAATATTCAAATATTTTCGCTACGGACCAGTGATTAAGCAACCTTATTACCCCTCTCTCCACTCGTTCGCAAATTGCAAATATCAAATAGCGAACCGGCGAATAGTTGGTTTATCAATGGAAGCGAGAGAGTTACTTATCACTTTCATCGGGGCTTTTGTACGCGGGTCGGGAGAACAATCGGCTTATGAATAATTCGCGATATAATTACATCGATCTCTTGACGAAAGCTACACCTGCAACCTGCCGATTGAACGTGCCCGATGCCCTTTCCGTCCACGGCACGATTACACTGTCGCTCTGCCAAGTTCATTGTGTCGATCGGATGCAAAGCGGATCTCTCTTCGATTTCATCTAACGATCAGAATCGGAAAGCCTGTATTGTTATCGAACCTAAACTGTTCGCGCGATCGTGAAAATCACGTGAAACGAGACTGCGGCGATTCCTGGAAAAAAATTGAAAAGTTAGGAACAAGCGGCGACGACGACTGTGTATATAGAGGAGGCACGGAGGAGCCTCGAAGGTATCCTCGAACGTTCCGTCGATTGTCAATGATAAAATTTTATTGCCGTATCATACGACGGTGGAAAAGCAACGGTGGAAAGACGCCTGTAGAGCAGATTCTTCAGAGTGAAACGAAAACGGTGGGGATAGGAGGATTTTCGAATTCGATTTCCCGCCAAGACAAGAGGATCCGGAATCGCTCGAGTGGCTCGTCACAATGTAAGAAGCGTCCCATTTGACACAGCCGCCCGCCTCGACGATATCGTTGAACCCGAAAAAGAGAAGAAAAAGGGTAAAAAGAAGGAGGAAGAAAAACGAACGAGACCGCGTCCCGTTGCTTTACAAAGGGCTTCCAGATGGGGTGGGAAGGGGGGATGAAAGACGAGGTGGAGGAGGAGGGGGGGGAGGGTGAATGGCGAGCAGAGCAGGAGCAGGAGGAGACGATGGAAAGCGAGGAAAAACTGAGAGAAACGAAGAGGGAGAAGGAAGAAAGAAAGAAAGAAGGAAAGGAGAGGAAGAAAAAGGGCGGAAAGAAAAGGAGAAAAAGAGAGAGAGAGAGAGAGAGAGAGAGAGAGAAAACGAAAACGAGCGAAGGAGAAAAAGAATCGCGGTGCGACACGAGAGTGTCTTCGAATTCGATTTTATGCCTCGGCAGAGAAATTTCGCGGCGCGGTGCTGGAGTACATTTGTTATCGTTGGCCAGCCCGAAACGGAGGAAAGCTCGCGCGCGCTCGACGAGTGGCCATTGATTTTTCGGAAATGACTACGCGATTACGGCAGCAGAAGAAGGCGTCTTTACGATTTGTTTTGGCGGCGAGAGAACGCGTAAAGAGAAACGAAGAGGAAGGAAAACGCCACCACGCAGCGAGCACACGCGTGCACACGTACACATGTATATACACACGTACGCGTGTACGTGTGTACGTGTATATACATATAAAAGGGGTGGAAAAGGGGAGAACGTGGCTGAAGGGGACAGAGAGTGGAACGGAGAGAATGAGAGAGAAAGAGAAAGAGAAAGAGAGAGAGAGAGGAGGGGGGCATAGGAAGAGAGAAAAAGAGAGAATGAGAGAGAGGGGGGGAGGAGGAGAGAGAGCGCTAGGGACAGAAAGAGAAAGAAGGAAATGGCTCGTGGTTACGCATGCGCGCTTTTTTCGTCAGACAGCATTTTTAAAGATTTTTCCTCCCGTAGCAGCTTGCAGATTTAAGTCGCCAGGTCGATCCCGTCGATTCTCGAATGCCCCGAACACCGCCTGCACTTCGTTACGACCCGCGCCGCCCATTACAACCCGCTTCGAATATTTCCCTTTTCATTTTTTTCGTTTGTTTTCTTTTCTGCATTTTGTTCTTTTTTAGTTTTTCTTCATTCGAGAATCACTCTTACGCGTGTTTCTTTCGTTTTATCGACGGTGGCCGCCGTCGTTCCTTCGGCAGAAATTCACGCGAAACGGGAAGGGAGGGAGGGAGGTGGGAACGGCAAAGTACGTACTTTTCGCCAAGGCGTGGGATCCCGTCGCTTCAGCATCGCGATTCGAAAGGCTCTTTTCACCGACGAAACGAAAAATATCTCCGTTGCTGCGAGTAAACAGAAACAGAAGGATGAAGGTATCGTAGACTGGCGTGTTTTTTTTGCCAACGGACACCGGTAGGCTTGGCAGACGTTCTCGTTTCTACGACAGACGTGTGTGGCTGGCCGATCGATCTGGGTACAAAGTACTACCGATCGGAATAGGACATTTTAGAATTTAGATAGGAACAGGTATCGACGAATGCATAATCCGACGTGTCTGACGGAATTGTACAACTCCTGTTTGAACAGTTGTTCGAAGGTTCGAACGTGGCTGGTGGAAGTTGCGAACGGTGTCAATGATCAGATATATTAATGGTTAGACAGTTTGCTTTCATTGCTCGATAGCTCGTGCCTCACGAGGATTTCCACGAATCTCGTGGAACGTTATTTTCATGACGTTCGATCCTCTTGCACTCCCGATTCGATTATTCGTTTCTTTCCTCTTTTTCTTTTTTCTTCTTTTCTACCCCTGTTAAAAGCGAAGAAAAAGATCAAGCGACGAAACCGTTGAAACTGTTGAATTTTCCATCAGTTTCGCCGCGTGCAAATGAAAATTATTTCGGGTCAAATAGATTTAAAACTGAACAGCAAGGTTAAACGTTTCCCTCTTGTGCGTGCCACTTGAACCAGTTACAACTTTCGACGGACGCATTATTCGGAAAAATTGTTCGGGGTCGAGATTCGTTCGGTTTAATATGAAATTTTCGCGTAACGGTTTGCCCGGCGTTTAAATGCCCGCGGATAATTTTCGTCTCTTAACCGCCGGACAAACCGCGATCCATTACGTTGCTCGTAATTATTCAATTACCGTTTTCCAACCCGTGTTCGAGAACTTAATCGTCCCTGTCGCGGTTCTTCGCGCGGAAATTGATCTGGAAATAAAAAGAGAAAGAAGAAGAAGAAGAAGAAGAAGGAGAAGGAGAAGGAGAAGAAGAAAAAAAAAGAAAATAAAATAAAACGACTGCGAGAAGTTCAAGTCCAGGGCGTAAAGAAAGCAAACTTCGTTGCCAGCATCACTTTGAACCACTGTTCGAATGGCTCTACCCTCGTTTCCTTCGATTCGAATTAACTCGCCAGGCACACTCTTCGAAGTCAATCTGGAATTGAAAGGGAGACGCCACAGGGACGAACCGATGAGTCTACGTACATTAATCAAATCTCCCTCTTTTGTACCTGTAAAGACGCAAATCCGCGGCACCTTTAATTTTACGTTACGAGGTTAAAGGCACGAGGCAAATAACTCTACGTTCGTAAAACTAGCCACTAATTGTACCAATTATAAACATATCGCCATCTTCTCGTCGATCAAATTATATCTCTGTGGTTGAAACTCTGTGGTACAACTGTGGAGAATGATAGTATCTGTTGAATAGCTAATTGGTAACAAATTAAGGTAAACTTGTACAACTCATTATACGTACACTTGCACAGAGGTGCACTTTTAGTGTCTCACGTTTTAGTTCAACGTTCATGTTAATTTTCATTACACATTATACACAGACACGTGCATTTTCTGTACACAATGTATTAAAATAATTCCTCTAAGCAAGGATATTACCACCGAAGTGTACCACTGATTGTTCGAAGATCTATACATTTCACACTCACAATCAGAATATATGTATTTACGTAAAACTACTCGATAGTTTACATAAACAAACTCGTTTCATACTTTTTTTTACTACCGTTTTCCACAGTTGAACAGCGTTTAATGTAATTAAAATGCATTAAATGCAATAACTTCGCGAATTCTTCCGACGGCATGAAGCTCGATCGACGGCTCGAAAAAAATCGGGCAACATCTAGAACGTTTCTGGCCTCGAAAGTGCCAGGTTTAATTGAACGAGTGAAAGCGAGTTCGCCGGCACGGAGTGAAGGCGCTGCCTCGATATGCGTGCAATAAAAGAAAATATCGGATGCTGCGAGACCAAAGGAGAAAACCCGATCCCCGCGTGATATTAGACGCGTGTTCTGGATTCGCCGGCAAATTATTCGTCCGGCGTGCCGTCCGGCGAATATTCACGCCGCTTTCACGTCGAGAGCGATCGACGAAACGACGAAAAGAACAGCGTCGGAGGAACTTGTGCTGTTTTCGCGCAAGTCTCGCGCGCGACGGACAGCACGCGGGCAGCGAAACTCTGCGAAAACTTTATGAGAACATTGAGGTCAGTTTATCGCGAACCAAATTTCGACGGTTGCAACTTGCTATTATTCGCCGGCCACGGACGTTCGGCGTTCGACGATCGACGCTCCTGTACTCTCTTGTCCTTGATCGAGCCAGAATCGCGTTCTGAATCACGCGGGAGAACGCGTGAAACGAGAAGGAAAAACAATGAAACGCTTTCAGAAGTCGAAAGACGATTCATCGACGCGTTCGCGGCGGAACGAAAAACACCGGGTGGCTCGGAGCTGACTTGTAAGACTCGTCTTTAACTTCGCTTGACGCAACAACGGTCGTCCCTTTTAAAACGCGGGGAATTTGGAAAAGAAAAAGTGGAAAGAATTATACGCTTGGAGATATGTGAGGTTTTTTTTTTCGAACTCGGAAAGAGTTCACTTGGTAGTTGATTTGAAGTGCTCAAAGAAGAGTAGAGAGAGAGAGAGACGATGCAAACATATTTTCGACGTATCTTCGCGCGATTTCTTTAGCAATTGCGTATTTAACAGAGCGTTAACTATTCACCGCCGACGCTGTGAAATGATACAATATTGAAACGTTATGCACAATTTAGAGGGGAGAATCGCGTAAAAGAATGGAATTAAAGTTACAAATGAAATTTTCTACCGCGAGTATTACTCTGCCTTTATTGAATTGTCAGAAGTGTGACTCGACAAACGTTACGAGACAAAAGAGAGACTCTGAGAAACTCACGACTGCGAAACTGGACTGCGTTGCCACGCGTGTTATTAAAAGAAATTTGAAAACTCTGATGCGTATATACGAATAAACTAAACTAAACTATATACGAATGTCGCCCATCTGTCCCGTATTTATATTTATCTCACTTTTCCGCCGTGCGAGTTCCCCGCGTGCAACGCCAGGAGTGATCGAAACGAAACGAGCTTCAATTCAAAGGAGACCTGTACAAGTATACGAAATCTTCTTCTGTTTTCCTCGAGCGACCGTTCAATTTCTTCGACACGCGAGTTTTATCATACATTAGCCAGCAATCCAGCACAGAGAAACAAAACACCTGAGAAAAAGTTCGTCGATCAGCGAGAGCATGGCTGGCTGTTTGTCGATTCGATTAGCCTCGGCTCGCAGCGACAATGGTCGTCGCGACGCCGGCGTCATGACAGAAATGAGTGATCAGGCAGAGAGAAGGCAGCGACTTCTCTGTTTGCCGGGGTGGGATCACGCTGATTTCCATTCCTCCGCGTCCCGTGGAGGTGTATCGGTGTATTTTGTCGCGTCCTTGCGGGCTCGCGCGCTTAAGATTCTCCGGGAAACGCGGCTGATTTAATCGTACGCGGATAACAATACCCGCGGCTGCACGCGACTCGGCATATTGAACTTTCGCCGCGTGAGCAGAAACAGAAATGGCCGTTTACCAGCCGATAGCGCGCCTTCTTTCTGTCGTGCACGGTTCCACACCAGAATCAAACGGGGGGAGGAGGAGGCGCGAGTTAATCGCGCCCGTAACACCTGCACCTGCTGGAAATATTACAATCGCGAGTAACGATCGGTTTTGCTTGTTTTCGAGCCCGGTTCGCGTTCATTCATGCCTTTCGTCGAGAAACATGTTCGTAAGCAAGCAAGGGCTGAGAACGTGGTTTCGATCTGACGAAATGACGCGGTGGGCCTTGCGGATTTTTTCGAGGAAAGGCGTGTATCAAATTCCACGGGAGTCGAAAACGGTTAACGGAAAGGGATGAGACTCTGATAACTCTGATGACGGGGAATGTTTTCCTGTAACGGAGAGACTGGAGAGGAAATTCTTTGACGAATGAATCTAAACAACTGCGTTCGCGTATAAAATGAAGTTTGAACTTGTCATTTATCAATTATTAATCACCAAGTTTTATTATAAATCATGTGCGTTCGGTATTGAGAAGATTGGTTTGTTATTAGTTTGCCACGATCGATGAGAACGCGTCCGAGACTTTCTTACACGAGTTTACACTTCGAAGTGCCATGAAACTTGCTAGGAACATACATTTAGCACTTGGGGAAGGTTAAAAAGATATCCTTCGCCCGAGCAATTTTTTTTTTTTTTTTTTTAATACGCGAACTAATTAAAACAGACTGCACAGCTCCATTCCTTCCAAGGTGTTTCGAACATTGAAACGAACAATTTTTACAAATTCGAGAGAAAAACGGTGAATTTGCAGACTCGATTGAGTTGAAACAATCACTTCAACTAAATTCAAAACGATGTTTCGAAGTGTAATTGCACGCACGATCAAAGTTATATTTAAAAAAAAAACGACACCATCTCGTACACACCATCCAACTACTGAACTTATTAAAACGACAAGTTCAAAATTGCATCGCGCGTGTCATCGACTTTCTATCTACAGGCTCTCGTCGTACCAATTTAATTATAATCGTCTGTCAGATAACACGCGTTATAAATTCGTAAATACGACGGGGAAAAGCACGCGGCGAGCGAGGAAGAAGTTTAACTGGGAAGCGTCTTTGCTGATTTATCGGGACGAAAATTCCACTACACCCAGTGGTCGCTGCAATGAAAGATCGTTGGTCGTCTCGACTCGGAGCCAAGAAATACACGTCGGTCGCGAGATGGAACGAGGCTCGCAACACCCGGGACCAAACGATTATTTACAAGGAATCATTCATAAGTCCCTTTTAACGTTGGAACGATGGTGCGCGCCGGGTCTAAGTTTAGCCGATAAAACGGCGCCAGAATGCGTCCATTGTTCGCGACGAAAACCGTCTCGAAGAAAGCCAGCGCACGTTCGCAAACATTCGTAAAACATTTCGCAAACACAGAGTGCTCCAATCACCTACGATTATTGACCACGTATTCAACCGCGTCTCTCCGCTTCTCGGCAAATTCTTACGAACGACGATTGTCGAAGAAAAAAAGAGAGAGAGAGAAAGACGGTAGACGTTAGCTTTTGGATTTTGACAGAACGATTCCGATTCGTATTATTTGCCGAATCGCGGACGAACGAGCCTCGCGATGAGATCGGCGCGGCTCCGGGCACGAGAAGAAGGGGGATGAGAAAAGAGCGCTCGCGTTCGGGCGACGCGGGAGGGAGAAACGTATTCGCAGGACGCGCACTCAGGAGTTAAAATCACTCGTGGCTCGCGGAAAACATTCATTTGCAAGAGCAAACATTCCTCGCTATTTATCGAGTGTCAGAGGGAATACCTGCGGCCCATTTTCGTATCGAGCGGGGCTCGAAGGGACCCGATGAGCGTGTGCGCGCGCGTGGAAGGAAAAGAGACGAAAAAACACGAATCGAGCGCAACAAAAACATAACTTTCCGCGATGGCGGCGCGAAGGGTGCTCGAGGAACGAGTGGGTCCTTCTCTAGTATTCCATCGGTGTTATATAGCTCGTCAGATCGAATGTTTGTTTTCAGAAAAATAGACAGAAACGAGACGGGAGTATACACGCGAGCGCGTTAACACTCGTCGAGGCAACCCCCGCGAGCCCCTCCGTTGTTGTACCGCGCATTGACGAACGGCCGAAACGTCGCGTAGCGTTTTTTTTCTCCCCCCGTTTTTTCTCCTTTTTTCTTTTTTTTTTTTTTGCAGTTTTTCCCTCCTCCGGCTTTGTCCTATCTTTTATTATTCCATCCTGTAGGAGCTTTGTTTTTTAATACTTTTGTCGATCGAATCGCGAGCACGAAACGCGAACGCGCGTGAAGGAGGGAGGGAGGGAGGGGAAGGGAGGAGGGACCCGACCGACTCCATTTCCACCGAGGAACCACGGTTTTCACTACCTTCCGAATTCCGAATTTATCTTGGATTAATACGTAAAACGAATTCACAGAAATACACACACACACACACACACACACACACACACACACACACGTATGTGTATGCGTATATATTACATACCTATCTCGACACACGTTTTTTTTCGCGCGCACGAACGCGATATTTACAGTGGTGATAAATTTCCGAATAGTCGGGACGAATGCCGAGAGTTCCCCCCATCGGTGAAAGGCTGTGTGTGCACGATAGAAAGGATTCCACGACACCTTTTTCTTTCACGCTATCCCGCGTTTCGTTTCGTCGGCTCTCGGTAAGACGACGACGACAACAGCGGCGACGGCGGCAGCGTACACGAGACGCCGAACTAACTTTATTCCGTTCGATCGAGCTCCCTTTTTCTTTCCTTTCCACCTCTATCGCGCGGTATCCACGCGCGTTCCTTTTAACGCGCGCCACACTTCGAAATCCGTCGTCTGTATCTGAATAACAGCCGGCTTATCGGAATCGTTAGAGACGAAACGAAAACACCAACGAGAAGCACACCGACGAGGAGCGCGCGGCCTGCAGCTTCTATCGTCTTGTTCTTTCGCGGCTGCTGGCTACGACTTTCGAGACTCTCCTCGCACTGTGGCAAGGTTAAACGAGATCGTGGGCAACGATAGAGAGCGAGAGAGAGAGAGAACTTTACCGCGATCTTGGCACTACTCGCCTCTTTGCTTCACACAGATAGATAAATCAACGATTTGTACGCGTGTACGTACGTACGAGCCAACGTTGCGGCCGCGGACGATCGTTTCTGAAATGCCGACGCGTTTTTCAGAAAACCGTGAAAGAGAGAAAGAGGAGGAGGGAAAGGTGAGGTTCTCGAAGATGAAATCGAGGGAATCAGCCTCCCATCGCGAGACGATCGTTGATTTTCTGCACGCAAACACGTCGCAGCGTCGTCGATTCTTACGTTCCCGTTGATACGGAGCAACGTTCGCTCGCTCCTCTTATCGTCAGAAGTCACACGATAAACCCGTCGTTTATTCTCCAAATACACACGCTCTCTCTCTCTCTCTCTCTCTTTCTCTTTCTCTCTGATTGTCGTTGCCGCGAACCGTCGTGAATACCGAGGGTTCGGTTCGTTTTTTTTTCTCTCTTCTTTTTCCTCCCAAGAAATCTCGAACGGAGCAAGATATGTATTTCTCTCCGTGTCCGATAGATTTTAATTGTCGGTTAATAATGTGAAATTTCATGCAATCGACGATGATCGTTCGGCGCGTGTTTTATCGCGCCGCGAGTTTAATAATCGTATGCAAATGGGAGCACAAGTCGGACGCAAGTTCGATAAGTTTCGTACTGTGTGCAGCTGGTTGAAAGTCGATCGAATATAAAAGAAGGAGACGACCTCGACGCAAGGGAGGGGGGAGGGGGAGGGAAGGGAAGAAGCGTAACGAGATTATATTCGCGTCGATTGAAAAGTTGAACGTTGGGACAAGTACCTCTGAAATAAGCAAAGTTCCACAGACCGATCATGTGTAGTTCTGCTGGTCCAAGTCGGGTAGCCGGGTTAGCTGAGCTAAACGAGAACCAATCGTGTTATTCGCCGCGATTGACTTTATACTGTCCAATAACGATCTGGGATCACCAGCCGATGGCGATATCCTCGTCATGTCAACCGGCGAAAATGATCCTGTTTCGTTGACGACGCCAAAGAGGAATATCGCGATAAACCTACAGCAGAGATAACGTTCACTCTTGCCACGCTCGATAGCTTTCTCTCCTCTCTCTCTCTCTCTCTCTCTCTCTCTTTCTGTCTCCCTTTATTTCTCTATCTTCGTTCAGTCGTATTTTTATTTTCTCTGTCCCTTCGATATTTTTTTCTCTCTCGAAACTAGATTACAATTCGATGCTTCATAGAACGAACAGAGAGAGAGAAAGAGAGAGAGAGACAGAGAGAGAGAGAGAGAGAGCGAGCGAGAAGAGAGAATCACTTGTTACGAAGAGGTTTTTTTATCGCGTTCCTTCGAGATCCTTTCTAGTCAGGTGCATCGTGCACTTTCCTCGGCTCTGCGGAAACGTTAAATATCCAACGAGATAGGTGAAATTAAGATGGACGATTAACGCTCGCTGAAACGGCGAGGTCCTCCGCGCGAAAGTCGAATTTTCGAACGGGCGTCGAAACTATCCGCGATTGCCAAAGACGAAATCCGTGAAAACGCGACTTACTCGCTTGTACGATGTACGAACGATTTCGCGAAACGATATTCGAGTATATACTCGCGCTACGGAATGGACTGCGCGCTCCAAACTCCCGGTTGGACATTTAACGCGAACACGAGACCCGAGGTAGCGTAAGCGCAACACGATATTCGAACGACGTGGAGCGCGGCTCTTCGTCGGCGTCGTTCAGTCGAACAGCGACAAGAACACTCGAACAACCGCGATGAAACAGAACTCCGTTTCTCAACGTGCTACGAGGATCGTTCATTTCCACGAGCGTTGCTCTCGCTGGCACACGATCGACCGGCGACAACTGATCACTGATTTCGTTCACGTATCGCGCAACCGATGCAAACCGACCGATCGGCAGACACCGTCACGGCTGAGCGTATCGACGTTGTCGGCTGCCGTTTGACCACGTCGAACATCGCGCGCGACCGTACGTGAACGAGGCGTACAACGCGCACAACGTGGAACGTTTTCAAGCAGAAGAGAATGGAAACGTTCGGGAGACCGCGTTTCACGGGCACCGCGCTCGCGAATCTCGTACGATCATCGCTCGGCTGAGGTCTCACGAGGGCCGTTCTCTCTCTCGGTCACGAACACCGCGAGCATCGCGCAATTTCTCTCCTCGCGTCGGCAACGTTCACCTTGACCAGGCCCGGTAGACGATCGGTCCGGACCAGGCAAGTCCAGACCAGGCCTGCGTACATATATATATATATGTATGTGCCAGGAGAAGGAGGGCGATGACGATCAACGTGACACGCGAAAACGAAGAAACACACGGAGACACACGTACGAGCCACGGTGTAACGAGCCACGATCAGGAACGATCAGCGTCCGAAGGACTCTCTCTCTCTCTCTCTTTCTCTCTCTCTCTCTCTGTCTCTCTGTCTCTCTGTCTGTCCCGCGCGGCGCGATTCGAGAGATCGTGTGAGCGTCACGGAACCAGTACCCTCGAAAACTGATTGCTCCCGGAGAGAGCGTGTTTCGTCACTCTGCACTGGCGAGACGATAATTTCAGAGGCGATTAGATGACCCAACAGCAACGATAGTGTAACGAGACCGTATTTTGCGGATCAGTGTGCTCTCTCTCTCTCTCGCTCGCTCGCTCGCTCGCTCGCTCGATCGCTTGCTCGCTCGCTCGCTCCTATACCGCGATCTCTGATCTTTTTCGCTCGCACACGCTTTGCGTCTCTTTCTTTCCATCTCGATCTCCCTACCCGACTTCCCTGCGTTTCTCGCTCGCTCTTCCACCCGGTTACCCTCCCTTCCCCCTTCACTTCCCCCTTCGTCCCCCCCCCCATTCGCGCTCTTTCTCTCACACACTTTTTCCTTTCTCGGGGTTTTGCAAATCGCCCAAGCGGACACGATTACACCGATGGATACCGACATTCTTCACGGTTCTCCCGTTTCTTTCCTTCTCTCATTTTTTTTTTAATTTCCCTCTCCCCTTCGCCTCCGCCCCCTCTGATTCCATCACTTCGCTCTGTTTTCTCTCTGTGGTCGAAAAGAGATCGTGCTATTCGCTAGGGTTCCATCACCCTTGGACTGTATCATCCCTCGTGTCCCAAAAATCGTTTTCTCTTTTTCTCTCGTCTCGTTTTTTCTCGCTTTCGGGGAAACACCGAAGTCCCCGCGAAGACCAACGACAACGCGGTTTTCGCACTTTGTTCATTTGGAACGTGTTACGTTTGGTTACCAGCGTGTTATTCTCTCTCTCTCTCTCTCACACACACACACACACACACACACACACGCACGCACGCACTCACTCACTCACTCACTCACTCACTCTCTGACGCTTTCGCGAATCTCGCGGTATTATTGGAGCACACGCGAGTTTAGAAGCGGGCACGTGTCTAGTCGGCGGTGTGTTTTAATCGGTGTTAGAAGAGCACTTATCCGCTAGGTAGATGCCGTCGACTAGGTAGGTAGGTAGGTAGATAGTCTCTGTCTCTGTCTCTGTCGCATGTGTGTGCACACGCTGCGACATTTCGACGTGTGTGCACGCGTGCGTGCGTATGTACGTATGTATTCATCATCATGTGTGGGGGAGCTGTTGGACTCAGCAAGAAGAGGACGCAGAGTCGACGAGAGAAAAACAGACGGAGATAGAGAGAGTGGCGCGTATGGTCGTGGATGCGAGTGTAGAGGCGCGTGTACGTGTAGCTTGGGTGTACGTGTGTTGGAATGAGCCAAAGCGAGGGAAGGAGGGAGGGCGGGAAAATTTGAAACCGCGCGTACACAGCGCGCGCTCGCGATGACGTAGTTTTGGCAAAACGTGGACGACGCACAGGTGGCCAAACGATATTCGATGCGTATGATTTTTCGTTCGTTTCGGAGATGAGATGATGCGTGGTCGTAACAGTTAAATGAAATCGACGATGATCGATTGTGTCTCTTTTCGTTCTTTTTTTTTCCTCTTTTTTTTTTTTTTAATTGGTTGAGACAACGATTCGAAGCAGTTCGATTTCGGAGAATGATAGCATTTCGGTATGACGTGGATGACACAGATTCGTGGTTGCTGGTACTCACCGGAGTTGTAATATTCCTTAAAGTAGCGTGTCGCCGCACGTTGGACGATCGAGTAATATAAGTTCACGTACGACGTCGACTGGTTCTGTGCGGAGAGCGCCATTTACACTGTTTTTTTCTCCCCGCGCGTTTTGTCACCGTGTATGTGTGTATATATATGTATATATACACGTATGTATATATATATATATATATATATGAATATGTATATATATGTATATATATAAATATATATATTTTTTTTCTTTTTCCTTTTCCCTTTATGCCTCCTTCCACGTCTTTTATGCGGACGATATTCACGTACACGTATACACGCGCGTGTCCGTCCCGCGTATGTACAGACGCGTGCACGTAAGTGGTTAGGTGTCGTATAGAACGTAATGTAGATTCGAAGCGCGCACGTTCGCGTGATCACGGCGGGCAAGATGTGACGTGACGAACGACAAACGCGCGAAACGTGTGTCCCGTCTGTGGCTCTCGTTCCTTTCGTTTTTTCCTCTCTTTCCTCTTCTTCCGTCTCCTTTGTCGTTCTTTTTCCCTACCACGTCGCGATCCCTCCGTTGTGACACGAGATCGTCGTTCCCGATGGTCGCGGCCGTGAAAAAAACTTCCCGGTACCAGGAGTCGGAGAAAAAAAACACAACTGCTAGCTTTTTCTTCGTTTCTCTCTCTCTTCTCACCGTTCTTTCGTCCTTACTCTCCCTCTCTCTCTCTCTCTCGCTCTCTCTTTCTCTCTCTCACGCACACACGTTTTTTTTCCGCCTTTCTTCCGTTCTGTTTCCGTTTTGTCGTTCTTTCTCTCCTCCTGTACAACCGGTCCTCCCTTTCGATCACGTTTTTCCCCGGTTACGGCCTTCAAGCAGCGAGACGGTCTCGCATGCCGGCTAGAGGCCCGCGACTTTGATCCTCGGCACACTCGCTTTCGGGTTACCCGCGCCGGTAGACACAAACTCGGTAGACTCGGCCTGAGCCCCCCCGAGTAACTCGCCAAGACCGAGACACTGGCGAGCTGCAGCGTTGCCACACTTCCGTCGCCGCGGTGCGCGCTCCCGGAGTGGGGATTTCTGGACTGGTTCGGCTTTGGGATGGCAGACACCGTCGTTGGGAGAGGACGAGCGGAGAAGGTGCCGGCGTCGAACCCGGTGGTGATGGCGGCAGGGGCGGATTCACGCGGCTCCGGCTCTGGTTCCGTCCGCGCGCGTTAAACCCGACTCGATTCTTCCTTCTTGCACGTACGTGTACGTCGCACACAACGCGATCTGCACTTTCGACACAGAGAGAAAGAGAAAGAGAAAGGGAGAACCCCTAGGTATCTCTCCCTCGTTCACCGTGTCCCCTTTGGTCTCCACTTTGGTCCTCCGGGTGGCTTGCAATCGGTACGGGCAAATTGGGGTAGCGTGACGGGCAAAATTTTCGAACGAAGGCAGGCTCGCATGCAGACGATTGCCGGTCAACGAGTTCCTCTCTCGATTTTGTCGTTAATTGGATGGTAGCGAATTTATACTTTGTTCGTGAGTCAATTACAGATTCGTCCGGAGTCCCGAGTGGTGTGTATCACCGGTCCCTCTTCTGCTTCGGTTCCGAGGACCGATCCGGTCTGTACCGGGGAGGACCGGTTACCGAGTAATTTTCGAAAATTACCCACTCTCGGGTAAGCGGATACCCCGCGCGGAAAGAACTTAATCGCCGATCTAGCCGCGTTGCGCTTGAAATTCATTAAAATTCCCCCGGAAGGAGAGAGAAGAGTACGTAAACTGAGAAAGCCTGTGTGACTTTCTTTCCACCGAGCGGAACTAACTCCTTCTCATCTCTCGGAGAACGTTCGTTTTCTCGTTCTCCAGCTCTCGGTGTAAATCCACTTTTTCCCCCCCCGTTGCCGAGTTCGTGGATCGAGATCGGCCTGGAAATCGGCGACGGTGAATCCAAGGGCGGCGAAACTCGCAGCTCGCCCCTGGCGGACGAGATCGAGGGTGGTGGTGACGGCCGATGGTGGTGGCGGCGATGGCGGTGGTGGTGGCAATGGCAATGGTGGCGTCGGCGGTGACCGCGCCGGAGGGGAACGAGACACAGAGGGGAGACACGCGTTTCAGGCCGGAGAGAGAGGGACGGAACGAACGAACCGCGGGAGGGAAAGAGAGAACGGAGAAAGTCGGAGCAGCGAGGAAGTTATGTCCGTTGCACGAACGTGGAAGGGGTTTGATAGCGCGTTGGAAGGGGAGGATAAAGACGCGTGGTAGGAGAAGTTTCGGCGGAGAGGAACGCGAACAGTGGGGGTTCCTCCAGTCGCCTTTCCTCTCCCTCGCTCTCTGCCTCCCCTCGTTCGTCTCTCACTCCCCGTGGCTGATGTACCCCCTCGATGCGCGGTGCGCCGTGATGCATCGCGCTGCCGGCCGCCTGTGCGAGTCACAAGGTATGCTCGTGCCACGAATACGAACTGCCTCTCCCAAATCAATATCAGTCGTGGAAAAAAAACGCGACTCGGCACCTATAATTGCCGAACTTCCGCGATAACCGTCTCTTCTCTCTGTCTGCTCTGTCTCTGGCCGCCTCGCCTCGCCTCGCCTCGCCTAGCCTCGTTTCGCTACGTCGCGGAGGCGACATCGGGGGCCGTCTCTCCCTTCCCGCCCCCGAACTGACGCTGCGTTAGGTTAGGTTTCACGCGCTAGCTTGATTAGGGCCTCCCTCCGTAGCCCTCCCCCCTTCCCCCTTCCCGTTCTCCCTTCGCTTATGGTATCACGCACGTTTCCCGCCACCCAATGTCCGCGCACGATGATTTTCACTGACTATGCCTGGCCGTGTTGTAGCCACGTGCACCAGCCGCGACAAGCTCGCGCCCGCCGCCCGTCCGAAGGTTATGCCTGCTGCGAAAACAAAGCGGCGCTTCGCTGCTGCGCTGTGCTCCGATCGAGAGAGCTCGCATGTACTTACTCGCTATATTGCTTGCGTCACACGCAAGAAACCGTCACGCGTGTTTCGCCTCGAGGAGGAAAACTCGCGTTTCTCGCCCGTTTGGCCCGCTCTCCGCATGTCGGTCGTCGACACCACTCGGCGGCGGATGCGAATTTTTCCTTAAGGGTTGAACAATCTCCGCGACGGAGACAAAGTTCCCGACGAGGAACGAGGAGGTCGTATCGGCGATTATTCACAATGCACCGTTGTGCTGACCCGATTGCGAATTATCGGGCGCAGTAACGGCGGCGTGATAAGGGCCGCGGTTCGAACGAGTTGTCGGGCTATACCGAGCAGCAGCAATCGCGCGTGCTCAAACTCCTCGGGTCTAGAAACTTTCGCAGACCTCCGCATGATATTCACTCCGTCGTTGATGATTCGTTTTTCCCGTCCACTTGTCCTACAAATACACGTGTATCCTAAACTCTGCGAAAAGTCTGTCTCGACCATCCTAGCCTGATGCGTATTTCCCTTCGGTGGTCGAAACGGAACGAGCAGAACGAACGAACGAACGAACGAACGAACGAACGAACGAAGAAAGAAAAACAAGAAGAAGGAGGGACAGGCTAGAGGCGAGAGCAGCGGATGGAAAAAGAGCGCGGACGAAGAGCGCGAGAAGAAGAAGAATGGAGAGGCAACGGGGCAACGTGCCGGCCGAAGTTCTCGGCCACGAAACGAATTTAACGATCGCTCTCGCACATGGAGAGAGGAGAGCCCACAGGAGGAATGCCGTCGGTGGCTAGATGGCTGCGTGCCGTCCCAAAGACAGCCGTGCAACCGAGAAGATAAGTGTGCGTTAGCAAGCGCGGCGGCGAGGCAGCCATGGCCTGTGCACCCGTGCCCGCCTATATTTATCCGAGGATGCAATATTTGGCCGCGTCTTCTAGAGACTCGACCGGCCACATTCGTCCCAACTTCGAGCGCGCGGATGGGCGCATGAACGAACGAACGAGCAAACGAACGAACGAACGAACGAACGAACGCAGCCTCGGAGCAGCCTACACCACTCTTTTTCTCTCTCACTCCCTCTCTCTCTCTCTCTCTCTCTCTCTCTCTCGGTCTCCCACTTTTTCCCACTCTTTCTCTTTCTTTCTCTTTTACCATCTCCCTTCTCCTCTTTCCACTCCCCCTGCCTGCTCGCACAGGTCTTTCTTTCCCTCTTTCTCTCTTTTTCCCTCTTCCAGATCGTTCTCCCTTCTCGCTCTTTCGCTCTCTTTCTCACTCTCTCTTTCTCTCTTACACGCACGCACACACACACACACACACACGCACACGTATACACACTCTTTTTCCCTGCGTCCCTCTCTGGCGCTCCTTCTTCTGCTTTATCACAATGAGCGGCCGCGTGTGCGTGTCCGTGTCGTTAGGCAGTAGCTGTCGGTGCAGGCGTGGTTGGTTCCTTGCCCTCTGTCGCGTATTTATATCTAGCGAGTAGAGCGAATGCATTGCGGCTCGCTTCTTGTTTGCCGGGACCCGCTTCTCTCTCTCTCTCTCTCTCTCTCTCTCTCTCTCTGTTCGTTCCACGCTCGCCCAACTGTATGTACCTCGCTCTCCTCATCGTACGCTCGCCTCGTTCGCTCGCCTCACTCGCGGCTACATTCGCTTACCCTCTCGCTCGTACATCGCGGCCCCGCCAAACCTGCTCCGAGCAACGTTAACGCCTAGCGCCGGCTAATCATCGAGATACGATGATTTTTCCCTCCTGGATCCGATACTTTCCTGCTTTCACGATTTCCGATCTTCGTTTCTATTCCTCGTTACGTCCGCGATCGTGGACTTTTAGAACGAAAGGGTCCACCGATCCCGAGGAGGCAAACGTCTACGATCCCGTCTACGCAAGCTCGCGAGAGAAGCGGCAGGGGAGGACGAGCAGAGAGTTCAAAAGTTGAGACTGAGAGACCCCGTACGCTGTTGGTAAAAAAGAAGAGAAAGAAAGAAAGAAAGAAAAAAAAGTAGAGCACGGGGAGCGGTCGTATTGGTCGCGGCATCCTCGGTCGCTGTGTATTACCATTCACTTTTTTGTTCTAGCCAGCCAGGTCCTCCGGCATGCCCCGTTAAATCCGCTCTAGAAAGAGCCGCGCGTTGGAGCGTCGCCGCGCGGCGCGCGCCTCCGCCTAGCGGTTCGCGTGACGAGTTATAATTTTCCAACAGTGTTGCACGACCAGACCGGCCAACGATTTTAGAATCTTTCGATTTTAATGCGCGCCGACCGTCGCGTAATTTTACGACATCTGCCACCGCGCAACGCGTGGCGACCCTGTCGATGAGCATCGGGCCACCGGTGGATTAAAATAACGTGTAATCGCGGGATTACGTCCTCCTTCTTAAGTTCCCTCCGGAGGAACTTTTTTCCCTCGCTTGATTCTTTCGAGGCATAGCTTCTCAGAAATCGCCTATTTCTCTCGTGATTTAATCGCCTCTTTCCTGCAGCCACGCGCTCTCCTGTACGCGCGGTGCGCCGCGGCGATTCGTCGAATCGAGGCATTCGGTCGTGAAGGTTGATTGTTGTTCGATGAAAATTTTATGCTGCCGTGCGAGGAAATGACGGTGATTCCTGAATAATTGTCGTTGGTAGTTTAGACTATCGTGTACGTTCGAACGGAAGAGGCGAATAAGGCGCTTTGCGGTAGAACAGGGCTAATTAGGCTCAGACGCTGTGTTACGTTTGCGTTTCGCGACTCGCTAGACGCGCTCGTCAATATTTTCAATATCTGAACTCTTCTATACTGAAATTTTTGCCCGTGTATTTGACTATTTTCGTATTATCGTACGGAACATCGACGATAATTTACGAGTAAGAAGTTATGTGTCTTTCATCACGCGTCTCATATTTACCGGATATTTACCGGAACCTTTGGATCGCCTAATAACGTGTAAACCAGCGGGAAATTGTAACGACTTATCAACACCGGTTCGTCCAAAGAGTCAGTCGCTCTGTCGCTATTCGGCGATCGGCGATAGTCTTCTTCGTTGGCCGCTTCTTGGAAGCGCACCGTTTCCCATTAACGAGCCATCCGACTTTTTTACCACGCTGCGCTATTTACGACTGAAACCCGGGGCGGTTTTGTTGCCGTGGCGGAACGAATTTCTCTCCGGCAATCGACGTATTCGATTATTGGTAATTAAGCAGTCGCGCTTATTACGAGAGATAAAGGAAGGGGCAACGGCGCGTAGCCGCGTCGTAAACATCCATCGATGGTTCCCCGATCCACGCCATTTATGCGCCTACGCGTATACACATGTACGTGCGTGCACGCTGCCAGAGGCACCGCGCTCGGCGGGAAATGGTTTCGTCGCCGGTGCGTCTGTGCATGATCCGCGGAATCTACTGCGAACGAAATTTCAGCGCGATCTCGCGAGTAACAAGTCGTACCAGCCGTCGTTGGAATTCGTCTCGCCGGCGAGCGTAATGCGTGCGCATCGTTCGTTCTACGTACGCAAACTTGCCGTAGTAGGACATGGTGAAATTTTTTTTCGAGTAAATTAATTTTCAGTAATTTCATCATCGATGAAAAAGTCACTCTGGAAGACACGAGGTTGAAGAAAGGTTGCGACACTTGCATTTAGTAAAAAAATTGGCATGCAGAATTGGATGAAAATGGCCTTAATGAACATCGATACGATAGATGACGGCTGTTTAAATATATTTTAAACGCTTTCGCGAATAATATGCCACGTATGCTAAATTACAAATTTTCAGCAGTACATATATACGCGAATACGTTTTCTACGAGTCAATACTTTCAAATACTTTCGCGAGCAGCTGTGTACCATGGAAACACGCGTATCTTTCGTTAGAGAGGTCGCATGACTTTTCAAGAAATCGCGCATCAATCTTCGCGCGGAGTCTTTCATCGCGATGTAGGTGATATTCGTTCGTCTTGTTCCGCACGACGAAAAGTCTGCGGCCGCGGACAATCGCCTTAACCGATGACAAAAAAGGCGATTCGAGGGAAAGCAGCGGAAGACGAAAGAGAGGCGGGAAGGGAAAAAAGGAGAGTGAAACGGGGAGAAGGGGGAGGCAGGGGAAAAAGAAAAGACGAGGCGCGCAGAAGAAGATGACAAGCTGTCGAGGCTCGTAGGAAAGGACGACGGAAGGAATGGTGCCTCTTTAAAGTATCGGGAGCAATCTCCCTCGGTTGCCACTGTTACAATTTCAAACAGTCCTGCGTTTCATTTATTTTTTATCGGGGAGAAGTTTGTTGACCTTGCAGTGCGAAACGCCAGGAATACATTGGAGGAGGCACGAAAGTGGGGTAGAGTAGACGATGGTGGTGGCGGCGGCGGCGGTGGTGGTGATACTTGCGGGCCGGAGGGGTGAGAGACGTCAGGGTTGTGCGAGCCAGGAACGCCACGATGGTGAGGGTTGCTCGAGCGGAGTGGGAAGAATCGTACGGCGGGCAAGTTATTTCGCGCGAAATGTGCATTGGCCGAATTTGGCCTCGTGATTCTTTTTCTTTTCTTTTCCTCTTTTTTCTTTTTTCCTCTTCTCTCTCTCGTCTCTTTCCTCCTCCTCCTCCTCCTCGTTCGTTCGTTCCTCCACCTTCCTTTTCCCTTTCTTCGTTTTTCGCTCGCAAACGCAACCTCCGTGGCGTGTGACGGATGTTCCTCCGCGCGCGTTATTCGCCTATCTTATCGTCGGCGAAAACACCGATAGACGCTTTTTATCTTTATCTGTTGAACATACCGTTCGAATCAATCATCGATACGAGTACGAGAGTAACGCGTGGGCGGGACGCGTGTTCCAGCGACGTGCGACATTAGGTAGCCCATTGACATCCGGCCAACGTTTCCTTTCGTACGAGAGCAGTTCAGGGCCACGAGGACTTTAAGAAATTGCCAGATGGACGAGAAATCGTAAGACTCCTATCTCTCTCTCTCTCTCTTTCTCTCTCTTTCTCGCATTGAAACAACACGGGAGGCTGGTGAATTTTAGAAGGGAAAGTGGCTATTAGCGAGACTTGGCGACTGATTACGAGGGAAATCCACGAAACAAAGAAGAACAACCGCGGTGGCGGTCGCTCGGTGGTTTCACTTTTATCGAAATCATTGCCAGAGATCGTGGGGCCAAAGCCGTGAAAGCAATCTGGGAGGAAACTACGTTCAACTTTATTGCAACGACCACGTGGCACACAATGATACTGCATAAGAAGTTATTACGAACAAATGGTACCGGCGTGCACAGTTATAATTATCGCCGTGAAACGACGATTCTCGGTAATAATAACGTCCCGGAAAGGTCTACGTTGATGTCTCAAGTATTAATCGCGCCAGGTTACAATGTTGCGCGATATTATCGCGGAAATGATTGCGCGTGAAACACGGCTACTAAATTAAAACCCGTCCTTGCCCGGGCCACCGTGTTTTTCGCGGGACAATTCCCGTCCGCTGCAATGAATCAAACTAATTAAATCATTCGCCTACGCGGTACAATTATTTCGCTTTAAATCGCGACTGGCCTGCTCCGTGCTCGCTCGCGAAGAAGATTTTTGGTATCCTCGTATTTTTTTCTTTCTTTTTCTTTTCTTTTCTTTTTTCTTTTCTTTTCTTTTGCGAACGCGACCGAATGGATTCGGAAGGCGAAAACCTTGACGTTCCTTTTTCTTCTCCTCCTCGTCGCATCGTCATGGTGACTTTCAATCTCCATCTTTGATCCCTGATTCATATGTAAAAATCGCAAACACAGACGTTTGAAGAACGTAGATTGTACGTAATTTAAATACTGTTTTGTTAAAGTACAGTAAAGATTTATAATTTAGATAGTTACGTTCAATTTGAAAAAAATAACGACGAAATATACTGCCGTAACCAAAGTGTAAATTTTGCGACTGGAAAAAAAAAAAGTTCCAACGCAACCGATGCGTTAACGTATGCAGCGTCGACCCTTAACGTGTTAATGCAAGAACAAAGTTTCACCGGACGAGAAGGATGATCTTCTGCTGGTTTTTGGGTCACTCGGCGAAGGGACGGTCCAAAATTGAAAGTACCCAGCCGAGGAGCAAGCCTAACCGCTTAAGTTAGGTTAGGTTGCTCTGGCCTCGCGTGTATGTGTCCCACGTCTGGCCACGTGTATCTCTTGGTCCGGCTCGTTTCGTTTAGGTTCCGTTTCGCGAGTTTTTTCACTGCACGAACCAAGCCAGCCAACCGGGAACTCTTGCTTTGCCCCTTGAAACCGAATTTAGAGCGTGTAGTGGTAGTGAAAAGGGAGCATAGTTGCGCGCTGTTCAGAGTAGAAAAAAAGGGGAAAGAAGAAGAAGAGGAGGGAGAAGAAAAAGAGGAAGAAGAAGAAAAAGAGGAAGGAGGAGGAGGAGACGAAGAAGAAGAAGAAGAAGAAGAAGAAGAAGAAGTAGTAGTAGAAGAGGAAGGAAGAAGGCGTGTTCCGCAGCCACGAAACTCGCGGCCGAACGGTCGACGTGGAAGATTCGTTATGCGCCATGCCGCACGAAAGATACGCTCGTACGACGAAACGAAGGAAAATTATGAGCGGTGCGCTAACGTCGAGTAATATTTAATGCGGCAGAAAATTCTGCCTCGGCCCGCGACCAACCACGCTAAATATTCGTGATTTCTCTCCGCTTTTTCTGCCTGATTTTTCTTTTTTCTCGTCTTTCTGCTTCCCTCCCGACTTGTTTCCCTTTTCTCTTTTCCTTGCCGTCGTTCCCACCCTTCTTCTTCTTCTTCTTCTTCTTCTTCTTCTCCTTCTTTCATTTTCCCTGGCCGACGCGCCAACGGAAAGGATTGCGTTTTCGCAATTAATGGCACTAATGCGTTTTAACAAAGGCAATTAATATCCGCGGTTCGGCAAACAAACAAAAGGAACGCGCGGCGGCCAGTCGCGTCTCCGTTGCAGCGGCGTTCACGATGGCATCGCCGTAGCCATTCGTTGGAAACGAGCACGGGTTTTGAAGTGTAAATTATGACGGACCAGACGATTGACGTGTTGTGATAATTAACACGTAATAATATACCGTTAATATTCTTTTGCAATTGCATATCCTGTAATATTCATGGATTTTTTCGCTCCGTTCCAGCACTGGTTGCATAATACCGCTCATTAAGCCCGCAATCAGATTGAACCGCGTTGGCCAGCGCCCGTGGCTGCCCGCGTTTATGTATTCCAACATTGTGTCTATTTTCGCGCGTATTCATAAGGGCGCGTGAGCGCGAGCCCGCTAATGCCGATTAAAGTGATGGCTGCGTGCGAATTACCCGACTTTTCTCTCGTTCTCTCTACAGTTTTTATCCAACAGTTACGACATCTCTCGCCAATTCTCTCCTCCCGTAGTCTCTGAAAACAATTGTTCGTTTCGTTTCGTAAGCTGCCGATCCCGAGCAACGAAATCGAGGAAACGAAAACTACCTGCGGTACTTCAATAAGACCGATGACATTGTTCTTCGATCGGCGCGTTCCATTCGGATATATACACGCCAGGCCACGTCTTTCATTCACGCGACGGGGCAGGCGTCACCTAGAACCAATAAAGACAGCATCGAAACGAAACGCCAAGAATGTGACGCGTTGCACGTACATCGAGTACCCTTCCGCCGCTCCACGGCACCACACACGTTCGCCACGGTTCTGCCGTTTTATTCGTAGCCAGCGCGAACGAAATCCGAAGGCATAATAATTAAATCGCATCGGAGCAAACGATCAGGCCGTTCGTCCGAGGAAGGCAACTCTCTTTCGTGGCACGGGTGCACGTCGGGGCACGAAGGGGGATAACACGAAAGAGAGGAGAGGCGAAGAGACAGAGCGAGAGGAAGGGATAGGGAAGAGCACGGGCAACTCGGGATGTAAATAAGAAGAAGAAAGAGAAAAAGAAAGAGGAGGTGAGGAGAGAGAGAGAGAGAGAGAGAGAGAGAGGGAGTCGTGGCTGTCGTGGCTTCGTGTGCATAATTGCCGTGATTATGGGTGTGTCAGTTCGGCACGTCTAGGTGCATACACGCATTCGGCTCTAGATGCAGCTGATCCGGGTGCGTGTAACGGCGCAGCAGCAGCGACGCAGCGGAAGCGCTGGCAACAACGCAACGGCGCAGACCGATGCGCAGCATCATTATCTGGAGCGCTGCTTAGCGAAGAGCATCATCCATGTTGCTCGTTAACTCGCGTGCATCTCATATGAATAAACTTCTTTAATTATCGCGAGGCAGCCCGCTTGGGGGAAACCTCCTCCTCGTCTCGAACGCCACCTCCCTCCATCTCTTGCAGCGCACTCGCGCGACGGTTTCAACGAATTCCATTTCATCGATCTTCGCACGATCTTCCACTCCCTTCGATCTTCTCTCTCAAATCCTCCGGTCGTTTCGTTCGTTCTCAACTCGTCCGACATTTTTCGGCTGGTAGTTTCGGATACTTCGCGGATATCCGTGTAGTTACCCGGTGTTGTACGAGCATGTAGTTTCGTTACGCACCCACGCATGCGCGCACGCACTGGCGCTTCGCGTCAGTGACGCGGTAAAAATCGAAATATCTAATTAAAAATTCTTGTCGTTACGGCGAGACAAAGGCTCAAACGCGACGATTTCTGCTTCAATTAAGAAACTTAGGAGAAAAACCAGCATTTCGAAACGAAGCGATATCGTCGCTGCTTCGGGCTCGGGGATTACCGCGAGTTTCACCGTGTCGTGTTTACGTATCGAAAAGAATCATCGCGGTCGCGCGCGCGCTCCATCCCCGGGTGGTAACGAGTGCACGCGGTTCGCCAATTTGGCAGGGTAGTTTCCAGCGTGGCGCGAAAACTGCGCCGGGTTCGCTGATTTACGATAACAGCGAGGAGCCGCGCGTGAAACGCCGGGGAAATTTGGCCTCGGCAAGAAAATAACGTCTTGAACGCGTCGTTGCTCCAATTTCCACGGGCGAGTGGCGCAGTTTGGTGCAGTCCAGCGAACGAGTCACGTTAAAAAAAAAAAAAAAAAAAAGAAAGAGAAAAGGGAAAGAAAAGGGAAAAGAAGACCGAGGGAAAAAAGGGAGAAGGAGGAGAGGAAAAAAAAGATCGCGAGACGAGCGTATAACGCGTTTATGTATTTTCCTGCAATGCCGGTAATACGCCGAAATCGATAGTAGTAATTACGTAGAAAGCTCTGCGTGTCGTCGATATGACTTACTGCGGCCAGTGCCGCTACTTTTGCTACGGTTCGGACGACCGCTCTGACCGTCGGGATTATTTCGCGCGGATAAGCGCTGCAGCTTGATTACCAGACATTTTCCCTATAATAATAATAATCGTGCATTGCGTCGCACGTTACACCGGTGTCAGACCACGTATGCCCACCTTCGTGGAACTTGCGTAACTTCGGTAATTACAAATCTTCTATCATAATCATTATTGTGATTATCATTATCACGCGGTGTTCCTCTCGCCGTGCACGCACGCCACTTATCCCGTTCTGAGAAAGAGAAAGAGAGAGAGAGAGAGAGAGAGAGCGAGACGCGTTCACACTTTCACATTTTTCAACGCCGCATTCGCAGAGGTAGCAGCGCGAGACGAAAATCGGATGATCGGCGTTACGTGACAATCCTATCCAGTTCATTCGAATATTCTCGCTGTCGTCTTGGCGCGTAGCGCACGGTCGAAGCGTGTTGCGCGTGCAATCGAAGTCGAACGTGGAAATAATTCATCGTCGATAGATGGATCGGCGGTATCGTTACGTGCAACTTTCTTCCCGTGAAAACGCGGACGCGCGCTCGCCCGAACGACGTAGAGGGGGAAAGAAACCGCGAGGCCGCGAGATAACGGCGGTCGATTAATCGTCGGTGAATTGAAGTTTTCCCTACGAATTATCTCGCGCTAAACACACGTTACCCGATTTCGATACCGGATAATCGATCTCTCCTGCGATTAATCCAGTTTCCCCCTTTCCATCGTCGATCCTTGACGTCCGATCGGATGCAAGACCCGTTCTCGCGTCGATTGACATGCCGCGTCGCTCGATCGAGAGGCCGGAGCGCGTCGATCGAGCGTAGATCGCGCTTGTTAACTCCGTTATTGCTAATCAGCCAATCGGATCGGCGCGATCGACGCAGATGAGTTACGAAGTTAAATCCGCCGCTACGCGCATCGAAAAATCCTGCACGCACGCAGCGGCATGATCGATCGTCCTTTTTTCTTTTTTCTTTTTGCGATCCTGGTTTGCAGCAGGATGCGACCTCGAAAGAAAGAAAGAGAGAGAGAGAGAGAGAGAGAGAGAGAGAGAAAGCGAGAAGTACTGAAGCATAATTTAAAACGACTAAACGATCACGCGAATCCACGATTTTGCAATTAATTCGCCGATTAACCGGAGAGAGGCCAAACGAGGAAGAAACAGGACGATAAAGGAAAAAAGGGCAAGATGCTTTGGCTGACAGATAGCGCGATCGCTGCCACGACTTTCTAATCGCGCTCTCGTGGAGACGGGGTTGGCAACTGCCCGAGATCCTTGCTCCTGGCCAGATCCCGGATCTTATCGCGTAGCGGTGTGTCGACGATATCGCGTTGACGAGCCAAAAAAATACGTAGCGTAGATATAGAGAGATGGCGAAAGGGAGAGAGAGAGAGAGAGAGAGAGAGGGAGGCTCGCGGGGAAGATCGATCGTAACGGGCGTACACCGTTTCGCGGTCGATCGTCGAAGGGCGGGAAAGCCTGTTTCGAAAAGGCTGTCACTCAGTTTACGCGATCCGGAGTTTGAAACCGGTTCGGACGGGCGTTCTCGGTTCGGGTCCTGGCCGTGGAGATCGAACGCACACAAGCAGCAACAGCAACACCGGCAGCACCAGCAGCATCTCTGGCGTAACGGAAGCCGCAATAGCCGCATGGATTCTTGTTTTCGCGTTGGTTCTCCATTTTTTTTTCTTTCTCTCTTTCTGCCTCTCCCCCTGTTCCCTTCTCTCTTTCTATCGCGGCACCACGTTCGATTCTCCTTCGTTTCTATCTTTTTCTCTCTGTCCGACTTCGCCGTTTCTCTGCCCCTCTCCCTTCCTCACCGCCGCGCGCTTTCGTTCTCCTTTTTCACCACCCTCCTCCCTCCCCCTGGTTTTTCCTATTTTTTCCCTATTTTTATTTCCTTTCTGTTTCCTTTTTTCCCTTTTTTCTTCTTTTTTTCCCCTGCTTTTTTTATTATTATTTTTCCTCGTGTTGCTTCTCTTTGCGCGCAAGCTCGTGCATATACGCATCGGCGGGCGTAGCTCTGCTGCCCGCTCCCTGATAAAATCCCACAAAAATCGAGAAGCCGTTAGCTCTCCGGCTAGCTATGGTAACCGAGAGGTGGAACCGGTGCTCAATATAGATTCAGGGAGCAGCCTTTACACGGAGTGCATTCGACGGGAGTCGTTGTTAATGCTAAATGAATTTTAATCCTCGATTTTTGGACGTTCGACGGAACGCCCTTTCGACCCACCTCGGTCTCACCCCCTCGCCGTTCCACCATTTCTCCCCTCGTCGCCCTCGCGTCGCGCGATCACTTTTCCCCCTCCCCGCCGTGTATTTTGATCCCCCGATAGAACCCTGGGATATCACGAGTAATTAAAATATTGACTAATCTGCAATTCCGGATGGGAAATCGTGCACGGTGCATGAACAGCCATGGTCCGTGCTTGAGTCGATTGAATATTCTTGATACATATTTCGCGAACCTGTCGATTTCGCATCTGATTACCAGGTGCCAGGATGTTTTATGTATAGCAGTTTCCTGTACAGGGTGTGTTGCGTTCAAAGTTGCGCAGTTTAACCCCTCGTCGTGCGATGTGTTTAATCGCTGTTTAAGCGTTCGCGCAGACTATTCGGCGTTGCTACAACGCGTTGAACAACGAATATCAAAGTGTTACACAGAAATCACGATTATTTGACGATTCTCGAATACAAATCCCTCTCGCGCGCGAATTTCGTCTACATCGAATTGAATTGCAGACAAAATTTTTCCACCTTGAACGTCAAAGTTGCCCCACATTGATGACGAATATGAAGCACAATCCTGACCGCGCGTCGAGTCACCGTGTATATCGTACAATGCGTAATGCATTCAGGCAGCAGTAGCCCGTAACACTCTTTAATTTCCCAGCTTGTATACGTAATAATAGGTTCGACGGTGGTTTCGACGACGCCGAAAAAAAGAGCAAAGAGAGCTCTTTCCTGGCGCTCGGGGGATCGTCTCGAGGGAGCGGCGTGTCGCGGGCATTCTTTTTCAACGCGCGCGTCAATTTCGTTTCGGCGTAAATTTTTTTTCGCCGATAGTCACACACGCCGGCCAGCCGCAGCAGCGTAGCACGAGCAAGTGCATCGTACGTGCAAGTCGATTGTGCGCGGTGCGCTTAAAGGCGAGAGAAGAGGCCTGCCAATAGTCGGCTCGCCCCGCTGTTGCATTCCCCGCTCTACAAAGTTAATTACGTGGCTGACGCTCGTTAGCGAAAAAATCCAAAGGCGATAAATCATAGTGATAACTGAAATACATTTCTGCTCTGCTAAGCGTAAGTTGCCGTATCTCTGATATGCTCTGCCGTTCGAAGACATTAACGGGGCCTCGGTTCTTGATGCTGATGTTACACGAAATTGTTATATTACACGCCGCGCTGTGTTGTGTTCTTCTAGTAACTGTACGAGAGCCGAAAGAAACCGGGCAGCGAGTGAAAAAGTGAAGGAAGAAAGGGAAGATGAGCAAGAGGAGGAGAAGGAGGAAGGGAAAAACGTACGAAGAGCAAAGAAGCAACACCGCCAATTACTTTCCAACCAACTACTCGATAATATCGTCCCGCGAGCACCGATACACAACGGCCATTAATATTCTAAACGCAAGCCCCGTGTACGCAGCTCGTGTTCTCAATCCACGCTCGGATCTGTCTTGGAACGTAAGATGCCGCAGATCCGGCCGGCGCGAATCGTTCGTGTACCACCGGAAAGCCCCCGAGTTATAACAGTTTACTACGCGGACGAACCACTGAATTCGAGGTAGTTAGACGCGCGAGCCTAACAATTTGCGCGCGATATCGCAGATATCACTGCCGGACCGCACCGTTATATCCCGTATTCTATACCTACGATTGTTGACTTTTTTTTTTCTTTTTGGTCATCCTTGGCTCGATCTCTCGAAAAAATAGAGCAACGTGCTTCCTTCGAGCATGTTTAAATAAGCCGGTGAAAGAGCCAGGAGGAAATATTCAATTATTGTCGCGTATGAAACGCAAATATCACGATGTACGTGTCTCGTGATAGTCTCATTTTGAGAAAGCGACGAACGATTAAATCTGCTCTCCGTGAATTTCAGTGCATTTCAACTGAAGTAGGACAACAATTCGATTCGTTCTCTCATCTAAATGTTATCGGTACTCGGGGGACGTGCAGATCTCCCCGTTAAGGTTGCAATTTCGTCGCTTACACGATTATAATCGGAGAGATGCGAAATGCGACTATACGAAGTACGATGAATCATTCGATGCAATTGGCGCGCCGAATTAATCATCAAATCATCCGGCGCGAACGAGTTCGAATGCAGAAATCATCTATATTAACTGCACGATCGAGTCGAACCGGCTAACGAAGTCCATGATGATGAGGTTACGAACGACGAGATATGAAGAGTATCGCCGCGCCGGCGATTGAGAGAGGACGAAGGGTTAAAGAAAGGAGAGAGACGCAGCTAAAGACGAGAAACGAATAAAGTGACAAAGAGAAGGCTGGAAGAAGGGCAAGCAGGAAAGGGGAGTGACGTTTCGAGAGATAAAGGTGGCGAGAGAGAGGGGCGGCAGAGAAGATATTTTTGGCAGCGACTGCGATGCAACAACTGTCCCCATCCGTCATCCATGCGAGAGGCAACGCGAGAGGCTCACGACCAGTCGATGCGTCGCCTCCTCGTGCTCTTCGAATCTCGCAAGAGGGGAAAACTTCTCGTAATCATCGAGATCGCGAGCAAGCCAGCTCCCATTACGTCATTATCGTCGAAAGAATTCCCGCGAAGAATTCGCGACGAAACGGAGCCCCTCGAGCACCTCTTCTCCCATCTTTTCCAAAGTATCTCCAAAAAACAAAATTCCAATTTTACTTTATTCCCCCTGTATGTAAAGAGGTAAGCAGAAGGAAATTTTGCCACAAAGACGAAGGCCAGACGAAGGTGCCCACTTGCAACCGTCGCTTTTACCGCGAGAAACCGAGATTATCTTGAATGGATGGCGCCTATATTTAGGCTTATTCGTAGCCGCCTGCGGGTGCCATTATTTGTACAAGATCTATGAAGAAGAGAGACTTAAAGATAAAAGAGATCCATTTCGAGCAATTAAGAAGACATTCCGTTCCGACGCTCGATCATAAAGATCTCCGTGCATCCTAATGACCAGAACCGACCGCGTCGCTCGTAAAGAGCCTTAAAGAGCTGCAAAGGCAAACTAAACACGAGAAAAAAGAAAAGAGGAGAAGAAAAGAGAAGAAAAGAGGAGAGAGAGAGAGAGAGAAAGAGAGAGAGTAGAGAAAAATCGGCGAATCTGAACCTACGGCAATGGTCGCGCCTCTAAATCCGGCCGATGTGCAAGTCTTATTTTAGCGGGCAGCGCGTCAGAATCCACCCCTAGAAACGGTCCGAATGGAATTCTATTGCAGTTCGACGAACTCTGTGGCCGGCCGCGTCGACGACGACGCCAACGACGACGACGACGACGACGCAGCAGCAGCAGCAGCCTGTGTACACTGTACATGCGTCAAACTCACCGCGGCACGCCAGTGTTTCCAACGTATTTACATACGGTTTGCGCCGAGTTCGAGGCTCTGATCGACGGTTCAGTGTCGTCGGTCGTGATCGGATCCGTGGCCATTCGATCATCTACGCTCGATGCGTGTGGATCAAGTCTCTAGGAGTCCCGAGAGCCCCCCCCTCTCTCTCACTCTCTCTCTCTCTCTCTCTCTCTCTCTCTCTCTCTAGGTAATGGGTTCTGGTTAGTCGGCGGGTGTGTCGGTGTGCACGGGGTGGTAAGCCGGTTAAGAGAGCGGCGGAAAAGAAAGAAAGAAGCCGACGATCGGTCATCCTGATGCATATACGCGTTCGTGACGCGTACGATCCAGAACGTTTTAAAGTGTGCACGGCCGTGTATTCACGGTGTGCGCGGTGTGGTAGAACAGATCCACGCACACGCGGTCGTGGTTTTTATATGAAATTGCCGCTCCGCCGTACGCTTCACTAGGCCTCGGAATTGAGATAGCGTTATCCGATGACGAGCGGCTATATCGCGAAATATTACCGCTGGAAATTATTAACAATCTCGCCGGGGCTCGGTCGACCCAACGATCGAGATCGATGGGATAGGTTTCTCCGACGATACAAATAGAGTTGCGCGCGTTCCCCGTGTTCTTTGCTTCTTGCAGTGCTCTCCTCCTGTTTCTTTTGTTCCGCTTCATCCGTCCTTTTCTTCTCTCGTTTCTTTGTTACTCGTTTTTCGTTCTGTTGCTGAAAACGAGAACGTTTAACGCTCGCAACGGCGAGCGAGTTGAGAGTTGAATCGGTTTTCCGAAAGCTCGGCACGAACTCGACTCGGGGAATTTATTAGTCGAACGTATTAGCGGTTTGCACGAAAAGAAATTAGGATACGTTTCGCGTGGATGGGATTGGAAGGAAGTTTAAGGAATTACGTCGGCCATCGCTGCCGGTCGTAAAGCGGACGATTCGGTGCGAACCGATCTGTTATTAAGCAATTATCCTTGAATTATGACCGCGGTCAGTAGCTTCGAAGTAAATTGGACGTCGTACGGCGCGATCTTAGAAAAATGATTTTTAATCGAGCGGGGATATTAACTTTGGCTCGCGATAGACCGTAATAAATCCGCGATGATCCCCCGGTGGAATCTCTAGCGAAATTACGAGCGGCTGGCCGCTCGATTAATTGCATACTCAATGCCTTTTAAGCTATACCTTCGTAAATTAATTCCTGTAAAAATGTCGTCGGACATTTAGTAATTCTACGATGCGTCGTTGAAAATTTCATGTACCTCGCCCCAATCGAGTTTAATAAAACCATTCTTTTTACGAGGCTTTGTCCGTTTTTAATTTGTCCGAGCAATCGGAAGCCAAATTTCGAACCTCGTCCGATTTCGGACGATAATTGGAAAGACTTTGCTCGTCGACGGGGATCGACGATCGAGATCGGAACGATCGAATCTAGCGCATTGTCATACTTAACCGTATACCTCTCGAGGCCGGGACACGCCTATCGAGTTTAATGAACTTGTGGCGATCGGGCCGCGCGATGCTGTTCGCGATGCTCGAGCCCGCCGCGCGAATAAGCCGTTATCCGAGGAGGCCTGACCTACGCCGAAGATTTTCGAACAGCGTAACTCATCATTATCTAGATAATACGCGGCTCATGCACGCCACCGCTCAATGAATCACTTCCACGCCCAACCGGCGGGGGAAGCCGATGCTCGCCACTCGTTACACGCGCTTTCACGTTGCGGCCAGCCGCGCGCACTTTCCATCGAGCTACATATCGGGGATTCTTCTTTCGCCAGCCGATAAATATTTCCCTGTCCCGTGACTTATGCGCGCATAACTCACCGTCGTCGTCCCCCGTCCTCTCGCCGTCCTCCGCGCTGCTTCACTCCGTGCACCCGTGCACGATGCTCGCTACGATTGCCACGAGGATCATTTCCAAACGAATCCTAAACTCGTGCCTCTCGCGCGAATCGTTCGAATCGTTCAACGTTCCACAGACCAGTTTCTACGATATTATATCGCGAGAAGGATGATTCCGTTAGAAATGGAACGAACGAAGTGTTAGAAAGGTGAAAAAAGAAGAAAAAGAAGTAAAAAAAAAAAAGAGAAAGAAGAGAAGAGAAGAGAATATAGAAAAAGCAAATCGGTAATGACGATCGTTGAGCTTGTTCTTGGAACCGCCTCCCGGGAAACTCTTCGTCTCCTTCTCTCCGTGCTCCCTCGTATCGTTGCCACTCCTAGAATCTTCGCTTCTTTCCCTCGTTTCTCCGAGTCAAATCGGCGCAAGATGCACGCATCTTCAACGCCTGTTGATCCTTTGACAGGATGAACGGCGCTCGTCCTCGGCTCTCCGAGCTCCCCGCTCCCGGCGGATCTCCGCGAGTTTCTCGCACGTTTTCATCCCCCTCTCCGCCAGCCTGTCGATCTTCCGTGCCCTCCTATGTGATTCTGCAGCAGGCAAATGCGCGGTAGCAAGAGAACCGGGGGAGGGGGCACACGTGTATCGGCTCACGGTGAAAATAGTGCAATAAGCGTGTAGTTATGCAGCAGCTACGGCGGCGTGTGGTTTGCTCACTACCACCACTACCATCCAACCACCATCAGCGACGGCGCCACACCATCGTCACCATCCCCTTCTCCACCTTCTCCTCCCTTTCTCTCTTCTCCGACTCTCCGACGTCGTTTCTCTCTCTCTCTTTCTCTCTCTCTCTCTCTTTCTCTCTCTTTTCCTGTGTTTCTCTCGGCTGTTGGCCGTTCTTCCTTTTCCCCTGACAGCCACCCCCTTTCCTCTGGGATCGCTAGAGTACTAGAAAACGGAGAAAGAGACCGCGACAGGATGGAGAAAGAGAGAGAGAGAGAGAGAGAGAGAGAGAAAACGTGGCTCTCCGGGTATATGTACACGGCTACGGAACGTTTAAACGGGGATAGCTACTAATTACAACGGTTACACCGGCAGTTGGCGAAGAAAAAAGACGGCCGACCTGGAGGAGAGCCGGCGTGGCTACCGCTGCTGCTGCTGCTGCTGCTGCTGCCTAGGCGGAGGAAAGGGGAACACGCGTGGAAAGGGAGCAGGAAAAATTCAGCGGAGAATGGGCGGGCACGACACGACCGAGTAATCAGTCGCTGGATTATAGCGCGCCTCGTGTGTGGAAGCACACTGTCTCTACGCGCGTGTGTGTTTTAACCCTTCCATCTTTCTCTCTCTTTCTCTCTCTCTCTCTCTCTCTTTCTCTGTGTCTCCTTGGTCCAACAGCAACACAGCAGCAATGGTATCGCGATCGTATTGCTTCTCCTTTCCTATCTTCTGCTTGCTTCTTCTTCTTCTTCGTCTTCTTCCTCCACTTCTTCATCTGCCTCTTTACCTCGTGCGTCTCTTCATCGTCTTCTTGTTCCTCTTGCTCCACTCTGCTGGGCTGCCGCCTCTCGTCTTTCTGTACGTTCGCGTGCTTGCCTCCTCCCTGCGTTCGTCTTGTTCTTCTTCTTTCTACGCCACTTCTGTCTCCGCCACGGCTTTTTGCTCGTCGAGCATGGGGCCGGGGGACAGATCGGTTTCTTGCGGTGTTCCTTAACCGATTGCGTGCGTAAGTATCGGCCGGTCGCGATGGTTAATGAACTTACCGTGGTCGCCGCCACGGCTTCGTCTTTCACGCCCTGCAGCAGGGTCGCCGCGTGTCCTTGCCTTGCGTTCTCCGCTGTTCGCCACGTTTCCTCCGTCGAATTAGGGCTGATCCTCTGTCTCGAACACTGTTTCCTCCTTTGAAATCTTCTCAACCTCTTACCGTTCAACTCCGTCACATCGCGTTCGCACAACGCAGCACTTTTGCATGTATGATTTTTAGTATTTCTCTATTGTGCGTTGAAATATTATTTTTCTCGTTACGGTGTTTATTTCATTATTTATTTGTTTCGTAGTATTCAGTTTTCTTTTTAAATATTATTCATCATGGTATTTCTTTTATTGGTATTCATCGAATAATAAAATAATTGAACGAATCGATTCTGCGATCTCATTGATCGGTGCTAATAAAGAGAAAACTCAGAGCTTCACTTGTTTCTATCAGTCACGAACAAATATATGCGAACATCTTAGAAATTGAACCAAACAATTTTACCTTTTATATAGCTTCTCGATTTCATTATAAGTACGACTTTCGCAAGATTTACGATAAGAAGATGCATTTAAACATTGCTCGATATACTAGGTTGATGTCGTTCCTTTTAAATCTGAATTCAGGTCTGATCTGAGGTCAGAATAATCCTGTGATATTTTTCTACAAATATCCTAAAAATTGCTGGAGACATGAATTTAGCGTCCAAAGAAGATTAAAAGCATTCTCCATTTCACGTAGAGAATTTTTTAACTCTCTGACTAACTAAATTAACCAAAAGAGACTGCAAACAAATGGATAATTCAAAGTTGATAATTTCAACAAAATTGGAATTACTAATTAGAAGTAACCAGTTCAATTGAACAGTAAGAAATTACGCACGATCGAAAGTTATACTTGTTCGAAAAACGACATTTCGCAAGCAAAATCTAACAATTCCTGTGTAGTTTATACTTCTAGAAAATCCCAAGTATCTCTCCTCTTCGTTGAATGCAATCGAGATGCAGATACTTGGAATATTTGTGTAGTTTGTGCATGTGCGAGAGGCGCGTTCCGAGACAGCAGTCTCAAGTATCAAGTGGGGATAGCAACGGCCGATTAACGTGACAGTGATCGTAGAATGTAAGTACGTGTCGATGATACGATCGTTCGTTATGCAATTTTTTCCGCGGCAGGCCGTTAGAAATTACTGGTTGACTCATTTTTGCGTCATTTTAGTACGTAGCACACTAATAGCAGGGAAAAATCGATGGTGGTGCGTGTCCGATGTGTAACAAGCCGGAGATGGTTTCCGGGTTGCTAATTGCACGACGAAAGGGGGAAAGAGGCTCGCGAGAACATGGACGAAGTTTCTAACCGGGGTACGCGCGCTTACAGAGTCTGTTTCTTTCTCAAAGTATCCGCGTTACAGTAAAAACCGGCGGGGATCCACTTTCACGTCCGCCTAACGACGGCTCTCGTGCTCATCGATAATTTGTAAAGCCAGCCGGTCTAACGGCGAGCGCATACAAATCACAGCCGATGAGCGTTTTCTTATCGTACTCAGCGGTCTCTGTCTTGCGTGGAAACGCGAAAAAATTCCGAAACACGGACGGATCGTTACGCATCGCGTCCGCGAGAAGAAGGGAGCTTTTACTCGATAGCTGGGGGAACGCTGCTACTCGCGAGGAAAAAGCGAGAAAGCGTTATTACCATTTGTCTAATCGGGGGCTGTTATTGCAACTTCGTTCTTCCAGAGAGTGACTGGAAATATCGTCTGCTTTTTGCCCCTTCCCCCCACCTCCTCGACTTTGGAAATGATCGCCAAATGATAGCTCACGATGGAACATCAATCACGGCACAATTTTCGAGTTGTGCCAGCTCGTATGCCGTAGCATGCAGAGTTTTGCGTCGATCGAACTTGACTTAAGAACACTAGTCCAAGGATGTGTTCGTGTCTGTTTTGTGCCAGACTGCAAATAACAAGACTAGTTTGATTTACAAACAACATTAACAACTAATCCGAAGAACTGCCTGTGTGTAGGAATATCTCCATCTAAAATATCCACTTCGTGAATATTTCGGTCGAACAGACGTCAAACGTCAAATTGGAAACGATCGAATGAATATTCGAAACGAATTTCGCAGCGTTCTTTCCCTTAATCATCCGAAATATCCCCTCGAAATTTCGTTGTTAAATATTAAACGCTGCCATAAAGCCGAGCATTCCCTATTTAAATATTTATAACGAATATCATGTCGTTCCTCCAATAGACTTCGATGACAAACCGCGAACGATCAGATCGGTCCTTCGAACGTTCGAAACGGATCAGCCGTGGAGCTGATGGAGGCAGCAAACGGAACAGGGTCATTTCGCGGCGAGGAAATCTGAATACCGAGCCGAGTGTCCTAGGAAACTCGCTGGCAGGAGCCGTTTCTGAACGACGCTTCCGTGTACCACAGTCGAGCATCGCCGTGAGCCATAAACGATGCGGTCCGCACGACTCTCTGGACGACGGTGTCCGTCGGTTCTTCACCCGGGCACACGCGGCGTTCACCAGCAACCTCTCCGCTCCCGTCGAGCGTAACCAGCTGGAACACCTGCGGCGTGCCGATCCGATTTTCGGAGCGATCTTCGCCGTCCGTCCGTGTCTGCCTCATCGACGATCGTCGCTCTAACATACTTTTCAAACTGTTTCCAACCTTCCATGTTTCGGGCGAGATGACGAGGGAAAGGTTGCAGAGGAAATTCATATTCCGCGATGCGAGATACACGCACGCTCGAAATGTAGAGCGTAATTTCGAGCAACTTTGTGAAGTTCGAGGAAGAATCGTCCGGGATTACGCGGCATCTTAATTCTCGACCGTGTTACGGCCAGCCAACGCGGTTTTCAGTTTCAAACTCCCGGGGCGCGTAAACAGTTACATAAAATAACCGCTCGCGATTCGAACTGCCAGCTTCGGCTTTCTAATTACGTGTCTACGACATGTTGCCCGGCAGTTTCGGTTGCCACAGCTTCGCCGAAAATTCCGGCGAGCTGTTCGGCGAACTTCCGCACTTTTGGCGAACCTTCGTGACTCCACAGAATCCGCGGGAACTTTTTCATCCGGCGATCGATAACACCATTACGTACGGCTGTATCGAATCTTCGGTGTCTTCGGTGCCTGCGAACGCCGCGAAACGTTCCACGAATCGAATTATTACGTCGGTTTCTATATCGTACGCGTAAGGAATGCGCGAGAGAAAGAGAGAGAGAGAGAGAGAAAGAGAAAGGGAGGATGTTTCTGGACGGCGAGGCGACGAGTGGCGTCCAGAACGCCGCAAAATCGAGGCGCAATCTAATATCCCCGGGGCACCGTTAATAAAACAGTAATATGGAAACGCTCGCCTATATACGATCTCGCTTCCCGCGAGAACTTGCAAGAACGAAAGAGAGACGCGAAAGGAGAGACCCCGTTGGCGCGATATTACGTTAATATTGTAAGTACGAACCAATATGAAAACTAATACCGCGGCGAGATTACGCGGCCGGCCGCGCCAGCCCCGTGGCCACCGGTCAGCCTAGTAGGGAAATATAATGGCACTCAGGTGTGTGTGGACGCGATGAACGAAGGCAACGCTGGTGAACGGAAAGAACGGAGAGAACACAGAGAGATAGATAGATAGAGAGAGAGAGAGAGAGAGAGAGAAATGGAGACCGATAGAGAGAAGTAGAGGTGTGTAGGTTGCGCAAAAAGCAAGCGGCCAAGCAGGAGGAAGGGCGTCGGCCGGCCTCGCGAAGCGCCACTCGGTCAAGCTCACTGCCATCATCTAGATTCTAGATAGCCAACGGGCCGCGCACCAGCCTACGGAGAGAGAGAAAGAGAGAGATGCTGTATATACGACGTTGATCATGTACCAGGCTAGAGATTCGTATTTCACGTATATTAAACGCGAGTACACATGTGTAACGAATTATGCGAATCCGGACTTTAATTCGCATAATTTTTAATACATGATTAATCGTGTGTTTCTGTGACAGACGTTTAGGTATATCTAAATATACAGACATGCTGAACACGCTTCTTCGCAGGTCGACAAAATCTCCGTCACGTTAAAAGTTATCCACCTGTGACGTTTGAACGTTCTGCAATGACTTGGAAATTATTACACAGTTGTATTTCGTCAATACATCATTGCAAGCTGCCAGATTTCCAATCGGAGTAAATGGCTACAATTAAGCCAGCTGTAATCAGAATTTTATTCGATTGTAGGAAGAATAGATTATCAACACAGTTAATTGTAGAATTTTGTTCATACAACGAAGAATTATGTTTCTGTCATGTTTCCACGCCTCGTCAAGTCGATAAAATCTCTATAACACTTCGAGCATTCGCTGATCTGAAAAAAAAAAAACATATACCAAAGTCTATGCCTGAAAGACGTGTGCAACTACCTCAAAAACATGTTGCAGATTCACGCGATATTTAAGGACAGAGATTCCTGAATACGTCTTAGTGCACGTTCGAAAACCGCGATCTCTAGCACACGCCGAGCTCTAGGACTGCCGGTCAGCCTTGTGCCTCGCCTTTCTTTTCGTCGCGAGGGACGCCACTCTCTTTCTCTCTGTCTATCTCGCTCCCCTCCGTTCTTCGTTCCTTTTCCCACTCGCTCGCGCGCCACTCGCCTTTCTCTGTCTCTCGCGCGGTTGGCGGCGCGTACACGTCGTGTCGTGCACGAGGTATGCAGAAACCTCGACGTCCGTCGAGAGAACGGAGACGTCCCCACAGCCTCTTCTGACGCCCGTCGAGGGGAAACGTTATAGGCCAGCTATGGCCGCGAGCCGGCAGCGGCTCGATCCTGCCGCGTATAGCTGGGACCTGTTTTCTTGTTGCTCGGTATTAATCATAGCCGCGCGACCAGAAACCTTCCCCCGGTTATTGATGAAGGAATCCTGCAGGTTCCTCCGTTTTTGCCCCCCGAACCGTTCCGCAGCCGACGGAGCCGGTTTATTTTTAACCCTTCCCCCGTCCTCCTCCGAGCGCGTCCAACTGTTTGTTTGTATAATTCGGGCTCATTTTGCGTTTTGCGCAGGTTCCACCGACCACCGTCGTTCTCTATTCAACCGCCAGGATTTCCGGTTTGCGACTCCCGCGACTCCACGAGGTCGCTGACGGATGTGACTGGAAACTTCTCGATGTTTGGAAACACCCGAGGAATTGGATTCGGCAATTATTGGTGAGTTGTACGTTGGCGATTTCTAAAATGTTGATTGGTTGTTAACAACGGCGAGCTGACAGTTTGCAAGATGTTATTATGAAATCATGTAGTATAGAATCATAGCTAACAGAAAAAAATTGATCCGACAAGAACGACAAGTTTGTACATTGTGTGAAAAGTTGTTCCAATGTCGTAAGACCATTTAAAGGTCTAAATCGTCAACAAATCTTCCTCGAAGAATCAAAACTGTCCCTGATGCAACCCTTCACTTACCCTGCCTCGCGCATAATAGTTTCAACAATCGAAAAACTTGCCGATATTCCGTCGTAAAAACTGTCACGAGAGATGGCGCGTACCGACAACTCTGTTCCCTCGTAGCTACTCGCACGAGTGAAAGAAATTTTACAACGATAAGAAGAACAGGATTGGATCTCTCGTGTTCGATGACCCAAAGAACGTAGCCGGGTTAACTCATCTACGAACAGAATACTACCAAAGTCATAACCGTTAGGCGTTTTTCTCAAAGCGAAGAATTTTTGCCCGGTTTGATCCTCTGTTATCAACGGTTACCGGTCGCCTTATCATCTCGTAAAATCGAGGACGATCTCGAGGTGGCCGCTGGCAGCAGTCCGCCTTTCATCGCGGCGTAACCGCGCCAGGCCATCGGGACGCTTAGTTAATATCATCGATGCCCGGCCGTTTGTCACGGTGCAATGAGTTTCGCGGGCTTGCACGCGTGTATCCTAGCTGGCAGTCGCTCGATGCCTCGCCCAGATTCAGCGCGGAATTTCATCCGATCGAGGCAAAGCGAGACTTTTTCGTCCCCTTGGTCGGCCGACCAGGCGAGCGAGCGCCGACGAATCGAGGAGAAAAAATGCTCGGCCGCTCGGTCGATTTGAAACGCGGCTCATCGACGGCGACTGCGTGCGCGCGTGAAATATCGTCGGGGACGATTGAACGCGCGCGAAGATCGCCGCGTAAGTATATTTTATTACCGCGCGATAATATCAATTATCGCGAGGATGCCGCGCGACGTCTCGCTCGCAAAAACATGATTTATCGTAATAACAGCCTTCGCCGGGGCTATTTATGGGAGAGGCATCGCCAATAAAATTTTCCCTCGCCTCTTCGATTCGGCCCCTTTCGCGCCCGTAACAAATCGTTCGGATTTTTCCCGCCGGTGATTTTTACGCGCGTTCGATAAACATCGCGGAGAATACGCAGCCCGATATCGGAATCAACCCCTTTTCTTGCAATATCGAAGCCTTGCTCGTGCTACGAATTGCGATTATGATTATGCTGTCCGATATCAAATTTGACACTTTTGAGATTGACGTGATTCTGAATTATGCACGAAAATAATATTGCACGTAATTTTATACATTATACAAACACGTGTGAACTCATTGAAAGATTATTAAAGAAGAGGGAGTCTCTGACGCTTATAGAAAATCTCGCCTTTATAGGCATTCAACGCGCCGAATATTTAACAACGCGCAAGAGGACGGTCTTGTTTCTGTGCTGGCCGGGAAGCTGGTGCACAGGCGTGTGGACCAGTGGCACGGTTCCAACGTATTTCAACGGAAGCTCGAATCGCGGATAGCCGCTTTCTCGGCTTCCTCGAGAAATAGCTTTCAACTCGCACGTTGGAGAGAGAAAAAGAGATGGAGAACGGACTAATCCTCTCCCTGACTGTCCGATCTTTAAGCTTTCGCGTCATCAATCGCGAGAACGAGAATGACATTAAATTTTCGAACGTGTATCGTTCGTAAGATCTTCCAGAGGATGATCGTTGTAAATACTCGCGGAGATTGGCTCAGAGGTTGTCGGTTGGATTTTGAAGGATATTTTCACGAATTTTCTCGAACAACACTGATCCTAAACGCAATATATGGGGAATATTCTCTCCCAATTACGAGGCGAAGGAAAAAATGCGTGTGCAGCGTGTACGCGGCATTGTTCCAGCGAGACCTTCCCTTTGAAATCGTAGCAAACTGATTTTTCCAAGACAGAGCCGGTCGATGCGTGGCGAAGTGAAACGCTTCAAAAAGGTATCGAAGCTTGAAGCGTATCGAAGCGACGGTTCTCCAAAAACTAGCTTCTCCTCCCTCTCTCTCTCTCTCTCTCTCTCTCTCTCTCCCTCTCGGCCCCTTTCTCTCTTGCTTTCGCTCGCTTTCGTTTAAAAACAAAAAAAAAAAAGAGAAAAAAAAGGAAAAAAAGACAAAAAAAGGGAAACACGGCAGAATGAAACGCGAAACGATTCAATTACGTGGCAGGACTTCAAAAGCAGCAGCGCGAAACGAATTTTTTCGCGAAGTCGCGCGCGGCGGTGGCTGAACAGGGATGGGTTCGTACGAAGATATAGTAAGTTGTGTAACGCGATTGCCACGGCTCAAAGTGATATAAATTTTAATGGGCCTGAGCGGAGGCATTTATGAAAATGAGTCTCATTAATATCGCATGAGAGCAAGATAATGCTCTCGCTGCTGCGAAATCTTTCTTTTTCTTCTCTCTCTCTCTTCTCTCTCTCTCTTCTCTCTCTCTCTCTCTCTCTCTCTCTCGATTTTTTCCTTTTTCATTTCTTTCCGTCTTTGTTTTGTCGCTCATAGCACCGGCACCACCGTGCCAGGTCCGTGGTTGTTGCGTTCAAAGCACAATTATGCGGCATTAGGTTTCCGCAAGAGAGGCGAACCTTGATTTGGGGCAACAGGTGCACACAATACGCATGCATAATGCACAGCCAGCACATGTAAACTGTCCTGCACGACGCTCTGCACCCACACCAAATTAGCGTTATTAAATTTACATATACGAGGGACGCGCGCGAGCGCGCTCCGCCGCGAATTAAGCGATTCTTTCCTCCATTTTTCTCCCTCTATACACACACACACACGTGTGTTGTGCGTCTCAACACGCGTTTTCGAATGTCTCTTTCTCTGGTAAATCTGTTACGCGACACCTATATTTTCCACTAAACGACGCGGTACTAATTAAAGTATTCTTTGAATCGTGATTCGGTATCCGCGCGACGGATTATATTTTCTCTGGCGCATTTAAAAAGAGCATCGTTATCGTCACGTCTCCTGCGGCTTGCAGAATTTCTCACTTAACTTTGCGACTTCCAATCTTCACCGATGTTCCAATAGGTTGTGATTAGAAAGTCATTTTGTCTAACATACTTTAGGAAAATGGCCATGTCATCGATTAATTGTCAGTAGTAAATAATAATGAAAAATAAGAAATAGGATACTGTCTCGATATTTGGAAAAATGGCAGTTGTTTTACAAAATAAGCTATAATCGACAGCTATAGTCGATGAACTTGTCGATCATACAACTTCAATCTAAACTCTGAATAGCTAAAAAGAATGACGTTACTTTAGAAAAAAATATTGTCAAAAGATTCTAAAAATTATCTGCTATTGAAAGGGTGCACTTCGTTGATTTCCATGGCCCCCAAATACGTTCCCGTTTACTTTTTCACTTTGCATCGTTCATTTCACGAGGGATCATCGATTGTCTTTCCTTTGTTCAGAGTTCTTTTTTTTTTTTTGGCATAATTTCTTTTTCTAGTTTACCGACGATGAAAGAAACACGTTAACGCGGGATTAATCGAACGGGGCAAGAGTAATTCTGGCAGACGGCCACGCGACGCGACTTTTTTCCGATCTGCTTGACCGTGAGCCACTGCCAAAGCTTCCGATAGTCGGCGTGCTCTTTCTGCCTCGTGACCATTATCCAGTTCAAGGGGTCAAATTCCCTCCCTGGCCGCGCGAACGTGGCACGGCTTTGAAATGTCCAACAGCTCGTCTACCAGCCGTCGAATTAGTCATTCTTCGCTGAACCACGGCCGAATTAGACGCGCCGCGCACTAAATATACATCGAAACGATTAGAAACGCGTTCGCGGGAATGATCGCGATCGATTTATCTCCTGGGAAGCCTTCGATTCGAAAAAACAAATTCGCTCGTTCTGTAAGAATCTCATTCGAATGTCGTTCAAGATTTGCTTTGGAACGTTCCACGAAACAAGAACACTAGCTTTTCTCAAAATCTAATTTGTAATTTGTCTTTTATTTTTATTTGTTATTCGTCTTATTTTTTTTCCCCCGCTTTTTACATTCTCTGAACTGAAAGATGATAGGAGCATATTCTCTGTGACATCGTGTAACTTGAATGTCTATTAAAAACAATGAAACAGCAACGTGCTTCATTAAATCGACAAGATCGATGTCACTCTGAAAACCGTTCACCCGTAACATTCGAGTATTTCTAGAACTAGAACTAAAAGACTACACTGAAAAGACGTGTATGATGGCAAATACATGCACGCGTATCGGAACAAGTTTAGAAAATCCCGCTTTCGCACAGTTTCGTAAGTATTCGCGATAATACGATTTCTTTGGAGGAATGTTTCCACCCCTCCCCCCGTTTTTCAGCAGGAGAAAGAAGTTTTTCCATTACCAGCACTACGCAAACCACACTTGCGTTTCAAGTTTCAAATTTTTTTCCCAATTTTACATTTTCGCTGTTACGTTCTTTTCTAATTTCTCGTAATGAATATTTCTCGAGGCGAGAGAAATTGTTATTCGGGTGAAATAACTGGGGGGAGCGGGGGGGGGGGGTTTAATCATCGGCATTGGGCTTTCAATGATTAAATTCAATTTCGAAGCCGGTTAGGAATTCATCGGGAACGACGATTCGTACGGTTGTACGGGAGAGCAATTTCATTCATCATCATCGTGCAAATGACTTTTCATTGAAAAGGCCGAACAATGACGGGACATTCCATTGGACGTGGAGGCACCATGGTGATCCCCCCGACCCGGTTTCGCTTGACGGCTTACAAAATATTGGTCAGTTTCATCAGCTGGCCGGCCGGACGGGATTGATTTTCAAACAAACGTTGACTGGATCAGTATCAAAATGAATGACGCGCAACAGGTATCCCGTGGATACTTGCACGCCCCAGCTGGCATCACGTGTTATTTGCATTTATGTATTCGCTCCGTGCGTTCGCTTTTACAGCCGCGATTTTCGTCGGAGAACTTGCCCGTTCTCCGGCAATGCTTCCCTCTTGTTTCCTGCCGGAGTTACTGCATATATGCAGACCAAATTAGCTAACAGATTAATTACATACGTTTACCTGTCGCGGATAGTTTAAATACGTTTTGTAGTTGAACTTCGTGCTTTAACTTTCCCTTATCTGACGCTAGATTCTCTGCCACGCGCAATTTTCCGTCTATTGTTTCTACCTGGTAGATAATTCGATTTATTGTTTATGCAAAAGTAAAACGCTTGAAATTCTCTTAGTTTTCATTGATCGTTATTATTTTTTTTTTTCTTTACGATGCTGAAAGAGAATCATCGACTTAACCACGATTAAATATCAGTAATGGAACAACCGATTTTATTGTTATAACCATTTACAACCATTCTTTTTCATTTTTCAAGTAAAATAAATAATTTTTTCGTATAGAACTTCAGAGAAATACGGATGCTAACTATATAAATATAAATATAATCACAGTCTTCGCTAATACTTGACACTTGATACAATATTAATTTACTTAAAGAAGTCGTTATTCAGCTATTATCCAAAGTTTTGAGCAAGATGAAATTCTCAATAAATGATTTTCATCCACAAATCTCTACTTTGAGAAAGACTTTCTACAACGACGACTCAATCTTCACTCAATCTTAGTCTTAGTCTTAGTTAAATAAAAAGAAAAGAAAAAAAGAAAAAAATTCCTTCTATCTCTCAGTTCACGGTACATCGACGAAGTCGTGTGCAAATGAATTTTCGAGAGCAGGGGAGAGGAGCGGGGTGAGGAACCCAGGAAGAATGTTTTTTAACGGGTCGGGAAGAGCCGCTTTCGTTGGCTTTCCTCGCAGCGAACGCCTATGAGTGACATTACTCGCACGAATCCTCTCCAAAGTGTCACCTGAAAATAACTCACCATTGCTATTCTAGTAGCACGCATACAAGTGCACGGTGCACCGCCACCAAAGTCCTCGTACGCATTTAAATCAAGGCAGACTCCTCGAGGGCACTCCGCGCCATCGAAGTTGCCTCAAAGTGAACGGACTTTCTATCGTCGCGGCCGCTCCGCCGGGAAACAATTAAAATGCGCGCACGCGGGATGTTTCGTCGCCCTGGCGAGATCACCGCCGCCGTTTTTTCCAACCTTTTCCAACCGTCATATCGCTCCGTCTTTCTTCCTCCTCTTCTTCTCTCTTCTTTCTTCCTTTTTTTTTTTTTATTCCCCTTCCACCGTTTCTTTGCCTCAATTTATCGAGCCGCCATGAAAGAAGACCCACGCTGAAAGGACAAATTCATAACGCGATGAAACGCGACCGCTCTCCGCAGAAATACATTATAAAATTCCGCTATCTTCGCAGGTAATAGCCCGCGGATTGTCAGTGGAGAGGTATAATTGTTCATCGCTACGATATATTTCTAGACAGATGTGAAATAACTTCATCGCGCGAGCGTAAAACGTTTTGTTTCTCCTTTGGCCGCGCGATGCGTTCGAAATCGCCAGGATTTTGATACAGTTCGAAATAGACAAGACAGTACAAAACGTTCAATATACGAGAACGCTTCGATATTGCATTTTTGTTACATTATCTCGTTATTTGACTTGGAGAAAAGAAAACAAATTTCTCCACGTTCCCTTCGCGGTTAATATATTATTACCCATTGTGAATAAGTTCACATTCAACTCGATCTATTTTTGCCCTCGGTAAACTTCGCGCAAGGTGTTTGCCTCGGGGCAAACAGACGACCAGGAATCGTCAGAAAAATGACATCACACGATCCCAGTGGCGTCTCCGCGTTTCACTCGCCTCGCAGCGAACGAGAGACCAGCATATTTATCTCGTCTCTAGTTCCCGACCCTATTAAAATTCCCTAGGAATCCGTGGCAAGCGGTTTTTATCAACGCCGTGGAAAACGTTATACAGCTCGCCGCGTATAATCGTGGCGGTGACCTATCGGCGATTCGATAAAAAGGACGAAAGTGAATCAAAGTGCAAGGTCGCCCCGGTATTTACGGGAATACGCGCGCGGGTGTGCAAGAAGGAGAGGCAACGGGACGTGTTACGCGTCGAATGGCCGTTGCCGTTGCCGTTGCCGTTGACTCACGCTGCGAATCTAAAAATACCGGTCGCCAAGCTTCGCGAAATACGACGAACAAAAGGAAACGAAGGAAAACCAACCGGGAGTAAAGAGGAGGAGGAGGAGGAGGAGAAAGAGAAAGAAGAAAAAGATGGTCGCCTCGAGAGGGAGAGTAATCGTAATCCGTCGGTAATCGCGTTAACGACGACGCGTTCAATTGCATCAGCGGCGCGTTCTACGCGCTGATCGTCGATCGACGACGACACGCAGCGCGAAAAACTCCGTCAACTTCTTTAAGATGCTTTCCAAACGTGAAACTTCTCCTCGCGCCGTTTCGATCTGTCGATACTCAACGAAGTTTGAACGTGTATTAAAATGCATCGTGGTACTGAGGAGCCTTCTTCTTAATACACGTGTGCGTGTCTTTGTATACGCATCTTTTTGTATATACATATTAGTACATATTTCTAGTATATGTTTTTAAATTTTCGAGGATATCATAGGTGAACAATTTTTAGTGTGACTTCTATAAAAAAAAAAGAAAAACAGGAAACATTTTTCCTCCTTGTAAATGGACAACTTTCTCTTCTATTAATTTTTAGGTTAATTTATTTATTTTCATTATTCGTTCTATTCATTTGCAATGACGAATGAATGAAATTTATTATGTGTAATGAATATAACTTTCAAGTTACACACGAGTAACTTTCGTCGCCGGATGCTGCAGGTGAACGATTTTAGTGATTTTCAAGTGTTGCGTTCACAATATTGTCCGTTTTCCGAACGTTCGATTTCCTAGGTGCTGGTAACCCGTCGTGAATCGATGAAATTTTCATGCAAGCTAACCGTCGGCTCGCGTTAATGGAAGATTCGCAAACAGGTACCAAACGCTTCGGAGTAAAGCTAAGCTGGCGCGTAAAAAAAAAAAAAAAAAAAGAAAGAAAAAAGAGAAAGAAAAAGAAACAAAAGAGGGGAAGAAAGAAACAGGTGAACGTGGAAATGAGATTAATAATGCAGATGAAACGTCGAACAATTGTATCCTTTGTGCGAAGTCGCGTTTGCGCTCGATTTATCGCTCGATGAAATTACCAGCCGGTTCTTGCCGCGGAGGGAAACCCTTCGATGTTTACAGGCTAGATTATCATGAAAATGCGCCGCTGTGTTTCTTTTTTAAATCTTCCTTCTCCTTCTCTCTCCCTCCCCTTCTCTCCTCCTCTCCCTTTCCATCGAATTGTCGTCGCTTTGAGAATTTCCTCGTTTCGCCTTTCCTTTTTTCGCGATGAAACTCGACGCGAAACCGGGAGCCATTACGTTTTACGCTTTCGACGTCCGATTAATCCTTTTTCATACAGCAAATGCAAATAACGTGATGTCTTATCGTCGCTGCCACCACTTTTCATCGTTATATCAATTAACTGGCATAAATACGCTTTCTGTTATACGCCTTTTACGCTCGATTATCTCATTCTAAGAGGACATCGTGTTTACCTGAATTTAGCCAGCAACTTGAACCGCTTCCCTTCTTGTAATCGCTGATGATAATAATAATAATAAACTGAGACACGGCGTATCACAGTGATGCAGTGTAACATTGTGATATCCGAACGCGTATGGAATAAAAATTGTAGCAACGACGTAAGAAGAATAATACTGCGTTGCAAGATACTCATTGAAGCAATTCACGTAATTCGAAGTAATTCGCACAAACTAAAATTCTCGTTGCTTGTTGCGAGAGTAGATAAAAAATGATGGAGAGGAGATTGCGTATTTCAGTGGAGTCGCCATTTTAAGTGGAGTTACCATGCAGCGCCATTAATTCCAATCGCTACAGCCACATGATTTGAAGCGATATACTTAAACTCCGCTGTTTCGTAAATTAATTGCTACTAGATGATACAAGAAAAACGCCGGAGTGCGAAAGCTTGAGTGGAGGCTATATAAAGTCTCTCCGAAGATCCACGTGCACCGAAGAGGATCGAGAGGCTATATTACCGGTCTCAGATAGTCCGCGATCGCGCAAAAACTCGAACGTGACGCGCGGAGACCGGAGCCTGCCACCTCCGTGAGGGCTCATTGTTATTCCACGCCGGCGCTTACGTCGTTCGTTACGTTTACCTACTTCCGTGCTTCCTTCGCCAGCCGGCAGATAAGCGAGAAAGTCGCGAGAGCCCCAGCCCCAGCATTCGCGTTCCACGTACCGCCACGGACGAGAAAACGAGAAGAAAATCAAGCGCCGTCTCAGGACCGAAGGAATTATCCTGGACGACTTAAGGGGGATCAGTTATCGGTAATTGCGATCGTCACCTCGACAGACGTCAAGAAACGTTTCCTTCCTCTTTTCCGCCACGCCAACTTCTTCGTTCGCTTGCTCCGCGGAACCGGTACCATCCGATGTGACTCGTTCGAGCAGCTGGATTTCCACGGGTCCCCTCGGATACCACTCGCCTGTCGCCTCCGGCCCTCTTCCAGCACGATCGTAATCTCTCTTTCCCGCTGGATATCGACGGCAACATCTTTCGCCATTTTTCAGTTTAACGCTCGTTACATCCCTCTTTCGAATCGCCGTTTTTTTCGAATTAGAATTCGAAGGTCATCACACGCCGCTCTGGCTTTTGAGAAAAGTCGAGGAAAGTGTAGCGTTTCTAGAATCTCTTCAGTTCAACTTGCATGCTTTCAACGTTTAAATTTAAAAGTGTAAACATGCCAAGAATATACAGAGTACAGCGCTCGTTATGAAATTTAGCGGATGAAATTTCAAACACCATCTTTTCATTTCTGTTTGCGTGATGTGTGAATTTTCATAAATCTCCATACTCTATGTGTGATCGAATTTGGCTGTAAATTTGAAACCGAAAGTTTCAAATTTTCCTTGCTTACTTGTTTCCAATTTACTTCGATGATACAATCATTCGGTATACTTGCAGAGTAACGTTTTACAATTTCCACTAAATATCATTTTCATTCCAATATTTCTACTGATCTGGCCATACGTTCACCGGACACTTAATAAAATTAATCTTAATTTTTATCATTGTTTTTTAAATCCTTTGAATAATTTGTACAGATTTCTAAAGTATATTTGGAACAAAATGTTCAAGTATTGTCATTTTTTTTTTCTTCGATTTTCACTGAATAACTCCTATATTTTATAACCAAATATTCATTTCTCGCTTGGTTTTATCCTCGCGTAAACTCTTCCTATACTTTTGTAAGTATAGGAGATTTCCAATTTCAATTTCGTCAGTCGATATCATTCGTTTAAATTGCATGATACGTGCGCACATGTTATTAACTATAAAAAAAAAAAAACTGTAAACTAAATCACAAAATCATGCAGTGCTGCAATAATTATTTTCTTCAAAACGATCAAGTGTGTTGTGGCTGATTTGTGGATCAAAACCAGCGAGAGTGTTGAAGACAGACTGATGACGAGCACGGTACAACTAGACAGACATATTATACACGAAATGACGAAGAGAAAAACGCAGATGCTAATTGCAGGAACGCGTAGCAGCCTGGCGAGGAAAGTTTGCTTAAGTCGATATAACTTCTAGTTGCGCAGCACTCGCGGTACTTTCATGAAACTATTTAGCCACTTCCATCGACGGCCAAGAAAGTGATTGGATAACTTCGTCGCTAAACGAGGAACACAATTAAAGTTACAATTAAGATACTAATCGAACTGGTCGCCTGCGCGTCATACGCTCGACGCGATTTCGAACGACCACCGATCCGTCTCGGTCCGCCGGAAAAATTCATCGAACTTATCGATCCAGTAATCTTCTCACTCCAATGAGAAAAAGAAAAAAAAACGAAGAGAATAATAAAAAAAACCATATTAGAAATAGCATCTTCTTTTTATCGATGATTTCTTTAGAAATTCCATCGAAGGTAATTTCACAGTGATCTAACTTTTTGTTATCAAGATCTGTATGTACAGGGTGTCAACGTAATAAGTGGCCTAATTTTGGTATCCCTAAGGAAGAATAAAGATCGTATAAACATAGTTTCGATACATTCTCTTCTTCATCGTTCACTGTTATTTTCTAAATACTTTGTACAGATTTTCGAATTACGTTTCGGATTGTTGTTCTGCACAAATGTAAAGCTTTGTCCCGCTAATTTTTTGCGGCAAGACATTGCATAGAAACTTTAAGTATTGTTCTCTCTTTAAAATTTCTTCCATCTTTACTAAATGTCGTGTTTTAGTTGGCACAATATAAACACTCCTGCTCGCATAAACTCGTTTTCTAGATATATTCAAATTTCGACTCGTCAGTCGAGAGCACATACTGTCGCTGTGTCAACAACAAGATCACGCGAGAAAATCGTTAATAATTATTCTATTCAAAATGGGCGACGATCCAGTGACTTGTGGATAGTCACTATATACGAATTTCTTTCCACCGTAGAATACAAAAGTCTGGCCACTTACTTCCTCGACACCGTGTACATTGAACGATACCGCTCGATGATCCTTCGATGAATCAGAAAGAAAATATTCGAGAAAATATCGAACAAGAGCAAGATCCGAGCCAGAAAATTCGTATTTCCGTGGTTCGCGAGGTGACCGATAGGCTGTCTAGCCAAGACGGAATATTCTACTTCGCACTGGCCAGCAGGTTTGCATAGATTCGACGACTTCTCCAGCGGGCGTGCAATTACCGCGGGACGCGTACACGCGGAACTTGGACAACTAAAACTCGTATCATATAATTTTTGTATCACCGTAGTGATACAACCGCGTTCCTCGATTTCTCTCCACGTAACTGGCCTCCGTTGGATCCGAAAAATCGCACGCGAACGTAAGTGACATAACATCTAGTTTTTTCAGCACCGTAACGGGTCGTTCTCTGCTCCTAATCGCCGTATCTTTCATCTTTTCCTTCTTTTTTCTTTTTTTTTGTAATT